>CM077668.1:442863784-444063784 GCA_039707655.1 Elymus sibiricus
GAGTCTCTAGACGTTGTGAACGCCTGGCAGGCTCGTTCTGATGATTACTCAATAGTTCAATGTGCAATGTTGTATGGCTTAGAACCGGGACTTCAAAGACGTTTTGAACGTCATGGAGCATATGAGATGTTCCAGGAGTTGAAGTTTATCTTTCAGAAGAATGCCCGGATCGAGAGATATGAGATCTCCGATAAGTTCTATGCTTGCAAGATGGAGGAGAACGGGTCTATCAGTGATCACGTGCTCAGAATGTCTGGGTACTCCACCCGTCTGGCTGAGTTAGGGATGCCCCTTCCGCCAGAGGCTATCACTGACAGAGTTCTTCAATCATTGCCACCTAGCTACAAGAGCTTCGTGTTGAACTATAACATGCACGGGATGAACAAGTCAGTCGCCGAGCTGTTTGCGATGCTGAAAGTCGCTGAGTCTGAAATTCAGAAGGAGCATCAAGTGTTGATGGTCAATAAAACCACTAGTTTCAAGAAATATGGCAAGGGTAAGAAGGGTAACTCCAAGCAGAGTGGCAAAGCAGTTGCTCCTCTCGTGAAGAAACCCAAGGCTGGACCCAAACCAGAAACTGTGTGTTTTCATTGCAAGGGAACAGGACACTGGAAGCGGAACTGCCCCAAGTATTTGGCTGACAAGAAGGCGGCCAACAACAAACAAGGTATATATGATATACATGTTATTGATGTGTACCTTACCAACTCTCGTTGTAGTGCCTGGGTATTTGATACCGGTGCGGTTGCTCATATTTGCAACTCAAAACAGGAACTGCGGAATAGACGGAGGCTGGCAAAGGACGAAGTGACGATGCGCGTGGGAAATGGTTCCAAGGTTGATGTGATCGCCGTCGGCACGCTCGCTCTTCGATTACCGTCGGGATTAGTGATGAACCTAAATAAGTGTTATTTGGTGCCTGCGTTAAGCATGAACATTATATCTGGATCTTGTTTATTGCGAGACGGTTACTCATTTAAATCAGAGAATAATGGTTGTTCTATTTATATGAGTAATATCTTTTATGGTCATGCACCCAATGTGAGGGGTTTATTCTTGTTGAATCTCGATAGTAATGATACACATGTTCATAACATTGATGCCAAAAGATGTAGAATTGATAATGATAATACCACTTTCTTGTGGCACTGCCGTTTAGGTCATATTGGCGTAAAACGCATGAGGAAGCTCCATGCTGATGGACTTTTGGAGTCACTTGATTTTGAATCACTTGACACATGTGAGCCATGCCTCATGGGCAAGATGACTAAAACTCCGTTCTCTGGAACAATGGAACGGGCAAGTGACTTATTGGAAATCATACATACTAATGTGTGCGGTCCGATGAGCATTGAGGCGCGCGGTGGTTATCGTTACTTTCTCACCTTCACTGATGACTTAAGTAGATATGGGTATATTTACTTAATGAAACACAAGTCTGAAACATTTGAAAAGTTCAAACAATTTCAGAGTGAAGTCGAGAATCATCGTAACAAGAAGATTAAATTCCTACGATCTGATCGAGGAGGAGAATATCTGAGTTATGAGTTTGGCAGTCACTTAAGACAGTGTGGAATTGTTTCACAATTGACACCGCCTGGAACACCACAGCGTAATGGTGTGTCCGAACGTCGTAATCGAACCTTATTAGATATGGTGCGATCTATGATGTCTCTTGCCGATTTGCCACTATCGTTTTGGGGTTATGCATTAGAGACAGCTGCATTCACTTTAAATAGGGCACCATCGAAATCCGTTGAGACGACGCCATATGAACTTTGGTTTGGCAAGAAGCCAAAGCTGTCGTTTCTTAAAGTTTGGGGATGTGATGCTTATGTCAAAAAGCTTCAGCCTGAAAAGCTGGAACCCAAAGCGGAGAAATGCGTCTTCATAGGATACCCAAAAGAGACAGTTGGGTATACCTTCTATCTCAGATCCGAAGGCAAAATGTTTGTCGCTAAAAACGGAACATTTCTTGAGAAAGAGTTTCTCTCGAAAGAATTGAGTGGGAGGAAGATAGAACTTGATGAGGTTATTGAACCTTTACTTCAACCTGAGAGTAGCGCAGCGCAGAAAGTTGTTTCTGTGGAGCCTACATTAGCTGAAGAGGAAGTTAATGATGATGATCATGAAGCTTTGGATCAAGTTGCTATCGAACCTCGTAGGTCGACAAGGACGCGTACTACTCCTGAGTGGTACGGCAACCCTGTCTTAGAGGTCATGTTGTTAAACAACGATGAACCTACGAGCTATGGAGAAGCGATGATGGGCCCGGATTCCGAGAAGTGGTTAGAGGCCATGAAATCCGAGATGGGATCCATGTATGAAAACAAAGTATGGACTTTGGAAGTATTACCTGAAGGGCGTAAGGCCATTCAGAACAAATGGATCTTTAAGAGGAAGACGGACGCGGACGGTAATGTCACCGTCTATAAAGCTCGACTTGTGGCAAAGGGTTTTTCACAAGTTCAAGGAGTTGACTACGATGAGACCTTCTCACCCGTAGCGATGCTTAAGTCCGTCAGAATCATGTTAGCAATAGCTGCCTTTTTCGATTATGAAATTTGGCAGATGGATGTCAAAACAGCGTTCCTTAACGGTTACCTTAAGGAAGAGTTGTATATGATGCAGCCAGAAGGTTTTGTCGATCCAGAGAATGCTGACAAAGTTTGCAAACTCCAGCGATCCATTTATGGACTGGTGCAAGCATCTCGGAGTTGGAATCTTCGCTTTGATGAAGTGATCAAAGCGTTCGAGTTTATACAAGTTTACGGAGAAGCTTGTATTTACAAGAAAGTGAGTGGGAGCTCTATAGCGTTTCTAATATTATATGTGGATGACATATTGCTGATTGGAAACAATATAGAAATGCTGGAAAGCGTAAAGGAATATTTGAACAAGAGTTTTTCAATGAAGGACCTAGGAGAAGCTGCTTTCATATTAGGCATAAAGATCTATAGAGATAGATCAAGACGCTTAATAGGACTTTCACAAAGCACATACCTTGATAAGATTTTGAAGAAGTTCAAAATGGATCAGTCCAAGAAGGGGTTCTTGCCTGTTTTACAAGGTGTGAAGTTGAGTAAGACTCAATGCCCAGTGACTGCAGAAGATAGAGAAAAGATGAGTGTCATCCCCTATGCTTCGGCCATAGGCTCTATCATGTATGCAATGCTGTGCACAAGACCCGATGTCAGCCTTGCCATAAGTATGGTCGGAAGGTTTCAAAGTGATCCAGGAATGGAACACTGGACGGCGGTCAAGAATATCCTGAAATACCTGAAAAGGACTAAGGACATGTTTCTCGTTTATGGAGGTGATCAAGAGCTCGTCGTAAAGGGTTACGTCGATGCAAGCTTTGACACTGATCCGGATGACTCTAAGTCGCAAACCGGATACGTATTTATTCTTAATGGGGGTGCGGTTAGCTGGTGCAGTTCCAAGCAAAGCGTGGTAGCAGATTCTACATGCGAAGCGGAGTACATCGCTGCCTCGGAGGCGGCGAAGGAAGGTGTCTGGATGAAGGAGTTCATGACAGATCTTGGAGTAGTGCCTAGTGCACTTAACCCAATGACTCTGTTTTGTGATAATACTGGTGCCATTGCTCTAGCCAAGGAACCAAGATTTCACAAGAGGACCAGACACATAAAGCGACGTTTCAATTCCATCCGCGATTACATCAAGGAGGACGACATAAATATTTGCAAAGTACACACGGATCTAAATGTTGCAGATCCGATGACTAAACCTCTTCCAAAGGCTAAACATGAACAACACCAGAACTGCATGGGTGTTCGATTCATTACAATGTAAATCACATAGTGATGTGAACTAGATTATTGACTCTAGTGCAAGTGGGAGACTGTTGGAAATATGCCCTAGAGGCAATAATAAATTGGTTATTATTATATTTCCTTGTTAATGATAATTGTTTATTATCCATGCTATAATTGTATTGATTGGAAACTCAAATACATGTGTGGGTACATAGACAACACTGTGTCCCTAGTAAGCCTCTAGTTGACTAGCTTGTTGATCAAAGATGGTTAAGGTTTCCTAGCCATGGACATGAGATGTCATTTGATAACGGGATCACATCATTAGGAGAATGATGTGATGGACAAGACCCAAACTGTAAACGTAGCATTTGATCGTGTCAGTTTATTGCTATTGTTTTCTGCATGTCAAGTATCTGTTCCTTTGACCATGAGATCATGCAACTCACTGACACCGGAGGAATACCTTGTGTGTATCAAACGTCGCAACGTAACTGGGTGACTATAAAGGTGCTCTACAGGTATCTCCGAGGGTGTCTGTTGGGTTGGCATGGATCAAGACTGGGATTTGTTACTCCGTGTGACGGAGAGGTATCTCAGGGCCCACTCGGTAATACAACATCACATTGAGCCTTGCAAGCAATGTGACTAAAGTGTTAGCCACGAGATCTTGTATTACGGAACGAGTAAAGAGACTTGCCGGTAACGAGATTGAACTAGGTATAGTGATACCGACGATCGAATCTCGGGCAAGTAACATACCGAAGAACAAAGGGAACAGCATACGGGATTAACTGAATCCTTGACATAGAGGTTCGACCGATAAAGATCTTCGTAGAATATGTAGGAGCCAATATGGGCATCCAGGTCCCGCTATTGGTTATTGGCCGTAGAGGTGTCTCGGTCATGTCTACATAGTTCTCGAACCCGCAGGGTCTACACACTTAACGTTTGGTGACGATTAGTATAATTGAGTTATTATGTTGGTGACCGAAAGTTGTTCGGAGTCCCGGATAAGATCCCGGACATGACGAGGATCTCCGGAAGAGTCCGGAGGTAAAGATTGATATATGTGATAATAGTGTTTCGATCTCCGGAAGAGTTCCAGAGTTCACCGGAATGGGTTCCGGATGTTTACCGAAGTGTTCGGGTGCAGCAACACTTTATATGGGCCAAAGGGATAAAGCCCACGAGGTATTGGAAAGCGCAAAAGTAGTTTTGCTGCCGCGTAAGCGGTACTACCGCTTGTGTGAAGCGGTACTACCGCCCGAGCGGTACTACCGCTTGTGTGAAGCGGTACTACCGCCCAAGCGGTACTACCGCTTGTGTGAAGCGGTACTACCGCTTGTGTGCGGCTGTGCACGGTTCGGCAGGGATCCGAGTTGGACTCTTTCCCTGCGGGCCAAACCGACCTTGTGCGGGCAAAACCGACCTAGAGGAGGCTTTTACTCCAAGTTTAGACCCCAAGGCTCAACATATAAATAGAGGGGCAGGGCTAGCACACGGGACATATCAGGATTTCCCAAGCCGTGTGCCGGCAACCCTAGCCCTCTAGTTCCTCCGTCATAATCTCCGTAGCGCTTGGCGAAGCCCTGCAGAGATTGTTCCTCACCACCATCACCACGCCGTCGTGCTGCTGGAACTCAACCACTACTTCATCATCGCTCGCTGGATCGAGGAGGTGAAGGCGTCATCAAGCCGTACGTGTGTTGAACGCGGAGGTGCCGTCCGTTCGGCACTAGATCGGAAGGATCGTGATTGGATCGCGGGACGCTCGGCGATTTGGATCGCGAAGACGTTCGACTACATCAACCGCGTTTATTAACGCTTCCGCTTAGCGATCTACAAGGGTATGTAGATTCACTCTCCCTCTCGTAGATGCTCATCACCATGGATAGATCTTATGTGTGCGTAGGAAAATTTTTGTTTCCCATGCAACGTTCCCCAACAGCATGATGCATGGACTTCTAATATTTTTATGTTAATTTCAAATGGCTGCTGGAAGATGATTGCTTATAAGTTGTTATGTATTGATTCTTGCTTGTTCTTGCAGTAGATGAACTTGACTTGATAGCTCTTCTGTTAGCATTTTCTAAAGTTAGCATTACTTACATGCCATTTGTGTGATCATGAAATATCTAGATAATCTTTTGCTAGCATTTTCTAAAGTTAGCATTACTTACATCCCATTTACTGTTGAAGGAATGGCCTATTTCTGAATATATTTAATTCACCATGCTTATTCAGGTGCGAGTTATGTTTTTGACTGATATATTTTCCACTTTCTTCCATGTTACACAATAACATAGTGTTCAGTTATTGTATGTGTGTGCTAGACGAGTTGTTTCATTCCATCTTCAGGTCTAAGTAGTTTGAGTGCATTAGGCATTTCATTTTCTGTTGTGGCAGTCTATCTTATTTAATCTTGATGTCCTTAAATTGCTCTATTCACATATTTGCCAAGATTCTGAGTTTGATTTCTACCTGTGTAGCTATGTTTGCATTCAGGTTAGCTTTTCCTATATAATTGTTGCATTCCATTTATTTATTTTTACTACACTTTGTGAAGGAATGGTCTGATTGCTGATCCAGGGTTCTTGCATTAGCGGTGAAGTAGATGAGTGACAAGGATGAACAGAACAAAGGGGGTCCAATGTGTTTATTGAAGAAGGGCAAGGAAGAGGAAGACGCTTGTTCTCATTCAATGTCTATTTATATTTATTTGTTGTTTTATTATTATTTTTGTTCGGTTGAAGCAAATGCGCACATAAGAAGGAAATAAGTTCAATTCAATTTTCCACTTTTTGGCCACCAAACATGAGGCGCTCTGCAATCAGAGTTTGATTGCGATTTGCACCTATGTACATTCGACATCACTTGCATATATCTTCTGCTGTTTGTTTACTTCTTAATGTCCTATTACTTATCTTGCTCTAGGTTCATGATATGCGGTGCTGCTCCTATTACAGAAAGCATACGAGCTTATTTTTTCCCTGTGATTTCAAGATAATGTTCCTTTTAAGAGTGTAGAGCGATATGACATATTTTGAAATTTGAAGCGACAACAATGCTAGAGAAAGGTGGATGATGTGTAGGGAAATGACGGGTGGAGGAAAAGATGCCACTTGTCTTCTAGAATTTAGTGGAGGGTTAAAGAGACAAGGCAACTGCCAAGGAGGAAAATGCGGATGAAGAGAGCAGATGTGGAGGGGAAGGAGGAGTGGATAAAAAGATGTCACTTGTTGTTAGAGATACGAAAGGAAAATCAACCGACGAAGAACGAAATCAACACAAGAGACACGCAATTTTAACGTGAAAACCACCTCCAACACAAAGGGGAAAAACCACGGGCGCCAGCAAGCAAATCTTCACTATATCGGGGGAGGTTACAAACACTGGGGATTTACAACTAATCAACTCATACCATGCGGCGGCTTACAAAACACAAAAAAAAAAACACTTCCGTGATGATACGTGTTTGTCACAGTAGGTCACATTTTTTGTCATGCATGTATATCCGTGACGATTTTATGACAGAATCAAGATAGTCATACCTGTACTATTGTAGAAGTGTTCCATGACAATACTCAAATTATCATCACGGAAGTGTCCACTTCCATGACAATAAATGGTGCGTCATGCAAGTGTTTTCGTCAAGGGTAACCGACACGTGGCATCCACCGTAACGGGTCGCCGTTAAGCTATCGGGTGCGGGTTTGGATCCGATAACCTGTTAACAGTCCGGACCAATGACGATTTTTCACGTGTAAAATTCTCATTCGCCAACGGATCCACGTGTCAGCTCGGCGTTGCGACAGATGTCATTCATCCAATGAACGAGACGCGCCTATGATACGTCGACACATGGTACGTCCCAACAACGGCCCATTTGCTTCGTGGAATGTGGCATTCAGAGAACATAGAAGATATCTATTCGTGGTGATATGGTCTTCAAACAGCATATAGCTATCAGTTTAATTTATATAGGTTATATATAAATAAGCTAATTTCACGGGTCCATCACCCAATATAACAACAATCAATATTATTAAGTATTAGGCAGAGTACAGAACAAGGGCAATCTCGGCTGAACCATTACAAGATATGAGATACACCTACGACTAAGTGTGAATTTTCCGCAAGAGTGCCTTCAAGAAGGAATAAGGGCCAGTTCTTTTGGCGGCTTAAGAAATAAGCCGCCTCCTCCCCAGCTTTCCCCATAAGTCGCATCCCTCATTCATTGGGGCTTCTAAACTAGTTATGTGATAACTAATTTAGAAGCCTCAACAAATTTAGGGAGCGGCTTATTTTTTTTAAGCTAAGGAGAGACATCTTATTTTTTCAGCCACCCAAAAGAACTAGCCCTAACCGACCTTGTGTCATCGTCATCACGTTCGGCCAAAGATGATCAAAATAAGGATATTCATCCTGGTTGCCGAAACTAACCACTGAAGGTTAGCACATTAGCAAGGACACAATGCCATCAACAAGGTAACAACGCAAGTTTAACGCTGCCGAGCGCAACCGGTCAATTAAGAACAAGAGTTTTCACCCTAGAGATGAAGTCGTGTTCCAATCATCATCTTGAAGGCGGATCTTCCAAAGTCACGCCAGGGCGAAAGCCACAAGCGGATGGGTAGGACAGCAGTCACACCATACATGTGCAAACCAGCAACCTACACCCGCCATGACCCCGGGACCTCTGCCCCAAAATCCTCTGCGTGAGCGGTTGGCATAGCATCGCGCGCCACCCTTCCTACCACATGTCGTTGCCCAAGGCCGCCGCCCCGGCGTCTGCGACACGCAGCTTGATTACACCGCCGCGGTGGCCAAGCATGTCAATCCAACCCTCCGGACATCCCCGATGGTGATGAGCTGGAGCGCGAGCTACGCGCGAAGGTGCGTGATTCCTACCACCTCTACCACAATTCTTGCCCCTGTAGCGAGAGACACCTCTCCCATGGATCTGGTTGCCGATGGGAGGAGGGAGCTCCGCCACCACAGGCTCCGCTTCCTCCCCTTCCCTGCAGCCACCGAAGATGCGAGGTGAAGAGGATGGCGCGTCGGCATCCGCCGCTGCGGTTGGCGAGGAGGACGAGGGAGCTTTGTGGACACGGGCTCTGCCTCCTCCCCTTCCATACAACCACCGAAGTTGCGAAAGTGAAGGGGAGGTCGGCGCCACAACTGTCGCGGCCGACGCTCTCAATCGAGATGTGTAGGGCGAGTCACCCTTCCGTGGTCTTAGGATCGGGTGTTTTTTTTTCACCATCCTCTAAACTAAAAATGATAGTCCCTTCGTCCTAAAATAAGTGTCGCTGATTACTAAATCAGCGACACTGAGACGGGGGAGTAGTAAGCAGAACTAGTACTTATGATATAACTCATGGTTTGTGACTACTGCAGAACAATGCAAAAGTGAAAACGAAAAATAAGAAGAGACGAACAGTTCGTACGCACTATTGAAACACAGCCAAAAAAACACTCATGAAATGTGGTGAAATTCTTCGGTCGAGCAAATCAGTTTGGATTCAACAACACATTTCTCGAAAAAAAATTGAAGCTGAAAAAGGAAATATGGCAAAATCATATGGCTTAGCTTCGACCCACTTTCCATCCCACGAGATGATTGGCATGTCTCTTTCTTTATTACCAGAAGCTTGCCTGCCAAGGAAGCTAGTAGTAGCTATCCCAAAATCAGACGGGCCAAGGAAAATTCAACAGGGCGACGGTGTACACCAAGAAGTACCATGAGCGCCACATACACTACGACTGACAGGTGGACCAGGAGAGTCCGCAAGCCCACCCGTCAGGCACTCGCTGCCGCAGTGGTTGTGCGCGAGCGTCACTGTCGAAGGAAGGCTCGTGTGCGGGTACAGATGACCACATGCTCGAATTAGAGAACAGGAGAGAGTTTTGACATTTGACTCGCGTAGCAGCATCCTTCCGCTGGAGCCCCCTATAAAAATGTCTCCAGGGCTCCCCTGCTTTTCCAACAGAAACACACAAGCACACACTGACACACGATCAGTAGGCAGTAGCAGAGAAGACCTGAGTTTTCTCTAAGCTTGGAGAGCAGAGGAAAGAAAGAAAGAGGGACGGGGAAATTTTTGTGGTGTAGAAGCTTAGCAAGGCAGCCATGGGGTTTTGCTGTGGTCCCTCAGATGTCAAGGTGCTCCCGAAGACTAACTCTTCGGCGTCCTCGCCCTCGCCGTCCGCTAAAGATTCCGGCGATGGTGGCAAGAAGAAGCAGCCGCAAGGCGTAAAGAAGGAGGGGAAAGAGAAGAAGAGGAGCAACCTTGACCGCGCCGCCATGGCGACGCCCCGCCTCCCCTTCCATTCTCGGCCCGGCCTAATGTAATAGATTATGCAGATTTCAGAACAATAGTGCATACTCCCTCTGTAAACAAATATAAGAGCGTTTAGATCACTACTTTAGTGATCTAAACGCTCTTATATTTCTTTACGGAGGGAGTACATACAATCATGTACGTTCTCCTATTAGCTTGCGCCTGAGTTTGGAACCTAAGATATATTGCTTCGGTTGGTCCAATGAAAATTTGATTTGTACTGTGGCCACGCATACCATTTTATTCATTCAT
Organism: Elymus sibiricus; assembly: GCA_039707655.1. Lineage (NCBI taxonomy): Eukaryota > Viridiplantae > Streptophyta > Magnoliopsida > Poales > Poaceae > Elymus > Elymus sibiricus. The sequence continues at coordinate 442,874,160 of CM077668.1, forward strand.
GGGTTGGTTGATCAAATTGTAGGTGTTCTTGTTAATTTACTAGTTCCTCTGTTCATATACTGCCAAAACGCCTTATATTTAGGAACAAAGGGTGTAGTAGACATTAACGTTCACTGTTGTCATCAGGGTAATATTTGTTTCCCTACTTTTTCTTGGATTATTTTTCCTCTGGCTTGACTGAACTTAATAGGTTGGTGAACAAAGACTTGATCTTTCATGTCTTCTCTCCCTGCGTAATGTGGATGTGTGATGCAGAACTAAGCAAAATCAAAAGTAGATTTGTCGTCCAATAAATAAAGAGATGTCAAAACGAAAGTACTTTACTTAGGGAAGTGTGTTGACATAACCAAACGATTCTGCTTCATCAAGACAAACCCAACAAAGGATTGGTTGATGATTTTTTTTAAGTGAATTGGGCATTTTAATCCTAGTTTCTATGCATGTGACAGTGTTTACCCCATTAAGATATCTCGGCCACATTTTATCTTGGAGTTGTTACATTGTGTCAAGTTTAACCAAATTTAATGGTTTGCCTCTAGTTCTGACTGGTTGGCTGCACTTGTCAGGCCGACGTGGCTGGTTACCGGTATTCCAACTAGATAGCATAGACCAGTCGGGTGCGTCCTCCCTACCTGCGCAACCCAGCCATGTGCTCGAATGAAGCAAACAAAAAATGATAAAAAAAATGGAGATGGAAGGAGAGCTCCGAGTGGCTGGAAGTTAGGAGTCTGCCAGTTGTGCCTGTCAATATGACCTCTCGCCTCCCATATAAAGGTCACCAGAAATCCCTACTCTTTCAATAAAAAGACACATTGAACAGCTACCTTTTTCATGAATAGACTGAGTTGAGGAGAAGTTTGGAGTTAAGTTCAAGCAACCCTGAAAATTAATGGTACTACTAGAATAAAATTTTAGTTTAACACAAGCAAAAGTTAATGCTCGTGGAACAAATCATAACTACAAATGCAATAGAAAATAGGGTAACTCAACTAAACTTTACAGATCAGATAATAAATCAGGGCAACCAATTGACTAAAAAAATACACTAAGTAAAACCAATGCTCCTAGAATAAATCATGACTACCGCTGGGCAACGTGAAAGTGAAAATGAAAACTATTAGGGAGGAACAAACACGAGCTAATCAAACCTAGGTAAAATATGTGTAGTGAGATTATTCGGTCCAGCTGAATAGTTTGCATTCTCTCTTTTTTTGCGAGTGAATAGTTTGCATTGAACCAAACATTTCTCTATAACAAACAAAAGGTGAAATAGAAAATATAGCAAAATCGTATGGTTATCTTCCACCCAGTTTCCATCTGAGGAGATTTTCGCAGGGCTTCACTCTAGTCCACACGAGCAAATTATTCTTCCAAGAAAAAATAATAATAAATGAAAGAAGCGTGCGTGCCAAGGAAGCCTCTGCCATGAGTCGCCGGTCAAGGATGCACGGTGCCCAGTATCCTATCAGCAAGGCCAAGAAAATTCAACAGGCCACGATAAGTACCAACTACCCCACATACTAAAAGGCCTAATAGGTGGACCATTACAGTCAGTTAGGCAACTCCAACGCGCCGACGCATTTGGTCCGCGCGTGTCTGTTTGGGTCGAAACGAACGAAAACGCCGGCACAACGCGCCGAAGCAAACCCAAATGTCATTCGCTCGCTGTCCATGTAGACGCATTTCCAGCAGCAGACGCGAGAGGAGGCCGTGCTGGCGGGTTACCAGACGGCATTCCCTTGGGCGCAACGGCCGGAGTTCTTCGACCTCACCCGCTCCGACGAACAGGACGACGCCTAGAGCTGCGGGCGAGGACGGCTGCTTTTTTTAGATTTTATTAATTTAATTATGTTTGAGTGGACTTTGGCCGGTGGTTTTATTATATTCAATTGTGTTTTTATTAATTTGTATTTTGTTAATTTAAATATTTTATGTGACTATTTAGTTTTTTTTAAGACTGCGCGGGCTAATGCGTCCGATGCGTTGGGCGCACAGGCCGACCCAAATTCAAGTTCAGAGCCGCGCATCCGCTCGGCCGACCCAAACGCGACCGGTTGGAGTTGCCCTTACACGCTGCCACACGGGGCACGTACGCGACATTTGCTTGAGTGCGTGCGTCACTGCCGATGAAAGGCGATTGTCGTTGCCGTTGGCACAGGTGGACGTGCAGCTGAACACGTGATCCATCGAATGCAGATAAATAAATAAAAAATCAGAGAGCGTAGCAACCTTCTGCAGGAAGTTTGGACCCTGCCAACTGCGTCCAGCCACTCTCCTCCCCTATAAAATGGTGGCCAGTAGCTCCTGCTTTTCCAAGAGAAACCCACACACAGATCAGCAGCAGAGAACAGCTGAGGTTTTCATAAGCCGAAGAACATAGTGAGCTGGGAGAGAAAAGGGAGAAGGCAAAAATTGCGCAGTAGCTCTGACTAGCTGCAGCCATGGGATTCTGATGTCGGCCTTCGGATGTCAACGTGCTCCCCAAGAACTCCTCCGCTTCCTCTTCCTCCTCTCTTAAAGGTTCCGGCGACGGTGGCAAGAAGCAGCAGCGGCAAGGTGTAAAGAAGGAGCAGGGGGAGGAGAAGAAGAGGAGCAACCTTGACCGGGCCGCCCTCACGACACCCAACCTCCCTTTCCATTCTCGCCCCGGTCTCCTGTGATAGATTAACCAAGTGTGGAACTTAGGATACATAGCTTGGGTTTGCTTCGTTGAATTTCGAGATTTGTAATGTTGCCACGTGTACTGTTTATTCATTGCTGGGTTGCGTGTGTTGGATGATCCAAATTGCATGTGTTTCTTGTTAATTTGCTAGAGATTATGTTCATTGCCACTAGGATGATATTTCTTTTCCCTACTTCTTTTGTTCGATTATTATACCCTTGGCTTGACTTAATTCACTAGTTCATGTGACCAAAGCTTAGGGCATCTCCAACGCTCACCCTCAAAATGGAGCCGGTATCCATCCGCGGACCAGTCCGCGGATAGTGATGCGAAAGCCGGCCATTCAACCCTTTCCCTTAAATGTCTGTCTCCGTTTTTCTTTTCCAAGTCCGAAATACTAAAAAAAAGCATATGAAATCTTTGATGAGTGAAAATATTCAAATGTGACAGTAGTTCAAAGTTAAATATTACAATCCTACTAAGTTTTCAAATAAAATAGTTCAATTTTGAATTCAACTAGCACATATGTTCTAGTTGTCCCCTTTAACCGCCCACAGATGCTCAATCAAATTTTTCTTGAGTTGCTCATGAAGAGGTACGGAAAGGGCTTGGCGTGCGGCCGGGGAGGTAGAGCGGCGGCGGCGGCGAGGGAGAAAGCGGATGCATAGAAAGAGGGAAGGATAGACACGTGGGTTCCGTGCGGGGTTTTGGGTGGGATTTTTGGTGGTCTAGGGGTGTTGGAGTCCTATGTGGCTAGTGTGTCCGGACTCCCGCAAAGCCCCCCTGGTTTGCTTCCGGTTTGCGGAAAAACGTCCGAACTGGTCCACGGACCAATGCGGGACGTTGTTGGATGGCAAACTGCGTCCCTATGACAAATCTCACAAGCTTTTCATAGAACCCATCTTCATGGTACAGTGTCCCTATGACTCAGTGTGACAAAACATGTGACAAAAAAGTCACTTAACCAAAAAGAATTAAAGATAAACTATCTGAGTGCATTTCTTATTTTCCTTTACATTTTAGGGGCTCGATAACGATATCTCGTAGCTTTGCAGGGCTATTGCCATTAAAACATCTCAACAAGTGTATTACATTGACACAAAAACGTACATAGGGTAAAGACGTCCTTTCACTCATGCATCTAAGAAAAGTTCATATACTTTATAGTAATTCTCATGTATATTTTTTACATTGACACAAAAACCTACATAAAAGAAAATAAAAATAAAAATAAGAAGAAGAAAGATGTTCATTCATAAGGATATCACGTGGTGATGCTTAACTTGTATTGTAGATTCTATAGCAGGTTATTTATGAAGATGAAGAAAATAGTATAATATAAAGTGATCGTTGGTTGCGGTGCATGACTCATCCCCTAGCTATTACGCTTCGGTTAGGAAAAACTCCTTCCCTCCGATTTCATTAGCGAGCCCGTGGATCTATCTCCCCTGTGTCTGCCGCTCTGGCGGCCGGTGGTGGGGAGGTGGATCCAGATGCCTCAGTTAAGGCTAGTAGTTTAGGCTAGGTTTTATTTTCCTCGCAGGGGCGTCGCTCGGGTGGATGGCGACACTTGATCTTCAAGATGGTCACCCGGCTACGATCCTCCTTGAGTTCGTCTGTCGTGACGGAATCAACGGAGCTCCAAGGATCTTGATGTGGTTTTTATTATATTGAATGTGTTTTGTACTTGTGAATTTTTATAATACATTGGATCCTTGTCGGAAAAAAGCTCCACAGGCACACATCACCTGTGGACATCATCTGTCATCCAATGACCAAAAGCCGCGGGTGCAACGGGCTCACATATTCAGAAGATGTATCAGTTACGTTGTCATAAATTAGTACGTGTGTTGAGATTGTTTGATCCAGCTGATTACTACCTCCGTCCGGGTTTATTAGGCCCCCTTGTATTTTGAGTCCAAGTTTGACCATGTATTTAAATAAAAAAATATAAAGTGTATGCTACACAAAGTATATTGTTGGATTTGTATTTGAAAGAGGTTTTCTATGGTATAGTTTTAGTGACATATAGTTTATATTCTATTAGTAAAATTCATGGTCAAATTTTGGCTTAAAATGAAAGCAGGCCTAATAAACCCGGACGGAGGGAGTAAAACCTAAAAGCATCTACAGTCGGACCTCTAATGTCCTCCTTATAAGTCCGGGCGGAATGTCCGGACGGACAACTCGGTCACTGCCCGGACAGAAGAGTTAAGAAAAAAAGTTGATCCAACCAAACCCATCATTTGTTACATGTAAGTCTGGGTTGTCTGTAAAACCTCATATGCAACCCATATATGGGGAGGATACGAGGGCTCGCGGACTCATCAAGTCTGTCTGTCACGTAGGACGCAGCCCACCCCGAACCACCTTTTCTCTTTCTTTATTTATCTTTGTTCTCTCTCCATCTCCACTAATCATATGCATGTGACCGGACAATTTGAGGATAAAGTGGGAGACATGGCTGCATGCATGTATAAATGAGGGCTTAAACGGACACATCCGGACACTGATCGGACGCGTCCGCGAACGGGTTGAGGAGTCAAATTTAAGGGGACAGGCTGCAGATGCCCTAACATATCTCTATACAAAAGATATGGCACATGAAACATGGAGAAATCAAAACGGCTTCCACCCACTTTCCATTCCAGGAGATGATTGGCAGGTCTTCATTCTACTCCACACGAATAAGTCATTTTCCCCTAGAAAATAGAGAAAACAAATGGAAGTCGTTATCGTGAGGAAATGTTGCTTGACCAGCCAAGCAACCTCTCCTCTACGCTGGGCTGGGTCACTGGTCATTGTTGCATGACCACCAGTATCCTATCAGCAAGACCAAGGAAAATTCAACAGGCCACGATACACAACCAGTACCACCCACGCGACATACACTACAGGCTAACAGGTGGACCATGAGAGCCTTGGCGCCCACCCGTCAGGTACTTGCTGCTGCATGGCGCGCGTACGCTGCACGTGCGTGCGTAACTGTCAATGGAAGGCCAGATCCTTGTCGTTGCGACGGGTGCAGCACAGGTGAGCATGTGCCCGAATGTGAGTGGTAGCGAACCTTCCGATGCAAGTTCCGCTGGAAGTTTGGAGCGCTCTCCTCCCCTATAAAAAGGTTACCGGAAGCCCTGCTGTTCCAACAGAAACACACACACACACACACACGGGTCAGCAGCGGAGAAGAGCTGGTTTTTCCGTGAGGTGAAGAACACTAGAACAGAGTGAGCTGAGATAGCTGAGGAAATAAAGGAAGAAGGGGAAAAGATAGTGCAGCAGTAGCTTAGCAGGGCAGCCATGGGATTCTTCTGTGGGCCTTCGGATGTCAAGGTGCTCCCAAAGAACACCTCATGCTTGTCATTAACGTCCTCATCATCGTCATCGCCTGCTAAAGATTCCGGTGACGGTGGCAAGAAGAAGCAGCACCAAGGTGTGAAGAAGGAGCAGGGGAGGGAGAAGAAGAAGAGCAACCTTGACCGGGCCGCCATGGCGACGCCCCGCTTCCCCTTCCATTCTCGGCCCGGTCTCATGTAATATTAGCCGGGAACAACAATGCATGCATAAGATCCCGTATGTTCTCCCATTAGCTCACGGCCAAGGTTGGAGCTTAGGATTAAATAGCTTCGGTTGCTCGGTTGAAGTTTTGAGATTTCTACTGTCGTCACATGTTCTATTTATTCATTGATTGGTTTTTTGTTTTTTTGGACACCATATTCATTGATTGGTTGGTTGTATTCCATGCTTCAAATTGCGGGTGTTTTCTGTCAACTTACAAGAGATGAAGTTACCTGTCACCGGGATACTATTTATTTCCCTACTTCCTTTGTTGGATTATTACTATCGGGCCTGCTAAAACTCAGTCGACTGAGATTTAACCAAGTCTCAGTCGACCATGCAACATTATTTTCCATCGTTTGTAACATTTTTTTTCTACCGGTTACAACATTCTTCTTGCTGGTTGAAGCATGTCGTCCCTCATCAGTTGTAGCACGTCATCTCACCGGTTGCAACATCCTTCATTTTTGGTTGTAGCATTTTAGTAAAAACAGTTGTAGCATTTGTTGTTGTTGCTTGCAATACCATCGCAACATTTTTCGTCACCGCTTGTAGCATCCAGCCGTGCCGCTTTGTAGCAAAAAAACAACGTTGACGTCAGTCGACTGAGTTCTAGACACACCCTATTACTATTCCCCTACGTGACTCGGTTCACTAGTTTAGGCGAGCAAGACTAAGCCTACATCACCCTCAAAAAGACTAAGTGTGCATCAACTATGAGCATCTTTTTTACACCCAGTAGTCAAAACCCATATAGATTTGACAGGTGCATTGGGCACGTTCTCCTCAAAAGTATGTGTAGCAAGAATCTGTGACCCAGCTGCAAAATAAATTAAACCAAAGGAACAGCTACCATCACTTTCTATCCCAGGAGATATGGTGGGCTTTCATTCTACTCCACATAAATAAATCGATTTTCCTCTTCCCTTAACCAAGACGTCGCCTCTCAGATCTCTTATTTCTCCTATCTCCACCTCCTCCCACCCATCTAATGCTCCGGCGGGAGGTGATTTTGCGTGTTTGACCCGGCTTCAACCCCATCTCGATGGTATGTCGACATCGTCGAGGAGCCGGTTTTTCAGTGTCATCGTCGGGCATGTTCACCGGCGTTGGGTCTTGGGTGGTGTTAGTTTTGTTGTCCGCATGCGGTCTTGGCCTTGTCTTGTGTGCATGTAATTCCCACACGCGAGTGATCACTGCTGGGTCATTGTTTAGGGTCTGGTGGCGGTGTTGCGTCGAATAATGGTTGTGCCCTAGCTTCAACCCCATCTCGATGGTATGTCGACATCGTTGAGGAGCCGGTGGGTCAGTGTCACCGTCGGGCATGTTCACCGGCGTTGGGTGGTGTTAGTTTTGTTGTCGGCATGCGGTCTTGGCCTTGTCTTCTGTGCATGTAATTCCCACACGCGAGTGACCACTGCTGGGTCGTCGGTTCCCACCGGTGACGCTAGCCAGTCTTGACATTGGTTGGATACCTACTAAGACAATAATTAGGAGTTTCTCTTTCTAGGTTTGTGTTGGTGACACACGATTGTTCTTCTCGGCATCATGCTCTCCTCCGACGACCAAGCAAGCGATGAAGAATTCAGTTCGGAAGGATTTCCTTGCGGAATTATGGACAACTATCTTACACATGGATATTTTCTTTCCACTCATTTTTGTTAAATAATATAATCCATATATTAGAGCAACTGTAGCAGTGTCCCCATAGGCAATATGGAGTGTGCTCCATATGCATATAGCGGCCGCGCATGAATCGCCATAATGTGGCCTCCATAAACTTCATTTTATTTCTTCTTTTTTGGTCATTTCCTTTAATTCTGCAGGGCAATTTAAGCTCAAATTATTGTAAACCAAATGCATGTATCATCACGATAACTTAATGGCGACTATATTCAGTGGCCAAAGATGAGTCCCTTTACATATAATTAGCGACTTGAAATATAGTTTAACGTCATTTTCAAAATAACAATGTCGCTATTCCAGCGACATTGCTACCTAGTACGACCTACACTAGTCGGTGGTCGACATCGTCTAGTTGTCGCCGTCCTCCTCATGGTCGCCATCCTCCTGCACCTCCTTCGAGAGATCGTCAAAGTAGGGATAGGGGTCGGGCTCGCGAACGGAGCCACAAGCTGCCACTACTCCTCCTTGTAAGTGCGTGCGGAGCCGAATACTCAGAGGATGCACTCATCGTTCCTGAAAGAATCGATATGGTTGACTAGAGGGGGGGTGAATAGGCAACTACCAATTTTTAGCTTTTCTTAACAAATTAGGGTTAGCAACAAAATAGGTTGTCTAGATGTGCAACTAGGTGAGCAACCTATATGATGCTAACAATCACAACACACGCAAGCAAAGGATACAACACAAGTAAACCAAGCAAAATGTAAAGGTAAGAAATAACCACAAGTGGAGCCGGTGAAGACGAGGATGTGTTACCGAAGTTCCTTCCCTTTGAGAGGAAGTACGTCTCCGTTGGAGCGGTGTGGAGGCACAATGCTCCCCAAGAAGCCACTAAGGCCACCGTATTCTCCTCACGCCCTCACACAATGCGAGATGCCGTGATTCCACTAGTGGTGCCCTTGAAGGCGGCGACCAAACCTTTACAAACAAGGTTGGGGCAATCTCCACAACTTAATTGGAGGCTCCCAACTCCACCACGGAGCTTCACCACAATTGAATGTGGCTCTGAGGTGACCTCAACCGTCTAGGGTGTTCAAACACCCAAGAGTAACAAGATCCGCAAGGGATTAGTGGGGGGAATCAAATTTCTCTTGGTGGAAATGTAGATCGGGGCCTTCTCAACCAATCCCTAAAGAATCAACAAGTTTGATTGGCTAGGGAGAGAGATCGGGCAAGAATGAGCTTTTTGGAACAACAATGGAGCTTGGGGGAAGAGGTCAACCTTAGGAAGAAGAAGACCCCCTCCTTATATAGAGGGACAAAAATCCAACCGTTTTCTGCCCTCTGCCCGCAGCCAAGCGGTACTACCGCTTAGGCGGTACTACCCCACACACGCCTGAACTGCACAGAAAGCACAACGGTAGTGCCGCCGGAGCGTTACTACCGCTGCCCCTGGCGGTACTACCGCTTAGGGAGTTTAGACCAGGTGAGGCAGCAGTAGTAGAGGCAGCTAGGGCGGCAGTACCGCGCGAAGCGGTACTACCGTCCTAGTACCGCACTACTACCGCTTAAGGGAAAATGGAAACAGAAGCGCGCATGGAGGAAACCCCGCAAGCGGTAGTGGCGGCGGTAGTACGGGCGGCAGTACCGCCAGAGCGGTACTACCGTGCTACTACCGTGAAAAGCAAACCGGCAACAGAGAGTTGCACGCTCGGGGAAACCCCAAGCGGTAGTGCCACGGAAGTACCCAGCGGTACTACCGCTTGCATAAGCGGTACTACCGTGGGTACCAGCGGTACTACCGCTTGCATGCCACTGAATATCCACAGAAAACATAGGACAGGCTCCAGAGAAGGGGAAAGGAAGCTGTGGGTGCATATGGGGCTGTGTACGTGTTGATTCCACCCATACCTTTCCAACACGGACCCCCTCTTAATAGTACGGGTTTCCTACGACTCAAATCCACCAAAAAGAAATCATCGGAAAATAACCGTCTTCACTCTTTACCATCGAGGGGAGATAAACCGTCTCGTGCCTATCAATATAATCTCTGAAAAGGTCAATGCATACGATTAGTCCGCAAAACGCATTGTCATCAATCATCGAAATCACTGGGGTAAAATATGCCCTAACAATCTCCCCCTTTTCGGTGGATTGATGACAACACGGGATTTGCACAAAGAAAATAAGAGATAAGAATGCAAACCAACTATCTACAAAATATAGATAGGCTCCCCCTAGATGTGTGCACTACTTGAGTATGCCTTTGGAATGCAAAGTGCTCACACTAGGATCAACACTTCCCCTATATTTTATAGATAGGGCAAAACTTGCAACAACATAATATACAATGCTAAGCATGATTGCAATACGAGCAATAAGCATTAACTCACACACAACGAGACATAATTAAGATAACTAGGGTAGCATATGTCTTACACCATATGATAGAGTCTCACACCAAACCAAAGCAAACGAAGATAAAGGAGTTCACAAGCAATAAATCGAAGCAAATAAAGGCAAGCTTGTGACTCAGCAACACCCTGCAGAAATCAAATGCAAACCCCGGTCCTAGACTCTCTCCCCCTTTGGCATCGAGACACCAAAAGGGCAAAGAGTGACACTACGCGCCAACAGGTGGTAGCACTAGTCTCCTCCCATGGACTCGTCGGAGTCCTCAGCATCGGACTCCTCGTCAGACGTCTCCTCCGAATCTTCGGGATCCTCAGACTCCTCCTCCTCGTGCTCCTGCTCCGGAGCGGGTGCCGATGCGCCGGTGATGGAATCATCTGAGTCAGTCCAGCGGGAGTGAGATGAAATCCAATTGTCTTCAGGAGTGATAACTGTCTCAGAACCGCTCTCAACAGCAATATCAAGTTTCCTCATGATGGCTTTCCTCTGCTGACGTGCCTTCTTGGCATCCACATGTGCCAAGTACATCTTGTGCTGAACATCCGTCTGAAGACAAAACAGCTTCTTCACCTTGTTCTTGAGCTTGGTAGCCCAACCAGACGAGTGCTCGGGGTCGGGCACATAGTCAGAATCCTCCACATCCTCCTCAGAAGCAAGTGGCACGCTCGCAGCACGATGGGTGGGAGCCCAGAGCTCCTTCTGGCGCAAGTTGATCGTCTCATGAGTAGTCAGAGGCCTGGTCTCAAGCTGCTCCCCAGGGAACATGGCAGTCCAAGTGTTCACAATGAGTCTGAAGATGAAGGGAGCATAGATCGGCACGTGATCACCATAGGTTGCATTCACAAGCTCCTTCCACATAACATGAGAGACGTCCAAAACAGCTCCCGTGCCCTTCTCAGAGTGGCACAACAACAGCATATCCACCAGGTGACCGTGCACCATGTCCAAGTTGCCAACCCGAGGAAATAGAGTGTGCCGGAAAATGCGATGCATAATATCAAAGAGAGGTTTCAGCTCCTTCTTGGATCCCTTATCTGTCGGAGTGATAGTCATGTGGGGAAGCAGATTGTCCTTGTGAGAAGGTCCACCCTCATGGTGAGGGCGCAGACCAAGGGGCTTCTTCAGCCCCTCATCGGGATAGCCCAGAAGACCCATGAACTCACCCCAAGTGGCACGAAGCTGTCTACCGTGAGTCATCCAAATCATAGTCCGGTCCTCACTTGTCCCAAACCACACGGTTGCAAAGAACTGTGCAACCAACTCTGCATCAAAGTCATAGTTGAAGGTCATGATGGGTACAATGTTGAACTGCACACAAAGGTCAAGAGCTTCTCCAAAGTATGCACGGTCCTTCTCCATATGCTCAATGTTGATGGACTTGGTCCTGACAAACAGATTTTTCTTGGCCTTGATCCTGTCAAAATACACCAAAGATTGATCCTTGGTCCAAAAGGGACGGCTCACAAGAGATGCGTCTTGAGGATGACAGTAGGGGTTCCTCTCGCGGTACTGCCAATACTCATTTTGCTTCATTTCAGCTACAGTCTTGACAGGAGATTTCTTTTTGCGAGCAACAGACTTGGCGCTAGACTTGCCCTTGTTCCTGGCTGACTGACGACGAGCTGGAGGTGGTGTCGGGGCAGCCTCTTCTTCTTCCTCTTCCTCAGAATAGACAGGCCTGGCGTAATGGGTGCGCCCACACTTGGATGGAGAATTCGCATTCTTGCGACGAGCCTTGGAGCTACTACCACCTGAACCAGACACAACACAGCGAGGAAAAGCATGAATAAAACCTATGCATAAGCCAAGAAGAAACAAACTGAGAAATGAACTGTTAGTGGATAATTCTGGAAGTTGGGACCTCGAGCGGTAGTACCACGGACCTGGGGCGGTAGTACCGCCAGAGCGGTAGTACCGCTGCACTGGAGCGGTAGTACCGCTCTGGGAACTGACGCACGACCTCCCCAGATCCGGTAGTACCGGAGATCACAAATTCAAAAATATACCACTAAGATTTCAATCCTCCTATCTAGCAGTCATCCAACGTCCTACTCAAGCCCTGATTTAGCCAAAAATCGAGAGACCAACATGCATTGCCCTAAAAACCTAGATTCAAAGGAGAGAACCGTAGGAACAACGAAAGGGGGCAATACCGGGGTCCATGGTGAGAGGAGATGGTGGGGATGGATTCCACCGGACGGAAACTAGGAAGACGGCACGGAATCGGCCAGCCGGAGCGGCGGCCGGGGCAGTTCTTCGTTGCCTGTGAGAGAGAGAGGCGTGGGGAGGAAGAGTGAAAGGGTATGGGGGAGTTAGAACTCCCCCTGCCCGACACTTAACCCCACAACGTCCCTCTAAGCGGTAGTACCGCTACCCGCTAGGAGTAGCGGTAGTACCGCCCCGGTACTACTGCCGGGCAGGAGGCCCAGTAGTACCGCTCAAGCGGTAGTACCGGTGGCAGGAGCGGTAGTACCGCTTAAAGCGGTAGTACCGTTCCTAGCCAGCGGTAGAACCGCGTGCAGGAGACAGAACAGCCCAGAACAACAGGATGGCTTATGCACAAACTAGGGGTTTGAGAGAGGAAAGGCTTAGGTTGGAGACTCGAAAACACCGCAAAAGGGAAGGGATGTTCCATGGTCAAAGGCAACCAAAAAAACAAGAGCACACATGGAGATATCCAACACAAGAAAGCCTAGAACGAGAAAGCACAACTCAAACCAAACGAACAAAACCTCTCAAAGAGAGGGCGGTGACCGAAGTCACCTATGTTTGAGTCAATTGGTATGGCACCGCGAAGATTTTAACCTTGGACCCATGACCAAAACTCATCTTTGAAGCACATGAACCATCGAAAATGGCTAAAGTGAAAGACTTGATCAATTTATGCATAATGGGGGGAGGGAGAGTTCATTGAGAGAACAATACTCCCCCTATATCCATGCCTACATCTAGAACAAGATAATCATGATGAATGTGGTGGGATGTGACGAGATTCAAGACACGTTGCTCGAATCAATGATATTTAGCTCATGCCTTAACTCGCGAAATCTTGCTTCATCCAATGGCTTCGTGAAAATATCCGCTAGTTGCTCTTGAGTTCCAACATGAATAATATCAATCTCTCCACGCTTGACATGATCCCGGATGAAATGATGACGAATCTCAATATGCTTCGTCTTGCTATGTTGCACCGGGTTGTAGGAGATCTTGATTGCACTTTCATTGTCACAGAAAAGAGGCACTTTGTCACAAGTGACACCGTAATCCTTTAAAGTTTGCCTCATCCATAGCAATTGAGCACAACAACTTGCGGCGGCTACATACTCGGCCTCGGTGGTGGAGAGAGACACACAATTTTGCTTCTTCGAAGACCAACTCACCAAAGAGTGACCAAGGAATTGGCACCCTCCGGAAGTTGACTTCCTATCCACACGGTCTCCCGCCCAATCTGAGTCCGAATATCCCATGAGATCAAAGCTTGCTCCTTTGGGGTACCATAAGCCAAAGTTTGCGGTATGAGCCAAATATCGAAAGATTCGCTTGACCGCCACCAAGTGACTTTCCTTAGGCGCGGCTTGAAACCGTGCACACATTCCCACACTCAACATGATATCCGGCCTAGATGCACAAAGGTAAAGCAAGGACCCAATCATGGAACGGTATACCTTTTGATCCACTGCTTTACCATTGGGATCGATGTCAAGTTGGCACTTGGTACGCATTGGAGTCTTGGCCGGCTTGACATCTACTAGCTTGAATCTCTTGAGCATGTCTTGGGTATATTTGGCTTGGTTGATGAAGGTTCCTTCTCTTCTTTGCTTGACTTCGAACCCAAGAAAGAACTTCAACTCTCCCATCATAGACATCTCAAACTTCTCGGTCATGAGTGCGGCAAACTCATCATTGAAAGCTTTGTTAGGAGAACCAAAGATAATATCATCAACATATAGTTGGCATATGAACAAATCCCCTTTAACCGTCTTAGCAAAAAGAGTGGGATCGATTTTCCCAATTTCAAACCCACGGTCTTGCAACAACTCGGTAAGGTGCTCATACCACGCACGTGGGGCTTGTTTAAGGCCATAGAGTGCCTTATCGAGCTTGTATACATGATTGGGGAACTTGGGATCATCGAACCCCGGGGGTTGTTTGACATATACCAACTCATTAAGAGGACCATTAAGAAATGCACTCTTCACATACATTTGTTGCAACTTAAAATCATGATGAGAAGCATAAGCAAGCAACATACGAATAGATTCAAGACGAGCAACGGGAGAAAAGGTTTCACCGTAGTCGATACCCTCGACTTGGGAGTAGCCTTGTGCCACCAATCTTGCCTTGTTTCGAGTGACAACACCGTTCGTATCTTCCTTGTTCTTGAAGATCCATTTGGTTCCAATGACATTATGATTTTCCGTTGGCCTTGGCACCAATGTCCACACTTTGTTACGCTCAAAGTTGTTGAGTTCATCATGCATGGCTTCAAGCCAATCCGTGTCCTCGAGTGCTTCATGTACCTTTTGGGGTTCAACAAAAGAAATAAACGCGTGATGCTCACAAAAGTTTGTTAATTGTCTACGAGTGGTTACCCCTCTTTTCAAGCTTCCATAAACATTCTCCAAGACATGTTGTTGATGCTTGAGTTTAGAAGCAATCTTGGCGGCACGACGCTCCAATAGCTCCTCCGAAGTCACTTGAGGAGGATCATCTTGAACATCTTGAGCGTCATCTTGAGCTTGCTCTTGATCATGAGCTTGCCCTTGATCTTGAGCTTGCTCGGTGTCGTGATCTTGATCTTGGGCATCATTTGGTGCATCACCATCATCTTGAGGTTGATCTTGCCCTTGATCTTGATCACTTGGTTGAGGGCCTTCGGTTTGTTCTTCGGAAGCGTGTGGGTCAATGGTTGGTGATGGCTCCACTTGCGTAGAGCATTGTCCTTCTCCTTCGGCCACAAGGGGTTCCTCAATGGGGAGTATTTGACCAATCCCCATTCTTCTTATGGCTTGAGGAGGAATTTCATCACCTACATCACAAAGACCACTTTGCTCCACTTGGGAGCCATTATTTTCATCAAACTCTACGTTACACGTCTCCTCAATAAGTCCGTTGGACTTGTTGAGGACACGGTAAGCATGAGAGTTTGTAGCATAACCAACAAATATGCCCTCTTGAGCTCGAGATTCGAATTTATACAAACGAGTACCTTTCTTGAGAATGAAACACTTACATCCAAACACCCGAAAGTACTTGAGGTTGGGCTTGTTACCGGTGAGTATCTCATATGGAGTCTTGTTCAAGCCTTTGCGGAGGTAGAGCCGATTGGATGCATGACATGCGGTGTTGATGGCTTTGGCCCAAAAGTTGTACGGAGACTTGAATTCCGCCATCATGGTCCTTGTCGCGTCCATCAACGTTCAGTTCTTCCTCTCCGCTACACCATTTTGTTGAGGGGTATATGGTGCGGCGTATTGATGCTTGATCCCCTCATCACTAAGAAACTCATCCAAGGTGTAGTTCTTGAACTCGGTACCGTTGTCACTTCTAATCATCAATATCTTTGCCTCATGTTGACGTTGAGCTTCATTGGCAAAGTCGATGACAGTTTGTTGGGTCTCGCTCTTCCTCTTGAAGAAATATACCCAAGTGTATCTTGAATAGTCATCCACAATCACCAAGCAATACTTTCTTCCCCCTAGACTATCAAAGGATGGAGGTCCAAAGAGATCCATGTGAAGGAGCTCCAAGGGCCTCTTCGTGTATATGATAGTCGTGGGTCGGTGAGTTGTCTCATGTAGCTTTCCTTCGATACAAGCACTGCAAGCACGATCTTTGGCAAAACTCACATTTGTTAGTCCACGAACGTGGTCCCCCTTGAGGAGACTTTGCAAAGATCTCATATTGACATGGGCTAGTCGGCGATGCCAAATCCACCCCACATCAACTTTAGCCATTAGGCAAGTCGCGGTCTTAGTGGGTCGCTCCGAGAAGTTAACCACATAGAGACCGTTCTCGACATGCCCAACAAAAGCTACTTTAAGAGTCTTGCTCCACAAAAGGGCCACGGTATCAAGGTCAAAGAATGTGGCAAAGCCCATAAGTGCGAGTTGACGAACGGAAAGTAAATTGTATGCAAGGGTCTCAACGAGCATGACTTTCTCAATTGATAAATCATGAGAAATCACAACCTTGCCAAGAACCAATACCTTAGATGTTGAGGCATCACCGAATTGAACATGGGTGGGCATCGATGAGCTTGGTTGCACGTCCACCACCAAATGCTTGCTCCCGGTCATATGATTTGTTGCTCCACTATCGAGCAACCATGATCCTCCACTGGAAGTAAACTCCTACAAGAGATCAATGCTTGGTTTTAGGTACCCATGTTTGAATGGGTCCTTTGATGTTAGTAACAAGGGTCTTAGGAACCCAAATAGACCATTCAATGTACTCATAATAAGAACCAACAAATTTGGCATAAACATGCCCATCACTAGCACGGCATAAAACATAAGAAGGGTTAAAGTCGCCGGCTTTGTTCGATGGAGTGTGTTTGTCCTTCTTGACATTTCCACCCACCACCTTGTTCTTTTTCTCCTTATGAGCACCCTCTCCCTTCTTGACAAATACCTCTTTGAGAGGGAGAGGTTTCTTGGTCTTGTTGTTCTTCTTCTTCTTTGACTTGGGCACAAACCCAAGTCCCTCCTTTGCCACAACTTCCTTTTGATTACTCAAAAGTTCGTTGAGGTTCTTCTCACCTTATATGCAAGTCACTAGACCTTTCTCGAGTTGCTCTTTCAACTTGGCATTCTCCTCCATAAGATGCTCATGCTCACAACAAGGGTTAGTAGCAATGACATTATCAATTAAAACGAACGGAGGACAAGTGGCTATTTCCGTTGTTAGCTTCACTTGGAGTTGATCATGAGACTCTTTGAGAGAGCCATGAGCACTTTTCAAAGCCTTGTGGGCTTTGTCAAGTAGCTCAAACTCCTCCTTGAGTCTAGCATGGCCAACTCCAAGGTCAACCTTGTCGGATTTGAGCACACGTGTAAGAACTTGAGCATGTTCAAGATCTTTCTTTAGTTGAGCAAGGTCAACGTTGTGTGACTCCTCAAGAGCCAAACGAAGACCTCGCTCTTCCTCAAGAGCAATGGAAAGATCCACAATCTCATTGGCATAATCACGACTATGGCCTTGCAAGTTAGTGATGGTCTCTTCGTGGGACTCAATGATATCATTGGCCTCACCAAGTTGTTCCAAGAGAGCAACAAAGTGCTTCTTGGTCTCACCTTTGAGCTTACTCATGAACTTATCAAACTCGTTCTCATCCACCTGTACCATCTCACTATCATCCACACAATTCAACAATGAAGGTGTAGTAGTGGTAGTGGTTTTGATGTTGGAGGCTACCTTGTTGATACCTTTGGCCATGAGGCACTTGGCAATGATGTTTTCATTGGGGGCGCCGAAGAGAGACACCTTGGTTGGGGAAGAGGTGGCAATGGCCACGGTTGCCATTGCCATTCCTTCACCACTAGTGTCTTCATCATCATCATCGGAGATGTACTTTTCTTGCACCACCAAGCCCTTTGGAGGCACCTTCTTGTTGAAATTGTTCTTGTTGGGGAAGGACTTGGCCTTGTCTTTGCGGATGAGCTTGCCACCATTGTCCTCCCTCTTCTCATACGGGAAATCCGCCACAAAGTGACTCACATTGCCACAATTGTAACAAGTCCTTACTCGTTGCTTGCCCTTTGAGTTGTTCTTGGAGGAGTTGGGCCTTGTGTTTCTCTTGTTGCCCCAAAATTGCCTTGACGCAAGGGCCATGTGCTCGTGGTAAGCATATTTGGTGTCTTCGGGGCAACTCTCTTCTTCTTACTCTTCTTCTTCTTCCGGAATCCCCTTGGCCTTCAAAGCAAGGTTGGGTGAGCCTTTCTTTGACCGGACACGAGCTAGAGCATTGTCGGCGGTCTTGTTCATGATGTTCATGGCTATAAACTCATCCAACACTTCACTTGAAGACAATGTGTGGAAGTCTGGTCTTTGACGGATCACGGAGGACATTGCCTTGTTGAATGGCATGATGGACTTGAGAAACTTGCGCTTGATCCAATTATCATCCGTATCCTTGCTCCCATGATCTTGAAGAGTGACCGCAAGAGTTGTCAATCTTCGGTAGAGATCCCGAGGATCCTCATCTTCATTCATCACAAATTCATCGGCCTCATCAAGTACCACCTCAAAGTTGGACCGTTGAATGCTTGAGCTTCCCTTGTACAAAGATATAATGTGTTCCCAACAATCCTTTGCACGGGAGAAGGGACGCAAGTGAGCTAGATCTTCGGGAGGCACCGCGGATTGAAGGATGAACAAAGCGGAGTGATTGTATTGATTTTCCGCCTCTTCTCTTGGAGTGAGGTTGCTTGGATCATGTGGGTAGAAGCCTTGCTCGATGATTCTCCAAAGATTCGTTAAGCTGTGATTCAAATGAGACTTGATACGAAAAACCCAATTAGCAAAATCACCCTTTACGAGCTTAGGAGGAGAACCAAGATGGTTAATATGCGGTGTAGGGACCGGTCCTCCATAGACCGGGGGAGGGGGAACCGAGGCGTAGGTTCCCGTCCCATTCTTACCATGAGGGGAAGATGTTTGAGTGTCTTTAGCCGCTTCCTTGCCGGAATTGGCCTCCAACGCCGATGCGGTGGGATTAACCACAAGCAACGGATCGGGAGTGGACTTCAACCCCTCAAGGAGTTCTTTAAGCATGGACTTGACCTCGGCCGTCATAGACGTCTTAAGTGAAGCCATAGCTTCATTTAAGACGTCTCGGGTGACCGTGTTCAACTCCACGACCTCGGGCACATCCTCATCCCGGTCCCCATCGTCAACCATACTCTTCGGGTGGAGAAACCCTTAATAAAGAGACGAGGCTCTGATATCAATTGAAAGGATCGATATGGTTGACTAGAGGGGGGTGAATAGGCAACTACCAATTTTTAGCTTTTCTTAACAAATTAGGGTTAGCAACAAAATAGGTTGTCTAGATGTGCAACTAGGTGAGCAACCTATATGATGCTAACAATCACAACACACGCAAGCAAAGGATACAACACAAGTAAAGCAAGCAAAATGTAAAGGTAAGAAATAACCACAAGTGGAGCCGGTGAAGACGAGGATGTGTTACCGAAGTTCCTTCCCTTTGAGAGGAAGTACGTCTCCGTTGGAGCGGTGTGGAGGCACAATGCTCCCCAAGAAGCCACTAAGGCCACCGTATTCTCCTCACGCCCTCACACAATACGAGATGCCGTGATTCCACTAGTGGTGCCCTTGAAGGCGGCGACCGAACCTTTACAAACAAGGTTGGGGCAATCTCCACAACTTAATTGGAGGCTCCCAACTCCACCATGGAGCTTCACCACAATGGAATGTGGCTCCGAGGTGACCTCAACCGTCTAGGGTGCTCAAACACCCAAGAGTAACAAGATCCGCAAGGGATTAGTGGGGGGAATCAAATTTCTCTTGGTGGAAGTGTAGATCAGGGCCTTCTCAACCAATCCCTAAAGAATCAACAAGTTTGATTGGCTAGGGAGAGAGATCGGGCAAGAATGAGCTTTTTGGAACAACAATGGAGCTTGGGGGAAGAGGTCAACCTTAGGAAGAAGAAGACCCCCTCCTTATGTAGAGGGACAAAAATCCAACCGTTTTCTGCCCTCTGCCCGCAGCCAAGCGGTACTACCGCTCCTAGGAGCGGTACTACCCCACACACGCCTGAACTGCACAGAAAGCACAACGGTAGTGCCGCCGGAGCGGTACTACCGCTTAGGGAGTTTAGACCAGGTGAGGCAGCAGTAGTAGAGGCAGCTAGGGCGGCAGTACCGCGCGAAGCGGTACTACCGTCCTAGTACCGCACTACTACCGCTTAAGGGAAAATGGAAACAGAAGCGCGCATGGAGGAAACCCCGCAAGCGGTAGTGGCGGCGGTAGTACGGGCGGCAGTACCGCCAGAGCGGTACTACCGTGCTACTACCATGAAAAGCAAACCGGCAACAGAGAGTTGCACGCTCGGGGAAACCCCAAGCGGTAGTGCCACAGAAGTACCCAGCGGTACTACCGCTTGCATAAGCGGTACTACCGTGGGTACCAGCGGTACTACCGCTTGCATGCCACTGAATATCCACAGAAAACATAGGACAGGCTCCAGAGAAGGGGAAAGGAAGCTGTGGGTGCATATGGGGCTGTGTACGTGTTGATTCCACCCATACCTTTCCAACGCGGACCCCCTCTTAATAGTACGGGTTTCCTACGACTCAAATCCACCAAAAAGAAATCGTCGGAAAATAACCATCTTCACTCTTTACCATCGAGGGGAGATAAACCGTCTCGTGCCTATCAATATAATCTCTGAAAAGGTCAATGCACACGATTAGTCCGCAAAACGCATTGTCATCAATCATCGAAATCACTGGGGTAAAATATGCCCTAACAGTTCCGAGCTTTAAGGGTGGAAGCCACAACACAACATCAATCGGGTCCTCGGGCTCCGGCGCCGACTTCGACTGGACCTCGATGGACTATAACATTGTTCACAAGGACGAGGGGGTCGACGGGGACGAAGTCTTCCTCCTCACCCGGACGAGGGGCCGGGGCTTGATCCCTGCAGCTAGCAAATCCGCCGTCGCTAGGGAAGAGGACCAGATGGCTATCGTGGGGAGAGTTCACGCTGGTGTGCGACGTCTGGGACGGGAGGTTCTGCTTTGCCGTGAATTGCCGTGAAGTTAAGCCAATAGGCTACGTTCTGAGCGGTGGCATTGTCTCGGATGGTGGGCAATATGGGAGAGGAGGAGGCGGCTCAGGTTTTAGTAAGGGGACACCTCGCCATTGGGCTTTTATAGCTGGGGATGAAGCCGAACGGCCATTCGAATGGCGTAACCGGGGGGGGGGGGGGGGGTGGTGGAGGCTATTAATGGGCGGGTGGTTAGCATTCCCATCACCATGGTTCGCCGGTGATTATCTGTGTGCGATGGTGCATGTACCTGTGCCGCATGACTCCAGCAGTAGCGTGAGGTGGAAGAAGCTAAAACTTTCCTCCCGCGCTGGCAATTGGGACCTCCCCAAACTTCAAATATAGAGGCTACGAGGTCGTTTGTGGTAATAAATTATGCCAATTGACACTCATATGGCGAGTTTCATTTTAGTCTAAAATGTAAAATTACCATATTGACAGTTATTAGAGACTTACAAGCCCGACGAAAAAAATCCCCCCTTGGCACCGCGTCGTCCCCCCGCGGGCGACCCGGGAAGCGGTGCCAGATCCAGCCTCCAGCACCCCCCTCCGCCTTCCCCGCTGTCGCCACCGGCCAGAGCCGCCAGGGCAAAGCCCCTCACGGTGGATGGCGATGGTGCACCTTCTGTCCTTCTCCCCTCTCCCCTAGGTGGCAGTGGGCGCGCAACCGGCTTGGGCAGAAGCGTCGGGCGGACGCGGGACCCGGCGGCACGGTGGCGGTGGCTCCTGACGACGGCATGGTGCAGTTGCGGCGTGGAGGCTATGGGGCGACAGCTCGAGGTGCGGCAGCTGCGTCCCGTGGTGGCAATCGATGTCCAGATCTGGATTCTGGTGGCTTCGGGTGGTTCTGGCAGGCTCCCCTCGTTGGCTGGCTTGCTGCTTGTCGGCCGGCGGCGTGAGAGGGGCACGCCTGGTCGTCGCGGCCGAATCTGGCCGGCAGGCGGTGTGGGTCGAGGCAGCTTTGGCTCAAGCATGTTGTTCCGCCCCCCGACGGCAGTGGCTAATGCTAGTGGTGGTGCTCAGCCGTGCTCAGGGGTGTCCAAGGCCTCGGCTGGGCAGGGCGGCGGTGCGTGTCTGGATGGACTACGGCGGCGCCGCGCAGGGATTCTGCTGGTGGCGCAGAGTGGTGGTGTTGGCCTCCTTCTCCTAGATGTGTACCGGCCGCACGCGCAACGGAGGAGGTGCAGATCTATGGTTCATGATCGGGCGGGCCAGATCGGGGTTTGGGGCGGACCGGAGCTTGTGCTTCGAGTAGGTGTGGTCGGACGTGGCCTGGGATTTGCTTGCGGGTGGTGCTCGTGCTCTCCTCGCGGGTAAGGTGGTCGGTGGTGATGGTCATGATATTGTGGCATCGGTGAGCGGATTGGCGCTGATGGCCACGGACATGGCGTCGTGCGAGCTCGCTTGGGCCAGGGCTTGGGTCTTGCTCGCCGACAGTCGTTGGCAGTCACGGAGTCGTGTCCCCCACAGTCCGCCGGGATTGGCTGGGGACGCAGGCATGGTGCTTCCTACTGTGGAAGCGCCTACCTAGACTCGGTGACTAGTGTTGGGCTAGGAGTAGATGGCGTGCCTCTGCTCTTCCTATTGTAGTTGAGTGCGCCGTGAAGTGCGCGATGTACGGTATCTTGCGACAGGGATGCCGAGGCGGCGGCCCTGGATGGTGCTCCGCATGGTTGGTCTCCGGCGGGCACCATCGCGGTGGTGGTGGCTCTCCTTCCGGGTTGTGTAGGCAACAGAAGGTGTAGCGACTAGTGGCTTGGGTGTGCTCTCTGTCCTCGCAGGGGGGGCGCCCTGATCCGGATCTGGGGATCTGACCTCATCGCGCTCATCCTGGCGGCCTCGTGGTTACACGCATGAGTTGCTGCGCGAAAGCTTCGCACCTTGGCGCCGACGACGCCCACCCTGGTGGGTGCCGCGCTCTTCTTGAAGACATCGTCATGGTTCACGACCCCTATCCTATCAGCAGCGAGACAAAAGACAATTCAACAGGCCACTAGAAATTGAATGTACCTGCCGTGACAGTGACACCCACTACACGGACTGATAGGTGGACCAGGCTAGCCCCTGCGCCCACCAGTCAGTGCCCCAACTGCCTCACGACACTCGTACAGTCATACGCGACGCGTGCCTGGGTGCGTCACTGCCGATGAAAGGAGGCGAGACAGGCCGTTGTGGTTGCGACAGGTGCAGGTGCCGGCGAGGTGGCGACCATGTGCTCCATTGAAGCGAAATATATATAATACGGTGATTTTAAAATTAGGGAGCCTAGAAACCTTCCGCTGGAAGTTTGCATCAAGCCACTCTTCTCTCCACTATATAAAACGATCAGCAGGAACCGATCATTTGACAACAGAAACACACACGGATCAGTTATTTAGCACAGAGCAGCTGAGTTTTCTATATATTGGCGAGCAGAGTGAGCTGAGAGAGAAAGGAAGAAGGGAGGCGAGCTAGCTAGCTGCAGCCATGGGGTTCTGTTGTGGACCTTCGGATGTCCAGGTGCTCCCCAAGACGACCACCACTTCCTCCTCATCGTCCTCCTCCTCCTCATCGGCTGCTAAAGATTCCGGTGATGCCGGCAAGAAGAAGCAGCAAGAAGGTGTAAAGAAGGAACAGGGGAAGGAGAAGAGGAGCAACCTTGACCGGGCCGCCCTCACAACGCCCCGCCTCCCCTTCCATTCTCGACCCGGTCTAATGTGATAGATTAGCCTAGAACCAGTGTATTCCAGTATGAATATACGATCTTGTGTGTTGTCCTATTAGCCTAGGGCCGAGTCTGGAACTTAGGATGGATAGCTTTCATTGTTCCGTTGAAGTTTTGAGGCTTGTAGTGTCGCCACGTGTTCTATTTATTCATTGACGGGTTGGCTGTATCAGAATATCCAAATTGCAGGTGTGTTATACTAGAGATTTTGTTCATTGTCCATCAGGATGATATATTTTTCCGTACTTCTTCTGTTGGAATATTATTCCCCTCACCCTCAAAAAAGAATATTATTCCCCTCGCTTGACTTAATTGACCAGATCGAACGAGCAAACCTTAGCCTATTTCTTCCTGCTGAAGGTGCGGATGTGAGCAAGAACCAGGCAAAAGCAAACGAAAATGTTGCATCCAAAAAATAGTAGAGAAGTCGAAATGAAATCATTTACTTGGGGAAGTGCACTGATACAACCAAACAGTTCCTCTTTATTAACTTGAACATGACATGGACAAAGCCAGCAAAGGATTGGCCGATGATTTTTTTTTTCCTTGATTGGGATTGGTTGATGGTTAGGTAGATGTTTTTCACAGCAAAATTCGTTGCTCAAATCTAACACCAGAATCGCTATAAGAATGTGGTTTTTCACAATGGTTTTCTCTAACAAAATGGATCTTCTTTACGTGATGCACAAAGGAGATCTAACTATTATGAAGGCTAACTACCGAAACAACACTGGAAATGTATCTAAGATAAAAAAAAAAAGCGACACTACGTGAATACACTACTAAGGGCTTTTTTGATTCACAAGTCTACCAAATCGGGAATAGGAAAAAAAACATAGGATTGGAATACTAGAGCAGGCACGTGAGATGATCAGATGAGAGCCAGCTCCCGCGACGCGGGCGCCGCCGCCACCGCCGCCGCGTAGCTCCACCCCGCGGAGTTTCTCCTCGTCTCCTAGCTTCCTCAGCCCCACCTCTCTCCACTCCCTAGCGACCTCCCCGCCACCATGACCCCTCCACCTCCCATCCCCTGCTCCCCTCTAGACCCCGATCCAGATCCAGATCCTTCGCGCATCCCAGACGTGGGCGGGGATGGGGCTCCCGTCTCTCGCCCCATTGGGGGGGGGGGGGGGGGGGTCGGGACTCCTCCTGCCGCCTCCCCCGGCTCGGCTCCCGGAGAACTTCACGCCAACATTGGTCTCTGAGGCCACCGAGGTGTCTCCTGAGCAGCCGTGGGTGGAGGTTGGGGGGCACCGCCGCCAGCGGATGGAGAAGGATCCAATTCCTCCTCCTAGGAAGGGAACCGGTCTCTCCCTCGCCTTCAAGAGGAGAACTTTCGGCCTGTGTTTTCGGTGCCTCGCGCCGGAGCACTTCATCGCTGACTGCCGCGGTCGTGTCCGGTGCCTAGGCTGTCGCCGCTCTGGCCATGGCGAGCGGGACTGCCCGGACCGCCTGCCAGTCGGTCAAGATCCTCGCCGGCGCTCTCGCTCGCCTCCAGCCTCCACTTGCCGCCCAGGGGTTGTGCCCGCCGGTCAAGCACCTCGCCCCTGTAGCCACTCGCCTCCAACTCCTCCTCGCCGGCTGCAGGGCTCGTGGGCCTTTGTGGTTGCCCCTCCGGATGCGCTTGATCAGGAGGCCCCTTGTGGAAACCCTTGTGCTGCTGATTTGGGGTTGATGCAACCTCTATTCGCTGCTCAGGCGGAGGCGCTGCGCGGCGAGTTGAAGGCCTTGGCTGCCTCTCGTTTGGAGGAGGTTGTTCAGCCCCTCCGCGACATGGTGGTTGCTTTGCAAGGTTGGACGGTCCAGATCTCAAGCCTATTGGAGCGAATGGAGGCTGTGAGTGGTAGGTTTGGTTCTTTCCCGGCCATCAATTTGCCGCCTGAGCTGCTGGATGGAGAGGCCAAGGGGAACATGTCTCTCGTTCCTGCTGATGGTAATGACCTCAATGAGGTTGGTTTGGCCGGTTGCTCGTCGGAGCTACTGGCCACAGTGGCACGACCTGCAGATGTGTCTCCTGTTATTGATCATGTTCTATCTAAGATGGAGAATCAAGGTGAGGAAGAACAAACTGAGATTGATAAAATTGTGGCATCGAGCAATGGCATGGCTCAGTCTATGGTGGCTTTGCCCAGTAGCTTGGTTGTCGAGGTGCCTCCCTTGGTCTCCTCTCCGCTGATTCATGCTTCGGGTGACATTAGCAACATGATGTCTTCCGTGCCCAAGGAGTCTCTTGGTGACATTGTCTTGCCTCAAGGCTCGACATCAACTCCCTTGCTGGATGAGTTCTTGAGCAGTTTCAGTTGCACAAAGCCACGTTCGTTGCTCCAAGCGCCAATCCATGTGCAGATTGAAGAAGGCACTACTTGTTCAAAGAGGCGTAGTGGACGTTTGGATCAGAAGAACAAAAACTGCAACATCCCTACTGCGAAGCGCGCTGAACATAGGTTGGCAGAGGCTTATGGGGATTTGCCGAAGATCACAACTTCTAAGAAAGCCACCGAGGAGGATGTAGAAGAGAAGATACAGTCTTATCTGCGTATGTACAAGAAGCCACTCACGCCGATGGCGATGCAGGCTATTCGAGCATTGGTTGAGGTTAATGGTTGATCGGATTATGGAGATGACTAGGTGCGAGTGCTCGTCTGGTTGTGGGTGTTTTCTTCAGGTTGTAGAGGTTGACTTGGTTGGATATGAGGTGCTTTTGATGGTCTTGGGCCTAGGCACTCTTGTATCTGGCTCGGACGACGTTCCTTGATAGCTAGTAGCGTGTTGTGTGTGGTTTTTGCCGGTTTTCCTTAATTAACTGTGCTTGTTTGGTTTTTGGGTCCGGTTTTCCTTATTAACTGGATCAACTCTCTTCTTCTATAATGCAATGCGGGAGCTCCCCGCCCTCCGACGAGGTTCCGTCAAAAAAGCTTGTCTCAATCCTACAAGATTTTGATTTATGTGATCGCATCACGGAAAAAACAAAGGATTCTTTCATAGTGATTTGAGTGGATGCTAAAATTCCTATGAAACGTTGTACAAAGGAATCCTTAGAAAAAAACTAGAGGATTCAATCATATGAATAAAAAATAATATAGAAAAACTTTCCAAGGATTCTAATCCTCAAAAATTCTGATAAAAATCATTTGACTCAAAGGAGCCCTAATGTGCGTCCTTGCTAGTAATATGTTGGATTCAGCCCCACAATCAGCTATGGGAGCCCTAATGTGCAGTCCCTAAGTTCCATCATTTGACTGAACACTTTTGTAGCTCTTTGTTCCTTTTGGAGATGCCCAATGTCATGCCAACCTCGATAAGTTTTCATCAACCTTGTGTTACTCCGCAGAAGATCGCCATTGAATTGTGTTGCATCCCGACATCATTGGAAAGACCAGGAACGTTGTGCCAACCTTGTCATGAGTTTTCAGTGGCCGTTTGTTGTTTACCAGAAGATCACCACTGAATTGTATCACATCTTGACATCGAAATTCAAAAGATCAGGTTAGCTTGGGAAATTGGAGCAAGAGATATTGGTTTGTTATGAAGCAGGAGCAAGAGTATAGCGTGGAGGTGTCGCAAAAGCCGCGACTACTTTTTCCGCGGCGACTACAGGCCCTAATCGAAAACGATCCTCCCCGGTCGCCGTCTGCTTGCTGAGCGAAACGGGGCACAGAATCTTCGGCGGCTAGGGTTTCTGCCTCCCGTCGGCGGCGCCGCCGATCTGCCACGTCTTCTGTGGCCTTAGGGCCATGGGTGCGTGGTGGATCTCGGCCCTTGCCGATGGGAGGGCTCCGTTTTTTTGTGCTTCTTCAAGTTTTGTTAGGGTTTGTGTCCGGCTCAAGAAGACGAGACGGCGGCGGCTTCTTGAAGATGGAATAAGGTCCTCCCCGTCTAGCCCCCGCCCCGGTGGTGCATCTAGCATCGTCGGAGGGCGTGTGGAGGTGTGTCTCCGGCGGATCTCACGGGATTCGGTCGGTGGTTGTCTTTGGTGGATCTGCTCGGATCCAGTCTTTGTTCTTGTGTCTTCAGGTTGGATCCTTCCGATCTAAACTTATCTTCATCGGCGACGGTTGCTGTTCTGGTGTGTTGGTCCCATGGGGCCTTAGCACGACGACTTCCCGACTGTCTACTACAACAAGTTGTGCCCGGCTCCGGCGATGGAGGGGCGATGACGGCGGCGCGCCTTCGGCTCGCTTCAGTGCTTGTAGTCGTCGCTAGGTGGTCTACGAATATGGATGTAATTTTAATTATTTCTAGTGTTCGTTGTACTGCCATGATTGAAGATGAATAGATTGGAAGTTTCTCGCAAAAAAAAAGAGTATAATTTTAGCAGTATCAAAAGACAAAGGGAATGGAGAACTAGGCATAAGTAACAAGCAGGCCTTCTCAAAGATGCACATTACTGTGCTCCGTGCAAAGAAGAAATACCCAAACTGGGAGAAAAGAGATTGAATTACATAATTAAACATACCAACACAAGTGTTTCCAAGGAGCGATGGTTTCAGAAGATTCGAGGACAGACCACTTGTTGACATCTAATACACTCTAGAATTCTCTATTTAGTTGAACCTTTATCTAGTTTTTTATCTAGTTATTGGTTATTTTAATGCACTGTATCAAAATTGTTGAAATTTATGGATCCTATGGACAAGTACAAATATAAACAATTTGTGGAGTATTGTGATAGATTTGGTTTGTTAATATTTTGGGTGAAATCTATTTAACAAAAGTGTTTTTTAGAAATCGCAGGACATAGTTGATAACTAAAACATATTTTTACAGATAATATAGTATCCCCTAGTAACATATTTTTGTAATTATACATATTAAAATTTGGGTAATATAACCTTAATATACATGGATGTGATTACATTAATGATCACCTAGCTATGCCCCAAAAAGATAGTATACATAAAAATGCATTAGTAAATATATTTATTTAGTGATAAGATGAGTAACGACCAAGTAAAGATGTTCAGTATAAAACAATTAACATGAACGATATAGTTAAAGTCAAATATCCAGTTTTTATATCAAAAATTATTTTTATTTATTTGTGTCATAACTCATAAGTATGTAGTCTTCACTTTTTGTAGACCAAAAAGTATCGGCGACAACAGTTAAACTTGTCACTACAATATCAGGTTGGCAAATAGGATTTAAATGTTGATGAAAGGAGCGGTCATGGCAGCGGCAGCACCGGCGGAAGAAAAAATAGTGAAAGAAATAGATGTGATAGGTTAAAAAGCCAAACCGAGATGCTACTATTATATAGATGGGGAGCCTGTCATTTCTTAATCAAACTGAATTGTTTGTTTCACCAAAAAAATCGTGCTCATTTAACTTATCACTTATGCCAAAAGACCTTAATCGTTTAAATTTTGTTTTTTAGAAAGTCACCACGTGTAAACCCTAGAAAACAAAGGTGGCGAACAACTGCGAACAGACCCTACAAATAACAAAATTACCAATAATCCCCGGGATTCCTGTACACCACACCTCGGTATCGTGTCGACGCCCTTTGGTTATTGCCAAAGCCCCGGCGGAGGCAACTAAGGCACCAACATGTCTCATCCGGATCAATCAACCATCATAGTAGAAAAAATTGCATTATGAGCCGATTAAGCGGCTCGCCATGAATGGCTAGACCAAGTCCTTGTGGATCGTCGGCCGAGACCTTACACATGTTTGTCGAACCGATCCGTCAACTCCATTCAACTCGGTTGAAGAAGAGGAGCAGGCCCACCTGCCCATAGCCACCAACCATGCTCTGAATCACCCGCCCTTTCGAGAACATTGTCGCTGCTCCCGAGACGGAGACGACAACTGCCAGCCAATTAGCTCTTGTACAAACCCATCCGGCCTCCCACGGGCAATGGAGGAAATGTCGCTGGGAAAAAGACGAAGCTAGAGGAACAAAAATCCCACGCGATCTACCGCCACGCCAATAGACCAAGGGGCCTAGATCCATCACCCTGAAGGAGCGAAGGTATACACCTCCCACAAACTCTTCATCGTCATCATTAAGAAAGCCGACGAGGTGGAGCTAGAGTTCAGTTAAACTTAATCCTATGCTACCGCCCTTGCCACCAAAGCGCCCTTGCTAGAAGTATAAGCCTTAAACCTATCTACAGGCCAGGACCGAAGGACCGAGGTTCCCCAGCCTCCTGCGGCCTGATCAGCAAGCCGAGGACCTGGTCACCAGCAGACAGTGGCGAACGTTGGGGAAATGTGTTTCCTCCCACCTCTTGTTCTTGAGTGCAACATGACAAGGGAGAGAAAATCTGCCTTGTCTTAACTTCATTGCCCCGACAGGTTGAGTTTGTCAGTTCCACAGTCAGCCGTCAAAACAACGGGGCGACCTTCTCTGCCTTCTCCATGTTCACCGCACACAGACACGATGGCGAGCATGTGTTGGTAATGCACAACCCAGCGATGCTCATGCTCGACAACAACAACAAGCACACCTATAGATCAACACCACCTCTGCGCTCGGCCGCTCAAACTGGACAAACATTGATGTTAGAAATCTTTGGACATCAAAGAAGTTCCTAGAATCTATGCCCAGAAATTCATCAAAGAAAACATAGCAGATCTGCATATATTTGGAAATGACACCATTTAGTAGTACTTGTAATGACATTAGTTAATAACACTAAAACGAAACTAGTTGGCAAGCCCAGCTTGCCAGCATATATCAGTTAACATGAATGTTGCAGCTCAGATTTGACTTGAAAATAGATCAAATGTGTTTTTTTACAATGGTAGTAAAATGGATCTTCTTACATATGATGCACAAAGGAGATCCAAGTATAAAGCTAACTACCGAAAGAACACTTGAAATATGTCTGGCATGAAGAAAAAAAAACTACAAGAATATACTCTACTGATCCCTGTCCATGCAAGCTATGTCCTATAACTTTACAGTTCTGTACCGTGCTGCACTGCACTCCCTACGTATCATTCAAGTGAACACTTCTGTAGCTCTGAAACTTTTAGCTCTCTGTTCCGTTTGGAGACGCCCAATGTCGTGCCAACCTCAACAAGTGTTTCCAGTGACCTTTCGCTGTTGGCTAGAAGATCAGCATCGAATTGTATCGCATCCTGCCAATGTAAACAACATTTTAGTTTGGGGACTTGGAGCAAGAGATAACGAATTGTTTACGAAGTTGAATAGCAGTATCTAAAAAAAAAGGAAAAAAGGAGAGAAATAATCCAAACCTTCTCAAACACGCAGATTACTGTGCTGCCTCCAAAGGAGAAATACCCAAACTAGGAGAAAAGAGGATGAATTAGATAAATAACACACCAGCACAACTGCACAAGCAACAGTTAAATAGTCGCAAGGGCAGAGTATAAAGGAAACCTCATCTCCCTTGCGGACGTAGTCCCCCTTGTTCTTCAGAAATGTGATGCTTCCTACCATAGTTGCTCCGATGGCAACAAACGCCACCTGAACCATGTTATTAAAAAAACAGTGAAGGCGCAGTTCAGAAAGCTACTAGATGGCTGTGCTAGGTGCTGGACTGTTGCGGCAAATTGATAATTAACGAGAATCGTATGGAAGTAAGGCCCTGTTCGGGAGCACTCCAGCTCCCAGCTCCTCCAACTCAGCGGTCGGAGCCAGGCCGAACGCCCTAGCTCCACGGAGTTGATAAGGAGAAGCTGGGAGCCCGGGTAGTGCAATTTTCGAGGAGTTGGAGAAGCTGCTGATTCTGACATCTCAGCTTAAATATGGCAATGCTCAAGGCTGTTTTCAGTGCATTAAGTCATACAAAGGGAAATGGAAAGCACAGACCATTGTTAAGAAGCAATAGACATTGACATTAGTACTTTCGACATGCAGTGACAATCCAAATTGACATTAGTACGATTTTGACAAACCATAAATGTGATCCTTACAGCTGTGTAATTTAGGCACAGTTGTAAGGGTCACGCTATTAACGTCAGACATGCCTGCAGCTTTCCTCATGCCAATGCTTTTCAGCCAGAACAGAGAAAAGAGTACAGGCCATACGAGGAGTCATATTATACTGTGTTCAGTAAGTTTCATCATGACAGGAGAGGCAAAATTAACTCAGATCTTCAATGGTAGGAATAGCAGTAAGCAGTTGCCTCGTAGTATACAAGAAAAAAGGGACAAAAGGCAAACCTTTCCAAACTCTGAAGTTGAGATTATTGAGATAACTCTTTTATTTTCGGTGAATACATTACAATACTTGCTGTTTACGGCGATGGGATTAACCTGTCAATAGAAAGACATAGGCGCCAGCCATTTAGTGCTGAGAAAGAAGAGCACAACACACAGATATATCCCTTTCCCCACGAGATAAAGCATGTCAAGATGAGTATTCTTTACCGTGTACAAGCATCCAGGAATTTCCACAAATTTCTCTACAGTTCCTGACACGGGTACATGAAACCTATGGTAATCCTGCAGATTGTAAAATGTTAATCGCAAAATGCAGTACATGTGCACGGGTTCTTCTAACGAGATTAAAGATGTACCTGAGGTGCAAGCCGAAAAATTACCAATGATCCATTTTTAAAAGCATTATAGTGGGCATCCGCCCCTAGGAGACCCTCAATTGAAAATTTGCGGCCCTAGGAACAGAAGATAGGGTACAATGAGACTTCAACCAAAGATGTCTCTTCATAGTTAAATTTACTCGATAAATGTTACTAATCAGAATTTAGAAAATTTTACTGTGACCTTCACATGCTACCCTAGCGTATAAAATCATAACTTTGTGAATCTCATTATATTTAATGTGCTGAGAGCACCAGATCAATCAAGTTATCATAATTATCAGTACCAAACATGGCATACATCTGCATGGATCAAATGCCACTATGATAATAGAGTATCAGAAAGTTACCGACTATCGGCTTTAATTCAAAGTATGTTATGAATGTCATTTAATAACAAAATCTATGTTTAAAATGCAATGCCTAACCAGTAACGACCGGCAGGGGACATTATACACAAGATAAAAACTAACAGAAAATGCGCTATATTTTATTTCTTATGATATGCACCTATGTTGTAGGTTATTTCCAATATAATACTGTCTTCCCCTTTACCATGCAGGCATGCACCTGTCAAATCAGAATGCATTGCAAGGAATGCACATAAATATTCAGTGTGATTAGATAAGTCAACATCATATTTCACAAGTACTTAGCCTTATATATGGACATTAAGATACTTATATCTTGTGATTTCCTGAATTAAAAAAAAACTCCCCCTATATATGGAGTACTAGTAAAGCAATGCCTTACCTTAATCCAAAATCTTGTGCTCTCATCGACAGAACTATAAGCCATCAAACGGCAATCAGCAGCACAGGTAGCAATACTATCATCATCGATGTGTGCAATCGGCCTGGCACTGGGTTTCAATTGTCTTATGAAAAATTCATTAAATGTCTGCAGAGACAGATTACAGTAACCTTGTAAGTACATACATATACAAGAATAATAGTGACGAGATACCTTTCTCAAATATATATAGATATGAAGATAAGCGTATAGCAGAATAAAATGAGCCCCCTTGAGTACTTCATAAGGACAACTCCACAAGGTTAAGAATGGATTAACCACAACAATCCAGCATCGCTCAGAAATATTAGCACTTAGAATAAGTTGTGACATTGGTAACCTTTTGAGGCAATGAAAACAAAGATAAACAGGCTCCTGTAAATGCATGGGCTATGATGCTGATGCACAACGGGAACAGATGTCAATAACTAATGAGTCATTTCAAATAGATTATGCATTCCTAGGCGATTTCATGTTGGCTACTTACTGCTAACATACCATTAAGACATTATTAAGATGCGATGCAATGAACAAACTTGACTATAAAGAGAATGTATGGCACTGACATACAAAGCTAGGACAAACAGGGGGGTGACATATGTCAAGAGGGGTGGAGGCATACATTGCATACCTTAAAACTTTCAATAGGGTCCTTAGTCTCATCCATATTAATTTGATCCTGTATTCATATGCAAAAGATATCAAGGATGGCAACAGTGGTTTTATGAAACAAAGCCATAAACATTTTAAATGGAAGTGAACGGTTCAGAAATAGGCAATTCCCAATCAGTTGAAGACCCTACTTTGAATTACAAGATGACATGCTTAAAATGAGCTTTCTATTTAATACGCAGTCTATGTATTTCCCTACTCACCATTTGAAGGTACGTGGTCCAAAAGAAACCGTTATGCTATAAGAGATGCCACAGCAGTTTCATAAAACAACACTATTTTAGGCAAGTTATTGCAATTCAACATTTTCCATGTTTATCGCATTGCTTATGTTGCCTGAAAATGAGAAGTCTATACTATTGGTTGCTACAACCAAAGTTCCTCCAACATTGCTCAAAAAAAGTGCTCCAACATATATAATGTTACTTGCGGCCTTAAATCGTATGCCGTGGAAACAAAATGGAGAAAATGTACATAGGTCATCCCACAGAGTACAGGAAAATAAACATTCCATACCGCAAATAACTCAAGGAACTTTGGAATATCTTTGGCAGATTCTGGCGAATTCATCTTCTTTCCTTGCTTCTCAGATAGGTTCTTCAAGATATCTTTGACACCTGCATATGGACAGTCCCAATTACACAGGTAGGTGTTAATGCAAAAGATTCTCTTTGGTGTCAACATCCATCAAAAGACATAATACTAAGCCATGATAAAGACCAGCCATGGGTAAGAAAGCTTTGCTGGCATAACTGTACACTCTCAAATAGTGGCTGTCTGAGGTTGTAAAAAAGTTATACCTAAAATCGTAACAGCAACATCCTCCTAGCATCAATTCTTTTGTACAAACATGGTTTCTTAATGGCTCGAAAATTGAGTTTTGTGTTGTCACCAGCATACGCACAAGGGTATTTTAATTGGTGGTCAGAAGGAACAGTTAGTTTCAAGCTCACGTTGTTGCCAAGTGAACATTTATTGGGAATTCATAATTGTTCTAACAAGTAAGATCCACAAAACAAGATTCTTGAAATAATAATAGAAGTACAAACTTCAGCTGTTGCTTGTCTAAGACAGTGGGGAGCATTCAAATATATTTTTATGTGTATAATGTTCATTCTTAAGATGATGTTTATTGTTCAGCATACCTGAATCAATAAGAGTGAGCCCTACTTTCGACTGATATAAAGCCCTCATGGACAACACTATCTTTCCATCTATTGCTTCTTCAACTAGCCTCTTTGTTCGCCGATCAAAGACCTAAATCATCGTCTTGAGTTAACGAAAGAAAAGAGCAATGCAAATATGCAATTGAAATATATATACAATATCAAATAAGAGGTGGCACTTCACACACCAATAAGAATATGACAAGTCAATATAACTAATGAAACATACCAGAATATGCGAGGCAGTAGAGCCAGAGCGCAAACCAACATCATACGAGGAAAAATTAGCCCATTCACTAAGCTTAAACATCCAGCTGCACATGACAATTATTACTATAGTATAAATTGCTCTTGCTAAAATAAAATTTCAAGAAGAGAAAACGTCTATGTGATAGCTAGAAGACTAGAATCATCAGTGCATGAGATGCCTTACCCATATGCAGCTTGGTTATCCGTTAGAAATCCCCCAGTCATAATCTGATTGCCAGTGCCCTCATCAAAGCAAAGTGTCATGTGTATCATATCATTTATTTTATCATACTTCCCAAGACTTTCACCACAGACAGGACAGTTACTGATAATTGGTTCTCTGAAATAAGGGACAGTGCATAAAAAATGATACTATTAAATGTTACAGCTAATCAATACGGTTAAACTTGGAAACAGAACTAAACATGGAAAAGGTAGGTATTAATTACTTCTCTTGCTGATCAGCTAGTAGGGCTGCTAGTTCATCCATGTCAACTATGCCATCACCATTTGTATCTGCTTGGCGGAAAAGCTCTTCAATCTAAAGTATTATAGCAACTAGTAAGATATACTAACCACTTCAGAGAAGGGACCGGCTACAACTAGAAGGCACATAACCTCCAAGAAAATGAGAATAGAGTTAAACCTTATTAACTGCTAGCCCATTACCAAAAGCTTTCATCAAGTCCGAGAATTCAGATAAGGAGAGCATTCCATCTTCATTGTAGTCCTGCCATAACAAGAGTAATGTTGCGCTTTGTAGGGTGAAATATAATTACATACAGAAATGAACACAATACATGCAACGTGAAACTGAGTTGTAAGGCATTTGAAAAGAATGTGGTTCTGCTCAAAGATTGGTGACTCTAAGCAACACACAATAAAAACTGAAGAAGACTGCCCTCGATAGAATGGCTAGTAGTAGCAACAGCAACACCACTAGTAAATGATGTGCAACAATAATAAGACATCTATGAACAGACATCAATTCATTTTGTAAAACTGATGAGAATAGATACAAGGAATAGCTGATAATTGTGAAGAGCTTTCGAACGATTTTTACTACTAAATCCTTAATAGATCTGATTTTGAACAACTCTGCACAGTTTATCTTGCTTCACTATGCTTGGATGACTCTAAGTTCAGATCATATTTTCTAACCACTTTCAGTTGCAGTATTCAAACGTCAATGTCTAAAGTTAATTAAAAAGACCACATGAAACTAATTGTGTGCTCCATTGTTCAAGCGACAAGATAATCAAGTATCAATCATATATGAAAAGAGATATGATTAACCAAGACTGAAAGCATACCACTATAGCTAAGACCCGGCGTGCAAAGCTTTGTTCTGTTTCAACAGGATCCTGCAACAGAACTGCAAAATTCAGTACTTGAAACCTGGAAAATTCTCTGAGTGCTAATAACAACACACAGGAAACAGAAAGAGCAATTACTTCAATGTAGCAGGACACGGATATGGTTCCCATGGTGGTAATGGACGATGATGGGTCCAACAAAGCAAGGTCCTCAACGTGTTCCTCCTCCAAGTCCTGCAAGGTAAAATG
Source organism: Elymus sibiricus (assembly GCA_039707655.1). Taxonomy (NCBI): domain Eukaryota; kingdom Viridiplantae; phylum Streptophyta; class Magnoliopsida; order Poales; family Poaceae; genus Elymus; species Elymus sibiricus. The sequence continues at coordinate 442,910,872 of CM077668.1, forward strand.
TTAATCAAAAATATTCAAAATATCAAAACTTAAAATACCTCCAGAAAGTTGTAAACATTATCAATTTATCTATTATGGTACATTAAGATCTGTTGTTCAGAAATACTAGAAAGTTCCAGCCTAGATCTATGAAGTAGGTAGACACGATATGGAAATAAATTATACATATACACATTTGAATCATGATATTCTACACAGTGCCGCTCTCTTGAATCTTTAATAAAATACTATCAGTCTTCCAATGAATTAAGAAAAGAGGATATGTGTTTCTTCACAGGTGCATGAGGAGAACCAAACCAGAGATATACTATAAAAAGACTGAGATGGCAAAAACATCAGTGTTACCTTAGTGAGCAGGTCAAAGAGATCAACTTCACAGTAACCAACCAAGGTATTCTTGGAGAACCGGTTAGTCTGCAAAGTTGCCAAAAAAACATAATGTCACTGGATTGAACTGTTGCCTCGATTTACGGTTAAAAAAAATTCTTCAAAAGCTTCCAATAAGTAATTTACTTATGCTGAAGCATACGCGTATGGACTGCTCACAGCGGAAATTAACGCAGTTAGCAGCATACCTCAAAAACAGATATTCGTGCAATATGAGGTCCATTTGTTTCTATTACAACTTTCTTTTCCTGCATATTCACAAAAAATATATGTAAATCTACACAGCTCCATAGTTAATAATGGAAACCATGTTATTACTGGATAAAAAGCAACAAAAAAGACAGAGATTACTCACTGAATTCCATACAGGCCTGTGAGTGCTGCAGACAGTGTTTGTAGTTCAAAAACATGAGCAACGACAAGTAAGAAAAAGAGGGGAAAGGGTGTTAGATGTGTGTCATACGAGTGTACACGCTGTATATTTTAAAACAGAAGAAATAAAATGAAGGCAGATTCACAAGTTGCAGCAGTTCAGCATTTTTCATATTTCGCTGTCATAGATCATCTGAATTCAGACAGTTGTGATGAAAAGAATATTCACGAAAAGCCTGCTGCGACCAAAATGCGGTGGGGTTTCTGCCTGTCGCAGAACAGATTCCGATTCCAAGAGCATTATCCTGATTCCCAAGTCTTGTACTACTAGCACTCGCTACCATAGGAAGACCAGCAGCTTATCTGCTTGCTCCGGAACATGTGGTAGATTGATAGTAACACTTGCTAGGCACATCGATTCATGAACCATGAACGGCACGGAGGTTCATGGAAGCATGGAGAGCAAGGGGGGAAACATGGTACTGAAACAGTGTTTGTAATTGAAAAACATCAGCAACGACAAGTGAGCAAAACAGGAAAAAAGGGTGTTAGCTGTGTATGATACGAGCATACACAGGGTATATTTCGAAACAGGAGAAATTTGAGCTCACGCAGATTCACAAGGTGCAACAGTTGAGAATTTACATATTTTGCTGTCATAGATCATCTGATTTCAGACAGTTGCGATCAAGAGAAAACTCAGGAAATGGCCTGCTGCAAACACGAAAATAGGCTGGGGTTTTTGCCTGTCAGAGTTTTTTGTATTTCGCTGTCACAGATCTTCTGACCTCAGACACTTGTGAAAAGAATATTCAGGAAAGGGCCCTGCTGCAACGAAAATAAGCTGGGGTTTTTCACCTGTCGCAGAACAGATTCCGATTCCAGGAGCATTATCCTGATTCCTAAGTCTTCTAGTACTAGCACTCACTGTCATAGGAAGACAGGGAGCTTATCCGCTTGCTCTGGAACGTGTGACAGACAGTAAAACTTTGCTAGGCACGTCGATTCACGAACCACGAACAGCGTGGAGTTTAATGGAAGCATGGACGAGCTCGGATCCGGACAAGCATGGCGAGAAATTAATACTGTGGAAAAAATGGTTGTGAACCTGTCGGAGGTCTCGGTGCGGTAGGTGCGCTCCCCGAGCGAGAGGCAGGCGAAGAACTTGTCCTTGAACCGCAGGTCCGCCTGCGCCATGCCCCAGCCAAAATCGTCAAGCGACACGAAAATCGCCAAGCGGTTCCACTCCCGCCCGCACGCGAAACCCCCGTCGGGGTCGGCGTGGGCGGAGAGGGGAGGGAGCGGAGCGCGCGTACCTTGACTATCCGGATGCGCGCGATGCCGGCGAACTCGTCGGCGGCGACGCCCTTCCCCGACTCGCCGGCCTCCCCCGCGGGGCCGCAGCGGTCGCGGCCGCGGCGGCGGAGGCGCAGGCGGCTGCGGAACCGAGAGAAGCGGGACGGCAGCGGCGGCTCGACGCCGGCGCCGGCGCGGCCATTGTGGCGGGAGGTCGAGTGGGCGTGGCCCATCCTTCAGCGGCGCGGCGGGGGTGGAGTTGGTGCGGCGGCCTGGTCCGCCTGGAGCAGCAGTAGTGGGAGCCAGGGGGAGTTGGAATTGACGCCGGCCGGCAAAAAGGCGCGGCGCCTTTCGACGCGGTGGGGGAGAGGTGGGTGGGTGTGTGGGGCCACATGTCGGCCAGGTGAGCGGGCGGGCGGGCGGGCTTCCACGAATGGAAGTTACAGGCAGGACCGGCGTCGGTCGAGACGCGGCTATGTTGCTCTGTTTAGGGCAGGCTCCTTTACGTTGTGTATGTAATGTGTGCGGAGGCTTTTCTTCGGATTAGCTTGGATGTGGTGTTTGTCTACATTTGTTGTTCGCGGCAAGTTGTAGCTTCTTGTAATTGTCTTCTGCCTTCTATAAAAATATGGTACGCCTTTGGTGTACTCTCGAAAAAAAAGAAGTTACAGGCAGGACCGCATCTGACGAGACGGGACGGGACGGAACGGAACCGCCGCGCGTGCAGCTGACGTGTGGTCCCGGTGTACTGTCCAGCCACATACTGCTGTTCTTTTTATTTTTATTATAGACAATTGCCCGTGCGTTGCAACGGGAGTATAAACATTCTTGTAGCTTAGCCCGTGACTGCACATCTTTTTAAGTAGTAGAGATAAGGGAAAACACACTGCTCTTTAGAAGACACAAATTATTACTTCTTGCCGTTGCGTCGGTCCGATGAACGAATATCAATTACTAATTCAAAAAAGAATTCAGTATATGTCCATTCTATGCAGATCTTGCACCAAGCTAACGACGGAGACACGACGTGACCGGCGGCGACGTTATTGATGAAGGCGAGGCGACGGGTGTGGTGTGTGTAGAGGGGGGTGGGGGCGTGAGACAACCGGGGGATTTAGCCGGATGGCGGGGGCGAAAGAAGCTTGGCCAAAGCAGGGCAAAGAGGCGGCGCATCAGCGAAACCGGCCAAGAGTGGTGTGGGAAAATCGACGGCCCAAGAAACAATTCCAAGCAAAAGATAGTTTCATTTTCCTACTTGTGTTTCTTTATTTTAAATGAAATATATTAGTACATGTTAGTTGTCATAGGTCAAATATTTGATTATGCTTCTAAAAATATCAACATTCAAGCTGCTAGGTCAGTTTTATTAGATCCATTGTGAAATCTTTTTTTTATGCTAAATATTTATTGAGTAACATAGATTCATTTTTGTATGAACGCAGTTACTTAAGATAAAATAATACCCCCTCCATACACATTTTTGGATAGATATTTCAATGTGGACTATGTACGGATTGGATTGAAATAAATGAACAAACATTAAAACTTCTCAATCTATATACATCTGAATTAAAAAAAGTTATAACATGTTATATTTGTGAATGAGGGAGTATATGTTTTATTCACATTGATATTATGCACAACACCGTGCGTGTGATGCATGCAACTACGGTTCCATCTTCTATAGCATAGTGTGTTTTTTTAACATAGTATAGACATAGACACTCGTATATACGCAAAGTTTTTTTTGTGTGTGTGGATACATACGCAAGGCTTGATCACCAGACAGTCAAGCCTATGACATATGAATGAAATTATAATCCCTTGACCAGAGTGAAAGCAAAACTTATCACAAACGACTCTCCCTCTGTAAACTAGCGATCTAAACGCTCTTATATTAGTTCACGGAGCTCCCTAGCCAAGACTCGCGCTGAACGGCGGTGCTTTGTTTTGTGGCCACCCAAGGTAGGTTTCGCCTTCACCTGGACTAGTCTTGCTGTCCTGGTCCACGGTATTCTCGGTGGATTCCTGGAGGCGGTCCTTGCTGATTGTCACGCGGTACCGCAAGTAGGCTGTGGTAGGCAACATCAGCGAAAGGAGACGACGATTTCTGCAGCTTCCACGCTTCTTGTACGGGGCTTTTTCGCCTGCCCCACTTGACTCTGTCTGCTCGCTACAACTTTTCTTTTTCTTTGCCGCTTCGACCCATGGTTCTTTCCAGGCTGAGAGCATGGGCCAACAACGCAGAGGATCAGAGCTTGCCCTGCATATTCTATCTGCTCACCCGGCCACGTCCATATCCAACATGGTGCCCACCCATATCATCCTAGCTGGCATAGCACCGTAGTACATTTTTTGTTTCGTGTGGTGCTAAGATGAGACCGGCTACAAAGTGTATGCTAAATAGTATGGAATTCTTGGTAAAGCCTTTCTGTCATATGATGCTTACCTACAACAGGTCATGCATCCATTCAAAAGCAATCTAATTAGCTCATCCACACGAAAAATATTACTCCATCTGATACAAAGCTGTACTAAGTGTGCATCAATTAATATGGATCGGAGGGAGTAGTCTTCTTATGTAGAACCAGAAATTCAAAAGGCAGCGTATAGCTTTGGATTGATTTGCAAACATGTTTCTATAGAATGTCTAGTGTGTACTCTGGACAACACCCAAAAGGTTGAATCAATGAGCACTGTACCGTCCCTTCCTAACGTTAGAGTGTTGTTCCTAATCTGCAATCTCCCCGGGCACATACACAAAGTACATACTATGAAATTTCATGTTGGTGTTTTTGTAAACCTACCCAGTAACCATAGGCTTATTCACATGTGTGTTGGCCTTGTGAAGTCATTAAATCCAATGGGGATGGTGGTTCTCCACCGTGGTTCCATACATTAACCCAAATGATAAGTGCCACACGTGTGGCACGAAGTAACACCGCCTTAATATTTTTACAACAAAAATTGCCATTCCAAAAAAAAACGAAACCCAAAAAAAATTGAAACTTGCCATTCAAACAGAAAGTTGCCGTGCTTCACAACTAAAGTTGCATCAAAAATGTCAGGGCGGAATTGCTTCGTGCCACACGTGTGGCACTTATCAGGCTCCTACATTAAATATTTACCTCTTTAATTATTACCTCTTTTATAATAACATGTCAAAAATAGCAAAGGGCAAGTGTGCAGTTTTTCTTTCTCTCTTAGAAAACCCGCATGGAATGAGAAGCCCCTGGAGATTGGCGGGGCAACGTGGTTACGCACTTTAGGGCATCTACGGTACTGAAATTGACCGAGCAGACGCCCCGGTCACTGACTGTACAGGAGGGAGAAGGAAAAAAACTGACCCAATCAGACCTCCCACTTTGTCCTTATATGTCCGAGCAGTTCGCGGACCCTCGTACTCAGCCTATGGGGGCAATATGAGGAGAGCACAGGCATGTCCGGTCAATGTGCCACATAGGATTTGGCATGCGTGGACCATTTTTTTTATTTACTCTTTCTTTTCCTTCTCTCTCCTCACACACCAATCGCATGCATGTGATTGGACATATAAGTGGAAAATGAGAAGCATGGCTGCATGTGTGGACAAATAGGGCTTAAAACGGGCACGCATGGACATTGACCAAACGCGTCCGCGGACGTTTGAGGTGCTAAATTTGAACTTGTCTGTGGCCTTCCCCTAGTCACTAGCGTCCGCGACACCACAGTTGTTGTGACCGCGGTGGCAAAACTGGGAGAAGCGGGATGACAACGGCAAGTCGACACTGTCCCTGCCGAGCGTTGGCGCAGGCATTTGTGGCGGGAGTGGCAATGGCCCATCCGTCGGCTACGGGCAAGGCGGGGGCGGGCCGGCAGGGCGTTAGAGCATCTACAGCCGGACTTGGCAAATCCGGCCCCTCAAACGCCCGCGGACGCAGCCGGACAGACCCTCATATGTTGTGCCCGGCATCTACATACCTCAAATTGGGACTCTCAAATCCATGCAAATCCATGCACGTCCATCATACATGCCAATGTTGCACGTAAATAACAAATCTTGGCTGCAACAATCCCTTGTGAGCTTGAAGTAGTCATCGTGTGCCTCCACTCCCTTGATAATGCGCAAAAACAATGGTTTGGACATCCGAAAACAGCAACGAAACCATGGATCATCCGGGAAAGTTGGTGTTGGAAATATGCCCTAGAGGCAATAATAAATTAGTTATTATCATATTTCCCCGTTCATGATAATAGTTTATTATTCATGCTAGAATTGTATTGACCGGAAACTAAATACATGTGTGGATAATAGACAAATACTATGTCCCTAGTATGCCTCTACTAGACTAGCTCGTTGATCAAAAGATGGTCAAGGTTTCCTGACCATGGACATGAGTTGTCATTTGATAACGGGATCACATCATTAGGAGAATGATGTGATGGACATGACCCAACCGTTAGCATAGCAAATGATCGTTCAGTTTATTGCTATTGCTTTCACTATGTCAAATACACGTTCCTCTGACCATGAGATCATGCAACTCCCGGATACCGTAGGAATACTTTGGGTGTATCAAACGTCACAACGTTACTGGGTGATTATAAAGGTGCACTACAGGTATCTCCGAAAGTGTTTGTTGAGTTGGCATGGATCGAGATTGGGATTTGTCACTCTGACTATCGGAGAGGTATCTCTGGGCCCTCTCGGTAATACAGCATCACAGAAGCCTTGCAAGCACCGTGACTAAAGAGTTAGTTGCAAGATGATGTATTACGGAACGAGTAAAGAGACTTGCCGGTAACGAGATTGAACTAGGTATTGGATACCGACGATCGAATCTCGGGCAAGTAACATACCGCCAGACAAAGGGAACAACGTATGTTGACATATGAGGTTCATCGATAAAGATCTTTGTGGAATATGTAGGAACCAATATGAGCATCCAGGTTCCACTGTTGGTTATTGACCGGAGAGTCGTCTCGATCATGTCTACATCATTCCCGAACCCGTAGGGTCCGCACACTTAAGGTTCGATGACGATTTAGTATTATATGAGTTATGTGATTGGTGGCCGAAGTTTGTTTGGAGTGCCGGATGAGATCACGGACATGACGAGGAGTCTCGAAATGGTCGAGAGGTAAAGATTCATATATTGGAAGGCTATATTCGGACGTCGGAAAGGTTCCGAGTGATTCGGGTATTTTTTGGAGTACCGGGGAGTTACGGGAATTCACCGGAAGAAGTAATGGGCCTTATTGGGCCATACGGGAAAAGGAGAGGCAGGCCACGTGAGGAGGCGCGCACCCCCCCTTGCCCAAACCGAATTGGACTAGGGGAGGGGGCGCAGCCCCCTCTTTCCTTTCCCTCTCCCTTCCCCCTTTCCTACTCCGTATGGGAGGTGGAATCCTACTAGGACTAAGGAGTCCTAGTAGGACTCCCCACACTTGGCGCACCCCTAGGGGGTCGGCCTCCTCCCTCTCATCCTTTATATACGGGGGCAAGGGGGCACCCCAAAGTACACAATTGTCCCATAGCCGTGTGCGGTGCCCCGATCTCTGTTTTCCACCTCGGTCATATTTTCGGAGAGCTTAGGCGAAGCCCTGCCGGAATCACTTCACCGTCACCGTCGCCACACCGTCGTGCTGATGGAACTCATCTACTACCTCGACGTCTTGCTGGATCAAGAAGGCAAGGAACGTCACCGAGCCGCACGTGTGTAGAACTCGGAGGTGCCGTACATTCGGTACTCGATCGGTGGAGCTCGAAGGATTGTTCGACTACATCAACCGCGTTGTGAGACGCTTCCGCTAACGGTCTACGAGGGTACGTAGACACACTCTCCCCTCTCGTTGCGATGCATCTCCATGGATAGATCTTGCGTGAGCGTAGGAAATTTTTGAAATTCATGCTCCGTTCCCCAACAGTGGTATCAGAGCCAGGTTTATGCGTAGATGTGATTTGCACGAGTAGAACACAAGTGAGTTGTGGGCGTGGGTGTATACATATTGCTTGCCGTTACTAGTTGATACTTGATTCGGCGGTATTGTGAGATGAAGCGGCCCGGACCGACATTACGCGTACGCTTACGCGAGACAGGTTTCACCGCTACGTGCACTCGTTGCATAAAGGTGACTGGCGGGTGTCTGTCTCTCTCACTTTAGTTGAATCGGTTTCAATGAAGACGGTTCTTTTAGAAGATCAAAAAGCAATCACTACACCACGTTGTGGTTTTGCGTAGGTAAGAACGGTTCTTGCAAACCCGTAGCAGCCACGTAAAACTTGCAACTACAAAGTAGAGGACGTCTAACTTGTTTTTGTAGGGTATGCTGGTGATGTGATATGGCCAAGACATGATGTGATATAAGTTGTTGTATGAGATGATCATGTTTTGTAAATTATCAGGCAACCGGCAGGAGCCTTATGGTTGTCTTTTTATTGTATGCAATGCCAACGCTATGTAATTGCTTTACTTTACCGCTATGAGTTAGCAGTAGTAGTAGTAATAGCAATAATTGGCGAGACGACCACGACGCTATGATGGAGATCAAGGTGTCACGACGCTGCGATGGAGATCAAGGTGTCACGACGCTACGATGGAGATCAAGGTGTCAACCCGGTGACGATGGAGATCATGACGGTGCTTTGCTGATGGAGATCAAAGGCACAAGACATTGATGGCCATATCATGTCACATATATTGAATTGCATGTGATGTTAATCCTTTTATGCATCTTATTTTGCTTAGGACGATGGTAGCATTATAAGATGATCCCTTCACTAAATTTCAAGATAGGTGTTCTCCCCTAGTATGCACCGTTGCGAAGGTTCGACGCTTCTAAGCACCACGTGATGATCGGGTGTGATGGATTCTTTCGTTCGCATACAACGGGTGTAAGCCAGTTTTACACACGCAGAATACTTGGGTTAAACTTGACGAGCCTAGCATATACAGATATGGCCTCGGAACACAAGAGACTGAAAGGTCGAACATGAGTCATATAGTAGATATGATCAACATGAAAGATGTTCACCATTGATAACTAATCCACCTCACGTGATGATCGGACGTGGTTTAGTTGATGTGGATCATGTTACACTTAGACAACTTGAGGGATGTTAATCTAAGTGGGAGTTCTTAAATAATTTGGTTAATTGAACTTCAATTATCATGAACATAGTCTAAATAATCTTTGCAATTGTATGTTGTAGATCAATGGCCCGCGTTGTAGTTCCACTGAATTTTAATGCGTTCCTAGAGAAAACGAAGTTGAAAGTTGATGGAAGCAACTATGCGGACTAGGTCTGTGATCTGAGGATTCTCCTCACTGCTGCACAGAAGGCTTATGTCCTTAATGCACCGCTCAGTGAAATACCCCTACGGCTTCGTCTGAGGACGTTATGAACGTCTGGCAGACAAGAAAAGATGACTACTCGATAGTTCAGTGCGCCATACTTTACGGCTTAGAACCGGAGCTCCAAATATGTTTTTGAGCAACACGGAGCATATGAGATGTTCCAAGAGCTGAAAATTTGTTTTTCAAGCTCACACCCGGGTCGAGAGGTATGACACCTTCGACAAGTTCTATAGCTACAAGATGGAGGAGAACAGCTCCGTTAGTGAGCATGTACTCAGAATGTCTGAGTACTTCAAACACTAGAATCAAGTGGGAGTTAGACTTCCGAATAAAGTGGTGATTGATAGAGTTCTCTAGTCACTATCACTAAGCTACTGGATCTTCGTGATGAACATAAACATGCAAGGGATAGAAGATCCTTAAGCTATTCGTGATGCTACAATCTGCGGATGTAGAAATCAAAAGAGGGAGCATCAAGTGTTGATGGTTAATAAGACCACTAGTTTCAAGAAGGGCAAGGGAAAGAAAAGGGAACTTCAAGAAGAACGGTAAAACAGTTGCCGCTCACGCGAAGAAACCCAAGGCTGAACCAAACCCAAGACTTAGTGCTCCCATTGCAAAGGGAAATGTCACAAGGAGCGGAACTTCCCCAAAGTAACTGGCAGATAATAAGACTGGCAATGTCAACAAAGATATTTGATATACATGTTATTGATGTGTACCTTACTAGTACTCGTAGGAGCACCTGGGTATTTGATACTTGTTCAGTTGCTTGCAACTTGAAACATGGAGCTTCGGAATAAACGAGGGCTAGCTAAAGAACGAGGTGACGATGTGCATTGGAAGTGTCTCCAAGGTTGATGTGATCACCATCGCCACGCTCTCTCTACCTTCAGGATTAGTGATGAACCTAAATAATTGTTATTTGGTGCTTGCGTTAAGCATGAACATTATATCTGATAGTGTTTATTGCAAGACGGTTATTCAATTTCAGAGAATAATTGTTATTCTATTTGGATAATATCATTGATGATCATGCACTTAAAATGAAAGGTTTATTGAATCTGGATCGTAGTAATACATATGTTCATAACACGAATGCCAAAAGATAATGATAGTACCACATATTTGTGGCACTGCCGCTTAGGTCATATCAGTGTTAAACACATGAAGTAACTCCATGCAGATGGGTTTTTGGAATCTCTTGATTATGAATCATTTGAGACATGTGAACCGTGCCTTATTGGCAAGATGACTAAAACTCCGTTCTTCGGAACAATGGAGCGAGCAACCAACTTATTGGAAATAATACATACCGATGTATGCGGTCCGATGAGTGTTGAGGCGCGCGGTGGATATCGTTATGTTCTCACATTCACAGATGATTTGAGTAGATATGGCTATGTCTACTTGATGAAGCATAAATCTGAAACATTTGAAAAGTTCAAAGAATTTCAGAGTGAAGTAGAGAACCATCGTAACAAGAAAATAAAGTTCTTACGATCTGATCGTGGAGGAGAATATTTGAGCTACGAGTTTGGCACTCACTTAAGACAATGTGGAATTGTTTCACAGTTAACGCCACCTGGAACACCACAACGTAATGGTGTGTCCGAACGTCGTAATCGTACTCTATTGGATATGGTACATTCTATGATGTCTCTTACCGATTTGCCACTATCGTTTTGGGGTTATGCATTAGAGACAGCTGCATTCACTTTAAATAGGGCACCGTCTAAATCCGTTGAGACGACACCGTATGAACTGTGGTTTGGAAAGAAACCTAAGCTGTCGTTTCTGAAAGTTTGGGGCTGCGATGCTTATGTCAAAAGGCTTCAGCCTGATAAGCTTGAACCCAAAGCGGATAAGTGCGTCTTCATAGGATACCCAAAAGAAACTGTTGGGTACACCTTCTACCACAGATCCGAAGGCAAAGTTTTCGTTGCTAAGAATGGATCCTTTCTAGAGAAGGAGTTTCTCTCGAAAGAAGTGAGTGGGAGGAAAGTAGAACTTGATGAGGTAATTGTACCTCCTCTGGATAGTAGTACGCCACAGAAAGAAATTTCTGTGACACCAACACAGACCAGAGAAGAAGATAATGATGATGATCATGAAACTTCGGAGCAAGTTGCTACTGAACCTCGAAGGTCAACCAGGACACGTTCCGCACCAGAGTGGTACGGAAATCCAGTCTTGGAGGTTATGTTGTTAGACAACGGTGAACCTTCGAATTATGAAGAAGCTATGGCGAGCCCGGATTCCGAGAAATGGCTTGAGGCCATGAAATCCGAGATAGGATCCATGTATGAGAACAAAGTGTGGACTTTGGTAGACTTGCCCGATGAACGGCGAGCTATTGAAAATAAATGGATCTTTAAGAAGAAGACGGACGCTGATGGTATTATCACTGTCTATAAAGCTCGACTTGTTGCTAAAGGTTATCGACAAGTTCAAGGAGTTGATTACGATGAGACTTTCTCACCCGTAGCGATGCTAAAGTCTGTCAGAATTATGTTAGCAATTGCCGCATTTTATGATTATGAAATCTGGCAAATGGACGTCAAAACGGCATTCCTTAAGGAAGAATTGTATATGATGCAACCGGAAGGTTTTGTCGATCCTAAAGGCGCTAACAAAGTATGCAAGCTCCAACGATCCATCTATGGATTGGTGAAAGCATCTCGGAGCTGGAATACTCGCTTTGATGAAGTGATCAAAGCGTTTGGGTTTATGCAAGTTTATGGAGAAACTTGTATTTACAACAAAGTGAGTGGGAGCTCTATAACATTTCTAATAAGTATATGTGATTGGAAATGATGTAGAATTTCTGGAAAGCATAAAGAATTAATTGAAAGGAGTTTTTCAATAAAAACCTGTTTTTGAGTTATCCACGGTTTGGGCATCGAGATCTATAGAGATAGATCAAGACACCTGATAAAAGATTTTCACACACCTTGATGAGATTTTGAAGAAGTTCAAAATGGATCAAGTCAAAAGAAATAAGTTCTTGGCTGGTGTGAAGTGGAGTAAGACTTGAAGATCTAGGTAAAGGTTGTTTACATGTTAGGCATCAAAATCTATAGAGATAGATTGAGACGCCTCATATGACTTTCACAAAACATATACCTTGACAAGATTTTGAAGAAGTTCAAAATGGATCAGTCAAAGAAGGAGTTCTTGACTGTGGTGAAAGGTGTGAAGTTGAGTAAGACTCAAATCTCGACCACGGCAAAATAAATAGAATGGATGAAGGTTATCCCCTATGCCTCGGCCGTAGGTTCTATAAAGTATGCCAAGCTGTGTGCCTTGCCATGTGTCTGGCAAAAGAGGTACCAAAGTGATCCAGGAGTAGATCACTGGACAGCGGTCAAATTATCCTTAAGATGACTAAGGAAGAATTTCTCAGGAATAGAGATGATAAAGAGTTCGTCGTAAGGGGTTACGTCGATGCAAGCTTTAAACACTAATCCGAAAGACTATGAGTCTCAGACCGGATAAGTATAGTGGGGAAATCTTTTGGAGTAGCTCCAAACAGAGTGTGGTAGCAGCATCTACATATAACATAGAGATTTGCCAAGAACACACGGATCTGAATATTGCAGACCCGTTGACTAAAACCTCTCTCACAAGCAAAACATGATCAGCTTTAGAACTGATTAAGTGTTAATTACATGGAGATGTAATCTAGATTATTGACTCTAGTGCAAGTGGGAGACTGTTGGAAATATGCCCTAGAGGATATAATAAATTAGTTATTATCATATTTCCCCGTTCATGATAATAGTTTATTATTCATGCTAGAATTGTATTGACCGGAAACTAAATACATGTGTGGATAATAGACAAATACTATGTCCCTAGTATGCCTCTACTAGACTAGCTCGTTGATCAAAAGATGGTCAAGGTTTCCTGACCATGGACATGAGTTGTCATTTGATAACGAGATCACATCATTAGGAGAATGATGTGATGGACATGACCCAACCGTTAGCATAGCAAATGATCGTTCAGTTTATTGCTATTGCTTTCACTATGTCAAATACACGTTCCTCTGACCATGAGATCATGCAACTCCCGGATACCGTAGGAATACTTTGGGTGTATCAAACGTCACAACGTTACTGGGTGATTATAAATGTGCACTACAGGTATCTCCGAAAGTGTTTGTTGAGTTGGCATGGATCGAGATTGGGATTTGTCACTCCGACTATCGGAGAGGTATCTCTGGGCCCTCTCGGTAATACAGCATCACAGAAGCCTTGCAAGCACCGTGACTAAAGAGTTAGTTGCAAGATGATGTATTACGGAACGAGTAAAGAGACTTGCCGGTAACGAGATTGAACTAGGTATTGGATACCGACGATCGAATCTCGGGCAAGTAACATACCGCCAGACAAAGGGAACAACGTATGTTGACATATGAGGTTCATCGATAAAGATCTTTGTGGAATATGTAGGAACCAATATGAGCATCCAGGTTCCGCTGTTGGTTATTGACCGGAGAGTCGTCTCGATCATGTCTACATCATTCCCGAACCCGTAGGGTCCGCACACTTAAGGTTCGATGACGATTTAGTATTATATGAGTTATGTGATTGGTGGCCGAAGTTTGTTCGGAGTCCCGGATGAGATCACGGACATGACGAGGAGTCTCGAAATGGTCGAGAGGTAAAGATTCATATATTGGAAGGCTATATTCGGACGTCGGAAAGGTTCCGAGTGATTCGGGTATTTTTCGGAGTACCGGGGAGTTACGGGAATTCACCGGAAGAAGTAATGGGCCTTATTGGGCCATACGGGAAAAGGAGAGGCAGGCCACGTGAGGAGGCGCGCACCCCCCCTTGCCCAAACCGAATTGGACTAGGGGAGGGGGCGCAGCCCCCTCTTTCCTTTCCCTCTCCCTTCCCCCTTTCCTACTCCGTATGGGAGGTGGAATCCTACTAGGACTAAGGAGTCCTAGTAGGACTCCCCACACTTGGCGCACCCCTAGGGGGTCGGCCTCCTCCCTCTCATCCTTTATATACGGGGGCAAGGGGGCACCCCAAAGTACACAATTGTCCCATAGCCGTGTGCGGTGCCCCGATCTCTGTTTTCCACCTCGGTCATATTTTCGGAGAGCTTAGGCGAACCCTGCCGGAATCACTTCACCGTCACCGTCGCCACGCCGTTGTGCTGACGGAACTCATCTACTACCTCGACGTCTTGCTGGATCAAGAAGGCGAGGAACGTCACCGAGCCGCACGTGTGTAGAACTCGAAGGTGCCGTACATTCGGTACTCGATCGGTGGAGCTCGAAGGATTGTTCGACTACATCAACCGCGTTGTGAGACGCTTCCGCTAACGGTCTACGAGGGTACGTAGACACACTCTCCCCTCTCGTAGCGATGCATCTCCATGGATAGATCTTGCGTGAGCGTAGGAAATTTTTGAAATTCATGCTCCGTTCCCCAACAGTTGGGTCCGGAGCAAAGTAGTCCATTTTGTAGTAGCCGTGCTCCGGATACCCTATCTCGATTGATCACTCTTTTTCCTTTGATCGATTCCTTGAAGTTGAGAACGTGCTCCACCTGCCGGTCCATTTCCTCTTGCATGCTCATGTGTATGATGATGTCCACTTCTTCGTCTGAATCCGACGAATCAAAGAACTCATCTTCAATCATTTTATCAAGCTCCGTCGGTCCATACTCCTCGTCTGATGAAACATCGGAATTCATCGCTTTCCCTACAAATAAATAAAAAAAACAGGGTCGTCGGACAATGTGTCGAACACATAGAGCGCAAGGGGCAGCCCGATAGTTGCCGGACATACCGCGGTGGCGTCCGGGCCGGCGACGATGTCCGTGGCGGCGAGCAGGGGAGAGAGGGCAGCTGTGCCGGTGCTGGCGACGCTGAGGCTCGGAACGGCTTCGAAGCAAGGGTGGCGGCGGAGCTGCGAGACATCCGTCACGGAGGAGGATGAAGAGAGGAGAGAGCAAATGGATCCGGTAGGTCGAGGGGGTAGATTTGATGCAATTTGGGGTGTGTGTGTGTGTGGGTGGGGGGGTACGCATGTCGGGTCCGATGTGGCGGGCGCGCCCGGGCATCCCCATATCCACCCCATATTTAGGCTGGATATGAGGGGTGCCGGTCAGTCCGGGCGTTCGAGCCCTGTTTGAGGCACCCGTCTAGGTCGGGTTTTTTTTTTGACCGGTTACTTACCGAGTGTCCGTTCGGGAGGGTTTGAGGTGCCCGGCTGTAGATGCTCTTAATCGAGTGGGTGCAGCCATCAGATTGGACATTGGAACGGCTGAGGGAGGAAGGTAGACGTGCGGGTTCCATGTGTCGGTGACTGTGAGCGGACGGTTCGATGAATGGAAGTTACTATACGTGACATTCAGGGCCTCTTTGATTCAAAGGATTTTTATAGGATTTTTGAAGGATTATAATTCTTAGGATTTTTTCCTGCGTTGATCGTTTGATTCTCAGGATTGAATCCCATAGGAATTTTTCTCATGGATTCATTTGTACTAGATTTTATAAGAATTCTAGCATCCATTCGAACCTCTTGGAAGAAATCCTTTGTTTTTCCGGTGATACAATCAAACAAACTCAAATCCTATAGAAATCCAATGGACATGTCATTCCAATCCTACTTTTTTTCTATTCCCACGTTTTTGCAATCCTGTGAATTAAAGAGGCCCTCAGACGAAACGGAGCGGAACCGGCGCGCGTGCGGCCGAGGCGTGGTCCCGGCGTACCGTTTCGCGTGGACTAGTCCTGCTGTCCCGGCGTACCCTCCGTGGGTTCCTGGAGTCGGTCCTCGCCGGAGTGGCACCACTTGTAGGCTGTGGGCAACATCGGTGAAAGGAGACTATGATTGCAACTTTGAGGTTTCTTGTATCGGGCTTTTTCCATCCGCCCCACTCGACTCTGTCTACTCTTTACAAGATTTTGGTTGTTGCTTTTCTTTTCATGGATGTCTCTTTCAATATTGCTCCATTCACCTTGAAAACGACACACACCATGGACCAATGGAATGTATAAAGAAGCGACCTTTTGCATGTACTTCTTGAAGCTTGAGATCCTATTCATAGTGCCAAACAATCCATTGACTTTGACGGCAAAATTCCTTGGACTTTCGGCCCTCGTGTCGCCCCTCGGGCGACTCGGGGGAGATTAGGGATCCGCCGCGCCGCCACCCCTTCAGCCTCCCTTCCCTCCTCGCCGCCACCGGAGATGGCCGCCGGGAAAGCCCGCGCGGGCGCCGGGGAAGGTGGCGGTGGGGATCTCGGCGCTCGGATCGATCTCGACGGCCTGCGGACCAGATCACATCGGAGGCCTGCGGTTCCTAGGGCGGCGGCCCTGCCGGTGAGGCGGCGGCGTTCGGCGGCTGGCGATGTCCGCAGGAGACGCTGGCCAGTGTGCTCGACCGAGCGGGCGGCGGGTCGCTGGTGGAGTCCGGCTGCGGCGCGGTGCTCTATTGCGTCAGATCTGGAGGTTCCCCTCTATCCTGCTGCCTCTCTCGACGTCCCGGTGGCTTGCGTCTACTGGCTTCGGTGGTGGTGAGCCCTGGTGGTGTACTTGGGGTCCGGGGGAAACCTTGGCCGGTCTGGCCGGCCCGGCGGCGGCGACGCCCAAGGGCGCCGCTTTCCTTCATGGAGGCGCAGCTGAGGTCCCAAACTGCCCATCCCGATCCCCTGCCCAGGTGAAAACCTTCAATCCTCTTCGGATCTGGCGGCGGCGGCGCTGTTCGCGTCGTGACCTTCCTGGAGGCGTCGTCAGGGGCCTTGGGGCTCGGTTGGAAGTGTAGAGGAACTGCAGGCGGAGGGGATGGGACTAGTGGCAGCAGGTGGTGTTCGCGAAGGAGGAGCGGCGTGGCATCTGGCACGTCGACAACGGCTGGTCTCGGCGGCATGGAGCAGCAGGGTCTCGCCGCTGGGCATGTGATGATGGACGAGCGCAGGATGGTGGCGTTGTCTGGCGTCGACGGCAGCTAGGCCTGGCAAGGTCGATGCGTCAGTACACCTCTGAAGATGGATCGGGGGCAGTTGGCGGCGGCAGCCTCTAAGAGTGCGCTAGACCGGTGTGTGCCCCATACTCGGCAAGTGGCTTGGTTGGGGCCTCCGGTCTTAGATGTTAGGCTTTGCTGCGAGGTCTGTTTGGTATTAGGCTCGGACTATCAGCATCCCTTCATCAACTGGATATGAGTAGCGACAGATGTTGCCAAGACGGTGGCTTCAGACTTACTGATGTATCACTTTGTAAGGTCTTTGTGAATAATTAATAAAGTGGCTACATGCATCGCACAGATGCAGAGGCCGGGGGTCTTCCTCCTTTTCTAAAAAATAAATAAAAAAAATGTCTCTTTCCAGGCCGAGGGTATGGGCCAACAACATAGCAGAGGACCAGCGCTTGCATATTCTATCTGCCCATCCAGTCACGTCGATATCCAACATGCTGCCCACCCACATCATCCTAGCCAGTGGTACTTTTTTTTATCCTCGTGTCAGGTGGTGGTAAGAACGACTTATAGATTTTTTTTTTTGAACACACAGAGGGGTCCCGAAGGACCCCGAAGCGCTGCATTAATTTATCCAAAGCAAATTACAGCGAGCACCAGGACCCCATACTATCAAAGAAACACAACTAGGTCCTGGATTTTTACAGAAAGGACCCCAGATTACAAAGCTGAAAACCAATCCAGTCCCATGAAATCTCCGCCTAGAACCAGTTTCGCCGCCGCCGGGGACTACGCCACTTGGGGCAGGGAAACTGCCGCTGCTCCCACGCCAGCTGCACGCCAGAGATAGAGGCTGCGAACGCCTAGGAGAAGATCGACTGCCTCCCACATGGCTTCTGTGCCAGGAGGAATAAAAGACGTCGGCGATGACGAACGCCTTGACGCCAGTCGGTCGCCATTCGACCAGAAGATACGACGGCGAGGAAGTGGAGGCCGGCTGCCACCGTGGAGGGCGCCGTATCGTCAATCCAACCACCGTCGGGACTGAGCTCAAGGGTCGAACTGCCTCACCAGCTCGAAGGAGAGCCGACACCAGCACATGCTGTTTTTCTCTTCCACCTCCATGGTAGCCGAAGAAGAACAGCAGGAGCAGCGCCATGACCCTCAGATCTGGACGGCCCGCGAGCTTATTTAAGGGTGGGTCGACGGAGATAGCTCCTCCTGCCACTGGCTCCAACCACCGGAGCACCACAAGAGGAAGAAATGCCCTCGAAATCCACCGGAAGCAGCTCGCATGCTCCGACAGCATCCCACCCATCGGCATAGCGCCATTCACCGGCATGAAGCCAAACTCCTCTAAGGAAACCACTAATCTACAGCTAATATCTACAACGGCGCACCGGGCGCCTCCCCCATATCCTCTCCTACCGGCGCCGCCGGCGGCAGAGGTCCGGGATCGGGCCGGGGCCAAGAACTCGAACTGCCTGGGCGCCTCCCTTTTCCCCTCTCTCAAACAGTACCCGGGAGCTGCTAGGGGTTTCTTTGGCTATTTTGCTTATAGATATTTGTATCCTTGTTTTCTAAGTACTATAATAAGTGTCCCTTAGATATGCGTGCTGTAGCCGCGCTTGGTATGGTAGTAATTTGATACAGGTGTATTTAATTTCCGTGTGTAACTTACCGGCCAAAAGGTATTTCCAGCCGAAAACCAAAACGACCGGCGGAGACCTGTATATTTTACAAGTGTATTTAGATGGAAAACGAGAATCCAAACAGGGCCTAAAGGGAAACGAAATGCATCTTTTTACACAAACCTGGGATTTCTAAAACGAAATAGCTTGTGGCAAGCAAGAGAAATGGGATTTCTAAAGAGAAGAAACATACACAAACATGGGCCGTGGTGGGCCAAAAACAGGCCAGACCATACAGACTTTAGCCCAAAATTTAATCGCGGCCACGAGGGCTTGACCCAGCCGAGCCCTAGATGGCGGCGGCCCGTTGATCATTCACCCACCCACCTTATCTTCACGCGCGGCATCTACAATTATGGGCCGGCCCAATAACAACTTTAAACAAAATGAGGATAATGAAGTTGAAAAAGAGAGCAACCGGGATTCGGTCCCGGGACTACGAGATGGGAGCTTGCGCTCCTAACCAGTGAGCTAGTGCAGGGTTCGTGTTATGCTGTAAGGCAAAGGCACGATCAACTTAAAGAGAATAGAGCCGGTTATCCATAGGTTTTCTGGTGTTTTTTTTTTGTTTTTTCACGGTTTTTCTCCGTTCCTTTCTCCATTTTTCACTGTTTTATTCGGTTTTCATCGGTTTTTTTCTCATTTTCTTTTGTATCTTCTCTTTTCTTCTTCGTTTTTTCATTCTTTTTGCATTTGTTTCTTCGGTTTTATTTTTCATTTTATTTTTTCTTTGCTTTATTCTTGTTTCTTTTTTCGGTCCCATTTTTTGGTTTTCATTCTACATTTTTTGTATATATCAATTTTTTTCTAATACACATTTAACATTTTTCCAATACAAATTTAACTTTTTTTAATATATGTTCAACATTTTTCTATACACATTTTTCAAAAATTTAAATGCTTGATTAACATTTTCTATATATGAGATCAACATATTTTGAATACATGGTCAACATTTTTTTCTATACTTCTTTTAAATGCTTGATTAATAGTGTTCAAATAAAAAGATTAACATTTTTAATGCATGGTCAACATTTTTTCTATACACATTTTAACATTTTACAAATGCTTGATTAACATTATACAAACACTTGTTCAACATTTTAAAAAATGCTTGATTAACATTTTTATAGACATGATCAAAAAAATTCATCATTTTTAATACATGGTCAACATTTTTCTATACACATTTAACATGTTCCAAATGCTTGATTAACATTTTTCAAATACTTTTTCAATATTTTTTTTCAAATGCTTAATTAAAAATTTTATATACATGATCAAAAAATTTCATCATTTTTTAGTACATGGTCAACATTTTTTCTATACACATTCAACATTTCCCAAATGCTTGATTAACATTTTTCAAATACTTGTTCAACATATTTTTTTTCAAAATGCTTGATTAACATTTTTATATACATGATAAAAAAATTAAAAAAAATTAATACATGATCAACAATTTTCTATAAACATTCAACATTTTCCGAATGCTTGATGTAACAGCCCAGATGTAATGCTACCATATTTGTGCCTTCAACATGAGACTTGCCTTGTTGTATGCTATTTATATTATGGATGTTGCCTCTTGTCATTTTTTGTTGCATCATGCATCTTATCCATCTTGCTTGTGTTTGCATAATCTTTGTTATGTTGTGATCTTGGGTGAAGCTCCTTCCCTTCATCTTCATCTTGCTTGCATCTTGCTCACTCAACCAAATCCCTCATCAAGTTCAAAACCCCAACACTAGCTTCTTCCTTTCAATCACCCATTTATTGCAAGTGACATTTTCCTGTATCAGAAAAAATGTTCACTTATTTTTATTAAATTCTAGTTCATGCCAAGACCACCTCCTCCAAATTTCAGCTCATCTGGGTATGCTTTGGTTGGGCTAAAGATTTATTCAAGTTTGTACTAAATCCAAACTTGTTAAAATTTTCAGTCTTTAAAATTGCCAAAACTATTTTTATTCAATTGGGCATATTTCCAGGAGTTCAGAGATATTTTTATATTTCTCAATTTGTTTCCCAGAACCCCTGGCCTTTTCCTTTTTGGAACTATTTATTTTAAAATAGGCAGAATATCAAGAAAAAGAAAAGGCCTTAAAACCCCAAACTGCAGCCCACCTACGCCTCCTTTTTCTCCCCTGGAGAATCCCCGCCAGCGTGTCAACCATCCCGGGCCCGCCTGCCAGTGTCTCCCTCCCCTTCTTTTCTCCTTCCTCCCGATCGCTCCCTCTCACAGTAAAAAACCAGCAGGCAGAGGCACATGGCCATCGTGGGCGCGGGAGCTCCACATCGACGCCCTAGCCCCCTATAGAAACCCCTCGGCATCCGAGCCTCTCTTAGGGCATGACCAATGGGCCACCCTGGACAGATGCCTCACGGGCTCCACGTCGGAAATGAGCCATCGTGGACAAGTCTGACCAAAAAGACAGTAGCTTGCGGAGGCAAGGTGCATCCTGCAGAGGAGCCGGCTGCTTCATAGAAAAAGAGTGGTCCCTGTAGAAAACTGAAGAGAGAGAGAGAGAAGGAGAGTGCATGTGTCCAATTTTCTTTTATGTGCTCCCGTTTGGAGCTTTCTTCACCTCAGCAGGCTACCACATGACATCACCTGCGTTGGATGATATTTTTGTGTGCTAAAGCCTGAGCTGATGTGGCACTTGACACCACCACTAGGTGCTGCCTCCATTGTACATGCCCTTAGGGTTTCCCTCTTCCCTTCTCCGCCACCGCCAGGTAAGTTTAGCCACCAGATCCACCGCCCTAACCTATCCCGAGCGCATCTGAGAGCGCGAGCTCGACGCTGGTGTGCTCTCCGTCGAAGCCAGCCGCCGCCACCTTGTCCAAGAGGATCGCCAAGTTGTCCCCTTCCACAACATCCTCTACTCCGACCGGAAACGCCAAGTCCGACTGGCTTCTTCCTCTTATTCATCTCCGGCCGTCGCTCTGTACATTCGTCACCATGTTCGACTCCGTCACCTTCTCGCCGAGCCAAGCACACGAGAGAGATTGTGGTGAGCAGCTGCGCCTCCCCATGCCTTTTCCCCTCCGTTGCACCCTCTAGCTCCGGTTGCCATGCGAGCCCGAGCTCATCTCTGTCGGACCTCGTCTCCGGCGAGTGCTCCGACCTCTTTTCGTCGCGTGCGTGTGTCCAGAATGGTTGCTTCGTCGTGTAGGTTCGATTCCTCCTCGCTTTCGGCCGTTTCGAGCACGTCGCCGCCTTCTCTGTTGCACGTCGCCGACGACGCCTCCGTCATCATTTGGAGACGTGCAAAGCACGCGGAGACGCGGGTTTCGGTTGCGCTTTCTTCCATGCCTCCTGCCTTATGATATGGTCGTTGGAGCCTCTCGTGAGCCCCACCCCCTGCCGTGCTGTGCTCGTCAGCCGGCCAAGCGTCTGTTTTGCTCTGTTTCTCCCATGCGCGCGCACCACCATCCTCGGATCTGTCCTGGACGGCCCTGATTAGAAGCTTCTGTACCCCTTCGCCGCATCGCTCGCGTGTCGTCGCCTCTCGCTGACCTATGGGACCCATGTGTCGGCGCTCTGACCTTATATTGGAATGCGTCCCCTCTCTATCAGAGACCCCTGAGTCAGCCCAGTGGCTCAGCCCTCTCCATTCCACCGTCCCGTGCGGGCGCAGGTTAATCACCCCCTTTTTTGCTATTTTCGTGTCACTGACACGTGGGCCCCTGGGACCCACCTGTCATACACACATCTCATCCACGTGGCCTGGGTCCACTTGTCACCTAGTGTGGCTAGATGTTCCTGGGTGCACGTAGCATTTTCTTTTATTTTTTTCAAAATATTCCATCTCTGGAATTTATATGATTTCCATAAATGGCATAAAACTTGCATATTTAAAATGTGGCCATTTCCATATATGAATGATACGTCTCCAACGTATCTATAATTTTTGATTGTTCCATGCTATTATAGTATCAATCTTGGATGTTTTTATATGCAATTATATATCATTTTTTGGGACTAACCTATTAACCCAGTGCCTAGTCCCAGTTGCTGTTTTCTGCTTGTTTTTGGCTTTTCAGAGAAACAGTACCAAATGAAGTCCAAATGCGACGAAACTTTTTGGAGATTTTTTTCTGGACAAAATAAACCTGGGAAGCTTCGGGAGGAGGCCAGAAGCCTCACGAGGCTTCACAAGGCACTAGGGCGCGCCCCAGGGGGCGCACCGTGCTACCTTATGGGGCCCACGTGACTCCGTTTGACCTAATTTCACTTCTATAAATTCACAAATATTGGGAAACCCCCAGAGAGCCAGAAGAGAAAACCTTTACGCCGTCGCAAGCCTCTGTTCTTCCGCGATCCCATCTGGAGGCCTTTTTCGGTACTCTGCCGGAGGGGGAATCGATCACGGAGGGCTTCTACATCAACCTTGCTGCCCTTCCGATGATGTGTGAGTAGTTTACCACAGACCTACGGGTCCATAGCTAGTAGCTAGATGGCTTCTTCTCTCTCTTTGATATTCAATACAATGTTCTCCTTGATGTTCTTGGAGTTCTATCCGATGTAATCTTCTTTTGCGGTGTGTTTGTTGGGATCCGATGAATTGTGTGTTTATGATCAGATTATTCATGAGAAATATTTGAGTCTTCTCTGAACTCTTTTATGCATGATTGTTATAGCTTTGTATTTCTCTCCGATCTATCGGTTTAGTTTGGCCTACTAGATTGATTTATCTTGCAATGGGAGAGGTGCTTTGTGATGGGTTCAATCCTGCGGTGCTCAATCCCAGTGACAGAAAGGGACATGACACGTATTTGTATTTGCCATTAAGGATAAAAAGATGGGGTTTATTCCTATTGCTTGAATTTGCTTCTCTACATCATGTAATCTTGCTTAAGGCGTTACTCTGTTTCATACTTAATACCCTAGATGCATGCTGGATAGCGGTCGATGGGTGGAGTAATAGTAGTAGATGGAGGCAGGAGTCGGTCTACTTGTCTCGAACGTGATGCCTATATACATGATCATTGCCATGAATCCATCATAATTATTTGTTTTTCTATCAATTGCCCAACAGTAATTTGTTTACCCACCGTATGTTTATGTGCTCAAGAGAGAAGCCTCTAGTGAAAACTATGGTCCCCGGGTCTATCTTTATTATATAAAAAACCTAAAAATACCTTGCTGCAATTTATTTACTTTTATTTTAATTAGTAGTTTAGTTTATCTATTTACCTCGATAAGATTTAATCCTTGCAAATAACCGCTAAGAGGATTGACAACCCTCTTATTTGCGTTGGGTGCAAGTGTTTGCTCTTGTGTGTGCAGGTGCGCTTAACGGAATTTTGCTTGGTTCTCCTACTGGATTTTTAACCTTGGTTCTTAACTGAGGGAAATACTTATCTCTACTGTACTGCATCATCCTCTCCTCTTCGGGGAAATACCAACGCAGACTACAAGTAGCAGGAAGAATTTCTGGCGCCGTTGCCGGGGAGACATCATCAAAATTACCAAGTACCTTCGCACAAATTATCATTAACTTGCATTTACTTTATTTACCTTTTATTTGCATTTGCCTCTCGTTTTCATATCCCCCACTTCTAAAACAATTTTACAAAAAAATATTTTGTGTGCTATCTTTTCTTGTGTTGCCATGTGCCTTCTATTTGCTTGCATCTTCGCTTGCTAAAAAACTATTGATATGGATCCGCATCCACTTGCTAATCTTTTCAAAAAATCTAATTATGATGAACCAATTGCTAGTGAGTTGAGTGCTCTAGATTATCTTCATGAAGTTTTGCTTGAAAATCATGAATCTGAAAATTGTGATGAAGTGTTAAAAGAAGAAATTTATAAAGTGATTCATGATAGCTCTTTGAATGAAAAGCATGATTGCAATGATTTTATTATAAATTCTATTAATGTCAATTGTGTTAATGATATGCAAAACTACAAGCTTGGGGATGATGATTTTGTTATGTCCACTACTCATTGTAATGATCATGATTGGGGTGATGCTTCTTATGACCTTGAAGATTTATTTAAGCCTCATGATGAATATGATATTGATAATAATGATTGCAATACTATTGAAAGTGGGTTTGGAAGAGTGTCAACTTTAGGAAATAAGAATCCCACATATTTGGAGAGTGTTCAATCTTATGAAATTTTTGATAAAAGTGGGTTTGGAGAGGTCATGACTTTAGTTGATGTTAATCCCACTATCTTGGAAGATTATAAAAAATTTATGCATGTGGATCATAGAGAGAATATTGTTTATGATAGCTATATTGTTGAGTTTGATTATGATCCTACATGTAATTATTATGAGAGAGGAAAATATGGTTGTATAAATCTTCATGTTACTAAATTACCTCTCGCTATGCTAAAATTATTAATGCTCCATTCTTCCTTTTTGCATATGCTAGATATTGCTTGTCTTGATGATTTGTTTTCCTATAAAATGCCTATGCATAGGAAGTATGTTAGACTTAAATGTGTTCTTCACATGCTACATGATGCTCTCTTTGTGTTTCAATTATTATCTTTCATGAGAGCATCATTGAAATCTCAAGCCTATCTTAATGGCTATAAAGAAAGAGCTTGTTGGGAGACAACCCAATAAACTTTTTACCTTCTGTTTTTGTGTGTTTACACAATTATAGCCTCTGTTAGGATTATGTTTTTATGTTTTAATTAGTGTTTGTGCCAAGTAATGCCTTTGGGATGATTTGGAAGATAGTATAATTGATGCTGTTTGGAAAACAGAAAGTTTTGCGTCCAGTGCTGGAATTTTAATTCTGTACTGGAGTGTCAGAAAAATCTGAAATTTTTACACAGTATTGGTATATGAATTGCCCACGTTGTCCTAGTTTTTAAGAATTTTTGGAGTTACATAAGTATGGCTTTTAAATAGATCTTTACAGACTGTTCTGTTTTAGACAGATTCTGTTTTTATTGCATAGTTTGCTTATTTTGATGAATCTATGGATCGTATCGGGGGGTATGAGTCATGGAGAAGTTGGAGTATAGTAGAATTATGCTAATATTAAATATGAATAAATTTACAACAGTACCTAAAGTTAAAGATTTGTTTGTTATACTAACGGATCTCACGAGGTTTCTGTTGAGTTTTGTGTGCTGAAGCTTTCAAGTTTTGGGTGAGACTACGATGGACAAAGGAATAAGGAGCGGCAAGAGCCTAAGCTTGGAGATGACCAAGGCACCCCAAGGTAATATTCAAGAAAGACTCAAATGTCTAAGCTTGGGGATGCTCCGGAAGGCATCCCCTCTTTCGTCTACAATCTATCGGTAACTCACTTGGAGCTATATTTTTATTCATCACATGATATGTGTTTTACTTGGAGCGTCTTGTGAAATAGTTTGTTTTCTTTTGTTTGCCTTTTAGTTTGTCACAATCATCTTTGCTAAACACACCTTTTTGAGAGGGACACACATTATTTATGATTTGTTAGAATACTCTATGTGCTTCACTTATATCTTTTGAGCTAGGCAGTTACTCTAGTGCTTCACTTATATCTTTTAGAGCATGGCGGTGATGATATTTTAAAGAAATAGTTGCACTCTCATGCTTCACTTATATCTTTTTTGAGAGTCTCATGATAGCAATGGTAATATGCACGGGTTATGAATTTGGTCCTGATATGATAGGTATTCAAGAGGGATATAATAAAAACTTTCATGTAGATCACTGAATATGATAAATTTGATTCCTTGCAATAGTTTTGCAATATTAAGATGGTAATATGGAGGAGGTATTAGTAGATAATTGTGGTTTAGTAAGAATAATTGTGTTAAGGTTTGTGATTTCCGAAGCATGCACGTATGATCTGTCATTATGCTTAGAAGTTGGAGCATGATTTATTCTTGATTGTCTTCCTTTGTGTGGCAGTCGGGGGCGCACGATGGTTAACTCCTACCAACCTCCCCCCTAGGGGCATGCGTACTAGTACTTTGCTTTGAGGGCTAATAAACTTTCGCAATAAGTATGCGAGTTCTTTATGACTAATGTGAGTCCATGGATTATACGCACTCTCACCCTTCCGCAATTTGCTAGCCTCTTCGGTACCGTGCATTGCTCTTTCTCACATCGAGAGTTGGTGCAAACTTCGCCGGTGCATCAAAACCCCGTGATATGATATGCTCTATCACACATAAGCCTCTTTATATCTTCCTCAAAACAGCCACCATACCTACCTATCATGGCATTTCCATAGCCATTTCAAGATATATTGCCATGCAATTTCCACCGTTCCGTTTTTATGACATACATCGTCATTGTCATATTGCTTTGCATGATCATATAGCTGACATAGTATTTGTGGCTCAGCCACCGTTTCTCATTGTTATACATGTTACACTAGCATCATTGCACATCCCGGTACACTGCCAGAGGCATTCATATAGGGTCATATTTTTGTTCTAGTATCGAGTTATAATTTTGAGTTGTAAGTAAATAGAGGTGTGATGATCATCATTATTAGAGCATTGTCCCAGTGAGGAAAGGATGATGGTGGCTATGATTCCCCCACAAGTCGGGATGAGACTCCGGACGAAAAAAGAAAAGAGAAAAAAAGAGAAAAAAATATAGAAAAAAAAGAGGCGAAAAAGAGCCATGAAAAAAATATAAAAATATAAAAAATAAAAAAAATAAAAAAAGGAAAGAAAAAAAAAATGAGAGAAAAAGAGAGAAGGGCAATGTTACTATTCTTTTTCCACACTTGTGCTTCAGATTAGCACCATGTTTTTCATATAGAGAGTCTCCTATTTTGTCACTTTCATATACTAGTGGGAATTTTTCATTATAGAACTTGGCTTGTATATTCCGATAACGGGCTTTCTCAAATGACCGAGGTCTTCATGAGCAAGCAAGTTGGATGCACACCCACTTAGTTTTCATGTTGAGCTTTCATACACTTATAGCTCTTAGTGCATCCGTTGCATGGCAATCCCTACTCCTCGCATTGACATCAATTGATGGGCATCTCCATAGCCCGTTGATTAGCCTCGTTGATGTGAGACTTTCTCCATTTTTTACTTCTCCTATTTATCTCTATCACCATACTCTATTCCACCCATAGTGATATATCCATGGCTTGTGCGCATGTATTGCGTGGGAGTTGAAAAAGCTGAAGCGCGTTAAAAAGTATGAACCAATTGCTTGGCTAAAACCGGGGTTGTTCATGATAAATACTTTGTGTGAAGAAGATGAAGCATGACAGGATTATATGATTTTGTAGGGATAATGTTCTTTAGCATTTTTATTTTGAAAGACATGATTGTTTGCTAGTATGCCTGAGTATTGATGTCTTTATATCAAATTATAGACTATTGCTTTGAATCATTTGGATCTTATTATTCATACCGTAAGAGAGAGATTACATGATGAAACATGGTAGGTAGCATTCCACATCAAAAATTCTGTTTTTATCATTTACCTACTCGAGGACGAGCAGGAATTAAGCTTGGGGATGCTTGATACGTCTCCAACGTATCTATAATTTCTATTGTTCCATGCTATTATAGTATCAATCTTGGATGTTTTTATATGCAATTATATATCATTTTTTGGGACTAGCCTATTAACCCAGTGCCTAGTGCCACTTGCTGTTTTCTGCTTGTTTTTGGCTTTTCAGAGAAAAAGTACCAAATGAAGTCCAAATGCCATGAAACTTTTTGGAGATTTTTTTCTGGACAAAAGAAACCTGGGAAGCTTCGGGAGGAGGCCAGAAGCCTCACGGAGACTTCACAAGGCACTAGGGCGCGCCCCGGGGGGGGGGGGGGCGTTCTACCTTGTGGGGGCCCACGTGACTCCGTTTGACCTAATTCCTCTTCTATAAATTCACAAATATTGGGAAACCCCCAGAGAGCCAGAAGAGAAAACCTTTCTGCAGCCGCAAGCCTCTGTTCTTTCGCGATCCCATTTGGAGGCCTTTTCCGGTACTCTGCCGGAGGGGGAATCGATCACGGAGGGCTTCTACATCAACCTTGCTGCCCTTCCGATGATGTGTGAGTAGTTTACCACAGACCTACGGGTCCATAGCTAGTAGCTAGATGGCTTCTTCTCTCTCTTTGATCTTCAATACAATGTTCTCCTCGATGTTCTTGGAGTTCTATCCGATGTAATCTTCTTTTGCGGTGTGTTTGTTGGGATCCGATGAATTGTGAGTTTATGATCAGATTATTCATGAGAAATATTTGAGTCTTCTCTGAACTCTTTTATGCATGATTGTTATAGCTTTGTATTTCTCTCCGATCTATCGGTTTAGTTTGGCCTACTAGATTGATTTATCTTGCAATGGGAGAGGTGCTTTGTGATGGGTTCAATCCTGCGGTGCTCAATCCCAGTGACAGAAAGGGACATGACACGTATTTGTATTTGCCATTAAGGATAAAAAGATGGGGTTTATTCCTATTGCTTGAATTTGCTTCTCTACATCATGTAATCTTGCTTAAGGCGTTACTCTGTTTCATACTTAATACCCTAGATGCATGCTGGATAGCGGTCGATGGGTGGAGTAATAGTAGTAGATGCAGGCAGGAGTCGGTCTACTTGTCTCGGACGTGATGCCTATATACATGATCATTGCCATGAATCCGTCATAACTATTTGTTTTTCTATCAATTGCCCAACAGTAATTTGTTTACCCACCGTATGTTTATGTGCTCAAGAGAGAAGCCTCTAGTGAAAACTATGGTCCCCGGGTCTATCTTTATTATATAAAAAACCTAAAAATACCTTGCTGCAATTTATTTACTTTTATTTTAATTAGTAGTTTAGTTTATCTATTTACCTCGATAAGATTTAATCCTTGCAAATAACCACTAATAGGATTGACAACCCTCTTATTTGCGTTGGGTGCAAGTGTTTGCTCTTGTGTGTGCAGGTGCGCTTAACGGAATTTTGCTTGGTTCTCCTACTGGATTGATAACCTTGGTTCTTAACTGAGGGAAATACTTATCTCTACTGTACTGCATCATCCTCTCCTCTTCGGGGAAATACCAACGCAGACTACAAGTACCAATGAACATATGCATATTATATATGATTTTGGGGTAGAAAATTCCAACTAATACATTTCTGGCATTAGTTTACTGTTTTGAGCAAGTTTTGTTGCATGTCATTGTAACAACAAGTAGCATTTTGATAAAATCATATAAAATCAACCAAACCTCATATGGGCAAACTTTGTATACCAAATTTATGCATTTTCATGTCTACTTACTGCTTATGCTTTTGCATGTCATGTTTAACCCTGTTATGCTACTGTTATGTTGATGCAAAGACAGCATGTCAATGTTACTGTTTCATGCATCTTCTAAACTTCACCAAGTCCTAGAATCTGTTACAACAACATTGCATTTTGCAAAAATGATATCAATTTAACTATGATGCCTATGCACTTGAACCTTATATGAGTATTGTTGCATTTTCAACCTACTGTATCCACATATCAATTTTGTGCATGTTTGCATCGTGTAACTTGATGATTTGGTGCATGTAAGATGGCATGTTGATGTGTGTGGCAGATTGACTTGTGATTTTCTTTGGATCTTAATTTGAGTTTTACATATTCAAATGCCATGATCTTTATATGCTTTTCATATAAAATGTGCCATTATTTCTAGTGGTGTATTTTGTTCTCAGATTTCAGCAACCAAAATAATGGTTTGCCTTAGATTTGCACAAGGGCACCCTAAAACGCTCTCCGGTCATAATTTTTTGCCCATATCTTGTTTACTTTCCTGGTCATCAGCGATTCCTTCCCGATATCATTTCTTTCGTTCCGGTAGAACCGTAACTCCGATCGCTATGATTTTTATATGCATTTGTGATAGATTTGAGTGTAGATCATGATTATTGCCATGTCATGCATCATATTTATAACTATGTTCATATTCTGTCCAGAATGCATGTTTCATGTAAACAAGCGTGAAGTAACTACTTGATCCACCCCTTTAGTGGATCAAGGCTTCATTTAAACTTGCTATAAATTGTTGCCATGATAACAATATTTAAAATGTCATGCATGCATCTTGTTGGTAGCATAATTGCCATGCTTGTTTGTTCATTGGATTGTTTGTTCTTTTCCGGTTAATCTTGTGGGTACAAACGGGAGTCGTTTATGAGTTCGAATAACCTGTCGAGAACGTTTTCGAGGAGCAGAGTTATTATCCCACTGAAGAGACTCCAGGCAAGATGATCATTACCTTGGATATCATTACTATCTTTGCTTGCTAGTTGTTCGATGCTATTGTTTCGGTCTCGTTTCCTACCACATTTTTCCAGCCTCCCAATTCCCATGATACAGCCTCTTAACCTCCACTATCCCAACAAACCGTTGTTTGGCCATGTTAATTACAGGTTTGCTCATCCCCTCTTATAGCGTTGCTAGTTGCAGGTGCAGTGCAAGTTGTTCCATTTTGGGACATGGATATCATGAGATATCACACTATCTTGATTATTTTAATTAATGCATCTATATACTTGGTAAAGGGTGGAAGGCTCAACCTTTTGCCAGGTGTTTTGTTCCACACTTGTCGCCCTAGTTTCCGTGATATCGGTGTTATGTTCCTTGATGAGCGCTCCTAACATGTTTGCAGGTGTATATTCAACTGCAAATACAAATGTGAGAACACCGTGGGTCCTTCCATCTTGTACACCAACACTACTAGGGAAAACCCTAGTAGTAGCGCGGGTATTTTTCCTAGCAGTAGCGCGGGCACCCGCGCTACTGCTAGGGCGCTACAGCTAAACTTTAGCAGTAGCGCTGGGTCCACCCGCGCTACTACTAATTCAGTTAGCAGTAGAGTCCTTCTGTACCAGCGCTACTGCTAAGTAGTAGCAGCGTGGGCTTTACCCCGCGCTACTGCTATTCATCTGTATTTCATTTCTTTTATTTTATACTGTATTTATACATCGTTATAATTTTTTTGATATGGTAGCAATTAAGAGATTGTTATATCATTATGATATAATAACTCATGATCATCATCATATTCATATAAGAACTCATACATCATCATCATCATAATAACAACTCATCATCATAGTCATATAAGAACTAGCTCATCATTCTAGCACAATGTAGCACATAACTCATCATCATCATCATGATAACAACTCATCATCATAGTCATATAAGAACTTGCTCATCATTCTAGCACAATGTGTAGCACATAACTCATCATCATCATCATGATAACAACTCATCATCATCATCATAGTCATAACCAACACTAGTTAATTGTTCTTAGCACACGATGAGTACGTACTATCTAAGACCTGCTACTCTCTCGAAGGTAAAATAGCATAAAACAGGTAAACCCTTGAATCTCCATTATGGAGAATACTGATCAACCTGTCTCCCATTTGTGGGCTGCGCTTGATGTTGCCCCTAAGTAGTTCCCTGCGATCATTCAGAACTTTTCTCCAATCTTTGATTGTGAGGACTTCATCTCTTTGACAAATCGTGTATGCACTGCGCTGACACGTAGGACAACTTGGTCGTAAGCTAATAATGTTCATGTCACCTTTCATATACATAAGACGAGGCACACAATCCGCCGGGAGTTTCTGTTGAAGAACATCATAATAACATACTTAGCAAAATGTAGTTTAGCTTAAGAAGAATGTATGCAAAAGATGCACAGGTGACATAATAGAAAAAATCTTACCATGATATCTCGATGGATGTTACCGTAGTTCAATACGTGGACTAGTGGCACATATTGATCATAATTTGGAGAAATAAAACGACTCGTCTTGAAATTCTCAACATCATTAATCCATGAAACAAAATGATTTATCTCCTCGCAAGTTAGTTCAGCGCCATAAATGTAGTAGGTTTTATCTACTACGTCCCGTACATTTCTTGAAGAATGGAAATAAGCTGTCAATGGAAATAAGCTGTCAACTATTTTTAAATAAACAATATAAATTACTTAATAAATATGTTTGAGAAACTCACATAGAGGTAGAACTGGAAGCGTATCAACATCGACCCAAATGTCGATATTATCTTCTATGTCATCTTCTGGACGAATATTGAAGGTGACATGCATACCCTCCTGAAAACCATACGCCTTGCATAATGCTATCCAATTCGAGCAACCAAAATGGGAGTAGGTCACCACATTGTATAGCTTTACGGCAAAAGCGTAACCATGTTGGGTCCTGAGGTGAACTCTCTTTGTCTGCTTATTTTCATGATCTTCGAAATCCAGCTTCTCCAAGACATAATGTCTTGCATGGCAGGGGATGCACTAGTCGAATTGTAAAAAACGGAAATTACATGTTGAAGAAGCAGAAGTCATGCTTAATTACGAAAAAAGACTTGTCGTCGTTGCGTACCGTACAAACATCGAAGGTCTCGTCGAGCTTAATACCGAAGAGCCGACCGTCTTCCAGGTGAGGCCTGTCGCACAGACCCCGGTCGTCGCCACAGTAGTCGCACTCAGGGATCCTATCGTCGTCAGACATTTCCTATGTTCATAATTCAAAGATTAAAAATTGATCGACGGCAATTACCAGGAAACTCAACACACAGATCACTATTCAGCACGGGTTGACTTTCGGTCCATCGAGTCTTCCTTGCTACACTCTCATCTCACGTGGTGTATATGGTGGGCACTCCCTCTCTGATATTGCGACCGTCGGTGATGGTCGCTCCTCCCTTCGTTCCCGAGTGCATTACACCAAAATGTCTAGCACACGGGAACGAAGGAGAAGCGACCCCCACGACAACAGTCGGGATTCTTCCTCTCTAATATTTCGACAGTATATGATGGACACTCCCTCACAGATATTTCGACCATCGGTGATGGTCGCTTCCCCTCCTTCTCTTGTGCATTACCAAGGTATATCACGGGAAGAAGGAGAGGAAACGACCCCCACGACAACAGTCGGCATCCTTCCTTCAAGAACAGACTGAAAGTCACTCAAGGAGCATCGACAGACTGAAAGCCAACCTGTTACATATATGGAGCAATGACATAAAAAATGGCCTATGTTCTGCCGGAATGTTGATTAATTCCCTTTCCGGCAAATCACGGGCACTCGATATTTCCTACTTTCTAGCACAAGTTATGCCAAAATTCATGAAAAATTTCAGCGTGACCTTTGCTAAAATAGGACATATCGAGCGCCTGAAATTTGTCGGAACAGAAATGAATCAACATTCCGGCAAAACATAGGCCACTCGAAGGTGTTCCCTGCAAAATGCATCCATGCATCCATTTTGTCGGCTTTTTCAAAATGAAACAAAAGTGCAACAATCAATAATGCATCCATGCATCCATCCATCTAACCATCCATCTAGCAAACATACATCCATCCACATATATATTAAAAAAAACTGAACCGAAAACTAAACAGAGAGGAGAGGGAGGTGCTCACGGTGGGCGAGACGGGGCCGACCGGGAGAGGGAGACGCGACACGAGAAATCCTGCAACACCATTCATAAAAAAATTCCTAGATTCACATTTTCATTTCATAAAAAATACAAGCCTCACATTTTCAATTCAACATGGTTGGATTTTACTTCTCCCAATAATTCCCCTAAAATGTTCATATATTTTGTATGCACTTGATAATCAATTTATAATGAAACTTCTGAAATTCAATATATGTACTACAAAAACTAAATTAGTAAAATCTTAAAACCTAGAACTTGCATATGAGAATATCCAATTTGATTCCTAATAAATCCTAAAATTTCTACTGTCTACAATTTGATTCCTAAACCCTAGAAAAATGCCCTAATTTTTTTACCTACTGTCTACTTCTTGAACCCTAGAAAAATTCTACCAACTAAATTTAGTAAACTACAAACTATAAAATAGAAAATATAAACTATAAAGTAGAAAATATAAACTAATTCAGTAACCTAAAACCCAGAAACTAGAAACTAAATTAGTTAAATTAGGGAGCTAGGAGGGAGGAGGGAGGAGGTGCGGCGACTGGAGAATGCAGGAGGGAGGGAGGAGAGAGGAGGAGGAGGGAGGAGGGGCGGCGGCTGGAGGAGGGAGGAAGGGCGAGGAGGGAGGAGGAGGAGGGGTGGCCGGCGGCTGGAGGAGGAGGGATGAACATGGGCGGCTGGAGGAGGGAGGAGGAGGGAGTGACAGTGTCCTGGACTAGGGGGTACTCACCACATCGTCTCCCGACCAGGTGGGTTGAGCCGAGGACCCCCATGACAGTTCACTCATGGGCCACTTCGGGCAGCCCATGACGCATACAAGAAAGACTCCACAAGACTTGGCGCACAAGACGAGGACTCTTCTAAACCCTAGGCCTCCGGTGCATATATAAACCGAGGCCAGGCTAGTCAATAGACATCTCATATTCATTAGAACAATCTCGTGGTAGATACATGTACTCTGTACTACACCCCATATGAATACAATCAAAATCAGGACGTAGGGTATTATCTCTTCGAGAGAGCCCGAACCTGGGTAAAATCCTGTG
Source organism: Elymus sibiricus (assembly GCA_039707655.1). Taxonomy (NCBI): domain Eukaryota; kingdom Viridiplantae; phylum Streptophyta; class Magnoliopsida; order Poales; family Poaceae; genus Elymus; species Elymus sibiricus. Next base: position 442,946,350 of record CM077668.1, read on the forward strand.
TCCGTGTTACCATCGCTCCAAGACGCCTAGCTTAGGACCCCTACTACGAGATATGCCGGATTTAGAACCGACAGAGAGGAAAAGGGGCGGCTGGAGAAGGGTGGAGGGAGGAGGAGGGAGGAGGGAGGAGGAGGAGTCTTAGGCTGGGGGATGGCGGCGACGGCAGGAGGAGGAGCGACGGTGAGAGAGTGAGGACATGGAGAGTGAGGAAAGGGCGGGACGAGGAGGATAAGGCTGGCTTAGCAGCAGCGCAGGTCAGGGCCCCACGCTACTGCTAGACACATTAGCGGTAGCGCGTGTTCCGAACAGGCGCTGCTGCTAAGTGGGGACGGGTAGTTGGGCCCGGGCAGGCCACAGTAGCAGCGTGGGCCTCGGGCCGGCGCTACTGCTAATGTGTTTAGCAGTAGCGCTTGTCTATGACCTGCGCTGCTACTATGGCCAGCCCGTGGGGCACGGCGGGGCCCACTTATTAGTAGCGCTCCTTTGCAGCGCCAGCGCTACTGCTAATTCCGACCTGCAGCACGTGTTCTGTGCCCGCGCTACTGTTAAATAACAGTAGCGCGGCCCATCAACCCCACGCTACTGTTAATCCTCTACCTATAAGGTATTTCCTAGTAGTGCAAACTTTACAAGGTGACCATGGAAGTTCACAAGGATAGGCCACAATGCCGGCGTCGCCATTCTTCTTGTGCTTGTATTCGGCCACCTCCATGGTCTCAAGGTTAACAGAGAACAACCACGTTTTTGCCCCCGCGGCGAGGACTACCGACCTCTTGTTGGCGTCAACAATTTCCAGAGCACCGCTACCACCACCAAAGTACTCATGTTTGTATCCTACCAGTCCAGATGTAGCCTCCATCAACTGGATGCTCTTCTCAAGCACATAGTCAGTTAGGTTATAGTACAACGCCGCGAAGAGCCGGAGAGTGCTACCACACAAACAAACAACATGAACCTTGTAATAGTCAATGGGGCATCCGCATGGAGGCTTGTAAATGGTCGATGAGGACATTCCCGTTCAACATGCATCAAGTGGGAGTTGTGGGCAGGAAGAGAAAATAGACGGAAGATGTTTTTTTTAAGAGACGCAGAAATAAGGGATTGCATCCCGTTTTATTCTTAGCAGAGACACGCCGAGAGGATGGGAGACGTACGAAGATTAAAGACTTCACTGGATATGATTTTTAGGTGCATTAATGACTGCACGTTCCTTCGGCGCTCGGTTTCCAAATTAAGACGAAGACACGGGCGTGCATATCGAAAACTGCTTATTAATAAGAGACGCAATTACTACACCTAAATCCCCTAATTACTCGCAGATCTAAGATGATCCCTTCTCGCGTGTGCTTCCACATCTCGCGCATGCCCGATCAGATCGCCTTAAATCACACATGCACCATTCAACACACTTCCTTCCAATTCAGGCCTAACAAAACTGGATGCACGTCCCTTGTCCTCAGCATAAAAAACCATCTTGGAGGGTTGATGGGAGGTAGAGATACGTTGAAAAAAAAATCCCTACTACTAATTATCTGCATGCCTAATTAATTATTTGCATTAATGACTCGGTTTCTAAATTATTTGGCATGAAAAAATCACTATTTAAACAGGCCAAACTAATTGCATGTGCAATTAATTATATTAATGACTTGATTCCAAATTGATTCGGTGCTCGGTTTCCAATTTGTTTTTGCATTTGTTAAGGAACATTCATAGTAATAATTTGATACATAAAAGGGATCACGTGCGCCCGCATGGAAAGTCGCTATTTTTTTTTTAAATAATACACTTTTTTTTATTAAATTTCAGAAATATTACGCTGTTTTTTTTAAAAATAATACAGCGTCGGCCACCTGGAAGCCGACTGGCTTCAGTCGGCCTAGGGGAAGCCGATTAGTATCCTTTCGGCCTAGGGGTGGCCGATTGACCTCCTATCGGCCTAGTGGAAGTCGACAGGCCTCTCGGCCGCTGGTGGTGTTTCCTGTCGGCTAACTGGTGGCCGACTGGAACCTGTCGGCCCACTGGTGGCCGACTTGATATTTATTCTTTTTTTCTAATCAGAATTAGCAATTTTATTTACTCTGACTGTATGTTCCCCTTAGTGAAATATTAATCCTCAAATTATTAACAAATAATAAAGTCTATAATGATCGAATGAAAATACCCCAAAATCCCGCCACATTTTCCCGCTTTCTAGTTCCGGCCATATTTTTCCCGCTTTCTAATTCCCGCCACATTTTCCCGCTTTCTAGTTCCCGCCATATATTTCCCGCTTTCTAGTTCCCGCCACATTTTCCCGCTTTCTAGTTCCCGCCATATATTTCCCGCTTTCTAGTTCCCGCCATATTTTCCCGCTTTCTAGTTCCCGCCATATATTTCCCGCTTTCTAGTTCCCGCCATATTTTCCCCCTTTCTAGTTCCCGCCATATATTTCCCGCTTTCTAGTTCCCGCCATATTTTCCCGCTTTCTAGTTCCCGCCATATATTTCCCGCTTTCTAGTTCCCGCTATATTTTCCCGCTTTCTAGTTCCCGCCTATATCTCCCGCCATATTTCCCCGCTTCCGAGTTCCCGCCATATTTTTGTCTTCTCAACCTATAAAACACCCTCGGCAGTAAGGTGGGTAAGCAATCTATTGTAGTGTCGTAGTCTCGCGAAGATGTCCGGATATCCTTTTGATCGTAGTTTTCACCCTGGTATGTCCCGATGTCTTCTGCGTTTAGCCGCCAATTTCAGGGTTGACAACATATTAGTTCCGTGGGACGAACTCATCAGTAATGACACGCTACTGAATGAGCTGGCTCACGCATTAAGTAGGTCCGGGTGGCCTTCCAGGACATTTGAGGAGATACGGAAAGAACTTCTCAGGTTGCATGGAAGATGGAAGAAGCAACAACATCAGAGTGTAGCATTCCTAAAGGCTGCAGCAGAAAATACTTATTTATGGACCCAAGACAGCGAGGACGAAGACGATATCTTCATGCCGAGCACCAAGGCCAAGAGTACCGCATCGTCGAAGGGCAAGAGTTCTGCATCGTCGAAGGAGAAGAGTTCTTCATCGTCGAAGGGCAAGAGTTCTGCATCGACGGAGGATGACGATGATGACTTCATGTAGTTTTTACGTTGTATGTTGTAAGTTCCTGTGTGGGGCCTGGTGGAGGAGTCGAATACATGTTCATCCACTGGGTGTGCTGCGACATGTGATCCTGTATGTTCTCCTCAGGATCTTGATCACTCCCCCACGTGGATCCAAATATAGACGCCTGATATCCGTAGGCTCCTGCAGGAGGGAACGTTAAGTCATGAAGAAATAGGTCGCCTCAATTCATCCGACTCGTCAGAATCATCGGCATGACCACGGTCAATATCGGTGTCTTCTTCTTCCATCAGGTTCTGCATGTGCGCATCTACCTCGTCAGCGTCCGCCTCGCCACTGTAATAACCATCGGCATTTCCTCCTTCTACCTGACTACTCTGCCCTAGTTCATAACCATCATCTCTAGCATTTGACTGCATCCCTTCACTGCTCTGGCCAAGATCGTAGCCACCCTCGCCTTCATGTGCAATGACCTCCTTCACGACGGGAAGCACTAAGGCAACATGATTGCATCCCCTGCGTTCACAACCTTGTAACCAGCGCAGCCACTGGGAGTCTCGCTCTATTGGCCTCAAATAAAAGTAAATGATTGAACTTGACTGTGTCCATAATGCATGAACACCGATGGTGTGTCTTTCAGTATTAAGCCCTAAACTTGCTGTCACCCATTCTTTCAACTGACTGACTGACCATGTTCGAGGGGCGGTCAGTGGCACCTCTATGTAATCAAATTCACTCAGATCAGCTCCCGTCTTAGTTGTTTGGACAGTACCAGAACCGTAGTAAAATACGAACTTCACTACATCAGACATCTCGGCCCACCTAATTTTTTTTTCAACAATGAAAGACAACTATTAAGCAGCATGAAAAACTAAATATATTAGCACTCCTAAATAATTGACATGTACATATTTTACGGAATATTACCGAACCAACTACAAATATTCACACACCTAAAAATTTGAACTCTAAATATATTAAGGATATTACCCGAGCAACTACAAATATTTGACACAACTAAATATTACCGGAGCAACTAAAAATATTCACACAACTAAATATTACCGGAGCAACTAAATATTACCGGAGCAACTAAAAATATTCACACAACTAAATATTTGACACAACTAAATATTACCGGAGCAACTAAATATTACCGGAGCAACTAAAAATATTCACACAACTAAATATTACCGGAGCAACTAAATATTACCGGAGCAACTAAAAATATTCACACAACTAAATATTTGACAACTAAATATATTACGGATACTACCGGAGCAAATAACAATATCCGCACACCTAATATATTTCACATCCAAACATACTACCGAATACTACCACCGGAGCAACTACGACAGGTAAAATGTATGTTGAATTATACCCTTGAAGCATGCGAAGCAACGACGAACGGCGGACTTCAATCACCGGAACCGGAGCCGGAGACTCCACCACACCGCCGGAGCTTCACCTCCACCACCTCCACCACACTGCCCGAGCTTCACCACCGCCACCTCCACCTTCACCGCCACCACAACCTCCTCCAATGTGCTAAAAAAAGCTCGAAAAAAATGCTCACCACGACCACCACGAGCTACCCCATCAGTAGACCGAGGTTTCCCTTGCCTCACCCAACTATCTACAACGCATCCACGGTGGCAAATCGGCAAAAAAATGGCTGATTTTGGTGTAAAAATGAGAGAGTTTTCGAGTGACAGAGAGAAGAAACGAAGAACACAGAAGAAACAAGGAAGAGAAGGGAAGAGGAGGAAGAAAGGGGGGCTGCTACGGGCTACGCACCCTGTCGGCCTGCGGGTGGCCGACAGGGCTTGTCGGTTGGGCCCCAGCCACCGACAGCAGCTCACGGGCCGACTGGGAGGGGCGCGACGTGGCCTTGCCACTAATCGGCTTACACGTAGCCGAAAGGCCACTTGTCGGCCACCGATAGGCCGACGAGCCCCAGTCGGCCACCGGTAGGACGATAGGCTCCTGTCGGCCTGTAGTAAGCCGACGCTGTATTTTTTTTAAAAAAACGGCGTAATATTTCTGAAATTTAATAAAAAAGTGTATTATTTAAAAAAATTTAGCTGGAAAGTCAAGGCGATCACTGAAATCAATCTATCAAGATCGAAAACTTCTTATTAGTAAGAGATGCAATTGCCGCACCTAAACCCCCTAATTACTCGCTGATCTAAGATGATCACTTCTCGCGTGTGTTTCACATCCCGCGCATGCCCGATCAGATCACCTTAAATCACGCATGCACCATTCAAGTAACTTCCTTCCAATTCACGTCTCATAGATTCTATGCGACTGGTAGTTAATTGTAAAGATAGAAAGGGAAACAACATGACATGGAAGAGAAAATCGAGCACGGCTTAAAAAAACCGGACGCCCGTCCGTTGTCCCCAGCATAAAAAACCCAGCTTGGAGGGGTTTGATATGTCTCCAACGTATCTATAATTTTGGATTGTTTCATGCTATTAGATTATCAATCTTGGATACTTTATATGCCTTAATATGCAATTTTATATCATTTTTGGGAACTAACCTATTAACCCAGTGCCTAGTGCTAATTACTATGTTTTGCCTGTTTTTTGGTTTTCCAGAAAATCAGTACCAAACGGAGTCCAAATGTTACGAAACTTTTTGACGATTTTTTTCTGGACATAAGAGACCCTAGAAGCTTCGGGAGGAGACCAGATGGCAAACGAGGAGACGGCAAGGCAACAGGGCGCGTCCTGGGGGGTAGGCGCACCGTGATGCCTTGTGGGCCCCACGTGGCTCCGTCTGACCTAATTCCACTTCTATAAATTCTCAAATATTGGGAAACCAATAGAGAGCCACCCGAAATAACTTTTCCGCTGCCGCAAGCTTTTGTTCTTCTGCGATCCCATCTGGAGGCCTTTTCCGGCGATCTACCGGAGGAGGATTCGATCACGGAGGGCTTCTACATCAACCTTGCGGCCCTACCGATGATGTATGAGTAGTTTACCACAGACCTACGGGTCCATAGCTAGTAGCTAGATGGCTTCTTCTCTCTCTTTGATCTTCAATATAATGTTCTTCTCGATCTTCTTGGAGTTCTATCCGATGTAATCTTCTTTTGCGGTGTGTTTGTTGGGATCCGATGAATTGTGGGTTTATGATTAGATTATTCATAAGTAATTGAGTCTTTTCTGAACTTTATTATGCATGATTATGATAGCTTTGTATTTCTCTCCGATCTATCCGTTTGGTTTGGCCAACCTAGATTGATTTATCTTCAGTGGGAGAGGTGCTTTGTAGTTGGTTCAATCTTACGGTGTCCTCACCCAGTGACAGCAGGGGTAGCGAGGCACATATTGTATTGTTGCTACTAAGGATAAAACGATGGGTTTATTCATATTGATTGAGTTTACTTTGTCTACATCATGTCATCTTGCTTAAGGCGTTACTCTGTTTGTTATGAACTTAATACCATAGATGCATACTGAATAGCGGTCGATTGGTGGAGTAATTGTAGTAGATGCAGACAGGAGTTGGTCTACTTGTCACGGACGTGATGCCTACATGTATGACCATTGCCATGAATACGTTATAACTATGCGCTTTTATATCATTTGCCCAACAGTAATTTGTTTACCCACCGTATGCTATGTGTTTGAGAGAGAAACCTCTAGTGAAAACTATGGCCCCCGGGTCTGCTTTAAACATATTATAAAAAACCAAAAAATTCTTGCTGCAATTTATTTACTTTTTTTGTTTTGCAATTTATCTATCTACCTATACAAGATTTGATCCTTGCAAGTAACGAGTTCAAGGGGATCGACAACCCTGTTGCCCGCGTTGGATGCAAGTATTTGCTTTTGTATGTGCAGGTGCTGTTCACTAGGATTTGCGTTGTTCTCCTTTTGGTTCAATAAACCTTGGTTCTCACTGAGGTAAATACTTATCTCTACTGTACTGCTTCACCCTTCCTCTTCGGGGAAAATCCCAACGCTGCTCACAAGTAGCAGAAAGAATTTCTGGCGCCGTTACCGGGGAGACATCATCAAATCACTACAAGTACCTTCATTCAAACTATCATCTACTTGCTCTACTTTTTATTTGCCTCTCTTTTTCATCTCCCTCCACTTCTCTAAAAAATACAAAAATATTTTATTTTGCTTGCTTGCAATAATTGTGTGACTCAATGAAAATAAAAATATAGACATATGGATCCTCATCCACTTGCTAATCTTTTCAAACAATCCAATTATGATGAACCAATTGCTAGTGAGTTGAGTGCACTTGATTATCATTATGAAGTTTTGCTTGAAAATCAGGAATTTGAAAATTGTGATGAAGTGCTAAAAGAAGAAGTTTATAAAGTGATTCATGATAGCTCCTTCAATGAAAATCATGATTGCAATGATGCTATTATAAATTCTATTAATGTCAATTGTGCTAATGATATGAAAAACTACAAGCTTGGGGATGATAATTTTGTCATGTCCACTACTTATTGCAATGATCATGATTGGGGTGATAATGCTTCTAATGATCTTGAAAACTTATTTAAGCCTCATGATGAATATGTTATTGATAATAAAATTTGCAATACTGTTAAAAGTGGGTTTGGAAGAGCGTCAACTTTAGGTAATAATGATCTCACTACTTTGGAGAATTATCAATCTTATGATTTTTTGGATAAAAGTGGGTTTGGAGAGGTCATGACTTTAGTTGATGTTAATCCCACTATCTTGGAAGATTATAAAACTTTATGCATAAGGATCATGAAGAGAATATTTTATATGATGGCTATATTGTTGAATTTGAATATGATCCTACATGCAATTATTATGAGAGAGGAAAACATGATTGTAGAAATTCTCATGTTACTAGATTATCTCCCTTTGTGTTGAAATTATTAATGCTTCATTCTTCCTATTTGCATATGCTAGATATTGCTTGTATTGATAATTTGTTTTCCTATAAAATGCCTATGCATAGGAAGAGGGTTAGGCTTAAATGTGTTAATTGCATGCTATATGATGCTCTCTTTGTGCTTTAATTCTTGTCTTTTATGTGAGCATCATTAATATCCCAAAGCCTATCTTAATAGTTATAAAGAAAGAGCTTGTTAGGAGACAACCCAATATTTTCTGTTTTTGTGTGATCACACAATTTTTGCTACTGTAATGATTGTGTTTTTATCTTTTAATTAGTGTTTGTGCCAAGTAATGCCTTTGGGATGATTTGAATGATAATATAATTGATGCTGTTTGAAAACAGAAAGTTTTGTGACCAGTAGTTAATTTTCAATTTATTACTGGGACATCGAAAAATATAAATTTTTTACACACTATTGGAATACAAATTCTTTACATTGTCCTAATTTTTCAGAATTTTTGGAGTTACAGAAGTATGGATAAATGTTCTGTCATTGCGTACTGTTCTGTTTTAGACATATTCTGTTTTTATTGCATAGTGTGCTTGTTTTAATGAAACTCTGGATTATATCGGGGGGTATAAGTCATGGGGAAGTTAGAATAGAGTAGGAATTATGCAAGAAATATTATGAATGAGTTTATAACAGTACCTAAAGTTTATGATTTGATTTATTATACTAACAGATCTCACGAAGTTTCTGTTGAGTTTTGTGTGCTGAAGTTTTCAAGTTTTGGGTGAGATTACGTTGGATGAAGGAATAAGGAGTAGCAAGACCCTAAGCTTGGGGATTTCCAGGGCACCCCAAGGTAATATTCAAGGAAGACCCAAGCGTCTAAGCTTGGGGATGCCCCGGATGGCATCCCCTATTTCGTCTACAATCTATCGGTAACTTGCTTGCAGCTACATTTTAATTCATCACATGATATGAGTTTTACTTGGAGCATCTTGTGCCATAGTTTTGTTTTTTTGTTTGCTTTTTAGTTTTCCACAATCATTGTTTGCTGGACACACCTTTTGAGAGGGACACACATTTATCGTGATTTGTTAGAATACTCTGTGTGCTTCACTTATATCTTTTGAGCTAGACAGTTGCTCTAGTACTTCACTTATATCTTTTAGAGCACGACGGTGGTTATATTTTATAGAAATGATTGCACTCTCATGCTTCACTTAAATCTCATTGAGAGTCTAATAAATAGTAATGGCAATATGCGCATGTTATAAAACTAGTCCAAAAAGGATAGGTATTCAAGGGGGATATAATAAAAACTTTCATGTAGATCACTGATACGTCCATTTTGGATCATGTTTACCTACTGATATTTCTAATGTTTTTGGTCATTATTTCACTCTATGATGCAATTCTAATGCCTTTTCTATCTTAATTTGCAAGATTCACATGGAGAGGGAGATTACCGACAGCTGGAATTCTGGACCTAAAAAGCTATAGCAGAGATACCTATTTTACAAAGCTCCGAATGACCTGAAACTTCACGGAGATTTTTTTATTGAATATATAATAATTTTTGGAACGAAGAACCACCAGAGGGGGGCCACCTGTTGCCCACAAGGCAACAGTGCGCACCTACCCCCTGGGGCGCGCCTTGATGCCCAGTAGGGCCCACAGCTGGCCTCTGCCCCCTCCTTCTACTATATAAGGCCATTTACCCTAAAGAAATACGAGTAGGACTTTCGGGACGAAGCGCCGCCGTCGCGAGGCGTAACTTGGGCAGGAACACTTTTGCCCTCCGGCGGAGCGATTTTGCCGGGGATACTTCCCTCCGGGAGGGGGAAATCGAAGCCATCGACATCACCAACGATCCTCTCATCGTGGGAGGACCAATCTTCATCAACATCTTCACCAGCACCATCTCATCTCAAACCCTATTTCATCTCTTGTATTCAATCTTTGTCTCAAAACCTCAGATTGGTACCTGTGGGTTGCTAGTAGTGTTGATTACATCTTGTAGTTGATGCTAGTTGTTTTATTTGGTGGAAGGTAATATGTTCAGATCCTTAATGATATTCAACACCCCTCTGATCTTGAACATGAATATGATTTGTGAGTAGTTACGTTTGTTCTTGAGGACATGGGAGAAGTCTTGTTATAAGTAATCATGTAAATTTGGTATTCGTTCGATATTTTGATGATATGTATGTTGTTGCTTCCTTTAGTGGTATCATGTGAACATTGACTAAATGACACTTCACCATACTTTGGCCTAAGGGAAGGCATTGTGGAGTAATAAGTAGATGATGGGTTGCTAGAGTGACAAAAGCTTAAACCCTAGTTTATGCGTTATTCCATAAGGGGCTGATTTGGATCCATATGTTTCATGGTATGGTTAGATTTATCTTAATTCTTCTTTCATAGTTGCAGATTCTTACGAGAGGGAGTAATCATAAGAGGATTGCTTGTTCAAGTAAGAAAAACACGCTAGCACCGGTCCACCCACATATCAAATTATCAAAGTAGCGAACGCGAATCAAATAAACATGATGAAAGTGACTAGACGATAATTCCCATGTGTCCTCGAGAACGCTTGCTTTATTATAAGAGTTTGTTCCGGCTTGTCCTTTTCTATAAAAAGGATTGGGCCACCTTGCTGCACCTTTGTTACCGTTACTATTTGTTACTTGTTATGAATTACCTTGCTATCAAACTATCTGTTACCTACAATTTCAGTGGTTGCAGAGAATACCTTGCTGAAAACCGCTTATCATTTCCTTCTGCTCCTCGTTGGGTTCGACACTCTTACTTATCGAAAGGACTACTATTGATCCCCTATACTTGTGGGTCATCAAGACTCTTTTCTGGCGCCATTGCCGGGGAGTGAAGCGCCTTTGGTAAGTGGAATTTGGTAAGGAAACATTTTTATTACGTGCTGAATTTTACTGTCACTTGTCACTATTGAAAGTAATCCTTTGACGGGTTTGTTCGGGGTATCTTCACCTCGACCAGAAGCAATAAGAGTTGCCCCTCAACCTATTGAAACTACTGAAAATATTTATTATGAGATTCCCTCGGGTATGTTAGAGAAACTGCTAGCTAATCCCTATGCAGGAGATGGAACAATACATCCTGATATGCACTTGATCTATGTGGATGAAATTTGTGGATTGTTTAAGCTTGCAGGATTATCCGAGGATGGAGTTAAGAAGAAGGTATTCCCTTTATCTTTGGGGGGGGGGGGGAAAGGCATTGACATGGTATAGGCTATTGGATGATACTGGAACATGGGACTGGAACCGGTTGAAGCTGGAATTTCACCAGAAATTTTATCCTACGCATTTGGTTCATCGTGATCGGATATATATATATAATTTTTGGCCTCGTGAAGGAGAAAGTATCGCTCAAGCTTGGGGCAGGCTTAAGTGTATGATGCACACATGCCCCAATGATGAGCTGTCAAGAGAAATAATTATACAAAACTTTTATGCTCGGCTTTCCCATAATGATCAATCCATGCTCGATACTTCTTCTACTGGTTCTTTTATGAAGAGAACTATTGAATTCAAATGGGATCTTCTAGAAAGAATTAAACACAACACTAAAGATTGGGAAATCGACAAAGGTAAAGAGTCAGGTATAAATCTTGAGTTTGATTGTGTTAAATCTTTTATGGAAACTGATGCTTTTCATAAGTTTAGTACTAAATATGGACTTGACTCTGAGATAATAGCTACTTTTTTGTGAATCTTTTGTTGCTCATGTTGATCTCCCTAAGGAGAAATGGTTTAAGTTTCATCCACCTATTGAAGTACAGGAAGAACCTATTATATCTAAAGAGGAAACAATCATTTATAATGTTGATCCAGTTGTGCCTACTGCTTATATTGAGAAACCTCCTTTCCCTATTAGGGTTAAGGAACATGCTAAAGCTTCAACTGTGGTTCATAAGAGTAATATTAAATCAATTAAACCCTCTGAACAAATCAAAGTAGAACCTAATATTGCAATGGTTAAGAATCTTTTGGTTGATAATATTGATGGACATGTCATATATATCTGTGATGAAGCAACTAGAATTGCTACGCCAGAAACCAAAGATAAAAATAAACCTGTAATTGGCATGCCTATTGTTTCTGTTAAAATTGGAGATCATTGCTACTTGTAGACTACGTTGGTATTTCCCCGAAGAGGAGAGGATGATGTAGTATAGTAGAGATAAGTATTTTCGTCAGTTAAGAACCAATGTTATCAATCCAGTCGGAGAACCACACAAAACCCCTTTAGCAGCACCTACACACACAAAAGCAAACATTTGCAACCAACGCAAATAAGAGGGTTGTCAATCCTCTTAGCGGTTATTTGCAAGGATTAATTCTGATAGTGATAGATAGATAAAGTAAAATACTAAATAAAATAAAAGTAAATAAATTGCAGCAAGGTATTTTTGGATTTTAATATATGATAAAAGTAGACCCGGGGGCCATAGTTTTCACTAGAGGCTTCTCTCTCGAACACATAGCATACTGTGGGTAAACAAATTACTGTTGGGCGATTGATAGAAAAGCAAATAATTATGCTGGATTCATGGCAATGATCATGTATATAGGCATCATGTCTGAGACAAGTAGACCGACTCCTGCCTACATCTACTACTATTACTCCACCCATCGACCGCTATCCAGCATGCATCTAGGGTATTAACTATAAAACAGAGTAACGCCTTAAGCAAGATGACATGATGTAGACAAAGTAAACTCAAGCAATATGATTAAACCCCATCTTTTTATCCTTAGTGGCAACAATACAAATACATGTCATGTCCCTTTCTGTCACTACGATTGAGCACCGCAAGATTGAACCCATCACAAAGCACCTCTCCCATTGCAAGATAAACCAATCTAGTAGGCCAAACCAAATCGATAGATCAGAGAGAAATACAAAGCTATAACAATCTTGAATAAAAGAGTTCAGAGACTCAAATATTTCTCATGAATAATCTGATCATAAACTCACAATTCATCAGATCTCAACAAACACAACAACATCAGATAGAACTCCAACAACATCGAGGAGAACTTTATATTGATGATCAAAGAGAGAGAAGAAGCCATCAAGCTACTAGCTATGGACCCGTAGGTCTGTGGTAAACTACTCACACATCATCGGTAGGGCAGCAAGGTTGATGTAGAAGCCCTCCGTGATCGATTCCCCCTCCGGTAGATGATACGTCCATTTTGCATCATGTTTTGCTACTGTTATTTATAGTGTTTTTAATCAATATAACACTTTGTGGAGCAATTCTAATGCCTTTTTTCTCTTAATATGCAAGATTTACACAAGGAGGAAGATTGCCGGCAGCTGGAATTCTGGACCTGAAAAAGCTATGTCAGATATACCTATTCTGCACATCTCCAAACGAGCTGAAATTTTACGGAGATTTATTTTGGAATAAATAAAAAATACTGGAAGTAAGAAGTACCAGAGGGGGCCACCCAGGTGCCCACGAGGCACCAGGGCGCGCCACCCCCCAGGCACGCCCTGGTACCTCGTGGGGCCCCTGGCCAGCCTCTGGCCCCCATTTTCTGGTATATAAGTCTATTTGCCCTAGAAAAAAATATAGAGAAGACTTTCGGGATGGTGTGCCGCCGTCTTGAGGCAGAACTTGGGCAGGAGCACTTTTGTTCTCCGGCGGAGAGATTCTGCCGGGGATACTTCCCTCCGGGAGGGGGAAATCGTCGCCATCGACATCACCAGCAATCCTCTCATCGTGGGAGGACTAATCTTCATCAACATCTTCACTAGCACCATCTCATCTCAAACCCTAGTTCATCTCTTGTATTCAATCTTTGTCTCAAAACCTCAGATTGGTACTTGTGGGTTGCTAGTAGTGTTGATTACACCTTGTAGTTGATGCTAGTTGGTTTATTTGGTGGACGATTATATGTTCAGATCTATTATGCTATTCAACACCTCGTGAAGGAGAAAGCATCGCTCAAGCTTGGGGGAGGCTTAAGTACATGATGTACACATGCCCCAATCATGAGCTCTCAAAAGAAATTATCTTACAGAATTTTTATGCCCGGCTTTCTCATGATAATCAAACTACGCTCGATTCTTCTTCGACTGGCTCCTTTATGAAGAAAACTATTGAATTCAGATGGGATCTTCTGGAAAGAATTAAACACAACTCTGAAGATTGGGAACTCGACAAAGGTAACGAGTCAGGTATAATACTTGAGTTCGATTGTGTTAAATCTTTTATGGCCACCGATGCTTTTCATAAGTTTAGCACTAAATATGGACTTGACTCTGAGATAGTAGCTTCCTTTTGTGAATCATTTTCTACTCATGTTGATCTCCCTAAGGAGAAGTGATTTAAATATCATCCCCCTATTAAAGAAAAGATTGAGGAACCCGTTAGTGTTAAAGAAGAAACAATTGTTTACCATGTTGATCCAGTTGTGCCTACTGCTTATATTGAGAAACCACCTTTTCCTGTTAGGATTAAGGAATGCTAAAGCTTCAACTGTGGTTAACAAAAGTAATATTAGATCACCTAGACCCTCTGAACAAATTAAAGTTGAACCTGATGTTGCTATGGTTAAAGATCTCTTAGTCGATAATATAGATGGGCATGTTATTTACTTTTGTGATGAGGCGGCTAGAATTGCTAAACCTGTTAGAAATGAACGAGATATGTTAGACAAGAACAAGCCCATAGTTGGCATGCCTGTTATTTCTGTTAAGATTAGAGATCATTGCTATCATGGTTTGTGTGATATGGGTGCTAGTGTTAGTGCTATTCCATTTTCTTTATATCAAGAAGTAATGTCTTTAAAAATAAAAATTCTAAAGAAAATTATCCCTAAAAAATCATATAATCCTGTCATGCTCCATCTTCTTAACACAAAGTATTTATCATGCACTACCCCGATGACAAGCCGAGCAATTGGATCATACTTTTTAACGTGCTTCAGCTTTTTCAACCCCCACGCAATACATGAGCGCAAGCCATGGATATAGCACTATGGGTGGAATAGAATGTGGTGATAGAGATTAATAAGGGGAAGTCAAAAATAAGAAGATAGTCTCACATCGACGCGGCTAATCAATGGGCTATGGAGATGCCCGTCAATAGATGTCAATGCGAGGAGTAGGGATTGCCATGCAACGGATGCACTAAGAGCTATAAGTGTATGAAAGCTCAACATGAAAACTAAGTGGGTGTGCATCCAACTTGCTTGCTCATGATGACCTCGGGCATTTGAGGAAGCCCATCATCGGAATATACAAGCCAAGTTCTATAATGAAAAATTCCCACCAGTATATGAAAGTGACAAAATAGGAGACTCTATATATGAAAAACATGGTGCTACTTTGAAGCACAAGTATGGAAAAGGATAGTAACACTGCCCCTTCTCTCTTTTTCTCTCATTTTTTTCTTTCTATTATTTTCCTTTTTTTTTCTTTTTCGTGGGCTCTTTTGGCCTCTTTTTTTTCTTTTTTTATTTCCTCACTGGGACAATGCTCTAATAATGATGATCATCATACTTCTATTTACTTTCAACTCAAAAGAAAATTACAACTCAAAACTAGAACAAGAATATGACTCTATGTGAATGCCTCTGGCGGTGTACCAGGATGTGCAATGATACTAGCGTAACATGTATAAAAAATGATGAACGGTGGCTGAGCCACAAATACTATGTCAGCTATATGATCATGCAAAGCAATATGACAATGACGGTGTGTGTCATATAAAAAGAACGGTGGAAGTTGCATGGCAATATATCTCGGAATGGCTATGGAAATGCCATGATAGGTAGGTATGGTGGCTGTTTTGAGGAAGATATAAGGAGGCTTTTGTGTGATAGAGTGTATCATATCACGGGGTTTGGATGCACCGGCGAAGTTTGCACCAACTCTCTATGTGAGAAAGGGCAATGCACGGTACCGAAGAGGCTAGCAAAATGCGGAAAGGTGAGAGTGCGTATAATCCATGGACTCACATTAGTCATAAAGAACTCACATACTTATTGCGAAAGTTTATTAGCCCTCGAAGCAAAGTACTAATACGCATGCCCCTAGGGGGATATATTGGTAGGAAAACACCATCGCTCGTCCCCGACCGCCACTCATAAGTTATACAATCGATAATAAATCATGCTCCAACTTCTTAGAATAACGACAGACCATACGTGCATGCTTCGGTAATCACAAACCTTAACACAATTATTCTTACTAAACCACAATTATCTACTAGAACCTCCCCCATATTACCATCTTAATATCGCAAAACTATTGCAAGGAATCAAACTTATCATATTCAGTGATCTACATGAAAGTTTTTGTTATATCCCTCTTGAATACCTATCATATTAGGACCAAATTCATAACCCGTGCATATTACCATTGCTATTTATTAGACTCTCAAAAAACATATAAGTGAAGCATGAGAGTGCAACTATTTCTTTAAAATGCAACCACCGCCGTGCTCTAAAAGATATAAGTGAAGCACTAGAGCAACTGCCTAGCTCAAAAGATATAAGTGAAGCACATAGAGTATTCTAACAAATCACGAATAATGTGTGTCCCTCTCAAAAGGTGTGTTCAGCAAAGATGATTGTGACAAACTAAAAGGCAAACAAAAGCAAGCAAACTATAGCACAAGACGCTCCAAGTAAAACACATATCATGTGATGAATAAAAATATAGCTCCAAGTGATATACTGATAGATTGTAGATGAAAGAGGGGATGCCATTCGGGGCATCCCCAAGCTTAGACGCTTGAGTATTCCTTGAATATTACCTTGGGGTGCCTTGGGCATCCCCAAGCTTAGGCTCTTGCCACTCCTTATTCCTTTATCCATCGTAGTCTCACCCAAAACTTGAAAAACTTCAGCACACAAAACTCAACAGAAACCTCGTGAGATCGGTTAGTATAACAAATAAATCTTAAACTCTAGGTACTATTGTAAATTGATTCTTATTTAATATTGGCATAATGCTACTGTAATCCAACTTCTCCATGACTCATAACCCCCGATACGATCCATAGATTCATCAAAATAAGCAAACTATGCAACAAAAACAGAATCTGTCTAAAACAGAACAGTCTGTAAAGATCTGAATTAACGTCATACTTCTGTAACTCAAAAAATTCTGATGAATTAGGAAAACGTGGGAAATTCATATTACAATACTGTGTAAAAAATTCAAAATTTTATCACGCTCCAGCAAAAAATCAAAATTCCAGTACTGGACGCAAAAGTTTCTGTTTTCAAACAGCATCAATCATACTATCTTCCAAATCATCCCAAAGGCATTACTTGGCATAAACACTAATTAAAACATAAAAACACAATCATAACAGAGGCTATAATCATGTAAACACACAAAAATAGAAAATACAACTATTGGGTTGTCTCCCAACAAGCTCTTTCTTTATAGCCATTAAGATAGGCTTTGAGATTTTAATGATGCTCACATGAAAGATAATAATCGAAACACAAAGAGAGTATCATAAAACATGTGACAAACACATTTAAGTCTAACATACTTCCTATGCATAGGCATTTTATAGTAAAACAAATTATCAAGACAAGCAACATCTAGCATATGCATAAAAAGAGAATGAAACATTAATAATTCCAACACAAAGAGAGGAAATTTAGTGACATGAAAATTTCTACAATCATGTTTTCCTCTCTCATAATAATTGCATGTAGGATCATATTCAAATTCAACAATATAGCCATCATATAAAATAGTCTCTTCATGATCCTTATGCATTAAAGTTTTATAATCTTCCAAGATAGTGGGATTAACATCAACTAAAGTCATGACCTCTCCAAACCCATTTTTATCCAAAAATTCATAAGATTGATAATTCTCCAAAGTAGTGGGATCATTATTACCTAAAGTTGACTCTCTTTCAAACCCACTTTTAATAGTATTGAAAATTTTCTTATCAATAACATATTCATCATGAGGCTTAAATAAGTTTTCAAGATCATAAGAAACATTATCACCCCAATCATGATCGTTGCAATAAGTAGTGGACATGACAAAATTATCATCCCCAAGCTTGTAGTTTTGCATAACATTAGCACAATTGACATTAATAGAATTTATAATAACATCATTGCAATCATGATTTTCATTCAAGAGGAGCTATCATGAATCACTTTATAAATTTCTTCTTTTAACACTTCATCACAATTTTTGGATTCATGATTTTCAAGCAAAACTTCATAAAGATAATCTATTGCACTCAACTCACTAGCAATTGGTTCATCATAATTGGATCTTTTGAAATGATTAGCAAGTGGATGAGGATCCATATCAATAGATTTTTAGCAAGCGAAGATGCAAGCAAATAGAAGGCACATGGCAACACAAACAAAGATAGTAACACAAAATATTTTTGGTATTTTTGATTTTTTTAGAGAAGTGGGGGAGATGAAAACGAGAGGCAAATGCAAATAAAAAGGCAAGTAAAATAAATGCAAGTGGATGATAATTTGTGTGAAGGTACTTGATAGATTTTGGTGATGTCTCCTCGGCAACAACGCCAGAAATTCTTCCTGCTACTTCTAGACCGCGTTGGTATCTCCCCGAAGAGGAGTGGATGATGCAGTATAGTAGAGATAAGTATTTCCCTCAGTTAAGAACCAAGGTTATCAATCCTGTAGGAGAACCATACAAAACCCCTTTAGCAGCACCTGCACACAGAAAAGCAAACACTTGCACCCAACGCAAATAAGAGGGTTCTCAATCCTCTTAGCGGTTATTTGCAAGGATTAATTCTGATAGTGATAGATAGATAAAGTAAAATACTAAATAAAATAAAAGTAAATAAATTGCAGCAAGATATTTTTGGATTTTAATATATGATAAAAGTAGACCCGGGGGCCATAGTTTTCACTAGAGGCTTCTCTCTCGAACAATAGCATACGGTGGGTAAACAAATTACTGTTGGACAATTGATAGAAAAGCAAATAATTATGACGGATTCATGGCAATGATCATGTATATAGGCATCACGTCCGAGACAAGTAGACCGACTCCTGCCTCCATCTACTACTATTACTCCACCCATCGACCGCTATCCAGCATGCATCTAGGGTATTAACTATAAAACAGAGTAACGCCTTAAGCAATATGACATGATGCAGACAAAGTAAACTCAAGCAATATGATTAAACCCCATCTTTTTATCCTTAATGGCAACAATAAAAATACGTGTCATGTCCCTTTCTGTCACTGGGATTGAGCACTGCAAGATTGAACCCATCACAAAGCACCTCTCCCATTGCAAGATAAACCAATCTAGTAGGCCAAACCAAATCGATAGATCGGAGAGAAATACAAAGTTATAACAATCATGCATAAAAGAGTTCAAAGAAGACTCAAATATTTCTCATGAATAATCTGATCATAAACTCACAATTCATCGGATCCCAACAAACACACCGCAAAAGAAGATTACATCGGATAGAACTCCAAGAACATGGAGGAGAACTTTGTATTGAAGATCAAAGAGAGAGAAGAAGCCATCTAGCTACTAGCTATGGACCTGTTGGTTTGTGGTAAACTACTCACACATCATTGGTAGGGCAGCAAGGTTGATGTAAAAGCCTTCCGTGATCGATTCCCCCTCCGACAGAGTACCGAAAAAGACCTCCAGATGGGATCGTGCAAGAACAGAGGCTTACGGCGGTGGAAATGTTTTTTCTTCTTTTTTCTCTGGTATATTGGGAATATTTGGGAATTTATAGCGTTGGAATTAGGTCAAGATGTGCCACGAGGGGCCCACAAGCCTGGGGGCGCGCCCTACCCCCCAGGGCGCGCCTCCCGAGCTTGTCACTCCCTCGTGGCTCCTCTGGTCTTCTCCCAAAACTTCGTGGGTCTCTTCTGGTCCAGAAAAAAATTAATTCATAGTTTTTTTCTTGTTTGGACACTTTTTGATAATGATTTTCTGAAAAGACAAAAACAAGCAAAAAACAGCAACTAGCACTGGGCTAATGGTTAGTCCCAAAAAAGATATATAAGTGCACAAAGTTGCATATAAAACATCCAAGATTGATACTATAATAGCATGGAACAATCAAAAATTATAGATACGTTGGAGACGTATCAATCATTGCTACCATGGTTTATGTGATATTGGTGCTAGTGTGAGTGATATTCCATTTTCTCTTTATCAAGAAGTCATGAATGATATTCCACCTGTTGAGATTGAAGGTATTAATGTTACTATTAAGCTTGCAAACAGAGATACTATTACACCACTTGGGATTGTTAGAGGTGTTGAAGTCTTGTGTGGTATGATCAAATACCCTACTGATATTCTAATTCTTGGATCACCACAAGGTGATTTTTGTCCCATTATATTTGGTAGACCTTTCTTGAATACGGTTAATGCTAAGATTGATTGTAACAAAGAAACAGTCAGTGTTAATTTTGGTGATGTATCTCATGAGTTTAATTTCTCTAAGTTTCATAGACAATGACATGATAAAGAATTACCTAATAAAGATGAAATTATTGGTCTTGCTTCTATTGCTGTGCCTCCTACAGATCATTTAGAACAGTATTTGCCAGACCATGAAGATGATATGCATATGAATGAACGAAATGAAATAGATGAAATATTCTTTAGACAAACACCTGTTCTTAAACATAATTGCCTGTTGAAACCTTGGGAGATCCTCTTCCACCCAAGAGTGATCCTGTGTTTGAATTAAAGAACTTACCTGATACACTTAAATATGCTTATCTTGATGAAAAGAAGATATATCCTGTTATTATTAGTGCTAACCTTTCAGAGCATGAAGAAAAGAGATTACTTAAAACTATGAGGAAGCACCATGCTGTTATTGGATATACTCTTGATGATCTTAAGGGCATTAGTCCCACTCTATGATCATCAACGACGACTGAATCCTAAAATGAAGGATGTGGTAAGAACTGAAATATTAAAGCTTCGGGAAGCAGGTATAATTTATCCTATAGCTGATAGTAGATGGGTAAGTCCTGTTCATTGTGTTCCTAAGAAAGGAGGCATTACTATTGTCCCTAATGATAAAAATGAACTTATCCCACAAAAATTGTAACTGGTTATTGGATGGTAATTGATTTCAGGAAATTAAATAAAGCTACTAGTAAAGATCATTACCCTTTGCCTTTTATTGATCAAATGTTAGAAAGATTATCTAAGCATACACACTTTTGCTTCCTGGATGGATATTCTAGTTTTTCTCAAATACCTGTATCAAAAGAAGATCAAGAGAAAACCATTTTTACTTGTCCTTTTGGAACTTATGCTTATAGACGTATGCCTTTTGGTTTATGCAATGCACCTGCTACCTTTCAAAGATGTATGACTGCTATATTCTCTGACTTTTGTGAAAAGATTGTTGAGGTATTCATGGATGATTTTTCCGTTTACGGAACTTCTTTGATGATTGCTTAAGCAACCATGATCGAGTTTTGCAGAGATGTGAAGAAATTAATCTTGTCTTGAATTGGGAGAAGTGCCACTTTATGGTGAATGAAGGTATAGTCCTTGGGCATAAAATTTCTAAAAGAGGTATTGAAGTAGACAAAGCTAAAGTTGATGCAATTGAAAAAAATGCCATGTCCTAAAGATTTTAGAGGTATAATAAGTTTCCTTGGTCATGCTGGTTTCTATAGAAGGTTTAGAAAAGACTTCTCTAAAATTTCTAGGCCTCTTACTAATCTCTTGCAAAAAGATTGTGATGCCCCTGCTCGATCGTGCACTAATCATACACGCAAACGTGCACGCTCGAGATCAGAGACTCATGGGAAGATATCACAACACAACTCTAAACTCAAATTTAAACATAAATCTTCATATTACAAACCAGGGGTCACAAGGACCCGAATACATAAGTCATACAAGCAAATAATATCTGGGTACAGACATAGTTAGTCAAGTTTGCCTTAAGAAGGCTAGCACAAACAACGACACTGATCGAAAAGGCGAAGGCCTCCTGCCTAGGGCCTCCGAACTACTCCTGGTCGGCGGGCTCAACGTAGTAGTAGGTGCCTCCGGGGATCTTTTGCTCCTGGGCTCCGTCATCTGATTGCAGCAACCGGGTATGGGAAAAAGTGATAGCAAAGCAACCGTGAGTACTCATCCAAAGTACTCGCAAGACTGACATCAGAACTATGCTAAGTATGCATTGGTATCAAAGGAATGGGGCTATATCTTTGGACTAAACTGCATAAATGCCAGAACAGAGGAGAAGAGGCCTAGCTAGCCTATCGAAGACTAGCATCTTGAAGCAATCTTGCAGCATCAGAAGAGAGTAGACAAAGATAATAAATAATCAATCATATTTTAGTAATGCCCTGGGATCCTTCCTCGACTACCCTGTGAGAAAGTGATCCCGAGAGCAGTAGTAACAGTTTAACATTGTAACCGTATCCATTTGTAGTTGTAGCAGATCAGGATACAACTCCGAGCGTCCTGTTACCATGGACACGGCTATTCGAATAGATCACTTTCCTGCAGGGGTGCACCACTGTTACCCAACACGCTCGATCACATCTAGCCGGACACACTTGCTGGGTAATGCCCGGCCTCGGGAACACGACGCAGTCCTACCTAGGCTCAGTAGAGAGGTCAGCACACCGGTCTAAATCCTAAGTGCGAAGGGGTCTTGGGCCCATCGCCCTCTGCACTCCTGCACATTGCGAGACTGGCCGGGGCCTAGGCGCGACACTGTATACACAAGTGACGTAACCAGCCCACTCCAGCAATCAGCCCGCATCTCTGAGCTGTGACATCTGAAGAACTTTCGGCTGATACATACGACATAGAGGGTCCCATAACCATTATCCCACGTGGTGGTAGTGCGTATATGGCCAGCGGCCAACTCAGATCAAATACCCAAATCCGTTAGGCGTGTTTAGTAACTCGCGAAGACGAACATGATCCCTGTCGCTCCGACTTGATAACACACAGACCACGAGCAAGGACCAGGCCCACCTCTCTCCTAAGTGGTCTCCGCCTGCCCTGTCGTTCCGCCATAATATCACTCGCGGGTGCTCTTGGAGCCGACCCGACTTTAACAGTTTAAAGTATTGCAATATGTAAACATTTTCGTGATCATCACCTAGAGTGATCACGGCCCGATAACAAGCATGGCAAACGGACAAGGGTGAAGGGGCCACAGGTGAAACATAGCATTCCTAACTAAGCATCATAGGATAGTAGGAAGGTATCAACAGCAGGCGACGAAATCAGGCTATGCATCAGAATAGGAGCTATCGGAATATCAACAGAAGCAATTCTAATGCAAGCATAAGAGAGAAGGAGTGGGCGATATCTGGATGATCAAGGGGGTTTTGATTGCCTGGAAGCTCTGCTGAAGGGGTCTGGTCATTGACGATGTAGTCGTACTCAGCGGTGTCGTTGGCAGTCTCGGAGTCTATCGGGAGAGAAGGAGGGGGAAGAAACAATAAATACACGGCAAACAATGCAACAGGGATGCATGACATGTCTACATGCAGTGCTAGGGGTGTTCTAATGCAGCACTACGCGAGTTAGTTGGAGAGGGAAATTATCCGGGAGTGTTCTCCCAGCTCCGGGTGATTATCGGTATATTAAACTGGAGGGGACGGTTCCATGTTCAGTATGTTAGAGGGGTGTGGCAGGTATGTGGGCAGGATATTCGGATTCGTCTTATTTTTCTGATCGTTTTTCATATATAAATTATTTTCATCCGAGTTACGGTTTATTTTATATAATTTTTCAAAGTTTTATTGAATTCCTGGAATTATTTTAATTATTATATCCGAATTATCCAAAACAGTAACAGATGACGTCAGCATGATGTCAGAGTGACGTCAGCGGTCAAACCCGGCTGACCCGAGTCAAACCTGACCAATGGGTCCCACTGGTCAGTGTCACAGTAGCTAATTAGGGATTAACTTTAACTAAAATAGGTTAATTAGCCAGCAGGCCCCATCTATCAGGGACTGTTTAGTAATTAAATTAATTTACATTTTAATTACTTAGAAAAACGTTTAATTAAGGCGGGGCCCGCATGTCAGTGACACGGGGCCGCCCAGTCAGCGGGTTGACTGGGTCAACCGGCCACCGGGACCCACTGGGCCCACCGGTCAGTGGCCCAAGGCGTCCACGTGGCGGCCACGTCGGCCGGCCGGCGTTTAAACATCGGCGACCGCGTTTTTGTGGCGGTGGTGCATGGGGGTGGTCGGGAATCAGCTACAGAGGGTCCCTGGACACGTGCGACGGCGCGTTCGAACGCCCGCAGCGTCGCGCGTCGAATGGCGGTGGTGGCTGGCCGTGGGGTGGCCGGAGTGGAGTGCTACGACATCGCCAGCGGCGGTGGCGTTCGGGCATAGGGGGTCTATGCGCGAGCGCGAACTCGATGGACTACAGCGCGGGGCCATTTGGTCACCGGACGGCTGTCGGCGACGAGCTCGGGCGGCGAGGAGTTCGGCCACGACGGGGGAGCTCATTAGAGCGCGCATTCGACAGCGAGAAGAGAGGGAAAAGGAAGAGGTGCTCACTGGGCGCCTGTAGGTGTGCTCAGTGGGCTCGGGGGAGGCGCGAGGTAGCCGGAGATGACGACGAACGGCGACGGGGCAGGGGTAGAAGAAGAGGTCGATGGCGACGTTGTGGTGGCCTGCAGCTCGAACGGCTCCTCCAAGAAGAAGTAGCCGACGGCAGTGAAGCAGGCGGGCACGGTCGTGCGACGAGAAACGGTCAGTGGCCGCGAGCTTTACGGCTGCGAGGCCATGGCGGCGTCGGGCGAGGAGGGAGAGAGCGAGGGAGGAGGGGGAAAAAGATCTGGGCAGCGGGTAGGGCGTCCGCGGTGGCGTCCTTATCCTCCCAGGGGCCCCTGTAGCGATGCGGGGCGAGCGGGCGCGGCTGCGATGGCGAGCCGGCTCGGGCGCGGGCGTGCGCGGTGAGCAGTAGGAGGGAGACGGTGGCGAGGTGGGCTGGGCCGCACTGGCGCAACTAGAAGCCCAGCTGCACAGTGCCCTTTAGCCATTTTCTTTTTCTTTTTCTGTTTTATCCTTTTCCTTTCTGTTTTGCTAAATGTTTGGCCACTATTACACTTTTGTAAAATATGTGATTTAGCCACATAAATACAGTGCAATATCTAGCACTGCCATAAAAAGGTTTGGAGGTAATTTGATTTCATTTGAATTTTGGATTAATTAAAATAGATTAAACATTACTGTTTTGTTACTGTTTCATGATGTTAGAGTCATTTAAATAATTCAATTAATGTTGATTTTATTTTTATAATTGCCTTGGGAATATTTGCAATATTATGAACTATTTAGTTCCTGGATTTGAACAACTTTAAATTCACTTTATATTTGAATTTCAATTTGAATTGGAATTTGAAATGAGATATGAAACAAATGATGATCAAGCACTGTTAATCATGGTGACTTGGCATTATCAAAAGGGTGATCACTGTAGCTTAATACATGGTGATGTTACAAAGATGTTCCATTTGTTTTTTATGATGATTGCGTAGAAGCCTTTGAAATACTTAAGAAAGCCTTGATTTCTGCACCCATTGTTCAACCACCTGATCCGGGAGGGAGGGGAGAGCCCCCTCCTTCTTCTTGCTTGCCCCCCCCTAGATGGGAGGAGAGCTTCCCGTCTGGTCCATGGCCACCATGGCTCCCAGAGGGCAGGAGCCCCTCCGAGATTGGATCTCTCTCTGTGTTTCACGTCTGTTTTCTGACCCCTTCACCATTTTTTATATTCCCAGAGATCCGTAACTCCAATTCAGCTGAAATTTTGAGGGGATTTTTCTTCGAAAATTATCTTTCTTGCGGCGGAAGAAGGGCCCCAACCGACGTTCGAGGGAGTCACAAGGCAACACGGCACGACCCCACCTGGGGTCGCGCCCTATTGCCTTGTGGCCACCTCGGGCACCGTCTTGCATTGATTCTTCTTCCTAAAAATCACATATATTCCAAAATAATTCTCCGTAAAATTTTATCGTGTTTGGACTTCGTTTCATATGGATTTTCTACGAAACAAAAAACAAGCAGAAAATAGGAACTGGCACTGGGCACTGGATCAATATGTTAGTCACAAAAATAATATAAAATGTTGCCAAAAGTATGTGAAAGTTGTAGAATATTGGCATGAAACAATCAAAAATTATATTTACGACGGAGACGTATCATCATCTTGCTTAATGCATTACTCCGTTTTTTTCATGAACTTAATACACTAGATGCATGCTGGATAGCGGTCGATGTGTGGAGTAATAGTAGTAGATGCAGAATTGTTTTGGTCTACTTATCTTGGATGTGATGCCTATATGTTTGATCATTGCCTTGGATATCATCATAATTATTCGCTTTTCTATCAATTTCTCAACAGTAATTTGTCTACCCACCGTATGCTATTTTCTTGAGAGAAGGCTCTAGTGAAAACTATGGCTCCCGGGTCTATCTTTTATCATATAAAAATCCTAAAAATAGCTTGCTGCAATTTTATGGTGCCCTCTAATATGTCTCCAACATATCTACAATTTTTTATTGTTCCATGCTATTATAGTATCAATCTTGGATGTTTTTATATGCAATTATATATCCTATTAACCAAGTGCCTAGTGCCAGTTGCTGTTTTCTGCTTGTTTTTGGCTTTTCAGAGAAACAGTACCAAATGAAGTCCAAATGCCACGAAACTTTTTGGAGATTTTTTCTGGACAAAATAAACCTAGGAAGCTTCGGGAGGAGGCCAGAAGCCTCACGGAGGCTTCACAAGGCTCTAGGGCGCGCCGTGCTACCATGTGGGGCCCACGTGACTCCGTTTGACCTAATTCCACTTCTATAAATTCACAAATATTGGGAAACCCCCAGAGAGCCAGAAGAGAAAACCTTTCCGCCACCGCAAGGCTCTGTTCTTCCACGATCCCATCTGGAGGCCTTTTCCGGTACTCTGCCGGAGGGGGAATCGATCACGGAAGGCTTCTACATCAACCTTGCTTCCCTTCCGATGATGTGTGAGTAGTTTAACATAGACCTACAGGTCCATAGCTAGTAGCTAGATGGCTTCTTCTCTCTCGTTGATCTTCAATACAATGTTCTCCTCGATGTTCTTGGAGTTCTATCCGATGGAATCTTCTTTTGCGGTGTGTTTGTTGGGATCCTATGAATTGTGAGTTTATGATCAGATTATTCATGAGAAATATTTGAGTCTTCTCTAAACTCTTTTATGCATGATTGTTATAGTTTTGTATTTCTCTCTGATCTATCGGTTTAGTTTGAACTACTAGATTGATTTATCTTGCAAAGGGAGAGGTGCTTTGTGATGGGTTCAATCTTGCGGTGCTCAATCCCAGTGACAGAAAGGGACATGACACGTATTTGTATTGTTGCCATTAAGGATAAAAAGATGGGGTTTATTCATATTGCTTGAATTTGCTTCTCTACATCATGTCATCTTGCTTAAGGCGTTACTCTGCTTCATACTTAATACCCTAGATGCATGCTGGATAGCGGTCGATGGGTGGAGTAATAGTAGTAGATGCAGGCAGGATTCGGTCTACTTGTCTCGGACATGATGCCTATATACATGATCATTGCCATGAATCCGTTATAATTATTTGCTTTTCTATCAATTGCCCAACGGTAATTTGTTTACCCACCGTATGTTTATGCGCTCAAGAGAGAAGCCTCTAGTGAAAACTATGGTCCCCGGGTCTATCTTTATTATATAAAAAAACCTAAAATACCCTGCTGCAATTTATTTACTTTTATTTTAATTAGTAGTTTAGTTTATCTATTTACCTTGATAAGATTTAACCCTTGTAAATAACCGCTAAGAGGATTGACAACCTTCTTATTTGCATTGGGTGCAAGTGTTTGCTCTTGTGTGTGCAGGTGCGCTTAATGGAATTTTGCTTGGTTCTCCTACTGGATTGATGGATGTGTGGCCACACGAGGAAGGATCGAGTCCAGAATGATGATATACGAGATAGGGTTGGGGTAGCACCAATTGAAGAGAAGCTGGTTCAACATCGTCTGAGATGGTTTGGGCATATTCAGCGCAGGCCTCCAGAAGCTCCAGTGCATAGCGGACGGCTAAAGCGTGCGGATAATGTCAAGAGACGGCGGGGTGGACCGAATTTGACATGGGAGGAGTCCGTGAAAAGAGATCTGAAGGATTGGAGTATCACCAAAGAACTAGCCATGGACAGGGGTGTGTGGAAGCTTGCTATCCATGTGCCAGAACCATGAGTTGGTCGCGAGATCTTATGGGTTTCACCTCTAGCCTACCCCAACTTGTTTGGGACTAAAGGCTTTGTTGTTGTCTCCTACTGGATTGATAACCTTGGTTCTTAACTGAGGGAAATACTTATCTCTACTGTACTGCATCATCCTCTCCTCTTCTGGGAAATACCAACACAGACTAGAAGTAGCAGGAAGAATTTCTGGCGCTGTTGCCGGGGAGACATCATCAAAATTACCAAGTACCTTCGCACAAATTATCATTCACTTGCATTTACTTTATTTACCTTTTATTTGCATTTGCCTCTCGTTTTCATCTCCCTGTAGGAGATATGCCCTAGAGGCAGTAATATCAGTTACTTTTGTATCTCAGAGTTTGTAATGAATGTTTATGATCCATGCTATAACTGCAATGATTCTCGAGTCTACAATAACCACGAGGCTTGGAGGGAAACTCATGTGCACGTGTGGTATAATAAACGGTAAATTGTATTCCTAGTCTTGCCTCTAAGACTGGCTCAAGTATTGCATGATGATCCTGTTTTCCTGATCATGGGCATGGCTATGCCGGCAATTTTGAGGGCACGATGTTGGTAGAACACTTGTGTTGAATCGACCCAAATTGATGTTATACTATGAGATATATTCGTCACAAGTTGATGGTTAAATAACACAGAGATGGTTAATGTTTGCATGATTCCTTAGACCATGAGAGTATCGAGTTTCTTCATGCTTGCTTCATGAACTTTGGGGTTTGTTAAACGTCATCCGTAAAAGGGTGGCTATTACGGCTGCTTACAGGTTCATGGAAAAGTATGTCAAGTAACTTGATAGCTCAAGATTGGGATTTGCTCCTCCGACGTTGGAGAGATATCTCTGGGCCCTCTCGGTGTTACGGTATCCATCATCGTCTGGCCAGACACTTTGTGATTTGATCACGGGGATGCCGGAACACGGGAACGAGAAAAGAGAACAATACCGGCAACGAGGTAACTGGCATAGTGGGCAAGTTGTTGATCCACAAGGATGCCAACATGTCTCACCTCGGGTAATTGTAACATATCGCGAAGCAACAGGAATAGCACACGGCAACTGGAGGTTCACTCGAATATTTATTCGTGTGGGTATAGGGATCGATATGGGTGTCCACGGCTCCGATGTTGATCATTGATCGGAAGGGGTTCCGGGTCATGTCTATGCTTCACCGAACCTATAGGGTCACACACTTAAGGGTCATCTATCTGTTGAATACTAGACAGGGAGTCTGAGAGAAAAACACCGAAAAAGTTTCGGACAGCGGAAAAGTTCCACAGAGAGAGGTCACCGGATGAGTTTCGGTGAAACTGGAAAAGTTGTTTCAGGGGATACCATAAAGTAAAATTGGTCTTGGCACATGCCTGATAATTCTTGGAGGCTGCCAGAATCGTTCTGGAAACTTTTTGGAATTTTCTGGAATGAAAACCGGAAATGTTCCGGAGCTGCCGAAACCGCTTCAGATGCTTTTCGCAGATGAAATCACTAAACCGGAATTGTTCTGGCTCGCGTTGAAAATTATTTTGGTGGGTACTGGAATTGTTCTAAGCCCACATGAATATTTTCAGTTCGATCAGACGCTGAAAAATGTCGTCGTGAATAGTGAAAGTGCTTTTTGGATATTTGTGGAAAAACACCTTTTTGGATATTTCCAAAAAGGCTTCTAGAAGGGATTGGGGAGCAAGCAAGCTCCTCATGGGGGACCCCCCAAGGGTGGCCGGCCAAGGAGGTGGGGCACCATGGTGCTCCACATGGCACTCCCATATGGCATATTCCTTTTATGAAAGGGATATTCCAAGGGCACTTTGGGGTTTTTTGTATGACAACTTTACCCCTTGGTTTTCCTATAAATAAGAGGTGAGTGGGCAGCCCACTTGATCATCCCTTGCTCTCATACACATGCTATGCTTTACTAGCTCTGGACGGCGAAGCCCTGCCGGATAGCTGACACCGTATGTGTGCAACCCCGTAGAGAGATTGTAGTTTCGATCTTTTGCCCGAAGGGCTGTTCGAGTTACCGTTCGAGTTTCCGGCGTCCTCCCGAAGGGCTGTCCGGGTTACTGTTCGGGTTCCGAGGGTCCTCCCGAAGGGCTGTCTGCGACATTGTCCGGGGGACTGTCCGACCGCCTCCCGAAGGGCTGTCCGGAGTGGGAGTACATCCTTGCGGTTGGGAGGTTGTAAATCCTAGCTGCAGGGATCTGCACCGACGATCTACACCGACTCTTCTTCCGCTGCGCTTCGAGTTGGTACGGATCAGATCAAACCTTGTATGTAGTCTCCATAGTGATCCTGGGCGTGCTCGCTGTACCGAAATTTTTTGTTTTTTGTCGCGTTCCCCAACAGTGGCATCAAGAGCCAGGCTATGAGTAGATGCATCTTATGATCTAGAATACATGAGATGTATGGGTATTGCATAGTATAATTTTGTAGTAGATGAGATCTATTACTGAAAATTATTTGTGCGGGTAGCAGATGAAATCTGTTACCCGATGTTCCTGTTGCTTCCCTTAAATTTGCGTAGTCCTGATCTTGACGGCATGGTGGAATCTCACAAAGTTCTGGCAATCCGCGATCCTTTCATGCTGCTCCTGAGTATGCTGATTGACAGATCAACGAAGTGCTAACAGTTCTTTGGGTTCCACCATAGTTAAAGAAAGATGTATGTTTCGCAGACGAAGGGCAATGCAGATATGATCTGCACGGGGGTCACGCGTATGACGAAGTTTAGTATGGGGCTCGAGATTTTATTGTCTCGTGTTTCATACACCCTGGAAAGTTAATCTAGCTACTTGAAGTATCATACTTGATGATAAACGTTGGTAGCTGCGGTTTGAGTCAAAACCTTAGAAGCCACGTAAAATAAAATTTTGCATAAACCGATTAGAGGCGTCTAACTTGGTTTTGCAGGATGGTTATGCATATGATGTGGTATAGCAATGCTCATATTAAATTTGATTATGTATGAGATGACTATA
This sequence comes from Elymus sibiricus, assembly GCA_039707655.1. Lineage (NCBI taxonomy): Eukaryota > Viridiplantae > Streptophyta > Magnoliopsida > Poales > Poaceae > Elymus > Elymus sibiricus. The sequence goes on from CM077668.1 coordinate 442,977,589, forward strand.
TGATGTAATTAACATGACCTGCGTGTCATGATTCGGCATGATGGCTGGAGCCATATGATTGCACTTTAATGACCTGCGTGTCAACCTTATGTAATGCACTTATTTTATTAGCTATAGAGATAGCAATATTATCTGGTGCATCGACAAGGTGGTGGCAATCTTCGCAAAAGTGAACACCGACGCGAATGCCGAAGACGAAGAAATACTTGACTTCTCCGTCAGAAGGGGCTATACCATATCATGCTATTATGAATTGCCTGAGATGTTTATCCCTCTTGATGCACCCTTCTTGATTGCGCGGTAGTCGCTTTTTATTAGGGTGATCTCTCACTTAAATATCAAGTAGTTAGTGTTCTCCCAAGTGTAGCACCGTCACGGCACCTAACTTTTCGGGGTATCACAGGATCTCCCTGGGTACGAACGATTAGGGATGTGTGAGGCGGGTGAGTTGAGACCTCGCAGCAAGATCACTTGGTTGTCTTGACGTTCTGGAAGGATCTCCCTGAGCTCGGAACACGCCCATCGAAAGATGAACAAGAGTCACATAGAGATGTGATCGGCAAGTTTGCCCACCGATTGAAGTTCACGCCATCAGTGTTCATCTCGTTCAATGGCGTTGAATGGATATGCGGATCTTGAATCACTCACAATCAATTATGAGACATATTGATTTGAGTGGGAGCGCACTTTAGAATAAAACTGTTTATTCACTAGTGCAAAAATCATTATGGACAAAGTCTAAGTGAAATTGTGTTTTCCGTTGTAGATCAAATGGCTCGCAACAGCGCGTTCAACTTAGGCCCGATGTTAGAGAAAGAGAAGTTAGCTGCGAATGGAAACAACTATGCGGACTGGGTCCGTGCACTGAGGATTGTCCTCAGGAGCGCTAAGAAAGTGTACGTGCTTGACGGACCTCTTCCACCTAAGCCGGTGGAAACAGCCGCGGCAGACATACAAAATGTCTGGGCCACTAAGGATGATGATTTCAACTTAGTGCAGTGCCTCATGCTGTCTTGCATGAGTTCAGAGCTTCAAAAACGTTTTGAATTCCATAACTCCTTTGATATGATCAAGGATCTGGATGCTCTGTACAAGTTTAATGCACGGTCTGAACGTTTTGATATCATGAAAATGATGGCGGAGACCAAGATGGCTGAGGGCAGTTCAGTTGGCGAGCACGTAGTCAATATGATTGGCTACGCTGAAAGGCTTAAAACCCTAGAATTTCCACTTCCGCCAGAGCATGTTATGGACTTGTTGCTAGGTTCACTCCCCCCGTCTTATAGCGGTTTTATCATGAACTACAACATGAATGGGATGAACAAAACGCCTAATGAGGTGCTTGCCATGCTGAAAACTATTGAAGGAGGACTGCAGAAAAATCGCAAGCAAGTGTTGCTTGTGAATAAAACTGCCAGTTTCAAAAAGAAAGGCAAGCCAAAGAAGGGCAAGGGTGCCGGTAAGACCGGCTTCCAACGCAAATCTAAGGGCGGAGCCAAGAATGAAACTGAGTGCTTCTACTGCAAGGGCACAGGACACTGGAAGAGAAACTGCAAGAAGTATCTGGAAGATAAGAAGTCCGGGAAAACCGGAAAAGGTATAATTGTTATACAAGTTAATGTCATTGACGTTTTGCTTGCTAGCGAAAATTCTAAGTCTTGGGTATTTGATACCGGATCGGTTGCTCACATTTGCAACTCGATACAGGGGCTTCAGAAGGTGCGCAAGCTGGCAAAGAATGAAGTCGTGATGCGTGTCGGGAACGGCGCTGGGATCGCCGCTCAAGCCGTCGGCATTATGCCTCTACGTCTCCCTTCAGGATTTATTTTGGAACTTAGTAACTGTTATTTTGTTCCGTTGCTGTGTAGAAACATTATCTCTGGATCATGTTTAGTACACGATGGGTACTCCTACAAGTCTGAGAACAATGGTTGTTCACTTTATTGTAAGGATATGTTTTATGGATTTGCACCCATTGTTGGGGGCCTTTTCATACTAAATCTTGAATGTGGAAATGATGTCTTTAACGTGAATGCTAAACGCCTTAAGAAGGCTGATACCACCACCACTTACTTGTGGCACTGTCGGCTTGGCCACATCGGAAAGAAACGCATGCAAAGACTCCATAAAGATGGAGTTTTACCGTCCCTTGATTTTGAATCATTTGACACATGTGAAGCTTGCTTGATGGGAAAAATGACCAAGACGCCGTTCACGGGTCATCCTGAACGGGCGGGTGAATTATTGGAAATAATACATAGTGATGTATGTGGTCCAATGAACACGGCCGCACGGGGTGGGTATTTTTTACTTCGTGACTTTTACTGATGATTTAAGTCGGTATGGCTATATCTACTTAATGAAGCATAAGTCGGAAACCTTTGAAAAGTTCAAAGAATTTCAGAATGAGGTAGAAAATCATCGTAACAAAAGGATTAAGTTTCTGCGGTCTGATCGCGGAGGCGAATATCTTAGTCACGAGTTTAGCCAACATCTGAGTGACCGTGGAATCGTTTCACAGCTTACGCCTCCCGGAACTCCACAGCGAAACGGAGTGTCGGAACGGCGTAACCGAACCCTGTTAGACATGGTAAGGTCGATGATGTCTCTTACAGATCTTCCGATATCTTTTTGGGGTCACGCACTACTCACTGCCGCTTATACATTAAACAGAGCACCGTCTAAGTCTGTTGAGACGACGCCATTTGAATTATGGTATGGGAAGAAACCCAATGTGTCGCATCTCAAGGTTTGGGGTTGTGAAGCGTATGTAAAATGTTTACAACCAAGCAAACTCGACCCCAGAGCAGACAAATGTTACTTTGTAGGTTATCCAATTAACACCATTGGGTATTCCTTCTACCACAAGTCCGAGGGCAAAGTGTTTGTCGCAAAAGTTGGACATTTTCTCGAGAAAGAGTTTCTCGCCAAAGAATTAAGTGGGAGGACAGTACAACTTAATGAGATTAGTGAATCTTCGGCAACCGTTGATATGGCTAAGGAACCGGAAGAAATTCCGCTAATTATCCCTACAACTGAGCCGGAAGTTGTCGCATATGATGCGGAAACTTCAAACACTGTTGTAACTGAACCGCGCAGATCAGGTAGGGCTATCCAGCCACCTGAGTGGTTTCATAACGAAATCTTCATTCTTGAAGACGATGAACCTGCGCACTACAAGGAAGCGATGGCGGGGCCTAGCTCAAGGGAATGGCACAAAGCCATGAGATCCGAAATGGAATCCATGTACGAAAACCAAGTTTGGAACTTGGAAGAACTTCCAGATGGTGTAAAACCCATTGGTTGTAAATGGATTTTCAAAAGAAAGACGGACGCGGATGGTAACATTACTATCCACAAAGCTAGACTTGTCGCGAAAGGGTTCACGCAAGTTCCAGGAGAGGACTACGACGAGACTTTCTCGCCCGTAGCTATGCTTAGGTCTGTTCGGATATTACTAGCAATTGCTGCTTATTTCGATTATGAAATATGGCAGATGGATGTCAAAACGGCTTTCCTAAATGGAAACCTTGATAGGGATGTATACATGATACAGCCAGAAGGTTTTGTCGATCCTAAGAATGCTGGAAAGGTATGTAAGCTTCAGAAAGCCATTTATGGTCTGAAGCAAGCATCAAGGAGCTGGAATATTCGTTTTGATGAAGTGGTCAAAGAGTTTGGCTTCATCAGGAACGATGAAGAATCTTGTGTGTACAAGAAGTTTAGTGGGAGCGCAAAAGCATTTCTAATCTTGTATGTGGATGACATATTGTTGATTGGAAATGACGTGAATTTCCTTAGCGAAATAAAAGACTCATTGAAGAAGAGTTTTTCAATGAAAGACTTAGGCGAAGCGGCATATGTATTAGGCATCAGGATCTATAGAGATAGATCAAGACACCTGATAGCGCTAAGCCAAAGCACGTACATTGACAAGGTGTTGAAAAGGTTCAACATGGAGAACTCCAAGAAAGGCCTACTCCCCATGTCACCTGGCACAGTGCTTTGCAAGAATCAGAGTCCTCGGACCCTTGATGAGCGAGTACAAATGAATGATATTCCATATGCTTCGGCAGTTGGTTCTATTATGTATGCCATGCTATGTACAAGACCGGATGTTTCCTATGCGCTAAGTGTTAGCAGCCGGTACCAAGGTGATCCAGGATTGGAACACTGGGCCGCAGTCAAGGGTATTCTTAAGTACCTCAGGAGGACCAAGGATTTACTCCTTGTGCACGGAGGTGATGAAGAGCTCATTGTAAGTTGTTACACTGATGCAGGCTTCATGTCTGACCCAGATGACTTCAAATCTCAATCTGGCTATGTTTTCATATTGAACGGCGGCGCAGTTGATTGGAAAAGTTCCAAACAAAAGACTGTGGCGGATTCTACGACGGAGGCGGAATATGTTGCTGCTTCAGAAGCCTCCAAGAAAGCTGTCGGTATCAAGCAATTTCTTGAAGATCTTGGTGTGGTTCCAAGTGCTCTGGACCCGCTGGAGATCTATTGTGATAATAGTGGCGCCGTGGCTCAGGCAAGGGAGCCATGTTCGCACCATAAGACAATGCATATTCAACGCAAATTTAAACTCATTCGACATCATGTCGAAGAAGGTTTAGTGAAAGTACGCAAAGTTCACACGGATCTGAATGTGTCAGACCCGATGACGAAGCCTCTACCACGAGCAAAGCATGAGCAACACCGGATTGCCATTGGTGTTAGGGAAGCCATGTAACTAGATTATGACTCTAGTGCAAGTGGGAGACTGTAGGAGATATGCCCTAGAGGTAGTAATATCAGTTACTTTTGTATCTCAGAGTTTGTAATGAATGTTTATGATCCATGCTATAACTGCAATGATTCTCGAGTCTACAATAACCACGAGGCTTGGAGGGAAACTCATGTGCACGTGTGGTATAATAAACGATAAATTGTATTCCTAGTCTTGCCTCTAAGACTGGCTCAAGTATTGCATGATGATCCTGTTTTCCTGATCATGGGCATGGCTATGCCGGCAATTTTGAGGGCACGATGTTGGTAGAACACTTGTGTTGAATCGACCCAAATTGATGTTATACTATGAGATATATTCGTCACAAGTTAATGGTTAAATAACACAGAGATGGTTAATGTTTGCATGATTCCTTAGACCATGAGAGTATCGAGTTTCTTCATGCTTGCTTCATGAACTTTGGGGTTTGTTAAACGTCATCCGTAAAAGGGTGGATATTACGGCTGCTTACAGGTTCATGGAAAAGTATGTCAAGTAACTTGATAGCTCAAGATTGGGATTTGCTCCTCCGACGTTGGAGAGATATCTCTGGGCCCTCTCGGTGTTACGGTATCCATCATCGTCTGGCCAGACACTTTGTGATTTGATCACGGGGATGCCGGAACACGGGAACGAGAAAAGAGAACAATACCGGCAACGAGGTAACTGCCATTGTGGGAAAGTTGTTGATCCACAAGGATGCCAACATGTCTCACCTCGGGTAATTGTAACATATCGCGATGCAACAGGAATAGCACACGGCAACTGGAGGTTCACTCGAATATTTATTCGTGTGGGTATAGGGATCGATATGGGTGTCCACGGCTCCGATGTTGATCATTGATCGGAAGGGGTTCCAGGTCATGTCTATGCTTCACCGAACCTATAGGGTCACACGCTTAAGGGTCATCTATCTGTTGAATACTAGACATGGAGTCTGAGAGAAAAACACCGAAAAAGTTTCGGACGCCGGAAAAGTTTCGGACAGCGGAAAAGTTCCGCAGAGAGAGGTCACCGGATGAGTTTCGATGAAACTGGAAAAGTTGTTTCAGGGGATACCATAAAGTCAAATTGGTCTTGGCACATGCCTGATAATTCTTGGAGGGTGCCAGAATCGTTCTGGAAACTTTTTGGAATTTTCTGGAATGAAAACCGGAAATGTTCCGGAGCTGCCGAAACCGCTTCAGATGCTTTTCGCAGATGAAATCACTAAACCGGAATTGTTTCGGCTCGCGTTGAAAATTATTTTGGTGGGTACTGGAATTGTTCTAAGCCCACATGAATATTTTCAGTTCGATCAGACGCTGAAAAATGTCGTCGTGAATAGTGAAAGTGCTTTTTGGATATTTGTGGAAAAACACCTTTTTGGATATTTCCAAAAAGGCTTCTAGAAGGGATTGGGGAGCAAGCAAGCTCCTCATGGGGGACCCCCCAAGGGTGGCCGGCCAAGGAGGTGGGGCACCATGGTGCTCCACATGGCACTCCCATATGGCATATTCCTTTTATGAAAGGGATATTCCAAGGGCACTTTGGGGTTTTTTGTATGACAACTTTACCCCTTGGTTTTCCTATAAATAAGAGGTGAGTGGGCAGCCCACTTGATCATCCCTTGCTCTCATACACATGCTATGCTTTACTAGCTCTGGACGGCGAAGCCCTGCCGGATAGCTGACACCGTATGTGTGCAACCCCGTAGAGAGATTGTAGTTTCGATCTTTTGCCCGAAGGGCTGTTCGAGTTACCGTTCGAGTTTCCGGCGTCCTCCCGAAGGGCTGTCCGGGTTACTGTTCGGGTTCCGAGGGTCCTCCCGAAGGGCTGTCCGCGACATTGTCCGGGGGACTGTCCGACCGCCTCCCGAAGGGCTGTCCGGAGTGGGAGTACATCCTTGCGGTTGGGAGGTTGTAAATCCTAGCTGCAGGGATCTGCACCGACGATCTACACCGACTCTTCTTCCGCTGCGCTTCGAGTTGGTACGGATTAGATCAAACCTTGTATGCAGTCTCCATAGTGATCCTGGGCGTGCTCGCTGTACCGAAATTTTTTGTTTTCTGTCGCGTTCCCCAACACTCCCCCACTTCTAAAACAATTTTACAAAAACACAAAAATATTTTGTTTGCTTGTTTGCTTGCTTTGTCGCGATGTCTCAAGAAAATACAAAATTGTGTGATTTTTCCAATACTTATAATAATTATTTTATTAGTACTCCTATTGCTCCTCCCGCCACTAGTGCGGAGTCATGTGACATTAATGCTGCCTTGCTTAATCTTGTTATGAAAGAATAATTTTCTGGTAGTCCTAATGAAGATACTGCATCCCATCTAAACACTTTCGTTGAACTTTGTGATATGCAAAAGAAGAAAGATGTGGATAATGAAATTGTCAAATTAAAATTATTTCCGTTCTCACTACGAGATCGTGCTAAAACTTGGTTTTCATCCTTGCCTAGAAATAGTATTGATTCTTGGGATAAGTGTAAGGATGCTTTTATTACCAAGTATTTTCCTCCCGCTAAGATTATTTCTTTAAGAAATCAAATTATGAATTTTAAGCAACTTGAGCATGAACATGTTGCCCAATCTTGGGAGAGAATGAAATTAATGATAAGAAATTGCCGAACTCATGGGTTGAATTTATGGATGATCATACAAATTTTTTATGCGGGACTAAACTTTGTCTCTAGAAATTTGCTAGACTTTGCCGCAGGTGGCATTTTCATGAAAATTACATTGGGAGAAGCTACAAAACTTCTTGATAATATTATGGCAAATTATTCTCAATGGCACACTGAACGAACTCCAATTGGTAAGAAGGTAAATTCTGTTGAAGAAATTAATACTTTGAGTGATAAGATGGATGCTTTATTGAAATTGGTTGCTAGTAAAAATGCTCATATTGATCCTAATGATGTGCCATTGTCCACTTTGATTGAGCAAAATAATGATGCTATTGATGTGAATTTTGTCTCTAGAAATAATTTCAACAACAATGCTTATAGGGGTAATTTCAATGCTAGACCGTTTCCTGGAAATTCCTCTAATAATTATGGCAATCCTTATGGTAATTCTTATAATAATAATAATAGGATGCCCTCTGATCTTGAAAGTAATATTAAAGAATTTATTAGTTCTCAAAATAATTTCAATGCTATGATAGAAGAAAAATTGAATAGAGTTGATGAATTGGCTAGGAACATGGATAGAATCTCTCATGATGTGGAAAATCTCAAAACTAAAATTTTGTCATCTAAGCATGATATAAATGAGTCTATTAAAGATATCTATGTCTCCATTAATGAAAGTAAAGAAAGGACCGCTAAGTTGAGAGTTAAGCGAGAATTTTTAGAAAAAGCGATTCCACCCGGTTTCTATCGTAGTAATGATGAAGATATTAAAATGATTGGTGTTACACCTATTGAATATTTGTTTAATAATATAAAACTTGATGGAAAAGGGACTGAAGAAGAGTCAACTTTAGAAAGAAGGAGTCCCACTTGCTTGGAGGGTGATAATCTTGATCATAAAAATGAAAAAAGTGGGTTTGGAGAGGTTAAAACTTTAAATAGTAATGCACCCACTACTTTGGATTACAAGGACTTTAATTATGATAGTTGTTCTTTAATTGAGTGTATTTCCTTGTTGCAATCCATGATTAATTCACCAAATGCATATGAACAAAATAAAGCTTTCACTAAACATATTGTAGAAGCCATGATGAAATCGCATGAAGAAAAACTTGAGTTGGAAGTATCAATTCCTAGAAAATTACAAGATGAATGGGAACCCACTATTAAAGTAAAAATTAAAGATTATGAATGTAATGCTCTTTGTGATCTTGGTGCTAGCGTTTCCACTATACCGAAGTCTTTGTGTGATGTGCTAGGTCTCACCGACTTGGATCCTTGTTCCCTTAATTTGCATCTTGCGGATTCCACTATTAAAAAGCCATTGGGTAGGATAAATGATGTGCTTATTCTTGCAAATAGAAATTATGTGCCCGTGGACTTTATTGTTCTTGACATTGAATGCAATCCTTCTTGCCCCATAGTACTTGGTAGGCCTTTTCTTTGAACTATTGGTGCTATTATTGATATGAAAGAAGGTAATATAAGATTTCAATTTACACTAAAGAAAGGGATGGAACACTTCCCTAGGAAGAGAATTAAAGTGTAACGCCCCTATAATTAAGCTACAGTGATCTCCCTTCTAATCATGCCAAGTCATCATGCTTTGCAAGCTTAAGTGCCACTTGTCCCAATTCAAATTTAAATTTGCAAGTCAAAATAATATTTCTTTAAACAGTTAAACAAAAGTGTTCAAAATATTGCAAATAATGTCACAGCAATTATAAAAATAAAACCAACATTATTTGAATTCCCAAATTGACCCTAGCAACCAAAACAGTGGACCAGCTACAATTTAATTGACAATTTCAATTTCTAAAATAGTTAAACAATTCCAAAAATCCTGAAACTTTTTGTGCCAGCCCAGAATGTTACCTAGTATTTAAGTGCCAAGTTTCAACCCTGGCAAAAATCATTTGGTGCACTAACTAATCCAAGTCAGCAGATAAATTAAAAGGCAGAAAAAGGAAAAGGAAAATGACAAAGGCCTGCTGTGCCTTCGGGTTCTAGGTCAACAGTGCACGGCCCAGCCCACCAGGCGGTCGCCTACCTGCTCCCTCCCCTCGTGTCGCCATGGCCGTGGCTGAGCGTGCCACGCCGGCCACAGCTTGCCACGGCGACGGGCAGGTCAGCAGGGGAGGATAAGGCCGAGCCCCTAAGACCCCCTGCTCACTCCTCCCCCCTCTGCTTCGCCCATCCCTCGCTCCTTTTTCTCTGTCCGAGCTCACCCGAGCGCAGTCGCCTCCCTACTGTCGTCGTCCCCATGGCCAGCTGCATCCCCGCGCTGCGCCACCACCCCCTGAAGCTTCCCCGTCGTCGTCTTCGTCGAACCCAAGCAGTAGGTCAAGCCGGGAAGCGCCGAATCGACGCCATCGAGCCGATCCCCTCCTCTCCACCGCCGCGTGCCCTCGCTCGATGTGCCCCATTCCGACCATCTCCGATAGCCTGGGCACCTCCCTGCATTCGCTGTGAGCCGCCGTCCGTTTTCCCCCTCCCTTTGCTTGTTTTGGCCGACCCTGGCGCCGTTTACCGCAAGGCCGAGCTCCGGCCACCATCGGGCTCGTCGTTGCCATCGACTCCGGCCACCCCTAAGCCGCGCCTCCCCCACCTTCGTGTTCGCCGCGTCGTCCGCAGCTCGTAGGGCCAAACCCCGCTCCGTTTGGTCACCGGAGCGGCGAGAGCCGTGGACGCCGCCGCATCGGGTGGTTGCCGACGTGCACCGCTGGCGCGAGCACGTTTAAAACCGGTCGGCTGGTCCACCTGTCAGTGGGCCTGGCCCGACAGGAGATTAGGCTAAGCCTAATTACCCTCCCTAAACCGTCACTGACTGGTGGACACGGGGTTTTGCATATCGTCACTTCCAGATGCGGGTTGGCATTGGGGATTTTTGCTGCTTGGCATTGGGGATTTTGTTTTGCTGCTTGGCATTGGGGATTTTTGCTGCTTGGCATTGGGAATTTTGTTTTGCTACAACTAACATTTGATTTTGCTGGAACCAACACTTCCAAATGCGGGTTACGGCAGAGGGCACGGGGTGCTGCATATCGTCACCCACCATCGCCGGAGACGACGTGCGACCTTTCCAGCGCCAGCGGACGGCGGCCCTTTTTTCCTGCGGCGAGGATGGCGCTTCCAGGGGGGGGGGGCAAATCCAACGTGGAAGCAGGGGGGAGCGGATGAGGACGGAAGAAGACACAGCGAGGGAACAAATCCAACGGCTGTTTGCGGCTGAATCAGGCGGCTCGGGGCAGACCGGCCGAAAGTTTCGGCTGGCGCACCGGCGCCTAGTAGCGCCCTTGTTTTAAAGTGAGTCACTGACAGTGGGGCCCACCCCTAGTTAACCTAATTAATCAAATGCAAAACCATGTTTTAATAAACTGTGTCACTAACAGTGGGGCCCCACCTGTCAGTTTGACCAGGTCAACAGTCAACTTAGTTGACTGCTGACTGGGCTGCTGACTTGGTAGTGGCCCACCTGTTAGCCACAGTGGCTAGCTCACTGCTGGGTATAAAAAGTATTTCACTGTTTATAATTCGAATTATATAATTAAAACAATTTCAGAATATTGCTAAAACTTTGAAAAATCATAGAAATTCAACCATAGCTCCGATGAAAAATGTTTTCTATATGAAAAATGATCAGAAAAATCTAATGAATCCGAATATGTCATCTGCATTCATGTTAGAATCCTCTAAGTAGGTGAACCTGTAACTTTTGGCCTGTTTCTAATAGATGAATAGTGCATGACCTCAGATAAATAATTCCAAATAAATTCCTAAAACATCTAAAATATTTAGGGATCCAATATATCACCCTTGCATATCATTTAGGCATGTCATGCATAGTGATTGCATTTGTATGCTTGTATTTATCTATTTCTTCCCCCTCTTCTTCTCCGGTAGACCATGAGACCGTTGATGATCCGGTGATCGTCTACTACGTTGAAGATCCATTTCTGTCTGCAGAGCAACCAGGCAAGCAAAACCCCCTTGATCAATCCTATACCGCCCATTCTTTCTCTCCCAAGCTTGCATTAGATTTTGCTACTGTAATTGATTGCTCCTATTCTGATGCATAGCCTGATTTTGTAACCTGCTGTTGATACTTTACCTGTTGACCTAAATGCTTAGTATAGGCTGGTTAGCGATCCATCAATGGCTCCACACCCTTGTCCTTGTTGCCATGCTTTACCACCGGTGACTTGATCAGTGTGATCGATGTATAGAGACCGAACACAGCACCGTACACCCCCTAGTTGTACGACTCTGCAGGGCAACTATCGAGTGCCGAGGGTGATACCTCCTACCTCACTCATGATGATATCTCTGTAGCGTAGCTAGTCGGTTGTGGGTTACCGAGGGTGATTCCTCTTTGACCACCTCCGATGAGGCCTCTGTCGTGCAGCCCCTCAAGTGTGAACCCATCGAGGGTGATTCCTCCAAGTTCACCTTGACGGTTACATCGAGTGGGAATCCATCGAGGGTGATTCCTCGGATTCCCCATGATGTTATGGACACACGGGTACTTTGACCTTCACCTCAGACCATTGTTAAAGACGGGTCGGCTCCAAGAGCACCCGCGAGATAATGTTGAAGTCGGGCCGGCCCCAAGGGTACCCGCGAGAGAGTCCTGTGGCGGCTGGATGTTAACGATACCACCCATGATGTGGTGGTAGCTCGGGACTTGTCCCGACAGCCGACACGGAACTTACACTGTAGTCAGAGCGACAGGGCAGGCGGAGACAACCTAAGAGAGAGGTGGGCCTAGGCCCTGGTCGTGGTCCGCGAGATGCCTAGTCGGAATGGCCGAAGCACTGGACGTCTCCGCGAGCTCCTAATAATTCACTAACGGATTTGGGTATTTGATCTGAGTTGGCCACTGGCCTATACGCACTACCACCATGCTGGATAATGGTTTAATGGGGCCCTCGATGCCGTATGTATCAGCCAAAAGCTCTGTCAGACGTCCAGTTCAGCATTGCGGCATGGCTGGGCCGACGCCATCCAGGACAGAGGTGGTGCCTGAACCCGCCCTGCATGCAATGACCCGGAGTGCAAAGGGCGATGGGCCCAAGATCCCTAAGCACTTAGGATGTAACCCGACGGGGACCTCTCTGCGGAACCTAGGTAGGACTACGTCATGTCGATCAGCCAAGGCCGGGCATGACCGAGAAAAGTGTGTCCGGCCAGAGTTAATCGAGCGTGTTGGGTAACAATAGTGCACCCCTGCAGGGAAGTTATCTATTCGAATAGCCGTGTCCACAGTAACAGGACGCTCAGTGTTGTATCCCGATCTACTACAACTTGAACTGAATATATACTACTCTAAACTAATATGATGGCTCCGGGATTGCTTTCTCGCGGGGAGTCGAGGAAGGAACTCTGGGCATTGCTACGAATACTTATTACTTTATGTTATGCTGCTAATCTGCACTCTTCTAATGCTGCAAGAGGCTGCAAGATGCTAGTCTTCGATAGGCTAGGCCTTCCACTCTATTCTGGCATTTCTGTAGTATAGTCCACAGATACAGCCCCTTCCATTTGATACCGATGCATGCTTAGCATAGTTTTGATGTAAGTCTTGCGAGTACTTTGGATGAGTACTCACGGTTGTTTTGCTACCCTTTTTCCCCATACCCGATTGCTACGATCAGATGACGGATTCCCGGAGACAGCTGACCCCGTCCACGACTACTACTACCCTGACGGAGCCTACTACTACGTGGAGACCGACGACCAGGAGTAGTTAGGAGGCTCCCAGGCAGGAGGCCTGCGCCTTTTCGATCTAGTTGTCGTTGTTTTGCTTAGCCTTCTTAAGGCATCCTTGTCTAATTATGTCTGTACTCAGATACTGATGCTCCCACTGACTCTTGTGTACCTCAAGCTTATGTATTCGAGCCCTCGAGGCCCCTGGCTTGTAATATAAAGCTTGTATTATTTTATTTTGTGTCTAGAGTTGTGTTGTGATATCTTCCCGTGAGTCCCTGGGCTTGATCGTGCACATTTGCGTGTATGATTAGTGCACGGTCGAGTCAGGGGTGTCACATAAAGCACCATATGAATCCATTATGAGGGCCACTTATGGAATCAATTTGAAGGATGACAACACTTGAAACTATGCATTATGCCTAGCTAGGGGCATAAAACAATAGCGCTTGTTGGGAGGCAACCCAATGAATAAAATAAATATTTGCTTTTACCTACTGTTCTTGAGTGCTTGCATGATTATAGCTTCTGTTATGATATTGTTTCTTTGTTTTAATTAGTGTTTGTGCCAAGTAATGCCTTTGGGATGATTTGGAAGATAGTATAATTGATGCTGTTTGGAAAACAGAAAGTTTTGCGTCCAGAGATGGAATTTTAATTCTGTGCTGGAACATCAGAAAAATATGAAAGTTTTACACAGTATTGGTATATGAATTTCGCCTGTTGTCCTAATTTTTCAGAATTTTTGGAGTTACAGAAGTATGGATTTTAAATACATCTTTACAGGCTATTCTGTTTTAGACAGATTCTTTTTTTATTGCATAGTTTGCTTATTTTGATGAATCTATGGATCGTATCGGGGGGTATGAGTCATGGAGAAGTTGGAGTACAGTAGCATTATGCCAATATTAAATTTGAATCAATTTACAACAGTACCTAAAGTTAAAGATTTGTTTGTTATACTAACGGATCTCACGAGTTTTCTGTTGAGTTTTGTGTGCTGAAATTTTCAAGTTTTGGGTGAGACTACGATGGACAAAGGAATAAGGAGTGGCAAGGGCATAAGCTTGGGGATGCCCAAGGTACCCCAAGGTAATATTCAAGGAAGACTCAAGGGTCTAAGCTTGGGGATGCCCCGGAAGGCATCCCCTCTTTCGTCTACAATCTATCGGTAACTCACTTAGAGCTATATTTTTATTCATCACATGATATGTGTTTTACTTGAAGCGTCTTGTGAAATAGTTTGTTTGAATTTTAGTTTGTCACAATCATCTTTGCTGAACACACCTTTTTGAGAGGGACACACATTATTCGTGATTTGTTAGAATACTCTATGTGCTTCACTTATATCTTTTGAGCTAGGCAGTTGCTCTAGTGCTTCACTTATATCTTTTAGAGCACGGCGGTGATGATATTTTAAAGAAATAGTTGCACTCTCATGCTTCAATTATATTTTTTTTGAGAGTCTCAGGATAGCAATGGTAATATGCACGGGTTATGAATTTGGTCCTGATATGATAGGTATTCAAGAGGGATATAATAAAAACTTTCATGTAGATCACTGAATATGATAAATTTGATTCCTTGCAATAGTTTTGCGATATTAAGATGGTAATATGGAGGAGGTATTAGTAGATAATTGTGGTTTAGTAAGAATAATTGTGTTAAGGTTTGTGATTCCCGAAGCATGCACGTATGATTTGTCGTTATGCTAAGAAGTTGGAGCATGATTTATTCTTGATTGTCTTCCTTTGTGTGGCGGTCGAGGGCACGCGATGGTTAACTCCTACCTACCTCCCCCTAGGGGCATGCGTAGTAGTACTTTGCTTCGAGCGCTAATAAACTTTCGCAATAAGTATGTGAGTTCTTTATGACTAATGTGAGTCCATGGATTATACGCACTCTCACCCTTCCGCAATTTGCTAGCCTCTTCGGTACCGTGCATGGCCCTTTCTCACATCGAGAGTTGGTGCAAACTTCGCCGGTGCATCCAAACCCCGTGATATGATACGCTCTATCACACATAAGCCTCTTTATATCTTCCTCAAAACAGCCACCATACCTACCTATCATGGCATTTCCATAGCCATTCCGAGATATATTGCCATGCAACTTCCACCGTTCCGTTTTTCTGACATACATCGTCATTGTCATATTGCTTTGCACGATCATATAGCTGACATAGTATTTGTGGCTCAGCCACCGTTTCTCATTGTTATACATGTTACGCTAGCATCATTGCACATCCTGGTACATTGTCAGAGGCATTCATATAGAATCATATTTTTGTTCTAGTGTCGAGTTGTAATTTTGAGTTGTAAGTAAATAGAGGTGTGATGATCATCATTATTAGAGCATTGTCCCAATGAGCAAAGGATGATGGTGGCTATGATTCCCCCACAAGTCGGGATGAGACTCCAAACAAAAAAAAGAAAAAAGCAAAAAGAAAGAGAAAAAATATAGAAAAAAAGAGGCGAAAAAGAGCCATGAAAAAAAGGAAAAAATATATAAATAAAAAAAAGAAAGAAAGAAAAAAAAGAAAGAAAAAAAATAAATGAGAGAAAAAGAGAGAAGGGGCAATGTTACTATCTTTTTCCACACTTGTGCTTCAGATTAGCACCATGTTTTTCATATAGAGAGTCTCCTAGTTTGTCACTTTCATATACTAGTGGGAAGTTTTCATTATAGAACATGGCTTGTATATTCCGATGACGGGCTTCCTCAAATGCCCGAGGTCTTCATGAGCAAGCAAGTTGGATGCACACCCACTTAGTTTTCATGTTGAGCTTTCATACACTTATAGCTCTTAGTGCATCCGTTGCATGGCAATCCCTACTCCTCGCATTGACATAAATTGATGGGCATCTCCATAGCCCGTAGCCTCGTTGATGTGAGACTTTCTCCATTTTCGACTTCTCCTATTTATCTCTATTACCATACTCTATTCCACCCATAGTGCTATATCCATGGCTTGCGCTCATGTATTGCGTGGGAGTTGAAAAAGCTGAAGCGCGTTAAAAAGTATGAACGAATTGCTTGGCTAAAACTGGGGTTGTTCATGATAAATACTTTGTGTGAAGAAGATGGAGCATGACAGGATTATATGATTTTGTAGGGATAATGTTTTTTAGCATTTTTATTTTGAAAGACATGATTGTTTGCTAGTATGATTTAGTATTGATGTCTTTATATCAAATTATAGACTATTGCTTTGAATCATTTGGATCTTATTATTCATACCGTAAGAGAGAGATTACATGATGAAACATGATAGGTAGCATTCCACATCAAAAATTCTATTTTTATCATTTACCTACTCGAGGACGAGCATGAATTAAGCTTGGGGATGCTTGATACGTCTCCAACGTATCTATAATTTTTTATTGTTCCATGATATTATAGTATCAATCTTGGATGTTTTTATATGCAATTATATATCATTTTTTGGGACTAACCTATTAACCCAGTGCCTAGTGGCAGTTGCTGTTTTCTGCTTGTTTTTGGCTTTTCAGAGAAACAATACCAAATGAAGTCCAAATGCCACGAAACTTTTTGGAGATTTTTTTTTGGACAAAAGAAACCTGGGAAGCTTCGGGAGGAGGCCATACGCCTCACGGAGGCTTCACAAGGCAGTAGGGCGCGCCCGGGGGGGGGGGGGCGCCGTGCTACCTTGTGGGGCCCACGTGACTCTAATTTCACTTCTATAAATTCACAAATATTGGGAAACCCCAGAGAGCCAGAAGAGAAAACCTTTCTACCGCCGCAAGCCTCTGTTCTTCCGCGATCCCATCTGAAGGCCTTTTTCGGTACTCTGCCGGAGGGGGAATCGATCACGGAGGGCTTCTACATCAACCTTGCTGCCCTTTCGATGATGTGTGAGTAGTTTACCACAGACCTACGGGTCCATAGCTAGTAGCTAGATGGCTTCTTCTCTCTCTTTGATCTTCAATACAATGTTCTCCTCGATGTTCTTGGAGTTCTATCCGATGTAATCTTCTTTTGCGGTGTGTTTGTTCGGATCCGATGAATTGTGAGTTTATGATCAGATTATTCATGAGAAATATTTGAGTCTTCTCTGAACTCTTTTATGCATGATTGTTATAGCTTTGTATTTCTCTCCGATTTATCGGTTTAGTTTGGCCTACTAGATTGATTTATCTTGCAAAGGGAGAGGTGCTTTGTGATGGGTTCAATCTTGCCGTGCTCAATCCCAGTGACAGAAAGGGACATGACACGTATTTGTATTGTTGCCATTAAGGATAAAAAGATGGGGTTTATTCATATTGCTTGAATTTTCTTCTCTACATCATGTCATCTTGCTTAAGGCGTTACACCATCGAGCAGATTGAACAGGTCCTCCTGAAGAGTTTTCTTCGTTTCAATCTTGGCTGGAACCGTGAAGTTATCCTTCAGTTCTACGCCACTCTTTATATCTGAGGGGACCTTACAAACAGCAGTACTTGGATTCTTGAATGGATGACCGAGGAGGAAAAGATAAAATGCTCGGCTGACCAATTTTTGGCTCTGTTGAATCTTCCTTGGTGCGAATTTGATGCCTCACATGAACACATACCACACTTCTGGGAAGTATCCGAAGCTGAACTTCACATGCTGATGGACCCCAAACTTGTTGGAGATGAGTGTACCGAGGCAAATCCTAAGAATTTGGCCTATGAGAACAAAGTCTTGTTCTACATCCTCTGCAACTCTCTCACGCCAACAAACATGCCTGAAACCATTCATGGCATCATGGCAAATGCTCTTCAAGCAATAGCTCATGGCATTCGGTTTGACATTCCAGATCTTCTCATTCGTAACCTGGCCTATGCAGCTGATAGCCCTCAAGTCTTGAAGCCATATGCACCATGGGTCATGTTCGCCATTGAGCAGCTTATCGAGAAAAAAGTTTTTCTGCCCATTTGTTCCGAAAGTTTTCATGCCACCAGTCTGAGACACTCTCCGAATTGTGAAGGACATCGGCAAAGGGAAGACACCTATTGATGCCACTGCGTCTGCCTCTGCTAGAGCTCCGAAGGTCAAAAAGGTCACAGTAGAAATCCCTCGTGAAGAAAATCCCTCTCTATACGAGATTTGTCTTTGCACTCAGCAAGCTCTGGAAAGTCACATCAAGCTCGATCGCAAAGAAAAGCTGGAAATGATGACTGAGATCAATTTGCTTCACAATTATACTTGTCAAGCTCTGCTATATGAGAACGAATAGAAGAAGCGCTCATGGACCCTTCTGCGCAAGCATTATTCTCGCACTCAACTATCTGCCAAGGGTATCGAGAAAGATTATGAGTATGTGGAGCTGTTTGAAGTTCCTCGTATTCGGAGGCAAACCCCAGTGCTTCCCCAGCGTTCTGCCTCCACCGACCTGCTGTTTGTTGAACCTGATGATGAACTTGAAGACACAGCAGGCACATATATATACAAGCCAGATGCACCTCGCACTGCTACTCCCGAAGCTGATCCCGAAGCCCGTGTCTCGTCTCCAACTCCTGCTTCGGCCTCAACCATCGCTCATTCTGCTTCGCCGAACAGCTCGAGTTCTGGGGATTCTTCGGACGAGTAGTTCCTCGCATGCATTCTCTTTCCTTTTTGGCACTTGTTGACAAAAAGGGGGAGAAGAACATCGAGAGATAGAAAAGCGGGTTATTTGCAGGGTGTTTCCATTCGCCATTTGCTTTTCTTTTGAACAATTTGCTTTTGGTCATTAATTTTTTGGTCTTGGAACTTAATCTCACCGCCTGTGGTGATGGCATACTACGTCGTCATGTACCGTTAATAACCCCTGCAATGCTATACTTGCTTCCAGTTATTTGTTGCAGGTGCTATCGAATGCTTACTTCCTTGCAATAATTATCCTCGATATTTATCTTTCGATGCAGGAGAAGAGAAGTCGCTTCAGAGTAAAATTATTCATGATTTCAAAACAAAATTCTTTCCAACAAGGATCATCTATGTTGCAGGAAAACATCGTCTGAAGCATATCCACTCCGAGCAATATACTTATGACTCCTTTGCTCTGATTATTCCTCGAACATCTAATTTGCAGGAAATCTATATCTCGTGTGGAATTAAACTGTGTTCTGAGAAAATCTTCATGGCGTATCCTTGCCACAACGTTTTCGCTATCTAACTAATCTATTTCAAAGGTTGTGTATGGTAGGAAATATATCAGACACTTTCGAGTGCATTGGATAAATCTACGTATCAGATCATCTGCCAATGTCACTGATACGAAGATTCACCTCGCTACCTTCCGTATCATCTCCTATGCTCACTCCAATCAGAATGATGCATATCTTCAGGGGGAACATGTTTTATCTTCGTATTTATCTCTCGTCTTTTACCTTCCTTCACCTTCCATTTCATTCTTTTATCTATCTTTCGATGTGTTCTGTTTTGTCAACAATCGTCCAAAAAGGGGGAGATTGTTGGAGCAATTCTTGCCCTCCTGTGTTTTGGAGATTGTTGACAGAAACAGGCATGGACTGATTTGTTTGCTAGTGCACACAGAGAGAAATAGTCCATGCAGTAACGAAGAGAATGCTGTCTCCGGTGTTCAGTTCGAGGAACTTCACCGAAGAATAACTGCACCATAGAGAAGAATGAGCTACATCCTATGAAGACTTGTAAATGAGAAGAATGACGTGAAGAAATTGACCCCTCGAAAGGTTATTGCTGACTCGAAGCAATTGGTTCGGTGAGTCTGTCCGAAGAAAATTGACTGCAGCGATGGAAGACAAAGACGAAGTGAAGACGTAGCATTCTTTTCGTTGTTCTTCTTTCATTTATTTGAGTCATAGGACCTCCGTACTATTAAGGGGGGGTATAGGTTCTCGAAGCTTAGATCCGCTGTGATGCTTAGCCCAAACCTATGCGAGACTGAGAGAAATCTCTTTATGTTTCGAATTGTTCTTCGGTGCTGCAGGAGATATCTTTCGAACTGAGGAGTTAGCATTACTTGCTCCACACGTAATGTTACCGTTGTGCTCAAATTCCGACCGTTGGACTCGTGTCGTTCGGCCGTTGGTTGCTCCACATGTCCAATTTGGTCATTTCCCATCAGGGAAGGCTGCGGCTATAAATAGCCACCCCGCTCCAACGTTGCCCGTTGGCTGCTCCGCTTAAGATTTCTGAGAAGATTGATTGAGCATCCCCTCTCCGAGCGATTTGAGTTTAAAGATCCACCGAGAGAAAAATCAAGAGCCCAAACTTAGACAGTGGTAGAGCATCACAGTAGTTCTGAGTTAGAGTTCTTGTACCTATTACTCTTGAGAGCTGCGCACTCTCTAGACGGAGGTGTCGGCTCAAGTGTCGAAGAGTAATTGTCTTCACTGAGCAAGATCTTCAGCAACCAAGAGTCATTGTGGTTTGCGAAGAAGTCTGTCGAAGGTTTGGAGATCGCCGACAAGTATCTACCACGAGTGAAATCAACTGGAGTCTGATCAGCTTCGAGTTGAAGGAGAATAGAGCGAAGAGAGTTTATCTTCTGTGTTAAATCACAACCCCTCCAACCAGACGTAGTCCTTTGGCAGAAGGGCAAACTGGTCTACCAAATTCTTCTGTCGCCATCGAGCACCACTGGTTCACTCTATTTTACTGCATCTCTTTCAGCAGTTTACATTCGTGCTCTGTGTCGATAGTTTATCTGATCAATCATAGTTCGTTACTTATCCTTCACATTCTCTTCATGCATTTCCATCGTCCCAGTGAAATTTATTATCGTTCATCTATTCGTTAATGTGATTTCGTTCTGTTCTAAATCCATTCACCGTGTCACCATTTCCCAAGCATTCCCATCGCAGTTCATATCTAGTTTTTCCTCGTGGTATTGCATCTGTTCATATATTGCTTTACCATGAAACCAGTCAATCTAGTGATATTCTTCGCTTGAACAAATTACCACTCTCTTCTCCGATAGAATTGCTCCTGTGTTGCATGCTTGTTTAAACACTTGTCTACCGAACCTTATTTCCGCTGCTGTGTTTGGGATCAGTTCAAAACATTCGCAAGAATTTTTGAATCTCCCATTCACCCCCCCTCTGGTCGATATACTCTCGGTCCTAACAAAAAGCCTGCTAGAGGCCGAGAAAAGAAAGAAGAAGACGATGGAAGTGACGAAGAGGACGATGACGAGTCCAGTGAACAAGAATTCCAGAAGGCAACTGAGGCCATGTGCATTGACAGGGGTGCATCTTTGCATTCCTCTCACCGCCAACTCAAATAGTGGGCACGTGAGGTCAACGCAACAGAACCGGCAATAGGTACCCAAAAGCCACTCAAATGGTCACACACGCCTATCATTTTTTATGCCGAGGACCACATTGATCGCACAACTGCGGTCTGGTGCTTGCCGTTGTTGGTTTCACCGACAATTCGCAACCTCCAGGTCACGAAAATGTTAGTTGATGGTGGGGCCGGCCTAAATTTGATTTCTCCAGAGGTAATCAAGAGGCTGCAGATCCCTGATGAGGAACTCGAGAAAACTGGTACTTTTCAAGGAGTGAACCCAGGAAGAAGCCAGCCCAAAGGGAAGATCACATTGCCGGTGACGTTTGGCGGGGAATTGAACTACAGAACAGAGAAGATTGTGTTTGATGTTGTTAAGATCCCTTTGCCGTATAATGGAATTCTTGGCCGCCCAGCTTTGGCTAAGTTTATGGCAGCATCCCACTATGCCTATAACACATTGAAGATGCCAGGGCCAATGGGTGTCATTTCCATCAATTCGGATAAGAAAGATGCAGTCATATGCGTCGACAAAATGTACAGAGATGCGGTTGCAGCAGAGGCCGCCAAGGCGCCAGCTCCTGCCAAGGAAAAGAAAAGCAAGAAATCCGGCAAGACCTCTGACAAGAATTCCGGAAAGCGCACCTCTTCGGAGTGCTGCGCGTCTGTTGAAGACTTGCCAGAATGCTCTACTGGCAAGAAATCCAAAGCTACTCCACCAGCATCGAAGAAGGTGCCGGCAAGGGAGGATGGCACTGACGGTACCTTCACCATCAGTGCCACCCTCGATAGCAAATAGGAAAGTGCGCTCATTGCCTTCCTGCGGGCGAATGTCGATGTGTTTGCATGGCGACAGTTTGACATCCCCGGTGTTCCCAGGAAGGTAATTGAGCACCACCTTGCTGTCTATCCCCACGCTCGGCCCGTCAAGCAGAAGGTCAGGAAGCAGGCTTTGGAGCAGCAACAGTTTATTGCCGAAGAAATCAAAAAACTTGAAGCAGCAAGCTTGGTTAGAGGTGTACTACATCCAACTTGGTTGGCAAATCCAGTTGTGGTGCGTAAAGCAAATGGAAGGTGGAGACTTTGTATCGACTACACTGATATCAACAAAGCATGTCCAAATGATCCTTTCCCTTTGCCGCATATTGATCAAATAGTAGACTCTACGGCCGGCTGTGATTTACTCTCCTTCCTTGATGCATATTCTGGGTACCATCAGATATTTATGGCCAAGGAAGATGAGGAGAAAACTGCATTCATTACTCCATGTGGCACATACTCCTTCGTGCGTATGCCTTTCGGATTAAAGAGTGCTGGTTCAACATTTGCAAGAGCAGTCCAGATTAGTTTTGAGCCCTAGCTGCACAGAAATGTGGAAGCATATATGGATGATATAGTGGTCAAAACCAAGGACAAATCAACCCTTATTCGAGACTTAGAAGAAACATTTGCAAACTTGCGCAAGATCAATTTGAAACTCAACCCCGAGAAGTGTGTGTTTGGCGTTCCATCCGGCAAACTTCTCGGGTTCTTTGTATCTCAACGTGGAATCAAAGCAAATCCCGACAAGATCAAAGCAATTGAGCAGATTCAAGCACCAAAAAGCATCAAGGATGTGCGACGTCTTGCCGGTTGTGTTGCTGCCTTGAGTAGGTTCATTTCAAAATCTGCTGAGCACGGCCTGCCATTTTTCAAGATTTTGAAAAAGGCAGGTCCAATGAAATGGACTCTGGAAGCGGAGGCCGCGTTGTAGGATTTGAAAAGATACCTCTCGTCCGTGCCAACGTTAGTTGCGCCTCACCCACAAGAGCCGTTGCTGCTGTATCTAGCGGCAACAAATCAAGTGGTCAGTGCTGCATTAGTGGTGCAGAGAGAAACTGATGACGGAGAAGCAGCAGTGGCAAGCTCGTCCAGTGACAAACCGGAATCTTCTCCCGCAAGGTCTGGTGCTGACAAATCAGAAACAACGCAAGAAAATGAAGCCGATCAGCAAGTGGTGCCGAAGAAGAAGGTGGTGCAGCGACTGGTGTATTTTGTTAGTTCCCTTCTACAGGGGGCTAGATCAAGATATTCTGGTGTGCAGAAGTTGCTTTTTAGTCTTCTTATGGCCTCGAGAAAGCTGCGTCACTACTTCCAAGCACATGAGATTACCGTCGTCACTCGCTTTCCGTTGCACTGTATCTTGAGGAATCCAGATGCAACTGGCAGGATAGTGGAGTGGGCGTTGGAGTTGTCGAGCTTTGCACTCAAGTTTGAAAGCACATCAACTATTCAGAGCAGAGCTTTGGCAGAGTTCATTGTAGAATGGACGCCAATGCAAGATAAGGAAATTCAAGAATTAGCTCTCCCCGGCAAGGAAACAGCTAAGGAATGGATCATGTACTTTGATGGTGCCTTTTCACTGCAAGGCGCCGGTGACGGAGTGCTGCTTGTCGCGCCCACCGGAGAGCACCTCAAGTATGTAATCCAAATGCACTTTCCCAGGGAGAAAGCAACAAACAACACTGCTGAGTACGAAGGGCTCCTTGCCGGTCTTAGGATCGCAGTGGACCTCGGGATCAGAAAGTTGATCGTCTGTGGCGACTTGTAGCTTGTTGTGAAACAAGTAAACAAAGACTACCAGAGCCCGTTGATGGATGCGTATGTGGAAGAAGTGAGGAAATTGGAAGAGCACTTTGACGGATTGCAAATAGAGCACATTCCTCATGCGGAAAACAGCATTGCTGATCATTTGTCGAAGTGTGCCGCTCAAAAGCTACCCGTGGAACCGGGAACTTTTGTGCTCCATTTGAATCAACCATCAGTCACTCCATCAACGCAGGCCAGTAAAAGAAGAAAGTTGAACACCGACAAGTATTTTTCGGCGGAGCTCCCAGAAGCCGCTGGCAAGAAAGTTGCCGGGAACAACGACACGGCTGTTGGTGAGCAGCGGCTTCGCACAGAGCCTCAGGTTCTTGTCGCAGAAACAAGCGCTCCCATGGCTGAAGAGATGCCTTTGGTCCTTGTCGTCGAGCCGCAGGCTCTAGCATGGGCACAGCAGATAGTTCATTTCCTTCAAACAGGAGAACTTCCCGATGAGCAAGAAGAAGCTGAGAAAGTAGCCTGTCAGTCAAGTATGTATCAGTTCGTGGATGACACGCTATACAGAAAGAGACCAAACGGTGTGAAATTGAAGTGTATTTGCCGGGAAGATGGACTAAAGATGTTGGCGGAGATACATGGAGGCATATGTGGCTCTCACATAGGATCAAGAGCACTTGCCGGCAAAGCTTTCCGGCAAGGCTTCTATTGGCCCACTGCCCTCCAGGATGCAGCTGAGCTAGTAACCAAGTGTGAAGCATGCCAGTTCCATTCGAAGAACATACAATAGCCAACTCAACCTCTTCAAACGATCCCTCTCTCCTGGCCTTTCTTGGTCTGGGGGCTTGATATTTTGGGCCCCTTGCCCCGTGCTACCGGGGGCTTTGAGTTCTTGTACGTTGCAATCGACAAGTTCACAAAGTGGCCTGAAGTGGAGCCAGCGAGAAAGGTGACAGCACAGTCAGCCGTCAAGTTTTTCAAAGGATTAGTTTGCTGTTTTGGTGTCCCTAACAGGATCATCACTGACAACGGCACACAATTCACGAGCCGCACCTTCATGTAGTACACCCAAGACCTTGGCAGCAAAATCTGTTTTGCATCTGTTGCTCACCCGAGAAGCAACGGTCAAGCCAAAAGGGCAAATGCTGAAGTGCTGCGAGGCCTCAAGAAAAGAACTTTTGACAGGCTATGCAAGTGTCGAAGACGCTGGATTGATGACTTGCCAGCGGTTCTTTGGTCACTCAGAACGACACCAAATCGAGTTACCGGCCAAACACCCTTCTCCCTAGTCTATGGTGCAGAAGCGGTGCTCCCCACGGAACCCATATACGGGTCACCTCGAGTGCTTCCCTACGATGAGGCAGAGCAAGAGCAGTTGCGGTAAGATGATGCAACGCTCCTTGAGGAAGATCATCTTCGGGCGGCTGTGCGAGCTGCACGCTACCAGCAAGCCTTGCGCCGCTATCATAGCCGCAAAGTGCATGCCCGAAGCCTTGAGGAAGGCGACCTTGTTCTTTGGCGCGTTCAGTCCGCCAAGAAATCAAACAAGTTGATGCCGAAGTGGGAAGGCCCTTATCGGGTAGTACGAGTCACCAGACCTGGTGCAGTCCGTCTGGAGATTGAAGATGGCATCCCAGTGCAAAAATCATGGAATATTGAGCATCTTCGCAAGTTCTACCCATAAGGCGCAGTTGCCGGGCCTCCCGGCAACCCCTTTTGTACAAGCTTTGTTGGCAAGACTTATAACCCTTTGTACAAAGCCAGGCGCAGATCCTGTGCATAAAATAAAGCTAAGTGTTTCGCAACTTTTGTACATATTCATTTATGTATAGATGCATGTGATGTTGTGATTATGCTTTGATTTGTATGAAATGGCTGATGAACCATCAAGGTTCCCAAACCACTCTTTTCTCTTCTTCCTTTTTCTCAAAGGACAGAAGGATCCCTCACGTGCAAGTTTCCCGGGGGGGGGGGGAGTGATGGGGGTACCATTTAATGACGTTCAAGTGATCATTTCATGCGACAAGAGAGACAGTGCAAGGAAAAGCTAAGTTGAAAAACTTTGAAACAAATTCCTTGTCACATTTGCAATTTCCCTTGAATGATTATGTATTTGTATGAAAAAATCTGCACGCAAAGGAACCTTGTCGTGAACATTCGCGCTCTGATTTTGCCTCGAGTCTTCTCGGCAAGGTCTGTAGCTGCACTGTGACCGACAAGTTACCTTGCCGGTGTGATCATTCGCGCTGTGATTTTGCCTCGAGTCCGCTCGGCAAGGTCTGTAGCTGCACTGTGACTGGCAAGTTAGCTTGCCGGTTGTTGGGGATATTCCCCATGGTTTGACCCGGCCAGGAGGAATGACCCGGCCCATCACTTGGCGGCTCATGGGTCACCTCGCTTACCGGGTAGACATGGACGACAAGGCCTAAGGCCCAGTGTGCAACCCGGCAGAAGGCCAGCTCACGGAGAGGCTTGGAGGGCCGGCTCGCAGAGAAGGACCAAGAAGAGGAAAGCAAGACCTGACAAGGGAAGCAAGACCCGGACTAGTATCCAACTTGTAATAGAAAAGAGACTAGTTGTAGTCCTACTAGGACTCTACATGTAAGCCGGCCCCTTCAACTTATATAAGGATGGGCAAGGCACCCCAAGAGGGACAAGTCAAGATAGATACACAAATCAGTAGCTCTCGAGATAGAGGTAGCGAAAGAGCACCCTTGTGATCGAGATCATCGTCAATAGCAATCAAGCAGGATGTAGGCTTTTACCTCCGCCGCGAAGGGCCGAACCTGGGTAAAACTCGCGTCTCCTGATTCCGACCAACCCCTTCAAGCTTCCACCTAGTTGCGATGGCCTCACCACTAAGTCCTTTCACGAGGACATCTGGCGTGACAAAACCATGACACCGGTGGCGGCACTTCCAGCAGGCTGCTAAGGACCTGTTCCGCAAGCACTCGCGGCAAGTGTGCGCACCGGCAAGTTTCCAAACACCGTAGGGAACACAATCATACAAAGACAAAAAGAAACAAGGGGAACATCACACATTTATCTGAGCATGACAAATAATAGATATTCATTAAAGAGTGCTCGATAACATTTTCTTAGCCCTTCCCTGCAGGGTTTACATCGAGTGCAATACAAGGGCAAAAGGGGCGCCTAGGCGGAACCTGACTCGCTCCCGGAAGACCAGATGGTCGTGCTGCCGGCGTTCAGCTAGAGTCGGAGCCATCGTCCTCGATCTTGACATTTGGAGAACCGTCGTCGTCCTCCTCGGTCTCGCTGGAGGAAGCGGTGTCGCTGTCGTTCGAGCTCTCTGCGCAGTACTCCAGGCGAGCGCCTGAAGCCCTGAAGAACTTCAAGACGAGTGTGTTAGATCCGACCAACCTAAAGTGAAGGAGGTGTCCCTGCACCAAGCAGCGAGCACGGACGAAGAACTTCCATCCACCCATGAAGTACATGAAGCCGTTGGTGGAGGTCTTGACAGTCACCCAGACTGGGCCGTTGCAGCAGCCGTCCACACGCAGCCACAAGCCGCGCAGATGACTGTCTTCCATCGCCCTAGCGAAAGGACGGGGAAGCCGCAGCCAGCTCCGCGGCCGATCACGAAATTCCACGACGAACTTATGCGCCATGTCCTCCGTATGGCCTTCTGCTTGGGGTGGGGTGTCCGAAGATGGAACGACGAGCGCTCCGCCATGGCCGCCCTGACCCCGAGCACGAACTGCGGCCCTTCCTCGGACGCTGGGGCCGGCTACTGCAGCAACGACAGATGCACGAGCTCGACCTCTTCCCCTCGCCATAATGGCGGCAGATGCGGGGGGAAGGTAGAAGAAGAAGATGACAGTGGCTGGGAGATTGGAATGGGAAGAGGTGGATGAGCATCGCCCTCTGCGGCCCCCTCTTTATAGGGGGGGAGCGCGGGGGCTGGCTCTTCACTGTTTTGGGCGACCGCCCAGCTTCTCCAATCCCGTGCCCTGCATTCCTGACCGGACACACTACTCCAGCGACTACCCAGTTTTGCCAATCCCGCGCCCTGCATCCCTTGCCAGGCGCACTACTCCAACGACCGCCCTTCTTTACCAATCCATTGCCTTGCATTCGAATACGCGTGGTGGAAGAGCATTGGAAAGGGTGAAGTAATGACATATACGGCAGTGATTCCTAGCCACGCGTGGCTATGCACCTATTCGGGTCTGGCCCAACGGCGCCTCGCATACGTGCGTACTCCTGGCTTGTGCACGGGCAATAGCTGCTCACCCAACGGCATGGTTTGCCGGAGGATGGCCAAGAGCAGACGCAAAACTAGATTAATGAAGAAGCAAAGAAGATCTCAGAAGACAAAAACCATCATGACTAAAATTACAGCGGCAGTTTTCCCGCGGCGTGTCTGTGCATTGTTTGGTCCTAGCCCAACAACACTTCGGACGCGCGTATGGCCCAGGCCCGGGGGCTCTTGTCGGTGTATAAAACATGGGTATTTTATACCCTTACTTATGCACAGATAGTGGTAGCTTCCCTGCTAGCCAAAGCTTGCCGGAAATTGCCAAACACCAAGATTCAAGACCCAGTTGCAGAAGCCACTGAAGAGAAGATCAAGACGAAGCATCAAGTTATATACAGCAAAGATAACCTTTGCCGACAAGGCTGAGCCGGCAAGGTGAAGGCCCGGCAAGCTCCGTGCCGGCAAGCTCTCACTAGCTGTCAGCGCTCCACCTCATCGAGCAGCTAGTCGCTAATTGATGAGGTGTCAAGTCCGCAGGCAGTTAGGTGGGATATGTCGGGCACGTGTCAGCATGCTGGACGGAGATTTGCCTTTAATGACACCCGTCCAGAAGGCGTGTCAAGTTAATAGGAGGTAGCTGGGCGAGCGGTGCAGAATCCTTGCCGGGGGTCCTCCTCCATATGACACCTAACGGAGCATTTATTGCTTTTGTCCTAAACTGGCAGAGTTAGGTATGATAGCACTGTTTGCTATCTAATCAACTTGTAATGACTGTTTTGCCACTGTGGTGACCCCTTGAGCTATAAAAGGAGGGCCAGGGTAACTTTTACAGGGAGTTCGATCGATCCTTTGCACAACTTGCATGCGTAGCTGCTCCTCCCGCACCTTGCCGGAGAAAGCGCTGCTTGTACTTGTGTTCATACTCACCCAATACACCAAAGCAGGAGTAGGGTTTTACACCTCACGGTGGCCCGAACCTGGGTAAAATCCCTTGCGTTCTCTGTTGATTCTGCTCTTTGTGCTCGTCGATCTCCATAGCCGAACTGCAAAGGGGCTAGATGGCCCCATATATGTTCGTACGCCCGACAATAGAACATGAAGGGAATATTAATTCTACCTTTAGCTCCTCGTTGGGTTCGACACTCTTATTTATCGAGAAAGGCTACAAATGATCCCCTATACTTGTGGGTTATCAAAACCTTTTTCTGGCGCCGTTGCCGGGGAGCAATAGCGTGGGGTTGATATTCTCGTGTGTGCTTGTTTGCTTTATCACTAAGTAGATTTTATTTTCTATCACTAAGTTGATTTTATTTTCTATTCTAAGTTGTTTTATATCTTTAGTTATGGATATGGAACACGAAACACCAAAAACATTAGTTGTACTTGCTACTCATGGAGATGGGGAACCTCCTAAAACCCTCGATGCTGGTTATGTGAAAAATATTAAATACTACTTTGATAATCTTGATAAATCTCCATTCAACTTGATAATGGGAGATACTTTGGATCAACGGGAATACTTTAGGGATTATCGCTTGTCTCAAAAAGGGAAACACTTATGGGATCAAATTAAAATGCTGCGTTGGTATGCTTGGAATTTGTGCTTAAGGTGTGATTATACTTGTTGCTCTAAGATGAAGGCTCCACACCTTTCCTTTCAATGTGAATTTAATGATAATGAAACCTTGGCTTCTTATGCTAATGGTATATATGATTACAATGATGTGGAACAAATAGAAAAATTTGTTGCTTTTATGGGTACTTATGAAATTGAATATTTGTTTGAAAAGTATGAAGATTGTGATGATGCTATTTACAGATATGAAAATTATGCTACACTAAAATATTGCTCTGAGAATTATGAATACAATGCTGAAATTGATGAATTTATTGAGAAAGTCTCTGCTGCCCAATAAGAGACAAATATTTTGCAGGAACCTATGAAAGAAGAAATTGCTGAAACTGTGAGCTCATTAAATGACAAAGATGAGAAGTAGAGCGAAGAACAAAAGGAGGAAGAGCGGATTAGCTACCCATGCCCACCTTCTAATGATAGTAACTCTTTAACTCATACATTGTTTTATTTCCCTTCGTGCTTACCGAAGGATGAATGCTATGATCCCTTTGATTCGTTTGAAATATCCCTTTTTGATGAAATTCATGCTTTCTATGCTTGTGGCCGTGATGCCAATATGAATGATGCTTATGGAGATGAACTTGCTATAGTTCCTTATGTTAAGAATGAAATTGTTGCTATTGCACCCACACATGATAGTCCTATTATCTTTTTGAATTCTCCCAACTACACTATATCAGAGAAGTTTGTGCTTATTAAGGATTATATTGATGGGTTGCGTTTTACCGTTGCACATGATGATTTTGATGGATATAATATGCATGTGCTTGCTGCTCCTAATTGCAATTACTATGAAAGAGGAACTACATCTCCGCCTCTCTATGTTTCCAATACGATAAAATTGCAAGAAACTACTTATGCTATGTATCGGCCTTTATTATGTGTGCATGAATTGTTCTTTTATGACATGCCGATGCATATGAAGAGAGTTAGACA
This sequence comes from Elymus sibiricus, assembly GCA_039707655.1. NCBI lineage: Eukaryota > Viridiplantae > Streptophyta > Magnoliopsida > Poales > Poaceae > Elymus > Elymus sibiricus. The sequence continues at coordinate 443,008,295 of CM077668.1, forward strand.
TCGTCATTGCATGATATATGTTGCTTTGTTCTCACTACTAAATTACAAATCATTGTTAATTAAAATTGGCTTTGATATACCTTAGGATCCGGGTAGATCAATTACTTGAGCACTTTATGCCTAGCTTAATGGCTTTAAAGAAAGCTCTGCCTGGGAGACAACCCGGAAGTTTTAGAGAGTCATTTTATTCTGTTGTGTGCTTTAAAAATATTTAAAAACAAAAAAATATAGAGGGGAACCTAAAAATTTTCAAAAAGAAAAGTGAAAGTGAGAAAGACGAACACCGTTGAAGTGGGAGCATGCCTTGAACTTTGTTCATGCGCATGGAAACTTTGTGAATCTTGAATTACAAAAACTTTTCAACAAAAATAATTATCCCCTTGTACAAATCCATTATATTATAAAAATAATGTTCCAAGATTTAACTTTAGGGTGTTTAAATTGCTTGTTTGGTGTGTGCTGTGAAAAAATAGAAACTTTTGCTGTAGTGTTTGAATTTTCATATTTTACTGGAACGTCCAAAAGTTCTATATTTTTTGCATAGTACTTCTATGCAAATTTTTTATTTTGTCCTAATTATTCAGAATTTTTGGAGTTACATAAGTGTACGTTTCATCTCCATCTTTACAGACTGTCCTGTTTTCATAGATTGCTGTTATAGTTTCTTTACTTGAGTATGTTTGAAATCTTGTTGAGCCCCATTGACTTGGGAGCCATATAATTGTGATAGCATACAGTGGCTAATGTTTGATTATAATTATACAATAATGTTACGGCAGGACATGATGGGATTTGATGTTATATGTACTAACCCCTCTAATAAAAAGTTTGGTCAAGTTTTGTGTGGATGACGTGTTCAAAGATCGAGCAGGTATCAATATGAGAAGAATGAGGAGAGGCAAGAGTTCAAGCTTGGGGATGCCCAAGGCACCCCAAGTAAATATTCAACGAGACTCAAGCGTCTAAGCTTGGGGAGGCCCCGGAAGGCATCCCATCTTTCTTCTTCAACAATTATCGGTATGTCTCGGTTTTTGTTTTGTTCACATGATATGCGTAAATTCTTGGAGCGTCTTTTGTGTTTATTTTTCCTTTTTGTTTTATGCACCATGCTGGTATGAGATAGTCCTTGGTTGATTTATAGAATGCTCTTTGCATTCACTTATATCTTTTGAGTATGGCTTTATAGAATGCTTCATGTGCTTCACTTATATCATTTGAAGTTTGGATGCCTGTTTCTCTACATTTGGAAAACCGTTATTTGTAGAATGCTCTTTTGCTTCACTTATATTTAGAGTGTGGTCTTTTGTAGAAAGAATTAAACTCTCATGCTTCACTTATATCTATTTAGAGAGTCAATAGGAATTGGTCATTCACATGGTTAGTCATAAAATCCTACATAAAACTTGTAGATCACTGAATATGATAAGTTTGATTCCTTGCAATAGTTTTGCGATATTAAGATGGTGATATGTGGGAGGTACTAGTGAATGATTGTGGTTTAGTAAGAATATTGGTGTTAAGGTTTGTGATTCCCGAAGCATGCACGTATAGTCTCTAGTTGTGCGACAAAGTTATATCCTACTCATGTTAGTATCCAATGTTAATTATTTGCAATGCATGATTATGACCATTGTCGCTCTCTAGTTGGTCGCTTCTCAATCTATTTGCTAGCCTTCGCCTGTACTTATCGGGAATGTTGCTTGTGCATCCAAACCCTTAAACCAAAGTTGTTCCAGATGAGTCCACCATATCTACCTATATGCGGTATTACTCTGCCGTTCCAAGTAAATTTGCATGTGCCACCTCGAATCATTCAAATAAGCATCTGTTTTGTGTGCCCGTACTGCTCATGGAGAGGCAGGGGTGGTCAGTATCTTCCGTGCTAAGCGGGTTATTCTCACGATGGGTGTTTATTCACTTGTCATTGCATGACAGAGGCTGGTAATTGGGATGCCCAGTCCTGTAATCAAAATGAAAAAATATATAATGAAACAAACTCCCCCGGAAAGTTGATTGTATGGAGGGCACCCGAGGATTCGGCTAGCCATGGCTTGTGTTTGAATGGTTAAGGGGGAGTAAACTTTACCTTTCTGCTTGGAAACCGCCAATAATGTGTTTAGCATGGAAGATATTGAGAATCCTTGGTCGTGACGTTGACAGGAAAAGTACACCTCTCAAAATGTATTCATCTCTGATTAAGCTTTGAGCTCTGGCACCTCTGCAAATCCATGCTTCCCTCTACGAAGGGCCTATCTATTTACTTTTATATTATTTTACTTTTATTGTTGAGTCATCACCTTCTCAATTAAAGCACCAGTTGGAGAGCACTATTATCATTCTTATGCATCGAGTATAGTTAAATGTTGTGTGCATCATGACTGGATTAATGATTGAGCATGACGGGCTAGGGATAGCGTTCTTTAGCATTTTTATTTTGAAAGGCATGATTGTTGTTGGTATGCCTAAGTATTAATGTCTTTATATCAAATTATAGACTATTGCCTTGAATCACTCGTGTCTTAATATTCATGCCATGATTGGATTACATGATCAAGATTATGCTAGGTAGCATTCCACATCAAAAATTATCCTTTTATCATTTACCTACTCGAGGACGGGAAGGAATTAAGCTTGGGGATGTTGATACGTCTCCGTCGTATCCATAATTTTTTTATTGTTTCATGCCAATATTCTACAACTTTCACATACTTTTGGCAACATTTTATATTATTTTTGGGACTAACATATTGATCCAGTGCTCAGCGCCAGTTTCTGCTTTCTGCATGTTTTTTGTTTCACAGAAAATCCATATCAAATGAAGTCCAAACGCGATAAAATTTTATGGAGAATTATTTTGGAATATATATGATTTTTAGGAAGAAGAATCAACGCAAGACGGTGCCTGAGGTGGCCACAAGGAAATAGGGCGCGGCCCTAGGGCGGTGGCGCCGTGTTGCCTTGTGACTCCCTCGAACATCGGTTGGGGCCCTTCTTTCGCCGCAAGAAGGATAATTTCCGAAGAAAAATCCCCTCAAAATTTCAGCCCAGTCGGAGTTACGGATCTCTGGGAATATAAAAAACGGTGAAGGGGTCAGAAAACAGACGTGAAATAGATGAGAAACAGAGAGAGAGAGATCCAATCTCGGAGGGGATCCTGCCCTCCGGGAGCCATGGAGGCCATGGACCAGAGGGGAAACTCTCCTCCCATCTAGGGGTGAGGCCAAGCAAGAAGAAGAAGGAGGGGGGCTCTCTCCCCCTCTCTCCCGGTGGCGCCAGAACGCCACCGGGGCAATCATCGTGACGGCGATCTACACCAACAACTTCGCCGCCGTCAACACCAACTCACCCCCCTCTATGCAGTGGTTTAACACCTCTTCTCCCCGCTGTAATCTCTACTTAAACAAGGTGCTTAATGCTACATATTATTATCCAATGATGTGTTGCCATCCTATGATGTTTGAGTAGATTCGTTTTGTCCTATGGGTTGATTGATGATCGTGATTGGTTTGAGTTGTATGTTTTATTTTGGTACTGTCCTATGGTCCCCTCTGTGTCGCACAAGCGTGTGGGATTACCGCTGTAGGGTGTTGCAATATGTTCATAATTCACTTATGGTGGGTTGCGTGAGTGACTGAAACACAAACCCGAGTAAGGGGGTTGTTGCGTATGGGAGTAAGGAGGACTTGTTACTTAATGCTATGGTTGTGTTTTACCTTAATGATCTTTAGTAGTTGCGGATGCTTGCTAGAGTTCCAACCATTAGTGCATATGATCCAAGTACGAAAAGTATGTTAGCTCATATAAAATTGCAATAATGATTACCGGTCTAGTTATCGATTGCCTAGGGACAAATCCTTCTCTTGTGTTACAAAAGCTTTCTACTAAACAACTAACTTTTATTATCTTGCAAATTACTCGTAGTTTTATTCTCGCTAAGTTCTTCTTGTTTTATCCTTGCAAACTTATCCTTACACCTACAAAGTAGTTTTATTCTTGTTCTAGGTAAAGCGAACGTTAAGTGTGCGTAGAGTTGTATCGGTGGTCGATAGAACTTGAAGGGAATATTAAATCTACCTTTAGCTCCTTGTTGGGTTCGACACTCTTATTTATCGAGAAAGACTACAAACGATCCCCTATACTTGTGGGTTATCACCTACCCTTTAAAATTAGGGCCATTTGCATTTCTGTCCCTAACTCGAACCACCTACTCATATATGCCCCTAATTTCGAAGCCTGCTCAAATTTGCCCCTCTGCCGTTATGTGCACTTATAGAAATGCCCTTCTATGCCGTTACCGTCCGGTCAAAGGGCTTCGACCGTCCTAAAAAAATAGCAAAAAAATCTAAAAAATTAAAATTTTTGTGGGATCGAAGATACTCATGTGCGCAAGGTGCGTGCAAATTTTTTGTGTTGTTTGGACATTCCAGGAGCTCGTGGCGAGGAAAAACAGTAAATTTGTACGCTTGCGAACAGTAAATTTGAAATAAAATAGCAAGAAAATTCAAAAAAATATGAATTTTTTTGGCATCAAAGAGGCTTGGGTGCACAAGGTGCTTGCAAGTTTTTGTGATCAAATGACATGCGAGGAGCTCTAGCAAAAAAAAACAAAATAGTCATTTTTTTCCAAAGTTTTTTCCCGAGCCAAATTTTGTTTTTTTCTCCATGAGCTCGTACAATGTCCAAACTCAACAAAAATTTGCACGCACGTTGTGGATCCGAGCCTCTTTGACGCCAAAAGTTTTCATATTTTTTTTGAATTTTCTTGCTATTTTTTTGAATTTACTGTTCACAGGCGTACATATTTACTGTTTTTCCTTCGCCACGAGCTCCTGGAATGTCCAAACAGCACAAAAATTTGCACGCACCTTGCGAACCTGAGTATCTTTGATCCCACAAAATTTAAGATTTTTAAGATTTTTTTTGCTATTTTTTTCAGGACGGTCAAAGCTCTTTGACCGGCTTTGACCGGACGGTAACGACACAGAAGGGCATTTCTATAAGTACACATAACGGCAGAGGGGCAAATTTGAGCAGGCTTCGAAATTAGGGGCAAATAGGAGTAGTGGGTTCCAGTTAGGGACACAGATGTAAAAGACCCTTAAAATTATGTGTGATGCTAGTGATTATGCTATTGGTGTTGTTCTAGGTCAAAGAGTTGATAAGAAATGGAATGTTATTCATTATGCTAGTAAGACTCTAGACAATGCTCAAAGAAATTATGCTACTACCGAGAAAGAATTTTTAGCAATTGTGTTTGCATGTGATAATTTTAGATCCTATATTGTTGATTATAAAGTAACTATTAACACCGATCATGCTGCTATTTAATATCTTATGGAAAAGAAGGATGCTAAACTTATTAGGTGGGTTCTTTTACTACAAGAATTTGATCTGCATATTGCTGGTAGAAAAGGAGCTGAAAATCTAGTAGCGGATAATTTGTATAGGATGGAAAATGTTCTTGATGACCCTCTTCCTATTAATGATAATTTTCTTGATGATCAATTAGCTGTCATAAATGCTTCTCGTAATAGTCCTTGGTATGCAGACTATGCTAATTACATTGTTGCTAAATATATCCCACCTAGCAATACATACCAACAAAAGAAAAAATTCTTCTTTGATTTAAGACATTACTTTTGGGATGACCCACATTTATATAAAGGAGTAGATGGTATTATTAGACGTTGTTTTCCTGAGCATAAACAGGAACAAATCCTATGGAAGTGTCACTCCGAGGCATATGGAGGACACCATGCGGGAGACAGAACTGCACATAAGGTATTACAGTCTGGATTTTATTGGCCTACTCTTTTCAAAGATGCACGTAAGTTTGTCCTTTCTTGTGATGAATGTCAAAGAATTGGTAATATTGGTAGACGTCAGGAAATGCCTATGAATTATTCACTTGTTATTGAACCATCTGATGTTTGGGGTTTTCATTATATGGGACATTTTCCTAAATCCAACGGGTATACTCATATTTTAGTTGCTGTTTATTATGTTACTAAGTGGGTAGAAGCTATTCCAACTAGTAGTTCTGATCACAACACTTCTATTAAAATGCTTAAAGAAGTTATATTCCCGAGGTTTGGAGTCCCTAAATACTTGATGACTGATGGTGGATCACATTTTATTCATGGTGCTTTCCGTAAACTTCTTGCTAAATACGATGTTAACCATAGAATTGCATCGCCTTATCATCCTTAGTCTAGCGGGCAAGTTGTGTCTCCGTATAAAATGGTTTATGGAAAAGCATGTCATTTACCTCTGGAATTGGAACATAAGGCTTATTGGGCAATTAAGGAACTTAACTATGATTTCAAACTTGCCGGTGAAAAGAGGTTATTTGTTATTAGCTCCCTAGATGAGTGGAGAACTCAGGCCTATGAAAATGCCAAGTTGTTTAAATAAAAAGTTAAAAGATGGCATGACAAAAGAATTCAAAAACGGGAATTCAAAGTCGGTGAGCATGTTCTATATTGTACAATTCTAATTTCAGATTTTTTGCAGGAAAACCTGTCTCTAAATGGGAAGGACCATATATCATCGAAGAGGTCTATCGCTTCAGAGCTATCAAGATTAACAATGCTGAGGGCACTAATCCAAGAGTGGTTAATGGGCAAAGGATTAAACATTATATCTCAGGTACCCCATTAATTTTGAAACTAATATTATTCAAACTATGACACCGGAGGAACACATAAAAGAGTCCTTCCAGAACGCCCCAGAACCCTAAAAAGGAGTAGGTATGTGATACAGTAAGTAAACCGACTCCAAAAATTCCATAAAAGTTATTTCTGTCCGTTTTGGAATATTAGAAAAATACAAAAATAAGAAACAACCTTGGGGACCCACGAGGAGGTCACAAGGCAACAAGGCGCGCTAGGTTGCCTTGTGGGCCCCTCGTGTGCCTTCCCGAGTCCTTTTCCTCTCGTATACTTGTTTTGCAAGATAAAAATTCTTTATATATACTCCCGGATGTTTTGATCACTGTATCGCAAGTTTCTCGTCTGTTCTTGTTTCGGGTTGTTTTTCTGACAGATCTAGATCGCCATGGCGCTCCCAAGTCCGTCCAAGGACAAGTTCTACGAGAAGGTCATCAACCCTAACCTACCGGAGGTGATGAAGCACCCTCAAGGCATTGAGATGCGTGAGGGCTGCTTGATACGTCCATTTTGCATCATGTTTTCCCACTGTTATTTATTATGTTTTTGATCACTATTTCACTTTATGATACAATTCTTATGCCTTTTCTCTCTTATTTTGCAAGTTTCACATGAAGAGGGAGATTGCCGGCAGCTGGAATTCTGGACCGAAAAGGGCTACATTGGAGATAGCTATTCTGCACAACTCCAAATGACCTGAAAATTTAAGGAAAATTATTTTTGAATATATAAAAAATACTGGCGAAAGAAATACCAGAAGGGGGCCCACTAGGAGGCGACAAGGCTGGGGGCACGCCCTACCCCCTAGGGCACGCCCCTCGAGCTTGTGGCGCCCCTGGAAGGCCTCCGGGGCCCATCTTCTCCTATATGAAGCCATTTTCCCTAGAAAAAAAAAATCAGAAGACGACTTTCGGGACGAAGCGCCACCGTCTCGAGGCGGAACCTGGGCAGGAGCACTTTTGCTCTCCGGCAGAGCGATTTCACCGGGGAAACTTCCCTCCGGGAGGGGGAAATCGAAGCCGTCGACATCACCAACGATCCTCTCATCGTGGGAGGACCAATCTTCATCAACATGTTCACCAGCACCATCTCATCTCAAGCCCTAGTTCATCTCTTGTATTCAATCTTTGTCTCAAAACCTCAGATTGGTACCTGTGGGTTGCTAGTAGTGTTGATTACATCTTGTAGTTGATGCTACTTGGTTTATTTGGTGGAAGATTATATGTTCAGATCCTTAATGATATTGAATACCCCTCTGATCTTGAACATGAATATGATTTGTGAGTAGTTACTTATGTTCCTGAGGACATGGGAGAAGTATTGTCATAAGAAATCATGTGAATTTCGTATTCAATCAATATTTTGATGATATGTATGTTGTTGCTTCCTTTAGTGGTGTCGTGTGAACGTCGACTACATGACACTTCACCATCTTTGGGCCTAAGGAAAGGCATTGTGGAGTAGTAATTAGATGATGGGTTGCTAGAGTGACAGAAGCTTAAACCCTAGTTTATGCGCTATTCCATAAGGGGCTGATTTGGATCCATATGTTTCATGCTATGGTTAGATTTCTCTTAATTCCTCTTCCGTAGTTACGGATGCTTGCGAGAGGGGGTAATCATTAGTGGGAGGCTTGTTCAAGTAAGAACAGCACCCAAGCACCGGTCCACCCACATATCAAATTATCAAAGTCGCGAACGCGAATCAAACAAACATGATGAAAGTGACTAGATGAAATTCCCATGTATCGTCGAGAATGCTTTGCTTATTATACGAGTTCGTTCCAGCTTGTCCTTTGCTACAAAAAGGATTGGGCCACCTTGCTGCACTTTATTATACTTGTTACGAATTATCCTGCTATCAAAACTATCTGTTACCGCTACTTTCAGTACTTGCAGAGAATACCTTGCTGAAAACCGCTTGTCATTTCCTTCTGTTCCTCATTGGGTTCGACACTCTTACTTATCGAAAGGACTACGATTGATCCCCTATACTTGTGGGTCATCAAGACTCTTTTCTGGCGCTATTGCCGGGGAGTGAAGCGCCTTTGGTGAGTGGAATTTGGTAAGGAAACATTTATATTACGTGCTGAAATTTACTGTCACTTGTCACTATGGAAAGTAATCCTTTGAGGGGTTTGTTTGGGGTATCTTCACCTCGACCGGAAGCAATAAGAGTTGCTCCTCAACCTACTGAACCTACTGAAAATATTTAATATGAAGTTCCTTCGGGTATGATAGAGAAACTGCTAGCTAATCCTTATGCAGGAGATGGAACGGTGCATCCTGATATGCACTTGATATATATAGATGAAATTTGTGGAATTTTTAAGCTTACAAGTTTATCCAGAGATGGAGTTAAGAAGAAGGTATTCCCTTTATCTTTGGAGGGAAAGGCATTGACATGTTATAGGCTATGTGATGATACTAGAACATGGGATTGGAACCGGTTGAAGCTGGAATTTCACCAGAAATTTAATCCTATGTACTTGGTTCATCGTGATCGGAATTATATATATATATATTTTGGCCTCATGAAGGAGAAAGTATCGCTCAAGCTTGGGGGTGGCTTAACTATATGTTGCACACATGCCCCAATCATGAGCTCTCAAGAGAAATAATTATTCAAAACTTTTATGCTCGGCTTTCTCATAATGATCAATCCATGCTCGATACTTCTTCTACTGGTTCCTTTATGAAGAGGGCTATTGAATTTAAATGGGATCTTTTGGAAAGAATTAAATGCAACTCAGAAGATTGGGAAATCGACAAAGGTAAAGAGTCAGGTATAAATCTTGAGTTTGATTGTGTTAAATCTTTTATGGAAACTAATGATTTTCATAAGTTTAGTACTAAATATGGACTTGACTCTGAGATAGCAGCTACCTTTTGTAAATCTTTTGCTGCTCAGGTTGATATCCCTAAGGAGAAATGGTTTAAATATCATCCACCTATTGAACTAAAAGAGGAACCCATTGTTGTTAAAGAAGAAACAATTGTTTACAATGTTGATCTAGTTGTGCCTACTGCTTATATTGAGAAACCTCCTTTCCCTGTTAGGATTAAGGAACATGCTAAAGCTTCAATTGTGGTTAATAAAAGTAATATAAGAACACCTAGACCTTCTAAACAAATTAAAGTTGAACCTAATATTGCAATGGTTAAAGATCTTTTGGTTGATAACATTGATGGACATGTCATATATTTTTGTGATGAAGCAACTAGAATTGCTAAGCCAGACACTAAAGATAAAAACAAACCCGTAGTTGGCATGCCTGTTATTTATGTTAAAATTGGAGATCATTGCTATCATGGTTTATGTGATATTGGTGCTAGTGTGGGTGCTATTCCTTTTACTCTCTATCAAGAAGTCATGAATGATATTGCACCTGTTGAGATTGAAGATATTGATGTCACTATTAAGCTTGTGAATAGAGATACTATTACTCCACTTGAGATTGTTAGAGATGTTGAAGTCTTGTGTGGTAAGATCAAATACCCTACTGATTTTCTTGTTCTTGGATCACCACAAGATGATTTTTGTCCCATTATATTTGGTAGACCTTTCTTGAATACAGTAAATGCTAAGATAGATTGCAATAAAGAAACTGTCACTGTTAATTTTGGTGATGTGTCTCATGAATTTAATTTCTGTAAGTTTTGTAGACAACCTCATGATATAGAATTACCCAATAAATATGAATTTATTGGTCTTGCTTCTATTGATGTTCCACCTACAGATCCCTTAGAACAATATTTGCTAGACCATGAGAATGATTTGCATATGAATGAAAGAAATGAAATAGATGAATTATTCTTTAAACAAGCACCTATACTAAAACATAATTTGCGTGTTGAAACATTGGGAGACCCTCTACCGCCTAAGAGTGATCCTGTGTTTGAATTAAAGAAACTACCTAATACACTTAAGTATGCTTATCTTGATGAAAAGAAAATATATCCTATTATTGTTAGTGCTAACCTTTTAGACAATGAAGAAAAGAGATTACTTAAAACACCGAGGAAGCACTGTGTTGCTATTGGATATACTCTTGATGATCTTAAGGGCATTAGTCCCATTTTATGTCAGCACAAGATTAATATGGAGCGAGATGCTAAACCTGTCATTGATCATCAACGTCGCTTGAATCCTAAAATGAAAGATGTGGTAAGAACTGAAATATTAAAGCTTCTGGAGGCAGGTATAATTTATCCCATAGCAGATAGTAGATGGGTAAGCCATGTTCATTGTGTTCCTAAGAAAGGAGGTATGACCGTTGTTCCTAATGATTAAAATGAACTCATTCCACAGAGAATTGTAACTGGCTATAGGATGGTAATTGATTTCAGGAAATTAAATAAAGCTACTAGGAAAGATCATTACCCTTTGCCTTTTATTGATCAAATGTTAGAAAGATTATCTAAGCATACACACTTTTGTTTCCTAGATGGATATTCTGGTTTTTCTCAAATACGTGTATCACAAGAAGATCAAGAGAAAACCACCTTTACTTGTTCTTTTGGAACTTATGCTTATCGTCATATGCCTTTTGGTTTATGTAATGCACCCCCTACCTTTCAAAGATGTATGACTGCTATATTCTCTGACTTTTGTGAAAAGATTGTTGAGGTATTCATGGATGATTTCTCCGTATACAGAACTTCTTCTGATGATTGCTTAAGCAACCTTGATCGAGTTTTGCCGAGATGTGAAGAAACTAATCTTGTCTTGAATTGGGAGAAGTGCCACTTTATGGTGAATGAAGGTATAGTCCTTGGGCATAACATTTCTGAAAGAGGTATTGAAGTTGATAAAGCTAAAGTTGATACAATTGAGAAAATGCCATGTCCTAAAGATATCAAAGGTATAAGAAGTTTCCTTGGTCATGCTGGTTTCTGTAGAAGGTTTATAAAAGACTTCTCTAAAGTTTCTAGGCCTCTTACTAATCTTTTGCAAAAATATGTTCCGTTCGTTTTTGATGATGATTGCGTAGAAGCCTTTGAAATACTTAAGAAAGCCTTAATTTCTGCACCTATTGTTCAACCACCTGATTGGAACCTACCCTTTGAAAGTATGTGTGATGCTAGTGATTATGCTGTTGGTGCTGTTCTAGCTCAAAGAGTTGATAAGAAATTGAATGTTATTCATTATGCTAGTAAAACTCTAGACAGTGCTCAAAGAAATTATGCTACTACTGAGAAAGAATTTTTAGAAGTTGTGTTTGCATGTGATAAATTCAGATCTTACATTGTTGATTCCAAAGTTACTATTCACACTGATCATGCTGCTATTAAATATCTATGGAAAAGAAAGATGCTAAACCTAGACTTATTAGGTAGGTTCTTCTGCTACAAGAATTTGATTTGCATATTATTGATAGAAAGGGAGCTGAGAATCCCGTAGCTGATAATTTGTCTAGAATGGAAAATGTTCTTGATGACCCACTTCCTATTAATGATGATTTTTCTGATGAACAATTAGCTGTGATAAATGCTTCTCATGACACTCCTTGGTATGCAGACTATGCTAATTACATTGTTGCTAAATATATCCCACCTAGCTTCACATACCAACAAAAGAAAAAGTTCTTTTTTGATTTAAGACATTACTTTTGGGATGACCCACATTTATATAAAGGAGTAGATGGTGTTATTAGACGTTGTGTACCTGAGCATGGACAGGAACAAATCCTACGAAAGTGTTACTCCGAAGCATATGGAGGACACCATGCGGGAGACAGAACTGCACACAAGGTGTTACAATCTGGTTTTTATTGGCCTACTCTTTTCAAAGGTGCACGTAAGTTTGTCCTCTCTTGTGATGAATGTCAAAGAATTGGTCATGTTGGTAGACGTCCGGAAATGCCTATGAATTATTCACTTGTTATTGAACCATTTGATGTTTGGGGTTTTGATTATATGGGACCTTTTCCTTCCTCTAATGGGTATACACATATTTTAGTTGCGGTTGATTACATTACTAAGTGGGTAGAACCTATTCCAACTAGTAGTGCTGATCATAACACTTCTATATTAAAATGCTTAAAGAAGTTATATTTACAAGGTTTGGAGTCCCTAGATATTTAATGACTGATGGTGGCTCACATTTTATTCATGGTGCTTTCCGTAAATTGCTTGCTAAATATGATGTTAATCATAGAATTGCATCTCCTTATCATCCTCAGTCTAGTGGTCAAGTTGAATTAACTAATAGAGAAATAAAATTAATTTTGCAAAAGACCGTTAATAGATCTAGAAAGAATTGGTCTAAGAAACTTGATGCTTTATCTGCTTATAGAACTGCTTATAAAAATCCTATGGGTATGTCTCCGTATAAAATGGTCTATGGAAAAGCATGTCATTTACCTCTTGAATTAGAACATAAAGCATATTGGGCAATTAAAGAACTTAACTATGATTTTAAACTTGCCGGTGAAAAGAGGTTATTTGATATTAGCTCTCTAGATGAATGGAGAACCCAAGCTTATGAAAATGCCAAGCTATTTAAAGAAAAGGTAAAAAGATGGCATGATAAAAGAATTCAGAAACGGAAATTCAAAGTGGGTGATCATGTTCTATTATACAATTCTCGTTTAAGATTCTTTGCAGGAAAGCTTCTCTCTAAATGGGAAGGACCATACATCATCGAAGAAGTTTATCGCTCCGGAGCCATTAAAATAAACAACTCCGAAGGCACTAATCTGAGAGTGGTTAATGGGCAAAGAATTAAACATTATATCTCAGGTACACCCATTAATGTTGAAACTATTATTATTCAGACAATGACACCGGAAGAACACATAGAAGAAACCTTCCGGAACGCTCCAGAATCCTGAAAAGGAGTAGGTATGTGGTACGGTAAGTAAACCGACTCCAAAAATTCCATAAAAGTACTTTCTGTCCGTTTTGGAATATGTCAAAAATTAGAAAAATAATAAACAGTCCTAAAAGTGCACGAGGGAGCGACAAGCCTGGGGGCGTGCCCTACCCCCCAGGGCGCGCCTACCGAGCTTGTGGCTCCCCCGTGGACTTTCCTGACTCCGTTTTTCTTCCATATTACTTGTCCTGCGTGACAAAAATTCATTATATATACTCTCGGATGTTTTGTCCACTGTATCGCAAGTTTCTCCTCTGTTCTTGTTCCGTGCTGTTTTCTGTCAGATTCTTGAGGTCAAGTGCCATGTCATCTCAGGATTCGGATGGGGAAAGCTATGTCTCGCACCTTATTGCAAAACCCTAGAGGTTATGGGAACATTGATCCCTACGGTTGGACAACTGATGAAGAGGAAGATGCTGATTTGAGGGAAAAGCAAGATCATTCCAGCGAGGAGGAAGAGGATCCCCCATTGCCTCAACCAGGAGATATACACGTCGAATTCAAGAGGTCCAGCTTACCTAACACGGTGAAGGTTCCTAAAGTTCAATTTACCCCTTTTCACCATGTGCAGGAGGATTCAGATAAGTTGCGTCGCAAAATCTGGGATCTCGAAAGAGAGATCGATAAATAAAAAGAAGAAATTCGCATCCTTAAGTGGAAGGACAAGCCCATCCCTTCATCACCACCATCACCGAAGAAGGAGAATTGAGTACACGGGTATGGGCCACACCCTTGGCTTGTGCCAAGCTTGGGGGAGGTGCCCCGGTATCGTATCACCATCACTTTTATCATCATTATCTATCTTAGTTTGATCCTTAGTTGTTTCTTGATTTAGAAGAATAAAAGTTTTAGTATGATCTAGTTTTGAGTGCTTACTTTATGATCTATGTATCTATGTAATCGAGTGTGAGAGTTATATAATAAAGAGTAGTTTGAGTTGAGTGCTTTGCTTTTGTTGATCCAATGTTAGAAATAAAAGAATAAAGAAAAGAGATCATATGCTAATCCCATGGGGAGTGATGACTTTACATAAAAGAAGTATAATTGATAAAACATGTTCGAAGTTAACAAACATAGCATTGGTAATTGTTGCAATTCATGAAAAAGTAATAAAGAAAGAGAGGTCTCACATATAAATATACTATCTTGGACATGTTTTATGATTGTGTGCCCCCATTAAATATTCTATGTCAAATAGTCGATGTTGGACAAGGAAGACAACGTAATGAGTTATGTTTGCTTATATTCACATAGAAGTTATATTGTTTTGGATCCTCTAACATGTGGTGCTTGCCCCTATCTTTTGCTAGCCAAAATTCTGTACTATGTAGAGATACTACTTGTGCATCCAAAAACCCTTGAACCTAGTTTCTTGTCATGAGAGTCCACCATATCTACCTATGGATTGAATAAGATCCTTCAAGTAAGTTGTCATCGGTGCAAAAGCAATAAAAATTGCTCCTAAATATGTACGATCTTTTATTGTAAGGGAAAATAAGCTTTGTATGATCTTGTGATGGTGAAGAAATAAAATCGACAGACTGCATAATAAAGGTTGCTATCACAAGGGGCAATATAAAGTGATGTTCCTTTACATTAAGAGCTTGCACATCCAAAAACAAAAAGCGCATGACAACCTCTGCTTCCCTCTTCGAAGGGCCTATCTTTTACTTTATGTATTTACTTTTATGCAAGAGTCAATAGTATTCTCCTCTATTCCGTTTTTATTTTTTTCTCTTGGCAAGCATCATGTGGTGGGGATAGATCCAGGCATATATATCCAGTTGGATGTAGGTTATCATGAGTTATTATTGTTGACATTACCCTTGAGGTAAATAAGTTGGGAGGCGGAATTATAATCCCCTATCTTTCTTTGTGTCGGGCTGAAACTTTTGCTCCATAAGTATGCCGTGAGTGTCAGCAATCATAGAAGACTAAATGATAGTTGAGTATGTGAACTTGCTAAACAAAGCTCTTACATAGACTCTTTATGATAATATGATGAATTGCAATTGCTTGAGTGACTGAGATCATAGTTTGTTAGTTTTCAATTCGGTTTATGATTCATACTTTAACTTGTGAATGAATTGTCACTTATTCATGAGAAGTTTTATGATAATATATTGTTGTTATGATAATGATCATGATGCTTTCATGTCCGTATTTTGTTTTATTGACACCTCTCTCTCTAAAACATGTGGTCATGATTATCGATTTTGGTTTTTCGCTTGAGGACAAGCGAGGTCTAAGCTTGGGGGACTTGATATGTGCATTTTGCATCTTGTTTTCCTACTATTATTTATTATGTTTTTGATCATTATTTCACTTTATGATACAATTCTTATGCCTTTTCTCTCTTATTTTGCAAGTTTCACATGAAGAGGGAGATTACCGGCAGCTGGAATTCTGGACCAGAAAGGGCTACATTGCAGATAGCTATTCTGCACAACTCTGAATGACCTGAAAATTTACGGAAAATTATTTTGGAATATATAAAAAACACTGGTGAAAGAAATACCATAAGGGGACCCACCAGGAGGCGACAATCCTGGGGGCGCGCCCCCCGAGCTTGTGGCGCCCCTGGCAGGCCTTCGGGGCCCATGCATCTTCTCCTATATCAAGCCATTTGCCCTAGAAAAAATCAGAAGAAGACTTCCGGGATGAAGCGCCGCCGGCTCGAGGCAGAACCTGGGCAGGAGCACTTTTGCTCTCCGGCGGAGCGATTCCGCCGAGGAAACTTCCCTCCGGGAGAGGGAAATCGAAGCCATCAACATCACCAACGACCCTCTCATCGTGGGAGGACCAATCTTCATCAACATCTTCACCAGCACCATCTCATCTTGAACCCTAGTTCATCTCTTGTATTCAATCTTTGTCTCAAAACCTCAGATTGGTACCTGTGGGTTGCTAGTAGTGTTGATTACAACTTGTAGTTCATGCTAGTTGGTTTATTTGGTGGAAGATTATATGTTCAGATCCTTAATGATATTGAATACCCCTCTGATCTTGAACATGAATATGATTTGTGAGTAGTTACTTTTGTTCTTGAGGACATGGGAGAAGTCTTGTCTTAAGTAATCATGTGAATTTGGTATTCGTTCGATATTTTGATGATATGTATGTTGTTGCTTCCTTTAGTGGCGTCGTGTGAACATCGACTACATGACACTTCACCATCATTGGGCCCAAGGGAAGTCATTGTGGAGTAGTAATTAGATGATGGGTTGCTAGAGCGACAAAAACTTAAACCATAGTTTATGCGCTATTCCGTAAGGGGCTGATTTTGATCCATATGTTTCATGCTATGGTTAGATTTATATTAATTCTTCTTTCATAGTTGCGGATGCTTGCAAGAGGGGGTAATCATAAGTGGGAGGCCTGTTCAAGTAAGAACAGCACCCAAGCACCGGTCCACCCACATATCAAATTATCAAAGTAGCGAACGCGAATCAAACAAACATGATGAAAGGTACTAGATAAATTCCCATGAGTCCTCGAGAACGCTTTGCTTATTATACGAGTTCGTTCCGGCTTGTCCTTTGCTAAAAAAAGGATTGGGCCTCCTTGCTGCACTTTATTATACTTGTTACTTGTTACTTGTTACGAATTATCCTGCTATCAAAACTATCTGTTACCGCTACTTTCAGTACTTGCAGAGAATACCTTGCTGAAAACCGCTTATGATTTCCTTCTGCTCCTCATTGGGTCCGACACTCTTACTTATCGAAAAGGACTACGATTGAACCCCTATACTTGTGGGTCATCAATCACTAAATATGAAATGTATGGTTTAATAATATTGATGTCGTAATATGAAAGGATATTGGTTCATGATCTAAGGTTAGTAGAAATATCGGTATTAAAGCTTGTTATTAACTTCTCATCTAAGTGTTGGTCATGGCATGGTGGGGAGGTTTGAGCATTTTTATGTCTGAAATGAAATCCTTGAGTGCTCTTATAATCGGATGTGCGCGATGGTTAACTCCTACCAACCAATTCCCTAGGGGCATGTGAGTAGTACTTTGCTTCGGGGGCTAATAGGCTTTCACAATAAGTATGTGAGTTCTTTATGACTAATGTGAGTCCATGGATTATACGCACTCCTATCTTTCCGCAATTCGCCAGCCTCTTCGGTATCGTGCATTACCCTTTCTCACCTCGAGAGTTGGTGCAAACTTCGCCGGTGCATCCAAACCCCGTGATATGATACGCTCTATCACATATAAGCCTCCTTATATCTTCCTCAAAACAGCCACCATAGCTACCTATTATGGCATTTCCATAGCCATTCCGAGATATATTGCCATGCAACTTCCACCGTTCCGTCTCATGACTTGTGTGTTCATCATTATATTGCTTTGCATGATCATATAGAGCTGACATGATATTTGTGGCACAGGCACCGTTCATCATTATTATACATGTTACGCTAGATCATTGCACATCCTGGTGCATTGTCAGAGGCATTCATATAGAGTCATACTGTTTTAGTTATCGAGTTGTAAGTAAATAAAAGTGTGATGATCATCATTATTAGAGCATTGTCCCAGTGAGGAAAGGATGATGGAGACTATGATTCCCCCACAAGTCAAGATGAGACTACGGACGAAAAAAGAGAAAAAAGAGGCCAAAAAGAGCCCAACAAAAAAATGAGAGAAAAGAGAGAAGGGGCAATGTTACTATCCTTTTTCTACACTTGTGCTTCAGAGTTGCATCATGTTCTTCATATACAGAGTCTCATATGTTGTCACTTTCATATGCTAGTGGGAATTTTTCGTTACAGAACTTGGCTTGTATATTCCGATGATGGGCTTCCTCAAATGGCCGAGGTCTTCATGAGCAAGCAAGTTGGATGCACACCCACTTACTTTCAGTTCAGCTTTCATACATTTATAGCTCTTAGTGCATTTGTTGCATGGCAATCCCTACTCCTCGCATTGATATCGATTGATGAGCATCTCCATAGCCCGTTGATCCGCCAAGTTGATGCGAGACTTTCTTCCTTTTTTACTTCCCTTATTGATCTCTACCACCGCAATCTATTCCACCTATAGTACTATATCCATGGCTCACGCTCATGTATTTGATACGTGCAATTTGCATCATGATTTCCTACTGTTATTTATTATGTTTTTGATCATTATTTCACCTTATGATACAATTCTTATGCCTTCTCTCTCTTAATTTGCAAGATTTACATGAAGAGGGAGAATGCCGGCAGCTGGAATTCTGGACCTGAAATAGCCACATCAGAGATACCTAATCTACAGAGATCCAATTGACCTAAAATTTCACGGAGATTTTTTATTTAGTATATAAAAAATACTAGAGAGAAGAAATACCAGAGGGGACCCACCAGCTGCCCACAAGGCAGCAGGGCGCGCCCCCCCTAGCGCGCCCTAGTGCCTTGTGGGGCCCACAGCTGGCGTCTGGCCCCCTCCCTCTGCTATATGAAGTCATTTGCCCTAGAAAAAATATAGAGAAGGCTTTTGGGACGAAGCGCCGCCGTCTCGAGGCGGAACCTGGGCAGGAGCTATTTTGCTCTCCGGCAGAGCGATTCTGCCGGGGATACTTCCCTCTGGGAGGGGGAAATCGAAGCCATCGACATCACCAACGATCCTCTCATCGTGGGAGGACCAATCCTCATCAACATCTTCACCAGCACCATCTCATCTCAAACCCTAGTTCATCTCTTGTATTCAATCTTTGTCTCAAAACCTCAGATTGGTACCTGTGGGTTGCTAGTAGTGTTGATTACATCTTGTAGTTGATGCTAGTTGGTTTATTTGGTGGAAGATTAAATGTTCATATCCTTAATGCTATTCCATACCCCTCTGGTCTTGAACATGAATATTATTTGTGAGTAGTTACTTTTGTTCTTGAGCACATGGGAGAAGTCTTGTCATAAGTAATCATGTGAATTTGGTATTCGTTCGATATTTTGATGATATGTATGTTGTTGCTTACTTTAGTGGTGTCGTGTGAACGTCGACTACATGACACTTCACCATCTTTGGGCCTAAGGGAAGGCATTGTGGAGTAGTAATTAGATGATGGGTTGCTAGAGTGACAGAAGGTTAAACCCTAGTTTATGCGTTATTCCGTAAGGAGCTGATTTAGATCCATACGTTTCATGCTATGGTTAGAGTTATCTTAATTCTTCTTTCGTAGTTGCGGATGCTTGCGAGAGGGGGTAATTATAAGTGGGAGGCTTGTTCAAGTAAGAACAGCACCCAAGCACCGGTCCACCCACATATCAAATTATCAAAGTAGCAAACGCGAATCAAACAAACATGATGAAAGTGACTAGATGAAATTCCCATCTGTCCTCGAGAACGCTTTGCTTATTATACGAGTTCGTTCCGGCTTGTCCTTTGCTATAAAAAGGATTGGTCCACCTTGCTGCACCCTTTTGTTATCGTTGTTACTTGTTACTTGTTACGAATTATCTTGCTATCAAAACTATCTGTTACCGCTACTTTCAGTACTTGCAGAGAATACCTTGCTGAAAACCGCTTGTCATTTCCTTCTGTTCCTCTTTGGGTTCGACACTCTTACTTATCGAAAGGACTACGATTGATCCCCTATACTTGTGGGTCATCAAGACTCTTTTCTGGCGCCGTTGCCGGGGAGTGAAGCGCCTTTTGTTGAGTAGAATTTGGTAAGGAAACATTTATATTACGTGCTGAAATTTATTATCACTTGTCACTACGGAAAGTAATCCTTTGAGGGGCTTGTTCGGGGTATCTTCACCTCGACCGGAAGCAATAAGAGTTGCTCCTCCACCTATAGAACCTACTGAAAATATTTATTATGAAATTCCTTCGGGTATGATAGAGAAATTGCTAGCTAATCCTTATGTAGGAGATGGAATGGTACATCCTGATAAGCACTTGATCTATGTGTATGAAATTTGTGGATTGTTTAAGCTTGCAGGTTTATCCAGAGATGGAGTTAAGAAGAAAGTATTCCCTTTATCTTTGGAGGGAAAGGCATTGACATGGTATAGGCTATGTGATGATACTGATACATGGGACTGGAACCGGTTGAAGCTGGAATTCCACCAGAAATTTTATCCTATGCATTTGGTTCATCGTGATCGGAATTATATATATAATTTTTGGCCTCGTGAAGGAGAAAGTATCGCTCAACCTTGGGGGAGGCTTAAGTATATGTTGCATACATGCCCCAATCATGAGCTCTCAAGAGAAATAATCCTTCAAAACTTTTATGCTCGGCTTTCTCATAATGATCAATCCATGCCCGATACTTCTTCTGCTGGTTCCTTTATGAAGAGAACTATTGAATCCAGATGGGGCCTCCTTGAAAGAATTAAACGCAATTACGAAGATTGGGAAATCGACAAAGGTAATGAGTGAGGTATAAATCTTGAGTTTGATTGTGTTAAATGTTTTATGGAAACAGATGCTTTTCATAAGTTTGGTACTAAATATGGACTTGACTCTGAGATAGTAGCTACATTTTGTGAATCTTTTGCTGCTCATGTTGATCTCCCTAAGGAGAAATGGTTTAAATATCATCCACCTATTGAATTGAAAGAAGAACCTGTTAGTGTTAAAGAAGAAACAATTGTTTACCATGTTGATCCAGTTGTGCCTACTGCTATATTGAGAAACCTCCTTTCCCTGTTAGGATTAAGGAACATGCTAAAGCTTCAACTATAGTCAATAAGAGTAAAATTAGAGCACCTAGACCTTCTGAGCAAATTAAAGTTGAACCTAGTGTTGCAATGGTTAAAGATCTTTTGGTTGATAACATTGATGGACATGTCATATATTTCTGTGATGAAGCAACTAGAATTGCTAAGCCAGACCCTAAAGATAAAAATAAACCTGTAGTTGGCATGCCTGTTATTTCTATTAAAATTGGAGATCACTGCTATCATGGTTTATGTGATATTGGTGATAGTGTGAGTGCTATTCCGTTTATTCTCTATCAAGAAGTCATGAATGATATTGCACCCGTTGAGATTGAAGATACTGATGTTACTATTAAGCTTGCAAATAGAGACACTATTTCACCGCTTGGGATTGTTAGAGATGTTGAAGTCTTGTGTGGTAAGATCAAATACCCTACTGATTTTCTCGTTCTTGGATCACCACAAGATTATTTTTCCCATTATATTTGGTAGACCCTTCTTCAATACGGTTAATGCTAAGATTGATTGCACTAAAGAAATTGCCAGTGTTAATTTTGGTGAGATGTCTCATGATTTTAATTTCTCTAAGTTTCGTAGACAACCTCATGATAAGGAATTGCCTAGTAAAGATTAAATTATTGGCCTTGCCTCTATTGTTGTGCCTCCTACTGATCCGCTGGAACAATATTTGCTTGAGCATGAGAATGACAAGCATATGAGTGAAAGAAATGAAATAGATGAATTGTTCTTTAAACAAGCACCTATCCTTAAACATAATCTGCCTATTGAAACCTTGGGAGATCCACCTCCACCCAAGGGTGATCATGTGTTTGAATTGAAGCAATTACCTGATACTCTTAAATATGCTTTTCTTGATGAAAAGAAGATATATCCTGTTATTACTAGTGCTAACCTTTCAGAGCATGAAGAAAAGAGATTACTTAAAACTCTGAGGAAGCACCGTGCTTCTATTGGATATACTCTTGATGAACTTAAGGGCATTAGTCCCACTTTATGTCAGCATAAAATTCATATGGAGCCAGATGCTAAACTCGTTGTTGATCATCAAAGAAGGCTGAATCCTAGAATGAAGGATGTGGTAAGAACTGAAATATTAAAGCTTCTGGAAGCAGGTATAATTTATCCCATAGCTGATAGTAGATGGGTAAGTCCTGTTCATTGTGTTCCTCAAAAGGGAGGTACTACCGTTGTTCCTAATGATAAAAATGAACTCATCCCACAAAGAATTGTAACAGGTTATAGGATGGTAATTGATTTCAGGAAATTAAATAAAGCCACTAGAAAAGATCATTCCCCCTTGCCTTTTTTTGCTCAAATTTTAGAAAGATTGTCTAAGCATACACACTTTTGTTTCCTAGATGGTTATTCTGGTTTCTCTCAAATAACTGTATCACCTGAAGATCAAGAGAAAACCACCTTTACTTGTCCTTTTGGAACTTATGCTTATCGTCGTATGCCTTTTGGTTTATGTAATGCACCTGCTACCTTTCAAAGATGTATGACTAGTATATTCTCTGACTTTTGTGAAAAGATTGTTGAGGTTTTCATGGATGATTTCTCTGTTTACGGAACTTCTTTTGAATATTGCTTAAGCAACCTTGATCGAGTTTTGCAGAGATGTGAAGAAACTAATCTTGTATTGAATTGGGAGAAGTGCCACTTTATGGTTAATGAAGGTATAGTCCTTGGGCATAAAATTTCTGAAAGAGGTATTGAAGTTGATAAAGCTAAGGCTGACGCTATTGTGAAAATGCCATGTCCTAAAGATATCAAAGGTATAAGAAGTTTCCTTGGTCATGTTGGTTTCTATAGAAGGTTTATAAAAGACTTCTCTAAAATTTCTAGACCTCTTACCAATCTCTTGCAAAAAGATGTTCCGTTTGTTTTTTATGATGATTGTGTAGAAGCCTTTGAAATACTAAAGAAAGCCTTAATCTCTGCACCTATTGTTCAACCACCTGATTGGAACCTACCTTTTGAAATTATGTGTGATGCTAGTGATTATGCTGTTGGTGTTGTTCTAGGACAAAGAGTTGATAAGAAATTAAATGTTATTCATTATGCTAGTAAAACTCTAGACATCGCTCAAAGAAATTATGCTACTACCGAGAAAGAATTTTTAGCAGTTGTGTTTGCATGTGATAAATTTAGACCTTACATTGTTTATTCCAAGGTTACTGTTCACACTGATCATGCTGCTATTAAATACCTTATGGAAAAGAAAGATGCTAAGCCTAGACTTATTAGATGGGTTCTTCTGCTACAAGCATTTGATTTGCATATTGTTGATAGAAAGGCAGCTGAGAATCCCGTAGCAGATAATTGTTCTAGAATGGAAAATGTTCTTGATGACCCACTTCCTATTAATGATATTTTCCTGATGAACAATTAGCTATGATAAATGATTCTCATAATACTCCTTGGTATGCCGACTATGCTAATTACATTGTTGCTAAATACATACCACCTAGCTTTACATATCAACAAAAGAAAAAGGTTTTCTTTGATTTAAGACATTACTTTTGTGATGACCCACATCTATATAAAGAAGGAGTAGATGGTATTATTAGACGTTGTGTACCTGAGCATGAACAGGAACAAATCCTATGTAAGTGTCACTCCGAGGCATATGGAGGACATCATGCGGGAGACCGAACTGCACACAAGGTATTACAATCTGGTTTTATTGGCCTACTCTTTTCAAGGATGCACGTAAGTTTGTCCTCTCTTGTGATGAATGTCAAAGAATTGGTAATGTTGGTAGATGTCAGGAAATGCCTATGAATTATTCACTTGTTATTGAACCATTTGATGTTTGGGGCTTTGATTATATGGGACCTTTTCCTAAATCCAAAGGGTATACTCATATTTTAGTTGCTGTTGACTACATTACTAAGTGGGTTGAAGCTATTCCAACTAGTAGTGCTGATCACAACACTTCTATTAAAATGCTTAAAGAAGTCATTTTCCCGAGGTTTGGAGTCCCTAGATATTTAATGACTGATGGTGGTTCACATTTTATTCATGGTGCTTTCCGTAAGTTGCTTGCTAAATATGATGTTAACCATAGAATCGCATCTCCTTACCATCCTCAGTCTAGTGGTCAAGTTGAATTAACTAATATAGAAATAAAATTGATTTTGTAAAAGACCGTTAATAGATCCAGAAAGAATTGGTCTAAAAAACTTGATGATGCATTATGGGCTTACAGAACTGCATATAAAAATCCTATGGGTATGTCTCCGTATAAAATGGTTTATGGAAAATCATGTCATTTACCTCTTGAATTAGAACATAGAGCTTATTGGGCAATTAAAGAACTTAATTATGATTTTAAACTTGCCGGTGAGAAGTGGTTATTTGATATTAGCTCCTTAGATGAATGGAGAACCCAAGCCTATGATAATGCTAAGTTGTTTAAAGAAAAAGTTAAAAGGTGGCATGACAAAAGAATTCAAAAACGGGAATTCAAAGTAGGTGATCATGTTCTATTATACAATTCTCATTTGAGATTCTTTGCAGGAAAACTTCTCTCTAAATGGGAAGGACCGTATATCATCGAAGAAGTTTATCGCTCCGGAGCCATCAAAATAAACAACTCCGAAGGCAATAATCCGAGAGTGGTGAATGGGCAAAGAATTAAGCACTATATTTTAGGTACTCCCATTAATGTTGAAACTAATATTATTGAAACAATTACACCGAAAGAGCACATCAAAGAGTCGTTCCGGAACACTCCAGAACCCTGAAAAGGGGTAGGTATGTGATACGGTAAGTAAACCGACTCCAAAAATTCCATAAAAAATATTTCTGTCAGTTTTGGAATATTAGAAAAATTACAAAAATAAGAAATAGCCGAGGGGACCCACGTGTCGCCCACAAGGCAGAAGGGCGCGACCCCCCCTAGGGCGCGCCGTGGTGCCTTGTGGGCCCCACGTGTGCCTTCCTGACTCCGTTTTCTTCCCGTATGCTTGTTTTGCAAGATAAAAATTCTTTATATATACTCCCGTATGTTTTGACCGCCGCATCGCGAGTTTCTTCTCTGTTCTTGTTTCGGGCTATTTTTCTGACAGATCTAGGTCGCCATGACGTCTCCAAGTTCGTCCAAGGACAAGTTTTATGAGAAGGTCATCAACCCGTACCTACTGAAGGTGATGAAGCACCCTCAAACCATTGAGATGCATGAGGGGGTGCTCCACATCCGGTACGTTCAAGGACCTAAGAAGACCGGGAGCGAGAAGGCCAGGCTGGAAGCGGTGGAACAGGAGATCTTCAAGTGCCAGGGCATGGTGGAGCGCGGACTTTGTGCTAACCACTCCATGATCACGGAATTCATCCGTGAGCACAAGGTGGACGGCAAGAATATTGGGGACGTCATCTTCAAGCTCAATAATCAGATTGACTATCTTCAGGCCCAAATTTATGATCTACAAAACCAAAATTTTGAGTATGAGGCCAAGTTCAAAGGTATGAGTTTAGCTGGAAATTTCAGGACTCCGGAAACACGCTCGTCTTTTATGATGGAGAACCTATGCCTTGGAAGACGGAGGACAAGGCCACCTCACCATCACCACCATCAACGAAGAAGGAGACTTGAGTACATGGGTATGGGCACTCCCCTTGGCTTGTGCCAAGCTTGGGGGAGGCACCCCGGTATCGTATCACCATCACTTTCTCATCATCATTACCTATCTTAGTTCGATCCTTAGTTATTTCATGATTTAGAGGAATAAAGTTTTAGTATGATTTAGTTTCGAGTGCTTTCTTTGTGATCTATCTATCTATCTATGTAATCGTGTGTGAAAGTTATATAATGAAGAGTAGTTTGAGTTGAGTGTTTTGCTTTTGATGATCTAATCTTAGAAATAAAGGAAGAATAAAATCATATGCTAATCCCATGGGGAGTGATGACTTCACATAAAAGAAGTATAATTTATAAAACTTGTTGGAAGTTGACAAACATAGCATTGGTCATTGTAGCAATTCATGAAAAAGTAATAAAGGAAGAGAGGTCTCACATATAAATATACTATCTTGGACATCTTTTATGATTGTGAGCCCCCATCAAATATTCTATGTCAATTAGTTGACGTTGGACAAGGAAGACAACGTAATGGGTTATGTTTGCTTATATTCACATAGAAGTTATATTGTTTTGGATCCTCTAACATGTGGGGTTTGCCCCTATCTTTGCTAGCCAAAAATCCGCACCAAGTAGAGATACTACTTGTGCATCCAAAACCTTAAACCCAGTTTCATGCCATGAGAGTTCACCATATCTACCTATGGATTGAATAAGATCCTTCAAGTAAGTTGTCATCGGTGAGAAATCAATAAAAATTGCTCTTAAATATGTATGAACTTTTATTGTAAGGGAAAATAAGCTTTGTACGATCTTGTGATGGTGGAGCAATAAAAGCGACATACTGCATAATAAAGGTCGCTATCACAAGGGGCAATATAAAGTGACGTTCCTTTACATTAAGAGCTTGCACATCCAAAAACAAAAGCGCACGACAACCTCTGCTTCCCTCTGCGAAGGGCCTATCTTTTACTTTATGTATTTACTTTCGTGCAAGAGTCAATAGTATTCTTCTCTATTCCGTTTTTATTTTCTCTTTTGGCAAACATCATGTGGTGGGGATTGATCCATGCATATATATCCAGTAGAATGTAGGTGATCATGAGTTATTATTGTGACATTACCCTTGAGGTAAATATGTTGGGAGGCGAAATTATAAGCCCCTATCTTTCTATGTGTTCACCTGAAACTTTTGCTCCATAAGTATGACGTGAGTGTCAGCAATCATAGAAGACTAAATGATAGTTGAGTATGTGAACTTGCTAAACAAAGCTCTTAAATAGACTCTTCCTGATAATATGATGAATTGCAATTGGTTCAGTGACTGAGATCATAGTTTGTTAGTTTTCAATTTGGTTTATGGTACATACTTTAACTTGTCGATGAATTGTTACTTTTTCATGAGAAGTTCTATGATGATATATTGCTGTTACCATAAAGATCATGATGCTTCATGTCCGTATTTTATTTTTATCGACGTCTCTCTCTCTAAACATGTGGTCATGATTATCGATTTCGACTTTTCGCTTGAGGGCAAGCGAGGTCTAAGCTTGGGGCAGTTGATACGTCTAATTTGCATCATGATTTCCTACTGTTATTTATTATGTTTTTGATCATTATTTCACCTTATGATACAATTCTTATGCCTTCTCTCTCTTAATTTGCAAGATTTACATGAAGAAGGAGAATGCCGGCAGCTGGAATTCTAGACCTGAAATAGCCACATCAAAGATACCTAATCTAAAGAGCTCCAATTGACCTGAAATTTCACGGAGATTTTATTGAATATATAAAAAATACAGGAGAGAAGAAATACCAGAGGGGACCCACCAACTGCCCACAAGGCAGCAGGGCGCGTCCCCCCCTGGGCACGCCCTAGTGCCTTGTGGGGCCCACAGCTGGCGTCTGGCCCCCTCCCTCTGCTATATGAAGCCATTTGCCCTAGAAAAAATACAGAGAAGGCTTTTGGGACGAAGCGCCCAACGTCTCGAGGCGGAACCTGGGCAGGAGCTATTTTGTTCTCCGGCGGAGCGATTCCGCCGGGGATACTTCCCTCCGGGAGGGGTAAATCGAAGCCATCGACATCACCAACGATCCTCTCATCGTGGGAGGACCAATCTTCATCAACATCTTCACCAGCACCATCTCATCTCAAATCCTAGTTCATCTCTTGTATTCAATCTTTGTCTCAAAACCTCAGATTGGTACCTGTGGGTTGCTAGTAGTGTTGATTACATCTTGTAGTTGATGCTAGTTGGTTTATTTGGTGGAAGATTAAATGTTCAGATCCTTAATGCTATTTCATACCCCTCTGATCTTGAACATGAATATGATTTGTGAGTAGTTACTTTTGTTCTTGAGGACATGGGAGAAGTCTTGTCATAAGTAACCATGTGAATTTCGTATTCGTTCGATATTTTGATGATATGTATGTTGTTGCTTCCTTTAGTGGTGTCGTGTGAACGTCGACTACATGATACTTCACCATCTTTGGGCCTAAGGGAAGGCATTGTGGAGTAGTAATTAGATGATGGGTTAAACCCTAGTTTATGCGCTATTCCGTAAGGGGCTGATTTGGATCCATATGTTTCATGCTATGGTTAGAGTTATCTTAATTCTTCTTTTGTAGTTGCGGATGCTTGCGAGAGGGGGTAATCATAAGTGGGAGGCTTGTTCAAGTAAGAACAGCACCCAAGCACCGGTCCACCCACATATCAAATTATCAAAGTAGCGAACGCGAATCAAACAAACATGATGAAAGTGACTAGATGAAATTCCCATGTGTCCTCGAGAACACTTTGCTTATTATACAAGTTCGTTCCGGCTTGTCCTTTGCTATAAAAAGGATTGGGCCACCTTGCTGCACCTTTTTGTTATCGTTGTTACTTGTTACATGTTACAAATTATCTTGCTATCAAAACTATCTGTTACCGCTACTTTCAGTACTTGCAGAGAATACCTTGCTGAAAACCGCTTGTCATTTCCTTCTGCTCCTCGTTGGGTTCGACACTCTTACTTATCGAAAGGACTACGATTGATCCCCGATACTTGTAGGTCATCAGTATTGCGTGAGGTTGAAAATGCTGAAGTGCATTAGAAGTATGATCCAATTGCCTGGTTTAACACCGGGGTGCTCATGATTTATATTTATGCGGTGAAGGCAGAGTCATGCCATGCTAACATGATAAATGAGTTGGGATAACATTCGTTAAGGATCATATATTTTGAAAGTTTAATGATTATGTTTCTTATATTGATGGATATTATTATGTTGATATTATTACTTCATTGTTTCTCACCATTTATACCGTAAAGAGATTACATGATAAACATGTTAGGTACCATTCAACATAAAAAATTCTGTTTTTATCATTTACCTACTCGAGAACGAGCAGGAATTAAGCTTGGGGATGCTGATACGTCTCCAACGTATCTATAATTTTTGATTGTTTCAAGCTACTATATTATCAATCTTGGATACTTTATATGCCTTAATATGCAATTTTATATCATTTTTGGGAACTAACCTATTAACCCAGTGCCTAGTGCCAGTTGCTGTTTTTTGCCTGTTTTTGTTTTCCAGAAAATCAGTACCAAACGGAGTCCAAACGCTACGAAACTTTTTGATAATTTTTTTCTGGACATAAGGGGTCGTAGAAGCTTCGGGAGGAGACCATATGGCAAACAAGGAGACGGCAAGGCAATAGGGCGCGCCCTGGGGGGTTAGGCGCGCCCTGATGCCTTGTGGGCCCCACGTGGCTCCGTCTGACCTAATTCCACTTCTATAAATTCTCAAATATTGGGAAACCAACAGAGAGCCACCCGAAATAACTTTTTCGTCACCGCAAGCTTATGTTCTTTCGCGATCCCATCTGGAGGCCTTTTCCGGCGATCTGCCGGATGGGGAATCGATCACGGAGGGCTTCTACATCAACCTTGCTGCCCTACCGATGATGTGAGAGTACTTCACCACAGACCCACGGGTCCATAGCTAGTCTTCTCTCTCTTTGATCTTCAATACAATGTTCTCCTCGATCTTCTTGGAGTTCTATCCGATGTAATCTTCTTTTGCGGTGTGTTTGTTGGGATCCGATGAATTGTGGGTTTATGATCAGATTATTCATTGAAAGTAATTGAGTCTTTTCTGAACTTTATTATGCATGATTATGATAGCTTTGTATTCCTCTCCGATCTATCCGTTTGGTCTAGCCAACTAGATTGATTTATCTTTAGTGGGAGAGGTGCTTTGTAGTGGGTTCAATCTTGCGGTGTCCTCACCCAGTGATAGTAGGGGTAGCGAGGCACGTATTGTATTGTTGCTACTAAGGATAAAACGATGGGGTCTATTCATATTGATTGAGTTAGTTTGTCTATATCATGTCATCTTGCTTAAGGCGTTACTCTATTTGTTATGAATTTAATACCATAGATGCATGCCGGATAGCGGTCGATTGGTGGAGTAATAGTAGTAGATGCAGGCAGGAGTCGGTCTACTTGTCACGGACGTGATGCCTATATGTGTGATCATTGCCGTGAATACGTCATAACTATGCGCTTTTCTATCAATTGCCCAACAGTAATTTGTTTACCCAGCGTATGCTATGTGTCCGAGAGAGAAGCCTCTAGTGAAAACTATGGCCCCCGAGTATGCTTCAATCATATTATAAAAAAATACCTTGCTGCAATTTATTTACTTTTATTTTATTTTGCAATTTATCTGTCTACCTATGCAAGATTTGATCCTTGCAAGTAACAAGTTCAACGGGATTGACAACCCTCTTACCCGCGTTGGGTGCAAGTATTTGCTTTTGTGTGTGCAGGTGCTGTTCACTAGGATTTGCGTGGTTCTCCTGGTTTGATAAACCTTGGTTCTCACTGAGGGAAATACTTATCTCTACTGTATTGTTTCACCCTTCCTCTTCGGGAATAATCCCAACGCAGCTCACAAGTAGCAGGGTTGGCGGCAGGTATAGATACGGATGGAAAAACTCCCTGCTAATAATTATCTGCATGCCTAATTAACTTTTTGACTAATTATTTATTTGCATTCATGACTCGGTTTCCAAATTGATTTGGTGCGAGAAATACCCTATTTAAATGGACCTAATTAATTGCATGTGTAATTAATTACATTAGTGGCTTGATTTCCAAATTGAATCGGTGCTCGGTTTCCAATTTGTTACGAAACATTTATAAACATAATTTGATACATAAATGAGATCACGTGCTCCTGCATAGAAAGACCAGGCGATCCATGAAATACATCTATCAATAGAAGGAAAGTTCTGATCTGTTCAGATTTTTTCTTTTTATTTTGTTCAGAGGGAAGGTCAAAAAATCGAGTATGAAAAACTAGAAGGTGGGGTTCAGTTGGGAAAAAAAATCCGTGGTAACGTGCAAGGGATAAAAACCAACATGGAGTGGGTGGTGCGAGGTGAGGTGAAAATATACCGTGGATAGCGGCCTACCAACTCCCTTTAGGAGTAGAGATTAATTGCATGTCTAATTAATTACATTAATAGCTTAATTTTCAAATTGATTCCGTGTTCGGTTTCCAATTTGTTTTTGCATTTCTTAAGGAACATTAATAAACATAATTTGATACATAAAGTTGATCATGTGCGCCCGCATGGAAAGATAGGGCATCAACGAAATCCATCTATCAAGATCAAAAACATCTTATTAGTAAGAGACGCAATTGCCGCACCTAAATCCCCTAATTATCTGCTGATCTAAGATGATCCATTCTCGCGTGTGCTTCCACATCCCGCGCATGCCCGATGAGATCGCCTTAAATCACGCATGCACCATTCAACTCACTTCCTTCCAATTCACGTCTCATCGATTCTATATTGTAGTTAATTGCCAAGATAGAAAAGGAAAAAACAAGATATGCAAGAGAAAATCGAGTGCGGCCTAACAAAACCAGACGCCCGTCCTTGGTCCTCGGCATAAAAAACCCAGCTTGGAGGGGTTGGTGGGAGGTAGAGATACGGTTGGAAAATATCCCTACTACTAATTATTGCATGGCTAATTAACTGTCCGACTAATTAATTATTTGCATTAATGACTAGGTTTTCCAATTGATTTGGCGTGAGAAAATCCCTATTTAAATGCACCTAATTAATTGCATGTGTAATTAAACATTTATGGTTTGATTTCCAAATTGGTTCGGTGCTCGGTTTACAATTTGTTTTTGCTTTTTTTTAAGAAACATTCATAAACATAATTTGATACATAAAGGGGATCACGTGCGCCAACATGGAAAGACAAGTCGATCAACGATATCCATCGTCACGGTAAGGAAAGTTTTGATCTGTTCAAATCTTTACTAGTTATTTTGTTAAGAGGGAAGGTCAAAAAATAGGTATGAAAAACGGGAAGGTGAGTTTCAATTTGGAAAAAATCGGTGGGAACGTGCAAGGTATAAGAAAAACATCGTGGAGGGTGGTGGGAGGAGAGGCGAGAATAAACCGTGGATACTGGCCTGCAAATTACCCCTCTAGGAGTAGAGATGTGTAGGATATCTAGCATATATGGCGCATCTTTTGTAACCGATCGACAAAAGATGCCCTATATATGTATCGTACACATTAATTTGTTGCAATATACAGTATTTCTAATTTATTTCATTGGCGTGTGAAATTAACGGCGCGGCATGATCTCCAAATTAATTGGCCTGATCTATCGTAAAAAAATATAGTAATTAGTCTGCTACGCATCTCACAATTGATTTCTCCTCCCCTCTATATATTCAAGCGCGAGGCTGTTGCTCCATTGCCATTAGCTCACAATCCGACTACGTACTTTACTCGCAGCCCTGTAAAAAATATCCAATATGAGAGGCGGCGGTTTGGTTTACGCGGTGACAATCCTTCTGCTCATGGGATACCTTGCAGTCATAGCACAGTGTAAGCATGTACATACGTCAACATCTTCTTATATTTCTCAGCCACGGATGCATGTAAATTACCCCTCCGTTCCATATTAATTGGCGTTTAAACGGATGTATCTAGACGTCACTCAAATGGATGTATCTAGATGTATTTCAGTGTTAGATATATCCGTTTAAGCGTCAATTAATATAAGAGAGAGGGAGTACCAAATAAACTTCTAACGAACACGTAATATTAAATTGATGCAAACAGGTCGTTTCGATGCCGGAAGAAGGAGCTACAAGGAGGATCATGCCGGAGGTACTACGGTGTTGACACCTGATTTTGGCACGATGCAAAATACAGTAAAGGCGGACTCAAGCGGCAAGATCTTCTACACGAGAAAGTTCATATTGCCGGCATGAAAGGCTTGCCGGCATGGAATCTTGCCGCCCGAGCGGAAGGCTTGCCGGTTTCGAGTGCTTGCCGATTTCAGTAAAGATTCAAATAGAGGCAGGGGACGATCCGGCAAGGAGACAGCCCGGCAAGGAGACGGCCCGGCAAGGAGATGACCCGGCAGGAGGCAATCCGGCAAGGAGATGGTCCGGCAAGGAGGCGATCCGGCAAGGACGATCCGGCAAAGCGACCCGGCAAGATACCCTGATGGTACTCCCGGGAGGGCGGCAGCCCGTCGAAGACCGGGGATCAAGATGGACGTTCCGGCTCATCAAGACAGCTTCTGGAGCGGTACTACCGCCTGTATAAGCGGTACTACCGCTTGGGCGGTACTACCGTGTTTTACTACCGCGTCTACTACCGCTTACGAAAATACTTCTGGAATCCCGAGGACCCCAAGCGGAAGTGGCGCAGCACTAAGCCGTACCCAGGGCGGTACTACCGCTGGAAGCGGTACTACCGCTTGCCTAGAGCGGTACTACCGCTTGTCGACGCACAAATTCGGGCAGGTTCGGTTTGAATCCGAGTTAGGCTAGAGTTAGGACTCTAGGACGTGAATTGATGTAATTCTCTTGTAAGGAAAGCCTAGATGAATCCATGACTTGTACGGGAAGTCCAACCCCCTCTTAAATAGAAGAGGTGATGGCCGATTGGAACAACAGACAATCGAACAAATCAATCTACATCTTTTACCCTAGTTTTTACATCTCTCCCTTGTTCTTTCTCTCTCGTTCTTCGTTCGTTCTTCGTATTGAAGTGCGGCGATCCTCGAGGCCCTAGGGGCGAGCGAATCGACCTAGGGCAGCCCATCGTCCATCCGTGACTCCTGACAGGTTCCATCCCGGAGAAGCGGTGCGTCGGGTCTACAAAAGCGCCTGCCGGATTGTCTTGCGTACCGCGCTTCCGGCAGGCCTCCCTCGACGTGAGCTGCGGTGCATCACCCCCGGCGTCGAGGGTACGCGTGACGCGTTCGTGTGTGAACACACTTTTTGGCGACTCCGCTAGGGACGAAAGATCAAGAATCATCATCAACCATGTCAAATCTTCCCCAGCCCTCAGAAGTTAGCGCCGATAACATCATTAAGCCCGGTCTTGATGAGCTATCGGAGGAACATCGCCAGACCTACGAAGCGCTCAAGAAACAGCGTGAAGAGGCTTTTGAGGCGCTCAAGAAGAAGCGCGAGGAGGAGGATTTGGAGGCGTTTCTTTCAAGTTTCAAGAAGGACCGCCAAGGCAACATCACTCCGATTGGAGAAATCAGGTTACCTCCTCCCATTGATGGACAAGATGAAATCACTGTGAGCAATGTTTTTTCTCCTGAGCAACTGGCTGTGATTGAAAGTCTTGTTAGTAAGGGTAATGTGATGGCGTACAATTCTTTCGTGGCAAATACCAATGCTCAGAAAAATATGCCGCCGTCATCTAGTGGTAATGTTGGTGTATCCATTAGCCCAGAAAAACCTAATCCAACTTCACCTATTTCATCGGCACCTCCCATGCAACAACATTACAATTTTCCGATGAATTTTTATCCCAGCCAAACCAATCAACTTGTGGCCGCACCTGCATACCCTAATCCTATTATGTGTGTGCCCAATTCGGCGTCTACGCCAAATTACTTTGTCACATCACCTATGAATACAAGCATGTTTGGTCTTCCGCCAAATTATGTTTCGGCGCCTACTCCACAAGTTGCGTCACTAGCTAGTTCCCAAGTTGCTCCTATGTCATTGCCACAAGCATCTTCATCTACCTCGGATCCAATTTTAGCCAAATTAAGGGAGGATTTGCATAAGATGTTTCAAGAAACTTTCGGAAACGAGCCGAAAGTAAAGAGTCGTGTGTATCAAAAGTCTTATCCTGAACACTTCGACGCAGTTTTGTACCCTCCAGGTTATAAGGTTCCTGATTTTGTAAAATTTAGTGGAGAGGGCACAAAAACAACTTGGGAGCATGTGAGTCAGTATCTAGCACAGTTGGGTGAAGCAAGTTCCATAGAAGAATTGAAAGTGCGGTTATTTCCCTTATCTTTAACTGGCACCGCATTTTCATGGCTTGCTGCTTTGCCACCTGGCTCAATTCTCTTATGGTCGCAACTAGAGCAAAAGTTTCATGATCATTTTTATAGTGGCGACAATGAGCTTAAGTTATCGCATCTTACATCGGTTAGGCAAAAGCATGATGAATCGGTCACCGATTATGTCAAAAGATTTAGAGATATAAAAAACCGATGCTATAGCTTAGTGATAACCGAAAGAGACTTGGCGGATCTTGTCCTTAATGGTTTGAAAACTCACATTAAGGAGAGGCTAGAAAGTTATGAATTTTTAAATATTAACCAAGTCTTGCAGAAAGCTTTGGCTCAAGAAAGCCGAAGTAAAGAGATTCATAGGTCAACAACCGATCGTCCTAGAATGCATATGCTTGATTATAATGATGAATATTCGGACGATGAGGTTGATGTCTGTACCACTGAATTTGTTTGGTCCTCAAAGGCCAAACCCTATGCATGCAATGCTCTTAAGCCGATTCGTAAGAATCGTGATGAGGAGATGAAATTTACTTTTGATATATCCAAGTGTGATAGAATATTTGATGCTCTCTTGCAAGAAAAAATGATTAGAATATCACACACCATACCTACGTTTGAGGAGCTGAAACGGCGTGCTTATTGCAAATATCATAATTCATTTTCTCATGCTACTAATGATTGCAATGTTTTTCGGAGACAGATACAATCGGCCATTAATGACGGACGATTGAGTTTTTCTGAGATGCAAGTTGATAGACAGCCCTTCCCAATGAATACCATGACTTTGGAGGGGAAGAAAATGTTAATTCGGCCTAACATAGCCGAATCAACTAATAAAGACAATATTGTCATTGGTGAGCCCAGGAAGAACAAAGATGGCGACAAGATCTTGGGGAGGCAAGTCATGCTTGAGAAGCAATCCGATGGTGGAGAGGTAATCAAGATCACCATAAAAAATCCTGCACTCGGGAGGCAACCGCAAGTACAAGAGGATACTCATGTTGAATTTATCAAGCCCAAGAATTCAGAAGTTGGCAAGTGTAAAAGGAGTGAAGCTAAGCACAAGCGAATCAAGCCAACTTTTGATATGTTGCTATCTAAATATGCAAGTCAAGCGGCCGGTTCTAGCTCCAATCGGCCATCATATTCAAAACGTTCAAGATCACCTCTGAAGCAAGAGTTTCGACACTATGCAAGGCCATATGGGTCATGGGCACCGGCACCATGGATGTCGCCACCCCCCTATGCGCCATATTACATGGGAGACTTCAATGGAGGATGGGGGCAGCCCCCAATGGCTCCTTATGCTTTTCATATGGGGTGGACAACACCTAGAAGGCCTGCTCACAAAAAGTTTTATTATCCTACACAAGGCCGTTCAAGCCATGGTGCTAATCGGCCAACAAAAAATTCTCCAAGCGAAGCAGAATCTAGGGATCCCAAGTATATTCAACCTAAGTGGTGTCCTCCCGGTCTGTCTAAGACACAAAAAAGGAGATTACAACGTATGAGGAGCCGCGAGAAGGCGGCACATGAAGTAGAAGAGCAAAAGGATGAATTGTTCAATAAAATTCGGCCCGTGGCGCCCACAAAACAAGTGTGGAGGCCTAAACAAAAAGGAAATGCAGATGTCTCTACACTAGCTACAACAGCACCTACGCCACCAAAAAAGGATGATGCAGCCCCTATTACATCGTCCACGCCACCTGAAACATCCCCTTTTATTGAGGAAATTTTAAGTCCAATATACACATTGGGAGATGAAGATGAGATGGAGGATTTTGAATCTACGCCGGTTCGGGATGGTGGCAATCGACTTCAAGATATATACTTATCATCTTAACCACAAACATGGCCGATATATGATTATCGCCCTAAGCACATATAAATGGCCGATGGAGTGTTGACATCGTCCTTAGAGCAAGCTCTATGCGAATTATTTTTCGGCACACAAGTTTGGCCGAAAAACAGGGGGGCATGTGTTGACACCTGATTTTGGCACGATGCAAAATACAGTAAAGGCGGACTCAAGCGGCAAGATCTTCTACACGAGAAAGTTCATATTGCCGGCATGAAAGGCTTGCCGGCATGGAATCTTGCCGCCCGAGCGGAAGGCTTGCCGGTTTCGAGTGCTTGCCGATTTCAGTAAAGATTCAAATAGAGGCAGGGGACGATCCGACAAGGAGATAGCCCGGCAAGGAGACGGCCCGGCAAGGAAACGGCCCGGCAAGGAGACGGCCCGGCAAGGAGATGGCCCGGCAAGGGAACGATCCAGCAGGAGGCGATCCGGCAAGGAGACGGCCCGGCAAGGAGATGACCCGGCAGGAGGCAATCCGGCAAGGAGATGGTCCGGCAAGGAGGCGATCCGGCAAGGACGATCCGGCAAAGCGACCCGGCAAGATACCCTGATGGTACTCCCGGGAGGGCGGCAGCCCGTCGAAGACCGGGGATCAAGATGTACGTTCCGGCTCATCAAGACAGCTTGTGGAGCGGTACTACCGCCTGTATAAGCGGTACTACCGTGTTTTACTACCGCGTCTACTACCGCTTACGAAAATAATTCTGGAATCCCGAGGACCCCAAGCGGAAGTGGCACGGCACTAAGCCGTACCCAGGGCGGTACTACCGCTGGAAGCGGTACTACCGCTTGCCTAGAGCGGTACTACCGCTTGTCGACGCACAGATTCGGGCAGGTTCGGTTTGAATCCGAGTTAGGCTAGAGTTAGGACTCTAGGACGTGAATTGATGTAATTCTCTTGTAAGGAAAGCCTAGATGAATCCATGACTTGTACGGGAAGTCCAACCCCCTCTTAAATAGAAGAGGTGATGGCCGATTGGAACAACAGACAATCGAACAAATCAATCTACATCTTTTACCCTAGTTTTTACATCTCTCCCTTGTTCTATCTCTCTCATTCTTCGTTCGTTCTTCGTATTGAAGTGCGGCGATCCTCGAGGCCCTAGGGGCGAGCGAATCGACCTAGGGAAGCCCATCGTCCATCCGTGACTCCTGACGGGTTCCATCCCGGAGAAGCGGTGCGTCGGGTCTACAAAAGCGCCTGCCGGATTGTCTTGCGTACCGCGCTTCCGGCAGGCCTCCCTCGATGTGAGCTGCGGTGCATCACCCCCGGCGTCGAGGGTACGCGTGACGCGTTCGTGTGTCAACATACGGTCAACACGACATCATTAGACGAGAGCAAGCTTACCATACGCTTCTGCGTCGGCCGGCCATGTCATCACTCTACGAAAGCCTGTTACTGTTGTTACACTCTGCCGGACAAACCGTGCTACGAGTCGGAAGATTTTTTTTTTTGAAACAGGGCAAAAGATTTGCCACTTTCATTGATTAAGAAGAAGAGAATTGCCCAGTTAATTAACGGAAACCCGGGCGAAAACCGTTACAACACGCCCCCAAAAAGGCACCATCAACACACGCCGACCCCGGGGCCGCGCACCAGGCGAGCCGCCGGCTCCGTCACCCGAGCAACCCATAGCCGACACCCTACAACCAAAACCGAAGCCGCCGCTCCGGCATCCACGCCGACCCCGAGGCCGCGCACGAGGTGAGCCGCCTGCTCTGCCGCCCAAGCAACTGGAGTTGACACCCTACAACCATCTCCGGAGCCGCCGCTCCGACATACAGACGGAAACCACACACGCCGACCCCGAGGCCGCGCACCAGGCGAGCCGCCAGCTTCGTCACCCGAGCAACCGAAGCCGACACCCAACAACCTTATCCGGAGCCGCCGCTCCGACCTCCACGCCGACCCCGAGGCCGCGCACCAGGCTGGCCAACGACACTGCCACCCACGTGGCCAATGCCAATGCCCCTCCATGACGACGAGATCCGGAGCCGCCGCTCCGACTTCCACGCCGGCCCCGAGGCCGCGCACCACCCGAGCCGATGGCTCCCCCAGGCCAAGACCACTCCAGATCGATGCCTCCAAGAAGGAACGCGACACCGGAGCGCCGCCATAATCCGCTCCAAGAACTTGGAACAGGGGTTTCCCCCGGAGTGCGAGAGAAGAGGTTGTAGGCTGTCGAACGACGATGCCTCCAAGAAGGTGTGCAGCGCCCACAGGCGTCGCCGTCGTCGGCCCCGGCTAAGGCCAAGGCAAGGCATTTACCCCGAGCAGCCAACGGAAGCCCTCCCCTCGAAACGGCACACGGAAGCCACCGCCCGCCTGAACCACCACCCGCCTCCAGAGCCCGGAGCCACCGATGAGAGCAGCCCGCCGCCGCCACCTGCACCACGCAGAGCCGCCGACCAGACTACCCCATCACCACCGCAGGAGCCAAAACTGTCCACATCTGGACAGATCTGACGCCCCGCGCAACAGCCACAACCAACCCATCGGCCAGCACCAAGCGTCCCTGGCGCGACCGAGGGCCAGCGTACTGCCGCCCCCGAGCTCCAGCCATGGCGCAGCCCACGCAGCCACCACAGCCGCCGTTGCGGAAGAAGAGGTCCGGGGCCGCCGCCCCGGCGTCCGAGCACCACCCGCCATCACACTCTCAGATCCGCCTCGCTGCAGCAGCAGCACATCCCCGCACGCGCGCCCCCGCGTCGTCGGTCCTTGCTCGCCGCCGGCCTCAAGAGCGCCCGCGCCGCACCTCCATTGCAGTCACCCGCGAGCAGAAACACGCCCGCCCGCCCCACTTGAGCAACTTCCCGCGCCACCACGCGCCCGCATCTGGCAGAGCCGCGCCCTCGAATCTCCCTCGCACACCAGCGCGCCCCGCAGCCCTGGATCCGCCCGGCCGAGGCACCTCCATGCCGCACGCGCGCGCCCACGGCGCACCTCGCCGGCGCACACGGGCCAAGCCGCCAGATCCGCGCGGCAGGAGGCCACCGCGCCCGCCCTGGCCGGATCCACGCCCACGTGCACACGCGCGCCCAGCCATCCACCCTCGGACGCCGCCGCGCCGCGAAGCCTCGAGCTCCAGCGGGAGCACCGGGACAGAGCACCCACCGAGGCGGCCGGCCCGCGCCGTCCAACCCCAAGCGGGAGGAGGAGAAGGCCCCGCCGCCGCCGCGCCGCGCGGGCTTTGCCCAGCGACGCCTGCCGGCGGCGGCGAGGGGAGGAAGGGCGGCTGGGTGTGGCTCGGGCGGCGGCTAGGGTGCGCTCCTGACCGCCCGCGGGAGCGACCGAGGAGCGCGGTGCTTTCTCAGCTACTTGTTTTATTGAGACACTCTACTCCTTGTTTTGGCGTTCAAGTCGGAAGATGAGTGCAAGAACAAATGTCCCACCTGTGACCCCAGGTGTCCCCTTGCATCTGCCAAGGAATTGCATGCATGAACAAATGCCTCATGTAGAAATACAAAAATTAGTAATGAGCATGCTTATTATGTGAGATAAATAGTAGAGTGGTGTGCCGTATCTTTACAAATGATTCTGCCTTTTGTCCTTTTAGCCATTGTTTTTTCTTTCACTAGATAATTGCCCCTATGTTGCAAGCGTCGCATAAATATCCAGCGGATTAGACCGTGATTTACCTTCATATATTAATATGATTGTGTAACAAAGAATTTATTTGGTAAGCACTTATTGGTTTGCTAAATAAAACATAATTTTATTTGGTAAGTTGATAAAAGATGGGACAGTTGACCAACAAGAGGTGGGAGGACAAAAAATCATGAGCCGGTAGATAATTTAAAAAAAAATGTGAATAGGTTGATATTTTTATTGGTTTACCAAAGAAAATATAATTTTATTTGGTAATTTAGTAAGCATGGATGAGGCAGTTTTCAAGGAAAACCGATGAAAAAACTAGAGATGAGAGGGCAAAAAATCAAAATGGGGAGAATAACTTGCTTGATTGCTTTGAGATAGTGAGATTATTTGCATTTATTTATTTCTCCTTTGAGAATAAGGCTGGTCATGGTAGGAGTAACTTAGCTATTAACATAACGCACCCAGAACAAATTTGCTTGTGTGACAAGTAGTTAATGAGGAGAGAAGTGTTCATGGTAGTTAACAGAAATTTAATCATGTTGCACAATCGACTATCCAACCCCAGATATATATTCCCTCCATTCGAAATTACTTGTCATAGAAATGGATGTATCTCGACATATTTTTAGTTCTACATACATCCATTTCTATCCATTTTTACGATAAATAATTCGGGACGGAGGGAGTACCATACAAAAGATCCATAACTTCTCTTTCCTCCTCCACAAGAAAAGCTCTTCTCCTCCCGTCGGCGCCGCCGCCGGTCCGCCCCATCTCCGATGGCCTCTAGGCCATGGAGGTGCGGAGGATCTCGGCCCCCCGCCGGCGGGAGGGACCCCGTTCTCGTTCTTGTTAGATTCAGCGTGTTGGTTGGGGCTGTGTGGCGGCGGCGATATCCCATAGTAGGAATAATGTCTCCCACGTTCTATCCCCGTCCCGA
The DNA here is from genome assembly GCA_039707655.1 of Elymus sibiricus. Classification (NCBI taxonomy): domain Eukaryota; kingdom Viridiplantae; phylum Streptophyta; class Magnoliopsida; order Poales; family Poaceae; genus Elymus; species Elymus sibiricus. Next base: position 443,049,861 of record CM077668.1, read on the forward strand.
TGGTGTGTCTAGCATCATCGGAGGGCGTGTGGAGGTTTGTCTCCGTCGGATCTCGCGGGATTCGGTCGGTGCTGGTCTTCGGTGGATCTGTTTGGATCCGGTCTTCGTTCGCCTTTGTTTGGGTGTTTACAGGTTTGATTCTTCTGATCTACGACTTTCTTCATCGGCGATGGTTGCTACTCTGGTGCGCTGGTCCTATGGGGCCTTAGCACGACGACTTCCCGACTGTCTACTACAACAAGGTTTGCCCGGCTCCGGTGAGGGAGGGGCGATGACGGCGGCGCGCCTTCGGCTCGCTCCAGTGCTTGTAGTCATCGCTAGGTGGTCCACGGACATGGTTGTAATTTTTATTACCTCTGTTGTTCTTTGTACTGCCATGATTGAAGATGAATAGATTGAAAGTTTCTCGCAAAAAAAAAAAGATCATATGTTTGTTTTGCTCTCCTTGATGGTCCCACCAGTTCCATTCATCGAGCGATGCTTAGAGCGGATGGCTCTTTCTATAGTTTTTTTTTTGCGGGGTGGCTCCTTCTATGGTTTATCTGTATAATCCTGTTTTTTCGTCTAAGAAACACCAACTAAACTAAGATTCTACTCCTAAATAGAATTAGTAATAAATTTCTTTGTCTCCGGGTCATTAAGACCACTACCACATTCCAGAAGAGACCTGGCATTTAAACAATCATGATGGAAAATGAAGCATTGTCTCGTATATCAATATACTATTAAAGAAAGTCTAGACAACACATAAAGAGTATCATGTAACTTTTCTTCCCAGTGTTAAAAAAAAACTTTACTTGCCATACTGATGACATAACTGAAAAAGCAAATTTTTACAATGAAATAAGGTTGCAGGTGTATATTCAACTGCAAGTACAAATGTGAGAACACTGTGGGTCCTTCCATCTTGTACACCGAACCTTACAAGCATTCAAGGTAGGTGGCCATGAAAGTTCACAAGGATAGGCCACAATGCTGGGACGACAATGCTGGCGTCGCCATTCTTCTTGTGCTTATATTCGGCCACCTCCATGGTCTCGAGGTCAACAGAGAACAATCACGTTTTTGCCCCCGCGGAGAGGACTACCGACCTCTTGTTGGCCTCAACAATTTCCAGAGCACCGCTACCACCACCAAAGTACTCATGTTTGTATCCTACCAGTCCAGATGTAGCCTCCATCAACTCGATGCTCTTCTCAAGCACAGAGTCAGTTAGGTTATAATACAGCGCCGCGAAGATCCGGAGACTGCTGCCATGCAAGCAAATAACACGAACCTTGTAGTAGTCACCGCTATGATTGACAAATTGAAAGACCGACCTTCGAGCAGCGTGGGGCACGCGATAGACCTTGGTATATCCATCCAAGAGTAGCAAGGCTCCATCATCATCTTTGATACTCCAATACGGGAAAAAAGTCATACGTCCCAAGTGTAGAAATGCATGCTCTAGCCAATGCAATCAAAATACCGATCTGATAGAAAAGACTGCGCAATACATTTATACGTCAACACTCCCCCTCACGTGTGTCTCCCTCAGCCTTAAACGTGGACCAAAAATGGGTTGCAATTTAATTGCGCCAGCCGGGTCTTGAACTCAAGACCTCTTGGCTCCGATACCATGTAAAAGGGAATAGAGAGAGGGATTGGTGGAATCGATGGATGTTGTATTGATCCTCATGGGCGAGTATATATAGGAGTACAGACTTGGAGGGCAAGAAGTCTCTCCTAGAGATAAGTTAGGAGACGGATTACAAATCCTAAACTACCAAATACATCTAAACCAAATATATCTCTAACATCCCCCACAGTCGTAACAGTAGCGTTGCGAACAACAGGAGCGTCACGGACGGTCAGACTGGAGAGAATAGCAGCCGACGGGCCGACATCCCCCCGCAGTCGCAGCGGGAGCGTCGTGGGCGATGTCGCGTCGCGGACGTGTGGACTGTAAAGGAAGCCGACGAGTTGCTCAAGCGAGGTGATAGCCCTTTGTGCCGTTGTCGAGGTAGCCGAGAGCGGGGTGGTGTAGCCATGGTCGAGGTAGCCGTGCGAAGAACGCCGTGGTCGATGTCGAGTAGGGGTGGCCGGTGTCGAGGAAGTCGCCGTGGAGCCGCGGGCGCAAGGAGGCGCCGAGTTAGTCATGGGCGCAGTGGTGTCGAGGTAGTGATGCGCCGGGAAGAAGACGGTGTTGACGAGGCGTCGCGCCGGGTTTGCCAAGCCTAGGGACACGTCGTGGACGAAGGCACGCGTCGGTGTTGCCAGCATCGGGCATGCGTATACGGTCGAAGTCGATGTTGACGATGCACCGCTCCAGACTTGCTAGGCCCGGGGACACGTCGTGGACGAAGGCACGCGTCGGTGTTGCCGGCGCCGGGCATGCGTATACGAGGACCCGCGCGTGATGTACGCCATGTCTATGAGGCTAGCAGAGGAAGACTCGACGACAGTTGCAGCGCAAATCAGCGGGGGGGGGGGGGGGCAATGTCGTCCGCGGTGGTCGGAGTAGATGAAGTGGTCGGGGAAGATGACGGCGACGCTGGCAATGAGCTGGTGTTGGACGAAGACGAAGGGGGTGGACGGGCGGCGCGGCTCGAGTGAGCGAGCGGCAGCGGTGCAAAGGAAGAAGAGCGGCGGCAGCGGCCTGAGGAGGCGGCGATGGTGGCTTGGTTAGGAGCGCGGCGGCGGTGCTCGAAGTAGGCGCGGAAGAACCCAACAGCGTGACGAAGACCGGCGCGGACGATGGTGTTCCCGCGCCTAGGGAGACGGCGGGGCGCGTACCACGTAGAAGTCGAAGCGCGGGGACGGCGGAGTGGACCGCGCACCGCGGCGCTACTGCCCGAAGAGGCGACGATGGGAAAGACCTCGGGGTGACGGCGTGGACCGCGTGCGGTGGCGCTACGGCCCAAAGGGGCGACGTAGCGGCAGTGCGCGGGTCGATGCAGCCGCGGAGACGGCCTCGGGGCGGCGGCGTGGACCGCGTGTCGCGACGCTACGGTCCGAAGAGGCGACGCAGCGACGGCGCGCTGGACGGTGCAGCCGCGCGAAGAACCACAGGATGGCGGCGCTGCGGCCCGATAGGGCGACGCAACGACAGCCCGTTTGCTCGATCGGTGAAGGGACGTGCTGAACTCGGACGATCTTCACAAGACCTGGGAACCTACGCGCAGACGGATGATCAGACCGGATGCGCGGTTGGCGAGATCAAGAAGACACGGACCGGACGTGGCAGGAGCGTCGCGCACTGTGCAGGAAAACTGCACCGGACATCATGCATGCATGCAAGCATAACACTCAGCATGAACGCAACAATATGCGAGCAGCAAGACACGCACGAGATGCCCTGAGCCACGCGAGTGCATCGATGGGTCAACGCCAGCGGCCGAGAACCCACGCACGCGCGGGCGCATGAGAGCGTCTACGGCCGCGATGGGTAAATCCGCGCGTCCGCGGGACACTGACCGGACACCCCTCAAAGTAACACAACTGTATACGGACATTTCATATTAGATTCTCAAATTCATACAAAAGCATGCAAACTAAAAACCTACGTACTACATAGATGATCTAGCTACTCCTCGTCGGAGATGTCGACAATCTCCGTGCCTGGCTCCGGGTACATTGGCGGCAGCTGCAGCTCCGGCGCGTCCGGCTGCTTCGCTCCGGCCTCCTCCTCCTCTATCTCCGCGTCGAGTTCGGCGAAGAGCGCGTCGGACGCCGCTTGGTCCTGCCGGAGGAAGTTCCGGTTGGCCTCCACATAGGCCTCATCCTGGATGGACTCCAGGATGGCCTGCTGCTCCGCCGTCTCCGCGGCTTGGGCGATGGCGAACTTCGCCTCCGCCTCCGCCATGTTGAACCACGGAGCAGGCTGCTCCGCCTTCTCCTCCTCCGGATCCGCCAGCTTCATCGACTCCGGTAGCTGCTCTCCCTCCTCCTCCGGCTGTTGATGCTCCTCCTTCGGCTGCTGCTCCTTCTCCTCCTCCTCCTCCTGCTCCGGCGAGTCCGAAGGCAGCCCAGCAGCGGTGTGGGCGGCGCGCCTCGCGAGGATCTCCTCCGCGATCTGCCTCCGGCGGTCCGGCGTCAGCATAGCGTACGTCGTGTCTTGCGCCGGACCATGGTGATGCCTATGTTACATGGTACGGGGATACGGATACGGGGATACGGGAAAACGGCATTTTCTGAAAATAGACTTACGGGGAAACGGCGAGTATATGTGTAAATGCATAAAAAATAGCACCACTAAACAATATTTTTGAGGATGAGAAAACTGATGTATGAAATAGTTTTTCATTCATGGTCATCTGAATCATCAGTGTTAAAAGGGATAGAGAGGGATGATTGACGTAATGCGATGGATGTATTATTGAGCCTCGAGGGCGAGTATATATTGAGTACAAGACTTGGAGGGCAAGACGCCTCCTAGAGATAAGATGGAAACAATTCCTATCTAATCCCGGACAATCTCTAAATACCAAATATATCTCTAACATCCCCCCGCAGTCGTAGCGGTAGCGTTGCGAACAACAGGAGCGTCGCAGACGGTCAGACTGGAGAGAATAGCAGCCGACGGGCTGACATCCCCCCGCAGTCGCAACAGGAGCGTCGTGGATGGTGTCGCGTGGCGGACGCGTGGACTGTAGAGGAAGCCCTTTGTGTCGTTGTCGAGGTAGCCGAGAGCGTAGGGTGGTGTAGCCGTGGTCCAGGTAGCCGTGCGAAGAACGCCATGGTCGATGTCGAGTCGGGGTGGTCGGTGTCGAGATAGTTGCCGTGGAGCCGCGGAAGAAGAGCGGTGGCGGCGGCGGCCTGAGGAGGCGGCGGCGGCGACGACTAGGGAAGGAGCGCGGCGGCGGTGCTCGAAGTAGGCGAGAAAGAACCCGACAGCGTGACGAAGACCGGAGCGGACGGTGACGTTCCCGCGCCAAGGGAGGCGACGCGGCGCATATCACGTGGAAGTCGACGCGCGGGGACGGCGGAGTGGACCGCGCGCCGCGACGGTACGGCCCGAAGGGGCGACGCAGCGGCAACGCGCAGGTCGAGGCGGCGGCGGGGATGTGACGCCCCTGCTCGACCGTGCACTAATCATACACGCAAATGCACACGATCGAGATCAGAGACTCACGGGAAGATATCACGACACAACTCAAAACACAAAATAAAATAATACAAGCTTTATATTAAAAGCCAGGGGCCTCGAGGGCTCGAATACATAAGCTCGAGTCATACAAGCATCAGCGGAAGCAAAAGTATCAAGAGTACAGACACAAAGTTAAACAAGTTTGCCTTAAGAAGGCTAGCATAACAGCGACACTGATCGAATAGGCGAATGCCTCCTGCCTAGGGCCTCCGAACTACTCCTGATCGGTGGACTCAACGTAGTAGTAGGTGCCTCCGGGGATCTCCTGCTCCTGGGCTTCGACATCTGAACGTAGCAACCGGGTATGGGGAAAAGAGATATCAAAGCAACCGTGAGTACTCATCCAAAGTACTAGCAAAATTGACATCAGAACTATACTAAGTATGCATCGGTATCAAAGGAAGGGGGCTATATCTTTGGACTAAACTGCAGAAATGCCGGAACATAGGGGGAGAGGCCTAGCCTATCGAAGACTAGCATCTTGAAGCAGTCTTGCAGCATCAGAAGAGAGTAGAACAAGATAATATACAATCAATCATATTTTAGTAACACCCTGGGATCCTTCCTCGACTACCCTGCGAGAAAGTGATCCCGAGAGCAGTAGTAGCAATTTATCATTGTAACAGTAACCATTTGTAGTTGTAGCAGATCAGGATACAACTCCGAGCGTCCTGTTACTGTGGACACGGCTATTCGAATAGATAACTTCCCTGCAGGGGTGCACTACTATTACCCAACACGCTCGATTAACTTTGGCCGGACACACTTTTCCGGGTCATGCCCGACCTCGGCTGATCGACACGACGTAGTCCTACCTAGGCTCAGCAGAGAGGTCCCCGCCGGTCTACATCCTAAGCGCTCAGGGGTCTTGGGCCATCGCCCTGTGCACTCCGGGTCGTTGTGAGGACGGTGGATACCAGCGCCATCGGCACGATCCGACAGTGCCACAATGCTGAACTGGACGTCTGACAGAGCTTTCGGCTGATACATATATACGACGCCGAGGGTCCCATAACCATTATCCCACGTGGTGGTAGTGCGTATAGGCCAGCGGCCAACTCAGATCAAATACCCAAATCCGTTAGGCGTTTTTAGTGACTCGCGAAGACGAACAGGATTCCTGTCGCTCCGACTTGGTAATACACGGCTCGCGGGTGCTCTTGGAGCCGACCCGTCTTTAATATCATTTTCTCGCGGGCACTCTTGGAGCCGGCCCGACTTTACAGTTTAAAGTATTGCAATATGTAAACTTTTCTATGATCATCACCCAGAGTGATCACGGCCCGGTAACAAGCATGGCAACGGACAAGGGTGAAGGGCCACATATGGATCAATAGCATAGCTAATTAAGCATCATGGGACAGCAGATAGGTAACAACAATAGGCAACGAAAATCAGGCTATGCATCAAAATAGGAGCTATCGGAATATCAACTGAAGCAATGCTAATGCAAGCATAAGAGAGGAAGAGTGGGCGATATCTGCATGATCAAGGAGGTTTTGCTTGCCTGGAAGCTCAGCTGAAGGGGGTCTGGTCGTCGTCGACGTAGTCGTACTCAGCAGTGTCGTCGGCAGTCTCGGGTCTATCGGGAGAGAAGGAGGAGGGAAGAAACAATAAATACACGGCAAACAATGCAACACAAAGGCATGACAAGGCAGTATGCTATGCTAGGGGTGACCGATCGTAGTGCTACACGTGGCAAACGAAGCGGGAAATTAACTGGAACGTTTTCCCGGTTTCGGACATCTGCCAGACAGATGAACCGGAGGGGAAGGTTCCATGTTTGTAGTGTTGGAGGCATCTGCCAGGTATGTGGATAGCGTATTCGGGTTCGTCTCATTTTTCTGATCAACTTTCATGTAGAAAACTTTTTCATCCGAGCTACGGTTATTTTTCTACGAATTTCCAAAGTTTTAATCATTTTCTGGAATTTACTGAAATTTGGTTGTCTGAGAATTGCTCAATTTTAAACATCACTTAGCTGTTTTCCAGAGGCTATAGCTAGTGTTCTATTCATCGTAAGAATTAGTGCCTTATATCAAATCTGAGCACTTGTCTGTGATCTACAAGCTAGTACCAATGTCATTCATGTTAGAGCTCAATTGCTTGATGAAAGCTTTGTTTGAAAGATGCCATTTGATGTTAATTCCAGAAATTGTTAAAATATACAAAGTTTGCTGGATGATTGCCATTGATCCATAGCTCTAATGGAGATACTTCCTATAAGTGTTTTGTACTACATCAAGAATGTTATCAGGCCATGCCCTTTGATTGTATGACAGATCCCTGTAACTTGTCTATTTTCTGCTCTAAAGTAGTTATGACAATATATCTGTTTTTCCGTTTCCTCAGTTAACAGAACATAGGATTTTGTGATTTTCATAGTATTTAATCCATTCATCTTTTGAATTTGGTCCAATGGAATAATTTGAACCTTGCTATGTACACTACAGGTACCTATTAGTTTCAGCTATGTTAAACCTTGTTTTGTGGTTGTTTAGTGGCTGTCCAAAGATGTAGTCAAGTAGCAGCAGCAGAAGCTAGCTACCGCTACAGTAACTAGCAGCAGCAGTAGTGCAGCGAGCAGAGCAGCAGCAGGGCAGCTACGGGCGCCTGGGCGCGCGAGCGCGCGGGCTGGCTAGCAGGGGCGCGGGGTGCTGGCGCAGCTAGGCGCGGGTGGCAGGGCACGCGGGCTCGCGGCTGCAGCGAGCGAGTGGCGAGCGGGGCAGCGGCAGGACGAGCAGCAACAGCACGTACGCGTACGTGCAGCTCGGTCACGGCCATGGGCGAGCATGAGGGCGAAAAAGGCACGGATCGAAGCCGAGGTCGAGGGGAATCGGAGGAGAAAGCTCACCGCGAGCTCGTTGGCGCGGTCGGGGAGGTCGGGGGCGGCCCGGAGCAGTGGCAACCGGCGACGAGATGCGACGGCCGCAGGCGGGGAATGGCTCGATGCCGAGCGTACGGTGCGGCCCGGTTTGTCCTGGTGCTAGGAGAAGGAGTCGTCGGTGGCGGTCCTCCTGGACGTCTTCTCAGGCGACGACGGCCATGGCGACCACAAGCTCGGGCGAGCTCCAATCGACGAGAGAGAGCGAACGAGGGGGAGAACGAGGGCTAGGGTTGGTCAGGGGGCTCGGGGGGATGCCCTTATCCAACTGCACGACCGCGGGATGGTCGACACGGCGACATCCGCGGCGTGGACGGGCGTGCCGAGTCCACGCCATGGCCTCTGTTCCCTCTGTACAGAGGTTGAAGAAAAGGCCCTGGTAGTGGGCTGGGCCGTTTACTGTAGTAGGTAGAGCCCATTAGTACAGTAGCTAGTTTCCCCCTTTTCCCTTTTTCTTTTTCTGTCATTTATTTCCACTCTGTTTCGCATTTTGTTTTTGCACCAAATGATTTTTGTAAAATGTGTGACCTTGACAAATAATTACTATGCATTATTAGGTAATGCCATGAAAAGGTTTGGAGGCAAGATAATTTCATTTGAATTTTGTTTTAAATGAAATTGGGTTTAAATGCTACTGTTTGATACTGTTTTTGGATGTTAGAGTCACTTAGGGAATTTCAATAATGTTGATCTTATTTTTATAATTGCTTTGGGATTATTTTCAATATTATGAACATTTTAGTTTTCAAACTTGAACAACTTTTATTTTTACTTCATATTTGAATTTCAATTTGAATTGAAATTTGAAATGAGATATGTTTCAAATGATGATCAAGCACTGCTAATCTTAGTGACTTGGCATTATCAAAAGGATGATCACTGTAGCTTAATACATGGGGATGTTACAGGGGAAGACCTCAGGGCGGTTGCAGGGACCGCGTACCATGCTCGCTACGGCCCGACGGGGCGACGCAGCTGTAGCGCGAGGGTCGGTGCAGCCTCGGAGACGGCCTGGAGCGGACGGCCTCGGGGCGGCGGTTGACCGCGGGCGCGGCACTACGGCCCGAAGGGGTGACGCAGCGGCAGCGCGCGGGTTGGTGCAATCACGGGAACGGCCTCAGGGCGGCGGCGGGGACCATGTGCCGCGGCGCTACGGCCCGAAGGGGCGACGCAGCGGCGGCGCGGATCGGTGTAGCCACGGGGAGAACCACGGGGCGGCGGCGCTGCGGCCCGACGGGGCGACGCAGCAGCAGCCCGTTGCTCGATCGGTGGAGGGGCGCACTGAACTCAGGAACAGGGCGGTGACGCCCGGCGCAAAGCGACGGGCGGGCAGATGCGCGGATGGTGGCCGTGACAGGCCGCCGCGTCGCGCGAGGCCGCCCAGTCGGACAAGAGGCCAGGTAGTCGCGCCGGTGTCGGAGTAGAGGCGCGGGTCGACGGCGGCGGCGGACGATGCAAACCGATCTTAGATCGGAAAACCAAAAAGAAAACACCGATCAAGACGAACGGCGAGAGAGAAAAAACCGGAGTAAGGGCTCGGGAAAAAGACTCTTTAGGGCAGCCGGTCAACATGACCGGCGGACGAACCCTAGGTACGGGCGGCGCGGCCCCCGACAGCGGTCATGGAGGCCGACTGCCCCGGGGGCGGCGCGCGGGGCGAAAGCGGCGGGCGGCGGCTAGGGTTGGATCGGTTAGGTTTTGATACCATGTTAAAAGGGATAGAGAGGGATGATTGGCGGAATGCGATGGATGTATTATTGAGCCTCGAGGGCGAGTATATATTGAGTACAAGACTTGAAGGGCAAGACGCCTCCTAGAGATAAGATGAAAACAATTTCTATCTAATCCCGGATAATCTCTAAATACCAAATATATCTCTAACAATCAGCGTGGTTACTCCTAGATCCAATCCCAGACCGAGCCACAGAGGATTGACAGTTCGACCTAGACGTCATTCCCTAACAATTGAGATAAATAAATAAATATATGCTCTTCGTTCTTCCGTAAATCCTAATCCAAAGCATGGAGGTAAAAAAAACAGAGAGCTTGGTTGAATGGATTGAAGCTTACTTGCGTATAGATTCTCTAAGATGGACGATTGACGAAGACTTTTAAAGACGAGCGGTGAGGCGCTGCCGGCGGCGCCTAGACGGAGCTTCTAGATGCGTCGCTGAGACTTTGATTCCTCGCGATGTGGCAACTGCCAGAGGACGGCGAGAGGACTCCAGGCGATTAGATTTCGACATCCATCGAGCAGGCCTTACGATGGGCTGTCGATCGAATACATACTTACAGGCCCGTACACATCCCTCATGTATCCCCTGCGTGTCCCAGCAGTTTTCTGAATTTTTTCCTCTTTATTTTAACTTGAAAAATGGGATACTTTGGGATACGCATATCCCATGCGTATCTGTGCGTATCCCCGTCCTGGTGCGTGCCGAATCCCTGCAATGTAGACGGAGAGCGTGGGAGAGCAGGGGAGACGAGGCGGACGGGCTCGGGTGGCAGTGAAGAGAGGGAGGAGGTGGATGAGCTAGGGTTGGGGGACGTCGGCCGGTTTAAATAGCCGGATTTGGCCTCGGGTGGCAAGCCGGAGCGGTGCCACGCGGCGTTCACACTGTGGCGACGGAGGAGGCGTCTGTCGGACCGCCGGGTTTTCGGGCGATTCCGCGTGGGACCCCTCCGTCAGTCCGACGTGGCGGGCGTGCCCGGGCGTGACCGAGCGCCCCCATATCCGCCCCTTATTTGGGCTGGATATGAGGGGTGCCGGTCAGCCCGGGCGTTTGAGGCGCCGGCTGGGTCGAAATTTCATGATGAGTCAGTGACCGGGCGGCCCGCCCGGGTGTATGAGCCGGGTTTGAGGCGCCCGGCTGTAGATGCTCTGAGTGGCCTCGCGGCGCGGATCCACAAGCCTGCGCACGCCCGCACCTGCATGTGCTGCCCAACGTGAAGACTCAAACGTGGTGATGCGGCCGATCTTGGTGGCTGATGAAGATGTCGATGGAGTAGACGCGTATTGTAGACGACGGACGGGGCGTGCGACGCAAACCGATCTTAGAGCGGAAAACCAAAAAAAGAAGCGCCGATTGTCGTGGGTGCAAGTCTGACAGTAGTGTGTGGGGGTAGGAATGAGAGGGCAGAGCCTAGCTACGGCGCAGGTGTTACACTCGGATTTACGAGTTCAGGCCCCTCAGCGGTGGAGGTAATAGCGCTACGTCTTGGTGCTCTGGAGCTGTATTGCTTGAGTGTATGATTACAACAGGTTGCGAACCCTTGGAATGGAGCAGGGGGGCGGCTTATATAGTCTCGCCAGCCCTCCCATGAACGCCAGGCATTACAGGGAGTTAAGAGGGGTATAAGTGCGCCAGGTAACGGGCATATTGATGACAATTAATACAGACGAACGTGCGTCCTGACCGTTGCGCTCCTGGGGTCTCCTGGTCTTCTCTGGTCGAGTGACTGTCAGGTATTTCGAGTGAAATAGCTGGTCGAGTGGATTCCTGCTTCCGAGTGGTTTATTGGACTCCGAGTGAATGTCAGTCTGCGGACTCCGAGTGGATTATTGGACTCCGAGTGGATTATTGGACTCCGAGTGAATGTCAGTCTGCGGAACTCTTGGTTGCTGATCTGGCCCTGGGGCCCAGTATAAGGCGTGCGGAGTCCTAGGGTAGGGTCTGTAGGTCAGGCCTGTTACCCTATCCCTGGTACATGCCCTCGTCATTAGCCCCCGAATCGGTCGAGGTTAGGCGGGTCGAGTCAAGGCGGATTCCCAGGCGAGTTGAGCGCTACGGAGGCGCTCAAGAACTCTTACTGGTCGTTAGACGCCCTTGTCTTCGGGCGGCACCTTGACGGATTCTGGACCATGTGTCGTCCGAGTGAAATGAGTAGTTTCCATCCGAATGAAATGAGTAGCCTCCATCCGAGTGGAACGAGTAGCCTCTATCCGAGTGAAAGGAGTGGTCTCCATCCGAATGAAATGAGTAGCCTCTATCCGAGTGGAACGAGTAGCCTCTATCCGAGTGAAACGAGTGGTCTCCATCCGAATGAAATGAGTAGCCTCTATCCGAGTGGAACGAGTAGCCTCTATCCGAGTGAAACGAGTGGTCTCCATCCGAATGAAATGAGTGGCCTCTATCCGAGTGGAACGAGTAGCCTCTATCCGAGTGAAACGAGTGGTCTCCATCCGAATGAAATGGGTCATCACGCGTCGGGCGACGGATCAGCTCCGAGCGTTTATGGAATGTCTTCATCCGATTGAATTGTGAACTGCGACTGATTATGTCGAGTGAACGTTGCGGTTGCAGATGTCATCCACGTTGGGGGCGACGATGAAGAGCCGTCGCGGAAGGATGCCGAGAAGGGGACCGCAGCTCCGACTGCTTCTCAGTCTACCACACGGAAGACGCCGCCGAGCAAAATGCCTCAAGTTCCCCTTGCACCTGCCGTGACCGTGCCTCTGGGGCAGGGTTCTTCTCAGGCTGGAGCTGGTTCTGCTGCGGCTCCATCGACTGCTCTGGCTTCGGTTCCGCCTCCTCCCGTCAATATCTTCAGTCTGTACAAGGTGTCGGAGGACCAAACTGGAGCTAGCAAGGAGGCGATGATCCAGGCGGAACTGATGACCCAACGGCTCAAGGAGATGTGCGCAGCTGGGAAGCTGGCGTACGATGCCAGTGCCGCTCTCGAGGAGAACGGTCGAGTAAGTGCTCTTGTCAGTCGATCTCCAAGTCATTTTTCTTCAGTAGGAATTTTAGTCAGAAAATATCCGGTACACCCACTGGGTGTTTTTTGTGTTCGGCCATCACTCGGATCGGGCGGACCGTTCCAAGTGGATACCGTTCCAGTAGGGGCACGCTGAGTGCACCCACTGGGTGTAGTCCCCGAGACTGCCGTCGACTGCGAGCAGTCGGCGGGAGTCTTAGAATTTAAAACCTGTTCTGTTGTTGTTTTTTTTTGTTTGGCCGTCACTCGGAATGGGCGGACCGTTCCGAGTGGATACCGCTCCAGTGGGCGCACGCTGAGTGCACCCACTGGGTGTAGTCCCCGAGACTGCCGTCGGCCGCGGGCGGTCGGCGGGAGTCTTAGAACCTTTTGTCTTTTTTTGTGTGTGTTCGGCCATCACTCGAATTGGGCGGACCGTTCCAAGTGGATACCGTTCCAGTAGGGGCACGCTGAGTGCACCCACTGGGTGTAGTCCCCGAGACTGCCGTCGACTGCGGGCAGTCGGCGGGAGTCTTAGAACTTAGAATCCGATCCTGGTCAAACTTGTTCCTCCCTGACAAAGGGCACTTCAGGATCTGATACTGGTCAAGCTTGTTCCTTACAGGAGTACTGGTCTTTGGGCACTTGGAATATTTCTTGACATTAACTGTTCCATTTACCTCGGTATGCCGAGTGGAACTGTATTCGTTAAACTCTTTCGGGCTTCGGGCCTGCGTACTCGTATTTACTTTTGAACTTCTGGAGTTATCCGAATGCTTTCCTTCGAGTCTTTGAAATGGGTCTTAACTTAGGCGAAAGCTGGTTCACAGCTAAGTCTCCGAGTGAGAGTTACGCTCTTCACTCGGAGTAACGTTTTAACTTGGGCGAAAGCCGGTTCGCAGCCAAGCCTTTGAGTGAGAGGGATGCTCGTCAATCGGAGTAGGTTTTTCACTTGGGCGAAAGCTGGTTCGCAGCCAAGCCTCCGAGTGAGAGGATCGCTCGTCACTCAGAGTAGGTTTTTCACTTGGGCGAAAGCTGGTTCGCAGCCAAGCCTCCGAGTGAGAGGGATGCTCGTCACTCGGAGTAGGTTTTTAACTTGGGCGAAAGCTGGTTCGCAGCCAAGCCTCCGAGTGAGAGGGATGCTCGTCACTCGGAGTAGGTTTTTAACTTGGGCGAAAGCTGGTTCGCAGCCAAGCCTCCGAGTGAGAGGGATGCTCGTCACTCGGAGTAGGGTATTAACTTGGGCGAAAACAGGTTCGCAGCCAAGCCCCCGAGTGAGAGGGTTGCTCTTCACTCGGAGTAGGGTATTAACTTGGGCGAAAACAGGTTCGCAGCCAAGCCCCCGAGTGAGAGGGTTGCTCTTCACACGGAGTAGGTTTTTAACTTGGGCGAAAATAGGTTCGCAGCCAAGCCCCCGAGTGAGAGGGTTGCTCTTCACTCGGAGTAGGTTTTTAACTTGGGCGAAAACAGGTTCGCAGCCAAGCCCCCGAGTGAGAGGGATGCTCGTCACTCGGAGTAGGGTATTAACTTGGGCGAAAACAGGTTCGCAGCCAAGCCCCCGAGTGAGAGGGTTGCCCTTCACTCGGAGTAGGGTATTAACTTGGGCAAAAACAGGTTCACAGCCAAGCACCCGAGTGAGAGGGTTGCTCTTCACTCGGAGTAGGTTTTTAACTTGGGCGAAAACAGGTTCGCAGCCAAGCCCCCGAGTGAGAGGGATGCTCGTCACTCGAAGTAGGGTATTAACTTGGGTGAAAACAGGTTCGCAGCCAAGCCCCCGAGTGAGAGGGTTGCTCTTCACTCGGAGTAGGGTATTAACTTGGGCGAAAACAGGTTCGCAGCCAAGCCCCCGAGTGAGAGGGTTGCTCTTCACTCGGAGTAGGTTTTTAACTTGGGCGAAAACAGGTTCGTAGCCAAGCCCCCGAGTGAGAGGGTTGCTCTTCACTCGGACTAGCGTATTAACTTGGGCGAAAACAGGTTCGCAGCCAAGCCCCCGAGTGAGAGGGTTGCTCTTCACTCGGAGTAGCGTATTAACTTGGGCGAAAACAGGTTCGCAGCCAAGTCCCCGAGTGAGAGGGTTGCTCTTCACTCGGAGTAGGTTTTTAACTTGGGCGAAAACAGGTTCGCAGCCAAGCCCCCGAGTGAGAGGGTTGCTCTTCACTCGGAGTAGCGTATTAACTTGGGGCGAAAACAGGTTCGCAGCCAAGCCCCCGAGTGAGAGGGTTGCTCTTCACTCGGAGTAGCGTATTAACTTGGGCGAAAACAGGTTCGCAGCCAAGTTGAAAAGCGTAAACCCACTGGGGGTTGTAAGCCAGAGAATGCGTACGAGTGAATCCAACATGGAACTGGAAAAGTCATGCTTTTATTCATAAAGTATCACTCGAGTACTTTTATTACACCTCATCATCTCCCCGAGTGAGAGGGTCGCTCGTCACTCGAAGTAGGTTTTTCCCTTTGCCATTACAGAGATGGTCTTCCTCTTCTTCGTCTGCATACCGAGTGGTAATTTCCATCATTCGGCTCATGGTCAAAGATCCTGACCGACCGAATTTCAGGATGAGCTCCCGATATCTGACTCCTGCCTTGAAGGCACAGACTGCTTGATACTCCGTGACATTCTCCACCACATGATGCAAGGTTGTCCACCGTTGAATGTACTCCCTCAAGGTTTCATTCGGCTTCAGCACACAATGTTGTAGCTCAGTCAATCCAGCCGAGCGTTTGCACGTGCCCTCGAATGTTTTGATGAACACTCGGGCCAAATCTTCCCAACAGTATATGCTGGCCGGAGTGAGCTGGTTGAGCCAGGCACGGGCGGACCCTTCCAGCATCAAAGGCAAATGCTTCATAGCCACATAGTCATTTCCTCCTCCAATCTGCACAGCCACTCGGTAATCCTCTAACCAAGTTTCTGGCTTGGACTCACCGGTGAACTTGCTTACTCCAGCTACCAATCTGAAGTTGGGCGGGATGTCAGCGGCCCGAATGGCCCTGCTGAAACACTCGGGTCCGGAGACGAATGCCCCACTTCCACTCGGACGATCTCTGTCCAAGTTTTCTCTCTGAGCTCTGCCTCTGTTGACCAGGTTCTGAGCGAGAACGGATCTCGCGTTGAACTGCGGGTCACGGTAGTCGACTGGCTCTCTCTGGCGATAACCGTCACCATGACGGGAAGGGCTGGCCCTCCGATCGTTGCCGTAAGGGCGCCTGGCGTCGTACGGCCGGGGCGCATACGAGCCATCCCGCGGAGGGGGCGACTGCATCTGACGACGACCGTCTTGACGCCGCGGAGGCGTAATCCGACTGCGACCTTGCTCCGAGTACTGGTCTCGGTGGCGGTCTTGGTCGTTTCGCCGCGGAGGCGAGTGTCTGTTTCTCCTTGGAGACACTGGGCTGTGTGCCGACTGGACGGTGTCAGCCCTAATGGATCTGCTGTGTATCCTGTTGCGCGACTGAGATACCGCCGAATTTTGCTCCTCCGCCGCCTTGAGCAAGGCCCGGATCTGCCGAAGACCCTCCCCGCCTCGGATCGGGACGGCTCGATGGAATCTGCTATCCGAGTGGCCGCCGCCAGATTCTGGACGGGAGTGCGGAATACCTAGAAATTCTGCTGCTGGTCATTCGGGAACAACTGCCGCTGCCGCCGACTGGAACTGGGCTGGTGCTGTCTGCGGGCGCGATCGTCGAGTGACTTCTGGAGCGCTTCCAGACGATTGCGATCAGCCAAGTTGGCCTGGCGCACGGCCTCCAAAGCTTGAGCCTCGGGGGTCGTCCCAACGATGGGCGTCCGGAGGGCCTGCTCGGTTCTGCGCTGCTGTTCCTCCCTCTGCTGCCGAGTGAGAGGTCGGGGGACGTACTCGTCGTCGTGTCGATCCCTGCCGCCGCCAAGATCAGCGTGCGACGGGTAACCGTTCTCCGCGCCGCCGCCGCCGTACCCAGGCGGACTGGGAGGAGAATCGGCGATCAGCACCTCTGCAGCGGGATCGCTGCTCTCGCACTCGGAAATGCTTTCCGAGTGCTCATCCGCGGAGGCGAACAGATCGAAAACAGGTTCATCGGGCTCGATTGCCGCGATCTGCGGGGCTGCATCTTGCTGGGCCACCGCGTGCTTGATCCACCGCTGAAGCCGTGAGCGCCCGGAGCGCTTGCGACGATGGCTGGTGGAGAGTGAGGACACCGACTGATATGGAGTCGACGGCTGACGAAGGAGAACTCCGAAGGAACTCGCGCAGAAGTGCGCTGCGCCGCGGATGGGCAACGCCTCGACATCCAGCGGGGCTTCTTGTAGCCACGCCGAATCGTCAGCGATGAAGATGAGGACGCCGAAACGGATCTCGCCGCCCAGAGTCAGTCCGCCGCCGGAAACCATGGTGTTGGTGCAAAAAATGCAACTACGCCGGAAATCGGTAGACGCCTGCCCCACGGTGGGCGCCAACTGTCGTGGGTGCAAGTCTGACAGTAGTGTGTGGGGGTAGGAATGAGAGGGCAGAGCCTAGCTACGGCGCAGGTGTTACACTCGGATTTACGAGTTCAGGCCCCTCAGCGGTGGAGGTAATAGCCCTACGTCTCGGTGCTCTGGAGCTGTATTGCTTGAGTGTATGATTACAACAGGTTGCGAACCCTTGGAATGGAGCAGGGGGGCGGCTTATATAGTCTCGCCAGCCCTCCCATGAACGCCAGCCATTACAGGGAGTTAAGAGGGGTATAAGTGCGCCAAGTAACGGGCATATTGATGACAATTAATACAGGCGAACGTGCGTCCCGACCGTTGCGCTCCTGGGGTCTCCTGGTCTTCTCTGGTCGAGTGACTGTCAGGTATTCCGAGTGTAATAGCCGGTCAAGTGGATTCCTGCTTCCGAGTGGTTTATTGGACTCCGAGTGAATGTCAGTCTGCGGACTCCGAGTGGATTATTGGACTCCGAGTGAATGTCAGTCTGCGGAACTCTTGGTTGCTGATCTGGCCCTGGGGCCAGTATAAGGCGTGCGGAGTCCTAGGGTAGGGTCTGTAGGTCAGGCCTGTTACCCTATCCCTGGTACATGCCCTCGTCACCGATCAAGACGACCGACGTGAGAGAGAAAAATCCGGATCAAAGGATCGTGAAAAAGACTCTCTAGGGCAGCCGATCAACTGGATCGGCGGACGAACCCTAGGTACGGGCGGCGCGGCCCCCAGTGGTGATCATGGAGATCGACCTCCCGGGGTGACGCGGTGCGGAAGCGGCGGCGGCGGCTAGGGTTTTGGATCGGGGTTAGCCTGATACCATGTAAGAAGGGATAGAGAGAGAGAATGGTGGAATCGATGGATGTTGTATTGAGCCTCATGGCGAGTGGCGATTCTACTAGTAGGGCTTCAATAGGCTTGAGCCTACCCTCCAAAAATCATTTTTCAGCTAAATATACTACTTGACAATTATACTAAGGTGTTTTACAACCAACAATTGCAATGCTTTGCTAATTAGGCTTAGGGACTTGATGCATTGAGCCTACCCTTCATTTTCGTGCTAGATTCGCCATTGCTCGTGGGTGAGTATATATAGGAGTACAAGCTTGGTGGGTAAGAAGCCTCTCCTAAAAATAAGGTAGGAGACGGATTACAAATCCTAAACTACTAAATACATCTAAACTAAATATATCTCTAACACCAAGAAAAAGAGAGATTCTCGGCCATGGAGACACAGGGAAGCTCCATCTCCATGGCGCTTGACGAGGTGCCAGCTTGGTGGACGGTCTAGGAACTGTCTGGCACAATGAGAGTAGTAGTAGAACACGCAGACCTCGGGACTGCCAATGTCGCCGCACACCCCGTCGACGCCGTCGTGCCCTTGGTACAGCAGGCAAACCACCCTGAACGTGGGCAGGTTGTATTTCCGAATAACTTCTCTGAAAAAAGGATTTCCAATAAACCAGGCCGGAATTCCGAACTTAACTGGGCCATACTTTCCAGTTCACACTTCGACGCAGGGCCCAAACACACTGTGGCGCTAGCTGCTTCCCAATCCAGCCTCACCTCACCGCCGTGGCCGCCTTATCCGCCGCGCGCGGTGCAGCTTTCTCGTGGATTTTTCCCACCTAGCTAGAGCCACAGCTACAGCAATGGAAGCTCTCGCCTCATCGCCGCGGGCTCTCTTCGCCGGCACCGCCTCTCCGACAACGGCGCTGGCCACGCCAGCAAGATGGACGCCGTCGTCGACCAGGCGTGTCAAGGCCGCCGCCGCCGCCGAGCCGGCCGGCGAGGCCAAGCCGGCTGCCGCAGCCGCGTCGCCGGCGCCCAAGAAGATCCTCAAGAAGAAGCCCGTATACTCCAGTAAGACCGATGCTTCGAAATACGTACATTGTTTATTCAGTTCGAGCTAGAATATCTCGTGTTTGCCGGTGCTTAACTGAACTTGATTTACATCTGTTTCTTCTGTGCAGTGAAGAAAGGACAGATCGTGCGAGTTGAGAAAGAAAAGTACCTGAACAGCATCAACGTAAGTGTGTATCGTATCGTACGCGCGGTACGCCGTAGTGGATGGATGCACTCAAGATTTCAATCAAATTCCCACTATTTGTGATAAAATTTGCACTTTTTCTCTGAGCTGGACTGAGACACGGTTATTTCTTTAACAGAATTTCAAACCCCGTTTTCAAGAATTTTTGTATTGATTGTACTAGCGATGAGTAACATGATTTGCTGGCCTTTAGTGACCGTGTGTGATTTGTTAATTTCAGTACCTTTCAGTGGGGCACCCACCCTTCTACAAGGGGTTAGACTACATATACGAGGACCGCGGCGAGGTAGTTAACTTCACTGATTCTAGCTCTCGTCAATTAATCATCTGGTTCATGTTACACCTTACTCATCACCAAGTATAACTCGAGGGCAGGTTTTGGACATCAGAATCTTCGAAGAAACCGGAGAGTATGCTCTGGTAATTATACATTGCTGCTTTGATCCTTAATTAGTTCTACTTCAGCATTCTTTATTTGTTCTTCAACTTTAGATGGATCTTAATCAATTGTCCATACATGTGTCAAATTCTCGATCAATTTCGTCGTGACTGAATTATGGATCTACCTTATGTAGATTGCGTGGGTGGGGATTCCAACCCCGCCGGCATGGTTCCCAACTTATATGCTCATCAAGGTATGGTGTAACTATCATTAATTATACCACATTACTACCTGGCGACCCATTGTTTTGGACATAGACATGATCTACCATGCAACCATTTCATTGATTTATCCTAATTATATGAACATAAATAATATTGAACATCTAGATGGTGAAATACCTCCCTTAATGAAGAGGCTCTATAATTTCTTTGGGTTATGTTTATGATTGGAGTTTGTTTCCTTATGCAGTCGGACAAACTCGACTACGAGAGGATATGATTGCTGGATGAGCGGTTGCGAGGGAGAACAATGTTCTGTGCATAAATCGATCTCACTATGTGGCGATGTTGTGACATTGCTCCATGGATGCAAAACGAAGCAGTTGTAAATTGAAGAAACAATAGTGAAATATATTCAAAGTTGTTGTATTTTACTACCTCCGATCCATAATAACTTAATAAGTGTCGCAGTTTTGAACTAACCATAGTTCCAAACTGCGACACTTATTTTGGATCGGAGGGAGTATCAGCCTCAGAGAAAGGAGTATAGTTACAGTTTTAAAATTTAAGTTTTGACATTTTATTTCTAACTCGATAAATTCCCGTCGGTTGCCACGAAGTAAGAAACTATCTTGAGACATCAACGTGTAGGCCTTCTATTATGAGCATAGGTGTGAAGCTAAATTTTCTACCGCCTCACAACAAGCGCCGATGTCCTCGTCTCTACCGACCACTCTGCACTTCTTTGGTTTATTTCCTTCCCTTTGTGTGTCTCCCATATCATGCAAGACAATCTTTCTCATAAATTTAATCTGTTTCATTCCACTGGCTTAGACAATATTGTTTGGCATTGCAACCCGTCAAAAAAAAAATATTGTTTGGCATTGCATCTTCGAAAAATTATGCATGCCAAGGAAGAGTCTAAGATGGACGTTTAGGATTCTCGCATTGATCTTTGATCATGAAGTCGCTTGGTCATAAATGATCTTGCATACATTGGCGCGTTCCATCTCAGTTTTTTAATATGCAATGTCAATTGAAATGGAGGGGAGTTAAAACTGACATTACTATGTTGGAAAATTCTACGCTAGAAACATCTAGTAAGATATTTGTTAGACTTTAGGTATACTTGGACCAAGGCACTTATAGATACTAAAACAGTCACAAGAATATATATAGCCACACTATGGCACATCTAAGTGGCACAACTTACACCTTAGACTACTTTTATTTTGTTACCGTTTTGTCTTTTAAGCTTTATTTATATTCAAATGGAACTCATTTTAATAAAAAGCATCAGAATAAAATTTAAAATAAAGTAATATTGTGCATGGATAAATAGAGTTGAATCTTAGCATTGGTGTATTAGTAGTGGTATTTGTTTAACTGTGTAAAACTGTAAATTACATACTTAAGATTATGCCAATGAAAAGTATAGTTGTATTTAGCGATAGAGTCTATATATATAAAAATAACATTAGTATGAATAAGTGAGAATATATTTGTTGTTCCGATAGCATAAAAAAACAGTTATGTCCAAACACACCGCCAATGTCATCCTTATCGGTCGTGTGTGGTGCAACTTCCCGTGGTTTGTGTAGAGCTATGTACAATCATGCAGACATTAGACCCTTCGTTGCGGGTTCTCTTTTCACACACAGTATCCCACTCATTAGCATTGTTCGTGACGACAAATGAACGGGTAAACAACTTCTCGCTACTCGTGATAAAACGGTTGCGAAACCATCCAGCAAACTGGAGCTGACTATCCCCGCCATGTCAACCGGCGATCCTGATGTCTCACTGGCGAAACTGTTGAATGACTAAAGTATTCTTGTGAGAACATCATGTTGCATTGTCCATATGTTAAGTTCTATATTTATCGGAATTTTTTGTGATTTCAGTTTATTTCGTTTGCGGTTAGATAAACTGAGAGAATATTATTAGCGGATGAGCGGTTGCACGGGAGTAAAATGCTTCTGCATAAATCTCCTTTTTCTGCTGGAGAAACTTCTAATCTATTTATATTCAATCATGAAAGTATAGAGAACACCAGAGATACTAAAAAGCGACAACTAGGTTCGTGGACAACCTAACGATAACTATCATTGGAGCGAGCCGAAGGCACACCGTCGTCATCGCCCCTCCCTCACCGAAGCCGGGAAAACCTTGTTGTAATAGACACTCGATAGTCGTCGTGCTAAGCCCCCACATGACCAGCGCACCAAAGAAGTAACCATCGCCAATGAAGAGACTCATAGACTAGAAGGATCAAACATGTAAACACGTGAACGAAGATTGGATCCAAACAGATCCATCGAAGACCAGCACCGACCAAATTCCCACAAGATGCCATGGAGACACACCTCCACAAGCCCTCCCATGGTGCTAGGCGCACCATCGGAACAGAGATCAAACATGATAAACATTATTCCTACTTCTTTGGTGCGCTGGTCCTAACTAAAATGAAAGCGAGGTCCCTCCTATCGACATGGGGCGAAGGTCTGATACGTCTCTGACGTATCTATAATTTTTGATTGTTTCATGCTATTATATTGTCAATCTTGGATGCTTTATATGCAATTTTGCTTGCTTTTTTTTTTGCTTGTTTTTGGCTTTTCAGAAAATCAGTACCAAACGGAGTCCAAACATGATGAAACTTTACGGTGATTTTTTCTGGACCAGAAGGGACCCTAGAACGTTCGGGAGGAGGCCAGAAGATCTACGGGAGAGCCACGAGCTCACACGACGCGCCCCCAGGGGGGGCGCTGATGTCTACTAAGCAACTTTATTCTTGTAGACGTTGTTGGGCCTCCAAGTGCAGAGTTTTGTAGGACAGTAGCAAATTTTCCTCAAGTGGATGACCTAAGGTTTATCAATCCGTGGGAGGCGTAGGATGAAGATGGTCTCTCTCAAACAACCCTGCAATCAAATACAAGAAATCTCTTGTGTCCCCAACACACCCAATACAATGGTAAATTGTATAGGTGCACTAGTTCGGCGAAGAGATAGTGATACAAGTGTAGTATGGATAGTAGATATAGGTTTTTATAATCTGAAAAATAAAAAACAGCAAGGTAGCAAGTAACAAAAGTGAGCACAAACGGTATTGCAATGCTTGAAAACAAGGCCTAGGGTTCATACTTTCACTAGTGCAATCTCTCAACAGTACTAACATAGTTTAATCATATAACAATCCCTCAACGTGTGATACGTCTCCAACGTATCTATAATTTTTGATTATTCCATGCTGTTATATTATCAATCTTGGATGTTTTTATATACATTTACAGCAATTATATATCATTTTTTGGGACTAACCTATTAACTTAGTGCCCAGTGCCAGTTGATGTTTTCTGCCTGTTTTTGGTTTTACAGAATATCAATATCAAACGAAGTCCAAATGCCACGAAACTTTTTGAAGATTTTTTTCTGGACAAGATAAACCCTAGAAGCTTCGGGAGGAGGCCAGAAGACCCTGGAGGTGGCCACGAGCCACCAGGGCATGCCTGGGGGGGGGGGGGCAGGCGCGCCCTGGTGCCTCATGGCCCACCTCTGACTATTTTGACCTAATTCCACCACTATGAATTCGCAAAAATCGGGAAACCAACAGGGGAGTCCACGAAATACTTTTTCCGCCGCCGTAAGTTTCTGTTCTCGAGAGATCCCATCTGGAGGCTGTCGGTGTATAAAACATGGGTACTTTTATACCCTGACTTATGCACAGATGGTAGCAGCCTCCCTGCCGGCTGAGGCTTGCCGGGAACCGCCAAGACCAAGATTCAAGGCCCGGTTGCAGAAGCTACTAGAAAGAAGCTCAAGACACATCACTCAGCTAGTACCGAAGATGAAGACATTCCTTGCCGGCAAGGCTAAACCGGCAAGGTGGAGACTCGGCAGGCTCCGTACCGGCAAGCTTCTGCCAGACCTCTAGCGCTCCACCTCACCGGACAGATGTTCGCTAATGGATGAGGTGTCGACCACGCAGGCTGGTTCGTGAGGCTTGTTGGGCACGTGTTAGCGCGTTGGGGGAGGATTTGCCTTTAATGTCACCCGTCCAGGAGGCGTGTCAGAATAATACGAGGTAGCTGGGCGAGCGGTTCAGAAACCTTGCCGGGACTACCTCTCCACATGACACCTAACGCTGCATTTAATGCTTTTGTCCTAAACTGGCAGAGTTAGGTATGATAGCACTGTTTGCTATTTAATCGCTATGTAATTACTGTTTTGCCACTGTGGTAACCCCTTGAGCTATAAAAGGAGGGCCAAGCCAACGGTTAGAGGGATTCGGACCCTTTTTCAAACACCAGCACGTCTCGCGTAGCAGCTCTCTCTGCGCCTTGCCGGGAGAAGCGCTCCTTGTACTTGTGCTCTCACACAACCAATACACCAAAAGCAGGAGTAGGATTTTACGCTTCTCAGCGGCCCGAACCTGGCTAAATCCTTCGCGCCTTCCTCTGATTCTGCTCTTTGTGCACGTCGATCTCCCTTGCCGAACCACAAAGGGGCTGGATGGCCCCATAGATGGTCGTACCCACGACATCTTTGGCTCGCCGGGTAGGGGGGGGTCTCTTGCGCGAACCTGAATCAGCGGATTGCGCGTCATCTTCATCACCTTCATCAACTTCATCATCGTCCTCCTTGTCGTCGATGGCGCCCAAGAAGAAGGGCATCACGATGACGGCCCCCTCGCACGCATCCGCGGGCGGCACAGGCGGCGCGGCCAGTGCGAGCGGTGCGGATACTGCGGTTGGCACAACCAGCGCAGGCGGCGCGGTCGCCATGCCCACTGCGGTCGGCGCCGGAGACGAGCGTGCTGGGGGCAGTCGACTTCCTCGATCCTCTGGCGAACGAAGCCACGACGGCGCGGGCGGAGCGGACGGACAACCTCTTCCTCCTCCTCCTCGCCGCGCCGACGAATGCAGCCACCGGAGCGGTAACGCCCGGGCCGGCGCGAGCCAAGATCCCGCCGCGACAGCGTCCAAGAATGCAGCTTCGGGATAGACGTCGCGTCCCTCACACAACGGGCGCGGCACAGCTCCGAGCGGCGCCAACGACTCCGGGCAGCGGCGACCTCATGGCAAGACTCCTGTTGATCAAATCCCGGATCCTCAGGCACCGCCTCCACTACAGCGACTCACCGCTGACCATGTGCCGCGACAGCAAGACCGCGATGGCGATCCTGCTGGCTCTGCCAGGAGTAGAGCAACGTCGCGCTCTTTGATTCCGGCCATGCCAGCCATGGCAGCGGAAGCAATGGCGCGAGCCCAGATGCTGCTAAATTTCCCTTCAGCGGCAGAAAAGATGGACGAGTGGAGAGCCACCATCCAAAGCTTGATTGGGTTTGCCGAGGCCAGCAAATCGCAACAAGCGGAGCCCTCACGGCGTCCGCAAATAGCACCAGCAACCCCAGTTGGTGGCCGCACTGATGGTGCTGCACTAACGGTGCACTCACCCCAGCGGCAACAATCTCAGCAGCAGCAACGCCAACAACCGCAGCAAGCTCGACGATCCTTCGAGCCCAACGAGGTGTCGATGGCCTCTTCGGATCCACGAGCACGGCAAGATCAGCGGCAAGTGCTACGAGACAGGCGGGCAGAAGACGCCCGCACCACCATCGAATGGCGCCGGGAGGCGCGTCGTCAATCCGACGCGCGCAACGGCCCCATCGTTGATGAGCCCGCGCCAGGGGTTGGCGGGTATCTACCTTACGAGGTTGGATGTCCCGCCTTCACCAGTGAGCTGCGGCAAGTCCGATGGCCGTCCGTTCGAGCCTTCAAGCCAGAAGTACCGGAAAAGTATGATGGCAAGCTGAACCCGGCATGCTTTGTTGATATCAGTGTAATCAATACAAAGTCTCCACTTCCCATTTGCTTTGTGCACCACAACTGGGTTTGCCAACCAAGTTGGATGTATTACACCTCTAACCAAACCTGCTGCTTCAAGTTTCTTGATTTCTTCGGCAATGAATTGTTGCGGCTCTAAAGCTTGCTTCCGGACCTTTTGCTTGACGGGCCGAGCGTGGGGACAGACAGCAAGGTGGTGCTCAATTACCTCCCTGGGAACACCGGGGATGTCAGATGGTCGCCATGCGAACACCTCGGCATTTGCCCGCAGGAAGGCAACGAGCGCGCTTTCCTATTTGCTGTCAAGGGTGGCGCTGATGGTGAAGGTACCGTCAGTGCCATCGTCCCTCGCAGGCACCTTCTTTGTTGCCGGTGCAATGGCTCTGGGCTTCTTGCCGGCGGAGCACTCCGGCAAGTCTTCAACAGGTGCGCAACACTCCGACAAGGTGCGCTTCCCGGAATCCTTGCTAGAGGTCTTGCCGGACTTCTTGTTTTATTTCTTCTTGGCGGGAGCGGGCGCCTTGCCGGCCTCTGCTGCGACCGCGTCCCTGTACATCTTATCGACGCAAACGACTGCATCTTTCTTGTCGGAGTTGATGGAAATGACACCCATCGGCCCTGGCATCTTCAACGTGTTGTAAGCTTAGTGAGATGCTGCCATGAATTTTGCCAAGGCTGGGCGGCCAAGAATTCCATTGTACGGCAAGGGGATCTTGACGACGTCAAACACAATCTTTTCCGTTCTGTAGTTCAATTCCCCGCCAAACGTCACCGGCAATGTGATCTTTCCCTTGGGATGGCTCCTTCTCGAGTTTACCCCTTGAAAAGTGCCTGTCTTCTTGAGCTCCTCGTCGGGAATTTGCAGCCTCTTGATTACCTCTGGAGAAATCAAGTTCAGGCCGGCCCCACCGTCAACTAACATTTTCGTGACCTGGAGGTTGCGAATTGTTGGCGAAACCAACAACGGCAAACACCCGACCGCAGTTGTGCGATCAAGGTGATCCTTGGCATCGAAAATGATAGGCGTGTGTGACCATTTGAGTGGCTTTTGAGAGCCCATTGCCGGTTCTGCCGCATTAACCTCACGAGCCCACTGCTTGAGTTGGCGGTGAGAGGAGTGCAAAGATGCCCCTCCGTCAACGCACATGGCTTCGGTTGCCTTCTGGAATTCTTGTTCCCTAGACTCTTCGCTGTCCTCTACTTCTTTACTTCCATCATCTTCCCCTTTCTTCTCGCGGCCTCTAGCGGGCTTTTCTTTTTGTTGCTTGGCTTTGCCGCGGCGGCCTCCTCGACCACCACGGCCCTTTTTGCCGGATCCACCGGCACCATCTTTACCCTTCTCTTTGTCACGCTTTTCGTATTCAGCCTTTTGTTTCTCAACAAGGTGCTCGACTTGCCGGCACTCTTGGAGATCGTGGCCTTTGGTACGGTGAATCTTGCAGTATGGTCCATCGGACTTGCCGGCTTTCTCGTTCGCCGCCGCCTCCTGGCAAGCGGCGCATACAGCAGCCCCCTTGCCGGAGTTTTCAGTCTTGGACTTCTTGGTAGACTCAGAGTTGTCGGAGCCTTCGACAGCCATAACAGTTTTGCCCTTGCGCTTCCTGTTACGCTTTCGGCCTTTCTTCCACGGGGTGGCAGCATCATCGTCCTCAGAATCTACCTCGGCACCAGCGTCCTCCCCGGGAAGCCTCCTTCCTTCCTCAGCACGTGCACACTTATCCACCAACGTGTAGAGCTCGTTGACGGTCTTGGGCAACATGACGTTCATTTCCTACCGCATCCTCCGATTGCGCACATTCGTGTGAAAGGCGGCAATGACGGCTGCGGGGTGCACATCTGGAATGTTACGGTGCACAGGGCTGAATCTCTGGATATACTTGCGCAAAGTTTCACCATCTCTTTGCGGGATCACCTGCAGGTCGCTAGGCTGTCCAGGGGCTTTGTGGCCTCCGGTAAAGGTACCAACAAACTCATTGTAGATATCTGACCACGAAGAAATGGAGTTCTCCGGCAAGTTCATCAGCCAAGATCTCACGTTGGGCTTCAGTACCAACGGAAAGTAATTGGCGAGGATCTTCTCATCTCTTCCCCCGGCAGCTTGCACGGCAATCGTGTAGATGCCCAGAAACTCTGTCCAAAGGATCCTTTCCCTTTGCCGCGCATTGATCAAATTGTGGACTCTACTTCCGGCTGTGATTTACTCTCCTTCCTTGATGCATATTTTGGTTATCATCAGATATTCATGGCCAAGGAGGATGAGGAGAAAACCACATTCATTACTCCATGTGGCACATACTGCTTCGTGCGTATGCCTTTCGGGTTAAAGAGTGCCGGTTCAACCTTTGCAAGGGCAGTCCAGATTGGTTTTGAACCCCAGCTGCACCAGAATGTGGAAGCATATATGGATGATATAGTGGTCAAAACCAAGGACAAGTCAACCCTCATCCAAGACTTAGAAGAAACATTTGCAAACTTGCGCAAAATCAACTTGAAGCTCAATCCCGAGAAGTGTGTGTTTGGCATTCCATCCGGCAAACTCCTCGGGTTCTTTGTGTCTCAATGTGGAATTGAAGCAAATCCCGACAAGATCAAAGCAATTGAGCAGATTCAAGCACCAAAGAGCGTCAAATATGTACGGCGTCTTGCCGGCTGCGTTGCTGCTTTGAGTAGGTTCATTTCAAGATCCGCTGAGCGCGCCCTGCCGTTTTTCAAGATTTTGAAAAAGGCAGGTCCGATGAAATGGACTCCGGAAGTGGAGGCTGCGCTGCAGGACTTGAAAAGATACCTCTCCTCCGCGCCAACACTAGTTGCACCGAGACCACAAGAGCCGTTGCTGCTATACGTAGCGGCAACGAATCAAGTGGCTAGTGCTGCATTAGTGGCGCAGAGGGAAGTCGATGACGAGGAAGCAGCCACGGCAGACCCGTCCAGCGACAAACCGGAATCTTCTCCGGCAAGGCCCGGTGCCGACAAATCAAAAATAGCACAAGCAAATGAAGTTGATCAGCAAGTGGTGCCGAAGAAGAAAGTGGTGCAGTGACCCGTGTATTTTGTTAGTTCCCTTTTGCAGGGGGCTAGATCAAGATAGTCTGGCATGCAGAAGCTGCTTTTCGGCCTCCTTATGGCCTCGAGAAAGCTGCGTCACTACTTCCAAGCACACGAGATCACCGTCGTCACCCGCTTTCCGTTGCAACGCATCTTGAGGAATCCAAAAGCAACTGGCAGGATAGTGGAGTGGGCGTTGGAATTGTCAAGTTTTGCACTTAAGTTTGAAAGCACTTCAACCATTCAGAGTAGAGCCTTGGCGGAGTTCGTCGCCGAATGGACGCCAACGCAAGACGAAGAAATTCCAGAAATAGCTCTCCCCGGCAAAGTGACAGCCAAAGAATGGATCATGTACTTTGACGGTGCCTTCTCGCTGCAAGGCACCGGTGCCGAAGTGCTACTTGTCGCTCCCACCGGGGAGCACCTCAAGTATGTGGTTCAAATGCACTTTCCCAGGGAGCAAGCTACAAACAATACTGCTGAGTACGAAGGACTCCTTGCCGTTCTTAGGATCGCAGTGGACCTTGGAATCAGAAAATTGATCATCCACGGCGACTCGCAGCTTGTTGTGAAGCAAGTGAACAAAGATTACCAGAGCTCGTTGATGGAGGCGTACGTGGAAGAAGTGAGGAAATTGGAAGAACACTTTGACGGGTTGCAAACAGAGCACCTCCCTCGTGCGGAAAACAGCATTGCTAATAGCCTGTCGAAGTGTGCCGCTCAAAAGCTTCCCGTGGAACCGGGGACTTTTGTGCTCCATTTGAATCAACCCACAGTCACTCCATCAACACAGGCCGGTAAGAGAAGGAAGTTGAATACCGGCAAGTACTTTCCGGCAGGGCTCCCAGAAGCCGCTGGTAAGGATGTTGCTGGGAACAACGACATGGTTGTTGGTGAGCAGCAGCTCAGCGCAGAGCCTCGGGTTCTTGCCGCAGAGGCAAGCGCTCCCACAGCCGAAGAGATTCCTTTAGTCCTTGTCATTGAGCCGCAGGCTCCGGCATGGGCACAGCGGATAGTTCATTTCCTCCAAACAGGGGAACTTCCCGATGAGCAAGAAGAAGCTGAGAAAGTAGCCCGTCAGTCAAGTATGTATCAGTTTGTGGATAGCATCCTATACAGAAAGCGACCAAACGGTGTGAAATTGAAGTGTATTTGCTGGGAAGAAGGACTGAAGCTGTTGGCAGAGATACATGGAGGAATATGTGGCTCTCACATAGGATCAAGGGCTCTTGCCGGCAAAGCTTTCCGGCAAGGCTTCTATTGGCCAACTGCCCTCCAGGATGCGACTGAGCTAGTAACAAAGTGTGAAGCATGCCAGTTCCATTCGAAGAACATACATCAGCCAGCTCAAGCTCTCCAAATGATCCCTCTCTCCTGGCCCTTTTCAGTCTGGGGGCTCGATATCTTGGGCCCCTTCCCCCGCGTTGCCGGGGGCTTTGAGTTCTTGTACGTCAACATCGACAAGTTCGCAAAGTGGCCTGAAGTGAAGCCAGTGAGAAAGGTGACAGCGCAATCAGCCATTAAGTTCTTCAAAGGATTAGTTTGCCGTTTCAGGGTTCCTACCAGAATCATCACCGACAATGGCACACAATTCACGAGCCGCACCTTCATGCAATATATCCAAAACCTTGGCAGCAAAATCTGTTTTGCATCTGTCGCTCACCCGAGAAGCAACGGCCAAGCGGAAAGGATGAATGCTGAAGTGCTGCGTGGCCTCAAAACAAGAACCTTTGACAGGCTGCGCAAATGTGGAAGGCGCTGGATTGATGAGTTGCCGGCGGTTCTTTGGTCACTCAGAACGACACCAAATCGAGCTACCGGCCAAACAACTTTCTCCCTAATCTATGGTGCAGAAGCGGTGCTCCCCACGGAACTCATATACGGGTCACCTCGAGTGCTCGCTGCTACTTGTATCTTGCGTTGGTATTATCCCCGAAGAGGAAGGGATGATGCAGCACAGTAGAGATAAGTATTTCCCTCAGTTATGAAACCAAGGTTATCGAACCAGTAGGTGAATCACGCAACACCTCATTTGCAGCACCTGCACACAAACAACAAATCCTTGCACCCAACGCAAACGAGGGGTTGTCAATCCCTCGGCGGTAAATTGCAAGATTAAATTGTATGTAATAGATAGATACATTGAAACAAAAATACAAAATAAAATAAATAAAAGAAAATGACAGCAATATTTTTAGGGTTTTAGTAATATGATTTAGATAGACCCGGGGGCCATAGATTTCACTAGAGGCTTCTCTCAAGAAAATAGCATACGGTGGGTAGACAAATTACTGTTGGGCAATTGATAGAAAAGCAAATAATCATGACGATATCCAAGGCAATGATCATGTATATAGGCATCACGTCCAATACAAGTAGACCGACTCCTGCCTGCATCTACTACTATTACTCCACACATCGACCTCTATCCAGCATGCATCTAGTGTATTAAGTCCATAAAGAACGGAGTAACGCCTTAAGAACGATGACATGATGTAGACAAGAAAAACTCATGTATGAATAAACCCCATCTTTTTACCCTTAATAGCAATGATACATACGTGTCATGTCCCTTTCTGTCACTGGGATTGAGCACCGCAAGATCGAACCCATTACAAAGCACCTCTTCCCATGGCAAGATAAATCAACTCAGTTGGCCAAACCAAATCAATAGATCGGAGAAGAAATACGAGGCTATAATAATCATGCATAAAAGAGTGCAGCAAAGACTCAAATAATTTCATGGATAATCTGATCATAAACTCACAATTCATCGGATCCCAATAAACACACCGCAAAAAGTGATTACATCGGATAGAACTCCAAGAACATTGAGGAGAACATTGTATTGAAGATCAAAAAGAGAGAAGAAGCCATCTAGCTACTACCTATGGACCCAAAGGTCTGTGGTAAACTACTCACGCATCATCGGAAGGGCAAAAAGGTTGATGTAGAGCCCCTCCGTGATCGATTCCCCCTCCGGCGGAGTAC
The DNA here is from genome assembly GCA_039707655.1 of Elymus sibiricus. Lineage (NCBI taxonomy): Eukaryota > Viridiplantae > Streptophyta > Magnoliopsida > Poales > Poaceae > Elymus > Elymus sibiricus. The sequence continues at coordinate 443,081,544 of CM077668.1, forward strand.
CGGAGAAGGCCTCCAGATGGGATCTCTCGAGAACAGAAACTTGTGGCGGCAGAAAAAGTATATCATGGACTCCCCTTAGGGTTTCTGATTTTTCCTGAATTTATAGTGGTGGAATTAGGTCAAACGGAGCAAAGGGGGGCCCACGAGGCACCTGGGCGCGCCTGCCCCCCCCCCCAGGCGCCCTGGTGGCTCGTGGTCACCTCCTGGGTCTTCTGGACCTCTCCCGAAGCTTCTAGTGTTGTATATGTCCAGAAAAGAATCTCCAAAAAGTTTCGTGGCATTTGGACTTTGTTTGATATTGATATTCTTTAAAACAAAAATAGGGCAGAAAACAGCAACTAGCACTAGGCACTAGGTTAATAGGCTAGTCTCCAAAAATGATATATAATTGCTGTAAATGTATATAAAAACATCCAAGATTGATAATATAACAGCATGGAACAATAAAAAATTATAGATACGTTGGAGACGTATCACTCGCTTATGATGAAGCTGAGCAAGAGCAGCTGCGGCAAGACGACGCAACGCTCCTTGAGGAAGATCGTCTTCGGGCGGCTGTGCGAGCTGCACGCTACCAGCAAGCCTTGCGCCGCTATCATAGCCGCAAAGTGCGCGCCCGAAGCCTTGAGGAAGGCGACCTTGTTCTTTGGCGCGTTCAATCCGCCAAGAGATCAAACAAGTTGACACCGAAGTGGGAAGGCCCTTATCGGGTAGTACGAGTCACCAGACCTGGCGCAGTCCATCTGGAGACCGAAGATGGCACCCCAGTGCAAAACTCATGGAACATTGAGCATCTTCGCAAGTTCTACCCATGAGGCGCGGTTGCTGGGCCTCCCGGCAACCACTTTTGTACAAGCTTTGTTGGCAAGACTTGTAACCCTTTGTACAAAGTGAAAGTGCTAGTTATTGACTAGAGGGGGGGGGGGGTGAATCGGCGATTTTTATGAAAGACTTCGAAAACATGCAATGTCTTCGAAGAAAGCGGAAGCAGGATGAGAACTAGTAGAGCCTATCAATAAGATGAACGAATATGACAAGCATAGACATCATACATACAGGCATGCGTTGAACATAAACACAAGAAGCATGAAGATAAATGAGTAAACAGATGAATGGCTTCAAGGAATATCTTCAAACACAAACAAGCATGCAAAGGCTTCACAGTTCAAAACAGTAAGTAAGGAAGAGTAAGGATAGAACCAGGAGCTCGGGGAAGACAATGATTTGTTTGACCAGTTCCAACTGCTGTGACAGTTGTATGTCTGGTTAGGGAGGCTGAGATTGAACTCAGAAGACCACGTCTTCACCTTATTCCCCTTGAGCTAAGGTCACTTAGACCTCGCCCAATCACTCTGGTAAATCTTCAAGGTAGACTTCCAAACCTTCACAGACTTCGTTCACCGGCAATCCACAATGACTCTTGGATGCTCAGAACGCGATGCCTAACCGACTGGAAGATCACAGTCTTCAAGTGTAATAAGTCTTCAGTTCACTTAGAATAGAATGTCTTCAGTGATGCTCAATCACTTTGGGCTCTAGGTGTTTTGGGTTTTGTCCTCGCAAGGTTTCTCTCTCAAAGGCTTCGAGGTGGGTTGCTCTCAAACGACAAAAGTCGTGTACTAACTCGGAGTGGCCACCAACTTATGGTGGAAGGGGGTGGCTATTTATAGCCAGGTGGCAACCTGACGTGATATGTCCGAAATGACCCTTGGTCATTTAGGAACTGACACGTGTCCAACGGTCGGAATTTAAACCCACGCGACAACTTTACTTGGGCTACAAGCAAAGCTGACTCAACCAACTCTGGAACAGATTTTCTCTCATTTGTCTTCGCTTCAAGACATAGGATTTTCGGTTGAGCATCACGTCAGTTTCTGACTTCGTTTACCTCGACCCCACTTGACAGTTCGGTGGTTCCTATGACTCAAGAAATAAGAAAATGAAACTGCCAAAAGACTATGTCTTCAAGCTTCATTGTCTTCGATGAATGTCTTCATGAACCATTAGCTTCAGCATGATTGTCTTCATGACTCACCATTGTCTTCAATGTCTTCATACATTTTTAGGGGTCATCTTCGATGGGTAAACCGAATCAATAGGGACTTCTACCTGTGTTCTCCTGTGAATCTCACAAACACATTAGTCCCACAACCAAGTTTGTCTTCAATACTCCAAAACCAACAAGGGGTGGCACTAGATGCACTTACAATCTCCCCCTTTTTGGTGATTGAGGACAAACTGGATGAAGTTTTCAATGGGGATAAAAAATAGGTGAAGTTAAGGTACATATGGTTTGGCTTCATGAAGTGGGAGGGGCTCCCCCTGAAGATGTGCATATAAGTAATTTGCCTTTAAATGCAAATGCACATGGCAGGTTTGACTTTGTGGAGATCTCCCTCTATTCATGAAGTCACAACATGTGCATACAAAATATATTGAAGATAATGACATGCACAATGAAATATGGGCGTCTGCAATAATGACTTCATGCGCATAATATCAAGGTTAAGTAGTGCACAAACAGTAGCAGACGTCCATCAGGACTTAAGTTTTACAACCCAAAACCAAATGTTCAAGAACAAGAGTTGTAAACTTAGCAAAATATATCAAACCCAGCCCAGTTTGCCCGCTTGAAGACTATCAACCCATATGCTTCTCCCCCTTTTGTCAACAAGTGACCAAAAAGGTGTGAAGACATAGGGTGTCTACACGTCCCTTGGAGGCGACGAAGATGTTGGGGCAGCCGGGTCGATGTTGAAGTTGGGCGGTGCAGAGGGGCCTGATGCAGTATCTTGATGTAGTGAAGCCATTGGTGGAGAAGTAGCATCATCCTCTTCATCAACCACCCGTGCATAAACCGTGGGGGCGGAAGATGAGATGTCTGAATCTTCAAGCGATGGCGTAGCACGCCACTTCTCTGCAGCAGGAGGCTTGGAGTCGAATTTGAAGCCTTCCTTGAAGCCATCGGCAGCAAGGTCATCTTCAGAGCAGAGTAGTGTGAGACTCTTCCAAGCCCGGCGGCTGGCTTCATGTGCAACAAACGCATTCTTGGTGGAAAGGTTTCGCACTCTGTTGAGATCAGAGACGATGCTCTTCATTTGCCTCTTGAGCCAGTCATGATGCCTGTCTTGCTTTTGATGAAGAGAAACAAGTAGCTCTCTGTCTGTCATCACCTTGGAGCGTTTCTGAGGCCTTTGTGGTACTGTGCTGGTATTGGCTTCAGTGTTGGCCTGTCTTGGTTGCCGAAACTGACCAGCAAGTTCAGCGGTGGAGGTAGAGGCCATATTTGGAAGGTGAATGGCTTCTAGGTAAGCAGAGTGGCTGGCTTCAACAAGTCTAGGACCTTTCTCAGCCGAAGGATAAAGAACTTCATGTGAAGCATCAACTTCAGGCAGAAAGATATGATGAGTGCGACCCGAGGGTTCGTACCGAACCGAGGAACGAAGCTTGATGAGGTGCATAATCCATGGCGCATAAAACTTGAGGCCAAACAGATCTATGCCAGAAGCAGCAAGCTGGCGAATGAAGAAGTCATGAGTGTTAAATCTAATGCCATTGACTACATTGTAGACCAATGTCTTCATGGTGCCTTCAAGCTTGGCTGAAGATGAATGCCTTTTGATTGGCCACAGAGTGTTGCGAAGAATGTGATAGACGGTTCGAGGCAAGTACTCAAGGTCATTTACGAAGAACTCCTTGGGGTATTCAGCTTCAAATGGCAACGGCTTCATCATGGTCAACATTTCAGTCATATTGGGCTCTGGCCTCTGAAAGATGCTTTCCACTTCTTTGTCATACGCAGCACAACCTAGATTATAGAAATCTCCAGGAGTGGGCAGTGTGGTGAGCTCGAGAAGATCTTGAGGTTTGGCTTCATGATGGACATCCCCAGTCATCCATTCAAGGGTCCAAGTCTTGGGGTCTCTGTTGAAGCCAGAGATGTGAAGAGTTGCATAAAATTGGAGTTTAGCTCCTCATTCCAGTGTTCCTTGTCAGTGACAAAGGACAACAGTCCAACATCGCGGAAACATTCCATTGCTTGATCCAGACAAGGGAGTCCAGACATGGCTTCAAGATCTAAACGCCTGTGAGGATGAATCCGCTGTTGGTTGTAGAGGACGCACATGTAATAGTTGCACTGATGATGAGTCCAAAACCTGTCTGATGATATGCGTGGCTTCCTGAATGGATTCTTGGAGCTGTCGAAGAAGGTGTTCTCATTCCTGAAGCCAGCGACACTAAATGTACAATCAGTGGAAGGAGCGCTATGAAGCCTTGGCATTCGAGGCATAGGATTCTGAATCTGAGGCCTGTTGTGGATGTTGAATTCATACTGAGGGCCATGCTACTTAGGAGGAGTGAGGGTTGGCCATAAGACAGGAACAAGCTCACCAGCTCGATTATAGGCTAAATCAGTATGTGGCATATTGGCTTCAGTCGAAGCAATGACTTGAGGAGCAGGAGCAGGAGCTTCAAGTGTAACGACTTCAGGCACAAGGGCCTCAGTAACAGGAGGAGCAGAAGCTTCAGACACCGGCTCATGAATAGGTTCATGTATTGCAGCCGGAATGTCTTCAGTTTGTTTGGCTTCAGGCTCAGAAGGGGCGTCATCGGATGCAATCATAACGGTGGCAACGGGTGCATCTTCTGGTTGTGCGGTGGTACTTGGAGGAACATCTGATAGCACAACCTCCTCTTGAGCAACAGAAGTGTCTTGATGCACCACCTCCTCAGAAATGCTGGACATCCATGGGCCACGGTGAAGCCTTCAGAAGATGGGCGATGCCTTTGGAGAAGAATTGTCTTCAACCATGGCTTCAAGAGTATCTGCCAACATAGGCTCATCAGTGGTTGTAGCTTAAGGAGGAGGAGTGTGGGGTATGACTTCATCACGATCCATTGGCATCAGAGGGCGACCAATGCTGATCGGTTCACTGTGCTCAGGAACAGGCGATGATACCACGTTCTCGGTGAGCTGAGGAAGGACTGCATCATCATCATGTTGCACATTGGCATTAGTACCAATGTCTTCAGCTGCATTGGGGTCTGCAGCAGGAATCTCTTCAGAAACTGGAACCTCTGTGGTAGCAGGTTCATGCACGATGACTCGACGCTCTATGTTGATGGAGGCAGGAGGGGCAACAGATATTGGTGTCACAAGTAGAGGCTCTTGATGAGCGGATGGAGCGGTTTTTGCTTGGGCCCTGCGCGAAGCCTTTGAAGACTTCGTCTTCTGACGCTTTTGAGACAGAGGAGCAGCAGAGGCGTCAGATTGCTTGTGCTTGCGAGCTTCGGCTTCAGTGTGCTGTGTCTTCTTTTTCTTAGAAGCAATTGATGGAGCGGATGGCTTCGAAGCATGCATTGATGGTGGGAAGACAATCCTAGGCTCATCTTGACTTGGGGCCTCAGCAGCTGGGGTCTCGGGCTTCTTTTTCTTCTTCTTGATCAGCTTGGGATCAATGGCAGGGTGACCAAGTGCTTTTCTCTTCAAGCCCTCATTGTGGGCTTGCACTGTCTTCTCAGCATAGTGCTTGAGACGTTCTCTGGCACCTTTGGCATCATCACGAAGCTTTTGAAATTCCTCTTTCAGCTCGTTCATCATCTTCTTGTAGCCTTGAATTTCCACGACGCTGAATTTGGACAAGTGTTTCTTGAATAGCTGCTTCTAATATTCAATCTTGTTTTTCTGTTCAAGCACTTTCTGGACAACCGCAAGTTCGTTGTTGATGAAGCCTTGGAACGTGACACTGATGTCAATTGGGAGCTGCAAGTCATCAATCGACAGAGACGGGTTGCGAAACCATTCGTCAATGAAGTCATTGAGAATATCATGGTCGAACAGAGGCAAGATTTTGAAGATATCAGCCTCTTCCTGCTTGTTGTTGATGAGGAGCTCAAGGGCATCAGCATCAAACTCATCATCTGATAAATCAATTATGGTGTCGTCATCCGTCAACGTGGTTGTTGGTTTGGGGCGTCACCTAAAAGGTTTGTTTGTCTTCGGAGTGTTCCGAGACACATCTTCAGACTGCACACTGGATTCAGGAGGTGCATCTTTCACAGGCTGCACTCTTGAGGCTGATGGAGCAGCAGCAGATTTAGCTTTGGAGCCCTTTGGCTTTCTTTGTGTCTTGGGGGAGGCAGTAGCAATGTCTTTAGCATGGGCTTCTCCGCGCGCAGTAGCGGCGGCGGTATGAAGAGCGTTGATATGCTCAACATATGCGTGAAGACTATCCCATGGCCCGGTCAGATTGGGATCTGCATGACGAGAGCCATCGGGTCTTGGTTCTGCTGGACCAGGGTTGAAGTTCACGCCAAACTCCTTCTTGTTGGCATCTGCTGAAGCCTTTGCAAACTGATAATTGGCTTCAAATAGATCGTCTTCACGACACCATCGAATGCTGGATGGGTCAGCATCGTCGGGCATCACACCTCTTACCATGCAAGGATAGAAGTTCTGAGCAATGGCGTCAGCCTTTGTCTTCGGAATAAGCTTCCGGTATACAATATCCGCCCATGGTGGCCTGACTGCATTCTTCTCAGCATACTCTTGTGTAACAAAATGATAATGAAACCATTGTTCTACCCAGTATCGAAGAATCCATTGCACACGAGATTTGCGTTCACCATAGGTTTCATCAGGATCTGATTTGTATTGTTCATACAGATCTGGAGGGAGGTCAAGAACAGTGTTTGCTCAACGTTGCCTTCCTCCTTTCTTTGCAGATTTTCCACTGGCCATTGGCTTCACAGAATTGACTGGCTTCACACTGCTGATCTGGCAGGAGCTGGCTTCAGGAGAGTCGAGATGAAACTGCAAGAAGTCTGCAAACGAATTCAGACTATGAGAACCAAGTGACTCGCCCACGGACATGTACCTGTGATAGCATTAGAGATGCGAGGGAAGGAGGAGAGATCATATGCATTCTCAGAAAATTTTGAATCCAACCCAGTTTGAAGACAATGACCTCACAATGCGAAGTCATTCACTTACAGAGAGAAGTTGGTTCCAGATTTGTACGAATCTGAAGATAGGTACAAGTGAGGAATCATCACAATGCAGTATAAGTGAAGTAACTTGGAAATATATGAGATGCGTGAAGCAGAAGATGAAGGTTTGGAAGTGAAAGAAACAAGTTCTGAAGATGTTCTATAAGATTTTGAATCAAAAAGACGGTAAAAAGTAACTTTTATTTACCGCACGAAGAACAGCTCAACGAGACAAATGGAGGCTGAGCAGTTCGATCTCCCACACCCTAACTTGGCAGTGGAGGATGGCTACGGCGGCGGCGGTGAGAAGATGTCCGTGGCCGGCGTGACTACAACGTCGAAGAGGTCGCGGCAGCTAAGCGCTTCTTCTCTGACGACGATGAAGTTAGCGGCAATGCTAGGGTTATATGGGGGCGACGGCGATAGGTGTGAAGAACATTTATGGAACCAGGGGCGAAGTATTTATAAGGGTTGGCCTGGTCCGGGGGATAAGACAGACATGCCCCTGGCGATACATATCTATGCGACGCGTGGCGCACATTGTGCAGTTGTTATCACGACCAGCTGTTTTGGCGGGAGGTCGTTCCGCCTTCTGCGGATGCAGGTAAATTGGATAGAGATGAAAAAAAAATTAAATTTGTTGTCTCAAAATCTTCGACTGACAAGGACACAGTGAAGACAATCGACATGTGTTAAATAGAATGCATATGAAGATTTAGAGAGTCTGGACGAGATAAGCACAGAAGGGGGGGAAGGGTCCGATCACGTTCACCTAGTTCAAAAAGACAGGTTGAAAACATAGCTATAGATGAATGCTGTTGAGGACAAACTCATATATATAAATATTATAGGCAGTGAAGTCAAATAGAATGTGAAGATAAAATCATTCATGAAGACAATCCAAATCAGGAAGATAATGCAATAGATGTGACGCCAAATGAAAATCTTGAAGAAAAGTTTGGTGGTGGCATTACCCACCGTATAGGAAATATTAGACCCAGACACGGCGCACCATTATCGTGGCGCTTTGAAGTCAAAATCCATTTTAATATCTTCACACTTAGAGTGTATATCTTCATGAGTTGAAGACAAACGTTACTTCATGTGTTGTGCATCAAAGTTGTCAAGAATGCATAAGCATTTGAATGAATGCCCTCTCACAGGACATTTGAGGATTCTAAGATATTTAGCTCACACCGCAACTTGCAAAACCTCTTCTCATCCAAAGGCTTCGTGAAGATATCTGTCAGCTGATCTTCAGTGTTGACGTGAATGATGTCAATGTCTTCTTTGAGCACATGATCACGAAGAAAGTGGTGTCTAATCTCAATATGCTTGGTCTTGGAGTGTTGGACAGGATTGTGAGAAATCTTGATTGCACTCTCATTGTCACAGAATAGCGGAACCTTCTTCTTGTTGATGCCATAATCCTTGAGAGTTTCCTTCATCCAGAGAAGCTGTGCACAACATGATCCAGCAGCAATGTATTCGGCTTCAGCAGTAGAGAGTGATACACAGTCCTGCTTCTTTGAAGACCAACATACCAGTGAACGTCCAAGAAAATGACAAGTGCCTGATGTGGATTTTCGATCCACCCCGTCTCCAGCATAATCAGAATCCGAGTAGCCAACCAAATCAAACTCTGAGCAGTTTGGATACCATAATCCTAGTGTTGGGGTGTGAGCCAAATATCTAAGAATTCGCTTCACGACGAGGTGATGCGATTCCTTTGGTGCCGCTTGAAATCGGGCACACATGCAAACACTAAGCATTATATCTGGCCTAGATGCACATAAGTATAATAAAGAACCAATCATGGAGCGGTATACCTTTTGATCGAACTCTTTACCATTGTCGTCAGTACTCAGATGACCATTGGTTGGCATTGGCGTCTTGTAGCCCTTGCAATCTTGCATTCCAAACTTCTTTAGGCAATCTTTGAGATATTTCTCCTGTGATATGAAGATGCCATTGCTTTCTTGGCGAATTTGAAGACCAAGAAAGAATTTCAGCTCTCCCATCATGGACATTTGATATTGCTCTTGCATCATGTGACTGAACTCATCACTATATCGTTTGTCAGTACAGCCGAAGATAATGTCATCCACATAGATTTGGCACAAAAACAGTTCACCATCATATGATTTGGTGAAGAGAGTGGGATCAAGTGAACCAGGTTTGAAGCCTTTGCTTTTCAGGAATTCCTTGAGTGTATCATACCAGGCTCGTGGAGCTTGCTTGAGGCCATACAATGCCTTGTTGAGCCTATAGACCTTGTGAGGGTGCTTTGGATCTTCAAACCTAGGTGGTAGAGCAACATAGACTTCTTCTTCAATTTTGCCGTTTAGAAAGGCACTCTTCACATCCATTTGATACAGAAGAATATCATAATGATTTGCATAAGCAAGAAGTATGCGGATGGCTTCAAGTCTAGCCACAGGAGCAAAGGTTTCATCGAAGTTAATTCCTTCCACTTGTGTGTATCCTTGTGGGACTAGACGAGCTTTGTTTCTGACAACTTGACCATGTTCATCTTGCTTGTTGCGGTAGATCCATTTTGTTCCAATGATATTGTGCTTACGAGGGTCAGGACGCTTGACAAGTTCCCACACATTGTTGAGCTCAAATTGCTGAAGCTCTTCTTGCATAGCTTGAATCGATTCAGGTTCCATGAAGGCTTCAGTGACTTTGGTGGGTTCATTGATGGAGACGAAGGTGAAGTGCCCACAAAAGTTTGCTAGCTGTGTGGCTCTTGAACGAGTGAGAGGACCAGGTGCGTTGATGTTGTCGATTATCTTCTCGATCTGAACTTCATTGGCCACGCGAGGATGTACAGGACGAAGACTTTGCTGTTGCTGAGCATTGTCTTCAAGCTCAGCATTATCTTCAGTCTGATCATTGTCTTCACGCTGGACTGGAGTAGGTATCACAACCTCTTCATCTCCGAGTTCCTCAGTGGGTATTATTTCTCCAGTACCCATTTGCTTGATGGATTCACTAGGAGGGAGTTCATCTATCACATTTGGCAGGTGCTCTCTTTGCGAGCCGTTAGTCTCATCGAACTGCACATCTACAGTTTCAACCACTTTGTAGTGAAAGAGGTTGAAGACTCTGTAGGTGTGCGAATCCTTTCCGTAACCAAGGATAAAACCCTCATGTGCTTTCGGTTCAAATTTGGAAGTGTGATGTGGATCTCGTATCCATCACCTGGCACCAAATACTTTGAAATAACTTACATTTGGCTTCTTACCAGTGATCAGTTCATAAGATGTCTTCTTGAAGAATTTGTGAAGATATACTCTGTTGATGATGTGGCATGCAGTATCAATGGCTTCGGGCCACCACTTGCGTGGTGTCTTGTATTCGTCAAGCATAGTGCGAGCCATCTCAATGAGAGTCCTGTTCTTGCGCTCCACGACGCCATTCTGCTGAGGAGTGTATGGTGCAGATAACTCGTGAGTGATGCCAAGAATGTCAAGATAGGTGTCGAGCCCAGTGTTCTTGAACTCGGTGCCATTGTCACTCCTGATGTGCTTGATCTTGACGCCATAGTTGGTCATTGCACGGTTGGCGAACCGCCTGAAGACATCCTGCACTTCAGTCTTATACAGGATTATATGAACCCATGTATATCTAGAATAATCATCAACAATCACGAAGCCATATAGATGTGCAGATGTAGTAGGAGTGGAGTAATGAGTAGGGCCATATAAGTCCATGTGTAGCAGCTCGAAGGGATGAGTGGTCGTCATGATTGTCTTTGAGGGGTGTTTCGCCCTAGTCATCTTCCCGGCTTCACATGCTCCACACAGGTGATCCTTCTTGAACTTGATGCCCTCGATCCCAATGATGTGCTTCTTCTTCACAAGGGTGTGCAAGTTCCTCATGCCAGCATGTCCTAGCCGTCGATGCCAAAGCCAGCATTCTGAAGCTTTTGCTAGAAGACATGTGGCCAGCTGTGGTCCTGTGGAGATATCTACCATGTACAAGTCACCTCTTCGATAACCTTCGAAGACTTGAGTTTTGTCAGAAGCCATTAGCACAAGACAGCGAAATTTGCCAAAGATAACAATCATATCAAGATCACAAAGCATTGAGACTGACATGAGGTTGAATCCAAGGGATTCGACAAGCATCACTTTATCCATGTGCCGATCCTTTGAGATTGCAACCCTACCTAGACCCAATACCTTGCTTTTCCCAGTATCAGCAAAAGTAATCTACTTTTGAGTAGATGGATGAAGTGTAGAGTCCATGAGTAAGCTTTGGTCACTAGTCATATGGTTGGTGCAACCACTGTCCAGGATCCATTCAGTAGCTTTTGGAAGTCAACCCTACAGTAAAGTTATTGGGATAGCCTTCACGATGACAATTTGTGAAGATAAAGCATGTGATTGCAGATACTTCATGCAAGATTAGTTTCATGAAAGATATAGAAATGTAATCATCAAGAAATTATGTTGAATCTTTTGTTCCATAGCATTTTGGGCATTATAACTTGTGCCCCACAAGTTTATTCAGGTCCCCAGCATTGTCTTTAGAACCAATGCTTTTCGGCTGGAGACCTGACCCTGCAAGAAAGAGATCAGTTCTTCTTAACCACCCACATCTGAAGGGGTGGCTTAGAAGCAATAAGTCTAAGTGCAGCATCTGAGAACTTTGGCTTTGAAGCCCTAGCAAATAGCTTCACAGGGGGGTTAGAGTACTCAAATGAATAGGCAGAGAAATTCTTTGATTTGTGAACATAATGGTATGAGGAACGTCTCTCATATTCATGAGTCTGATCATTGTAACCCTACAAAATATTGGCGTTAGGGCGATCATACGAAGACCTTTGTCTGTATGAAGATTTTGGTCCATATGAAGCTTTTGCTCTGGGGTTTATCTTCTTCCCTGGTGGCGTCATGATGACATTCACGGGAAGCCTTTCCAGAAGACTTTTGGGAACCCAGATCTTCTTCATAGGGGAACCATTCCTGCAGTTAGTTCCAATAAACCTGGCAAACACTTCACCATTCTTGTTTTTGAACAGTTTATAGTTTGAGTCAAAGGACTCATCAATGATGATAGGGTTAGCACAGTTGTAACCAGATAAGGTGGATGGATCCACTGATGGCCCTTGTGCAGCAACCCAGGTAGTTTTGGGGTACTGCTCAGGCTTCCAGTAGGACCCATCAACATTGATTCTCCTCTCGGAGCCAATGCCCTCTTTCCTAGGGTTTCTGTTCAGGATCTGTTTCTTGAGGATATCACAAAGAGTCTAATGCCCTTTCAGACTCTTAAACATCCCTGTCTCAAGCAATGTCTTCAACCTAGCATTCTCATCAGTAATAGCAATGGCTTCCTCAGATGAGGGGTTAGTTGCCACAACAGTAGTTGAAGATATTGCAGTTTCAGAAACAGTAGAGCATTCAGCAGAAGAATTGGTGTGATCACGCTCAAGGCATTTCAAGCAAGGTGGCACAAATTCATCCTGAGCGGTACTGATCTGTTGAGCGAGTAGTGAATCGTTTTCAGTCCGAAGATCATCATGAGACGCTCTCAGCTTCTCAAGCTCTTGCTTCCTTTGAAGATATTTATAGGAGAGCTTCTCGTGATCAGATGAGAGGGTATCATGATGACTTAGGAGCTCTTCATACTTAACTTGAAGATTTTTTATGTCTTCAATTAAGGATTGACTTCGATTCACTTCCTCGTCCAACAGATCATCGCTTTTGTCTAGCAGTTTTTGAATCTTTTCCATAGCAGTTTGTTGCTCAGTTGCAATTGTAGCAAGTGTCTTGCAGCTAGGTTTGGATTCACATTCAGAGTCATCTTCACTTGAGGTTTCAAAGTAGGCAGCGCGTGAAGTTACCTTAGCGCCTCTTGCCATGAAGCAGTAGGCATGAGCAGGGTCGTCGTCCATAGTGTCGGTGACGTGACCATTGTCTTCAGTGCTGAAGATGGACTTGGTGACGAACGCTGAAGGCAAAGCCAGGCTTGCCACGCCTGAGTCTGACTCTTCCTCTGACTCCTCCACTACCTCCTCAGTATCAGATTCCTCCTCTGAATCCATCTCCTTGCCAATAAATGCACGAGCTTTGCTAGAAGAACTTGATTTGCGCGATGAAGACTTTGATTTGCGCGATGAAGACTTTGATTGTTTCTTCTTCTTCTTGTCGTCAGAGTCATAATCCTTGCTCTTCTTCTTCTTTGATTCCTTCTCCCATTGAGGACAATCAGCGATGTAGTGACCTGATCTCTTGCATTTGTGGCAAGTTCTCTTCTTGTAGTCACGAGTGGAAGCCTCATCTTTCTTGGAGTCATACTTTGAAGACTTTCCAAAATGGTTCTTCTTGGTGAACTTCTGGAATTTCTTCACAAGCATTGCGAGCTCTCTGCCAATGTCTTCAGCACTATCAGGATAGCAGTCAGAGTCTTCAGACGAAGATTCAGCCTTTGCTTTCAAAGCACGCGATCGTCCATAGCTAGGACCATAGATATCTCTCTTCTCAGATAGCTGGAATTCATGTGTATTGCGCCTCTCAAGTATATCGGCAGGATCCAATTGCTTGAAGTCGGGGCGTTCTTGGATCATCAGTGATAGGGTGTCAAAAGAACTATCCAGAGACCTCAGTAGCTTCTTCACAACTTCATGCTTGGTGATGTCAGTGGCACCAAGAGAATGAAGCTCATTGGTGATATCAGTGAGACGATCAAAGGTGAGCAGGACATTTTCATTCTCGAGCCTTTTGAAGCGATTGAAGAGATTGCGAAGAACGTCAATTCGGGAGTCCCGTTGTGATGAGACGCCCTCGTTGACTTTGGAAAGCCAGTCCCAGACAAGCTTCGCAGATTCCAAAGCACTCACATGTCCATACTGTCCTTTGGTCAGATGACCGCAGATGATGTTCTTGGCGGTGGAGTCCAATTGCGCGAACCTCTTCACGTCAGCAGCGGTGACACCTTCACCGACCTTGGGGACGCCCATCCTAACGACATACTAGAGGTCATTGTCAATGGCTTCAAGATGCATGCGCATCTTATGCTTCCAGTAGGGATAGTCAGTGCCATCGAAGACGGGGCACGCAGCGAAAACCTTGATTATCCCTGCAGTCGACATAGCTAAAACTCCGAGTGGTTAAACCAAATCACACAGAACAAGGGAGCACCTTGCTCTGATACCAATTGAAATGCTAGTTATTGACCAGAGGGGGGGGTGAATAGGCGATTTTTATGAAAGACTTCGAAAACATGCAATGTCTTCGAAGAAAGCGGAAGCAAGATGAGAACTAGTAGAGCCTATCAATAAGATGAACGAATATGACAAGCATAGACATCATACATATAGGCATGTGTTGAACATAAACACAAGAAGCATGAAGATAAATGAGTAAACAAATGAATGGCTTCAAGTAATATCTTCAAACACAAACAAGCATGCAAAGGCTTCACAGTTCAAAACCGTAAGTAAGGAAGAGTAAGGATAGAACCAGGAGCTCAGGGAAGACAATGATTTGTTTGACCAGTTCCAATTGCTGTGACAGTTGTAGGTCTGGTTAGGGAGGCTGAGATTGAACTCAGAAGACCACGTCTTCACCTTATTCCCCTTGAGCTAAGGTCACTTAGACCTCGCCCAATCACTCTGGTAAGTCTTCAAGGTAGACTTCCAAACCTTCACAGACTTCATTCACCGGCAATCCACAATGACTCTTGGATGCTCAGAACGCGACGCCTAACCGACTGGAACATCACAGTCTTCAAGTGTAATAAGTCTTCAGTTCACTTAGAACAGAATGTCTTCAGTGATGCTCAATCACTTTGGGCTCTAGGTGTTTTGGGTTTTGTCCTCACAAGGTTTCTCTCTCAAAGGCTTCGAGGTGGGTTGCTCTCAAACGACAGAAGCCGTGTACTAACTCTGAGCAGCCACCAACTTATGGTGGAAGGGGGTGGCTATTTATAGCCAGGGGGCAACCTGACGTGATATGTCCGAAATGACCCTTGGTCATTTAGGAACTGACACGTGTCCAACGGTCAGAATTTAAACCCACGCGGCAACTTTACTTGGGCTACAAGCAAAGCTGACTCAACCAACTCTGGAAGAGATTTTCTCTCATTTGTCTTCGCTTGAAGACATAGGATTTTCAGTTGAGCATCACGTCAGTTTCTGACTTCGTTTACCTCGACCCCACTTGACAGTTCGGTGGTTCCTATGACTCAAGAAATAAGAAAATGAAACTGCCAAAAGACTATGTCTTCAAGCTTCATTGTCTTCAATGAATATCTTCATGAACCATTAGCTTCAGCACGAATGTCTTCGTGACTCACCATTGTCTTCAATGTCTTCATATATTTTTAGGGGTCATCTTCGATGGGTAAACCGAATCAATAGGGACTTCTACCTGTGTTCTCCTGTGAATCTCACAAACACATTAGTCCCACAACCAAGTTTGTCTTCAATACTCCAAAACCAACAAGGGGTGGCACTAGATGCACTTACACAAAGCCAGGCCCAGACCCTGTGCATGATAAAGCTAAGTGTTTCGCAACTCCTCGTACATGTTCATTTATATTTGAATGCATGTGATGTTGTGATTTACACATTAGTTTGTATGGAATGACTGATGGACCGTCAAGGTTCCCAAACCACTCTTTTCTCTTCTTTCTTTTTCTTAAAAGGATAGAAGGATCCCTCGCATGTAAGTTTCCCGGGAGGAGTGGAGATGGGGTACCATTTTAATGACGTTCAAGTGATCATTTCATGCAACGAGAAAAACAGTGCAAGGAAAAGCTAAGTTGAAAAACTTTGAAAATTTTTCCTAGTTACATTCACAATTTCCCTTGAACGATTATGTGCTTTGTATGAGAAACCTGCACACGAAGGGATCTTGTCGTGATCAGATTGCGCTCTGATCTTGCTTCGAGCCCGCTCGGCAAGATATGCGGCTGCATTGTGACGGCAGGTTGCCTTGCCGGTGGCAGCACTTCCGACGAGCTGCTAAGGACCCGTTCCTCTAAGTGCTCGCGGCAAGTGTTTGAACCGGCAAGCTGCCGCGCTGTGATCGGCAAGTTGCCTTGCCGGCAGTGGCTCTTCCAGCAGGCTGCTAAGGACCCGTTCCTCGAAGCGCTCGCGGCAAGTGTGTGCACAGGCAAGTTTCCAAATAAGCGCAGGGAACACGATCATACAAAGACGAAATAAAACAAGGGGAACGGCATGTATTCGTCTAAACCCGACGGCAATAGATATCCATTAAAAAGGTACTCGATTACATTTTGTTGGCCCTTCCCTAGGGTTTACATCGAGTGCAAAGAAGGCAAAAGGGGCGCCTAGGCGAAGCCCGGCTTGTTCCCGGAAGGCCAGATGATGGTGTTGCCGGCGATCAGCCAGACTCTTCGCCGTCGTCTTCAATCTTCACGCCCGGAGAGCCATCGTCATCGCCGTCATCATCGTCATCCTCAGCATCGCTGGAGGAAGCGGTGTCGCTCTCGCTCGAGCTCTCCGCGCAGCACTCCAGACGAGCGCCCGAAGCCCCGAAGAACTTCGCGACAAGCGTGTCTGGTCCGTCCATCCTAAAGAGAAGAAAGTGCCCTTGCCCCAGACGACGGGCACGAGCGAAGGATTTCCACCCACGCGTGAGATACATGAGGCCGTTGTTGGAGGTCTCAATGGTCACCCATACTGGGCCGTTGAAGCAACCCTCAACACGCAGCCACAAGCCGCACAGGTGGCGGCCTTCCGTCTCCCTGGCAAAAAGACGGGGAAGACGCAGCCAGCTCCGCGGCCGCTCACGCAGCTCCACGACGAACTCCTGCGCCGTATCCTTCGTGTGGCCCTCTGCTGGGGGTGGAACGACCGAAGACTAAGCTGCAAGCGCGCCGCCATGGCCGCCCCGACCACGGGCACTGCGTCTCCCACGGCCACGGGCTGCGGCCCTCCCTTGGGCGCTGGAGCCAGCCTCCGTAGCCGCGGCCGAGGCGTAGGCATGGAGCCGAGGAGAAGCCCTTGCTGCGGCGGCGGAGGCACGACCGCGTCCTCTTCCCCTCACCATATCGTCTGCAGATGCGGAGGAAGAAGAAAAGAGAAAAAGGCGATGGTTGCTGAAGATTGGAGCAGAAGGAGATGGGTGAGTATCGCGCCCCGCGGCCCTCTCTTTATAGGGGGAGTGCGGGGGGCTGGCCCTTCGCCGTCTTTGGGCGGCCGCCCATGATCACCAATCCCGCGCCCTGCGCTTCTGGCCGGGCGCATTACTCCAGTAACCACCCACGTTCGCCAATCCCGCGCCCTGCGCCCACTAGCCCGGCGCATCACTCCAACGGCCACCCTTCACCACCAATCCACTGCCTTGCATGCATGCAGACGCGCGTAATGGGGGAAGGTGGAGGCGCAGAAGAAGGAAGAATCAAGGCATGAAGGGTAGTTATTCCTTGCCACGCGTCGTCATGCACCTATTCAAGTCTGTTCAAATGGCGAGGGTTGCCGAAAAATGACCAAGAGCACGCTCAAGGCCAGATTAATGGAGAAGCAAAGAAGATCTCAAGAGAAGATAACCATCATGACGAAAACTACAACGGCAGTTTCCCGCCGCGTGTCTGTGAATTGTTTGGGCCTAGCCCAACGACGCTTCGGACGCGCGTATGGCCCAGGCCCGGGGGCTCCTGTCGGTGTATAAAACATGGGTACTTTTATACCCTGACTTATGCACAGACGGTAGCAGCCTCCCTGCCGGTTGAGGCTTGCTGGGAACCGCCAAGACCAAGATTCAAGGCCTGGTTGCAGAAGCTACTAGAAAGAAGCTCAAGACACAGCACTCAACTAGTACCGAAGATGAAGACATTCCTTGCCGGCAAGGCTAAACCAGCAAGGTGGAGACCCGGCAGGCTCCATACCGGCAAGCTTCTGCCAGACCTCTAGTGCTCCACCTCACCGGACATATGTTCGCTAATGGATGAGGTGTCGACCGCGCAGGCTGGTTGGTGAGGCTTGTCGGGCACGTGTCAGCGCGCTGGGGGAGGATTTGCCTTTAATGATACCCGTCCAGGAGGCGTGTCAGAATAATACGAGGTAGCTGGGCGAGCGGTGCAGAAACCTTGCCGGGACTACCTCTCCACATGACACCTAACAGTGCATTTAATGCTTTTGTCCTAAACTGGCAGAGTTAGGTATGATAGCACTGTTTGCTATCTAATCGCTATGTAATTACTGTTTTGCCACTATGGTAACCCCTTAAGCAATAAAAGGAGGGCCAAGGCAACGGTTAGAGGGATTTGGACCATTTTTCAAACACAAGCACGTCTCGTGTTGCAGCTCTCTCTGCGCCTTGCCGGGAGAAGCGCTCCTTGTACTTGTGCTCTCACACAACCAATACACCAAAAGCAGGAGTAGGGTTTTACGCTTCTCAGCGTCCCGAACCTGGGTAAATCCTTCACGCCTTGCTCTGATTCTGCTCTTTGTGCACATCAATCTCCCCTGCCGAACCACAAAGGGGCTGGATGGCCCCATAGATGGTCGTACCCACGACAGAGGCCTTTTCCGGTGCTCCGCTGGAGGGGGAATCGATCACGGATGGGCTCTACATCAACCTTGCTGTCCTTCCAATGATGCGTGAGTAGTTTACCACAGATCTTCGGGTCCATAGTTAGTAGCTAGATGGCTTCTTCTCTCTTTTTGATCTTCAATACAATGTTCTCCTTGATGTTCTTGGAGTTCTATCCAATGTAATCACTTTTTGCGGTGTGTTTGTTGGGATCCGATGAATTGTGAGTTTATGATTAGATTATCCATGAATATTATTTGAGTCTTCTCTGATATATTTTATGCATGATTATTATAGCTTCGTATTTCTTCTCCGATCTATTGATTTGGTTTGGCCAACTAGATTGATTTATCTTGCCATGGGAAGAGGTGCTTTGTAATGGGTTCGATCTTGCGGTGCTCAATCCCAGTGACAGAAAGGGACATGACACGTATGTATCATTGCTATTAAGGGTAAAAAGATAGGGATTATTCATGCGTGAGTTTACTTTGTCTACATCATGTCATCTTGCTTAAGGCGTTACTCCGTTCTTTATGGACTTAATACACTAGATGCATGCTAGATAGCGGTCGATGTGTGGAGTAATAGTAGTATATGCAGGCAGGAGTCGGTCTACTTGCCTCTGACGTGATGCCTATATACATGATCATTGCCTTGGATATTGTCATGATTATTTGCTTTTCTATCAATTGCCCAACAGTAATTTGTTTACCCACCGTATGCTATTTTCTTGAGAGAAGCCACTAGTGAAAACTATGGCCCCCGGGTCTATCAAATCATATATTAAAAACCCTAAAAATACTTGTTACAATTTTATCTTATTTATTTTATTTTGTATTTTTGTTTAATCTATCTATCTATCACCATACAATTTAATCTTGCAATTGACCACCGAGGGATTGACAACCCCTCGTTTGCGTTGGGTGCAAGGATTTGTTGTTTGTGTGCAGGTACTGCTAACGAGGTGTTGCGTGATTCTCCTACTGGATTGATAACCTTGGTTTCATAACTGAGGGAAATACTTACCTCTACTGTGCTGCATCATCCCTTCCTCTTCGGGGAAAATACCAACGCAAGCTACAAGTAGCAGGAAGAATTTCTGGCGCCGTTGCCGGGGAGACATCATCAACATCTATCAAGTACCTTTGCATAAACTCTCATCTCCTTGCTTTTATTTTATTTGCCTCTCGTTTTCATCTCCCCCACTTCTAAAAAGCTTTTACAAAAATACAAAAATATTTTCCGTTTGCTTTTTTTCTTGTTTGCTTCTTTGCTTGCTTGTTCTCTTGATTGCGTAGTCACGATGTCTCAAGAAAATACAAAATTATGTGATTTTTCCAATACTAATAATAATGATTTTATTATTACTCCAATTGCTCCTCCTGCCGCTAGTGCGGAGACTTGTAATATTAATGCCGCTTTGCTAAATCTTGTTATGAAAGAAAAATTTTCTGGTAGTCCTAATGAAGATGGTGCATCCCATCTTAACACTTTCGTAGAATTGTGTGATATGCAAAAGAAAAAAGATGTGGATAATGATATTGTGAAATTAAAATTATTCCCATTCTCATTACGGGATCATGCAAAAATTTGGTTTTCATCTTTACCACAAAATAGTATCGATTCTTGGGATAGGTGTAGAGATGCTTTTATTACCAAGTATTTTTCCTCCCGCGAAAATTATTTCCCTTAGAAATCAAATTATGAATTTTAAGTAACTTGATCATGAACATATTGCCCAATCTTGGGAGAGGATGAAATTAATGATAAGAAATTGCCCTATTCATGGTTTAAATTTATGGATGATCATACAAAAAATTTATGCGGGATTAAATTTTGTCACTAGAAATCTTTTAGATTCCGCCGCGGGTGGTACTTTTATGGAAATTACTTTGGGGGAAGCTACTAAATTGCTTGATAATATTGTGGCAAATTATTCCCAATGGCATACTGAAAGAGTTCCTACTAGTAAAAAAGTGAATTATGTTGAAGAAATTAATACTTTGAGTGATAAAGTTGATGCGCTTATGAAATTGGTCGCTTGCAAAAATGCTCCTATTGATCCTAATGATGTGCCTTTATCCACTTTGATTGAGCAAGATAATGATCCCGTAGATGTGAATTTTGTCTCGCGAAACAATTTTAAAAATGCTTATAGAGGTAATTTCAACGCTAGGCCGTTCCCTGGAAATTCCTCTAATAATTATGGCAATTCCTATGGTAATCCTTATAATAATAATAATAATAATAGGATGCCCTCTGATCTTGAAATTAATATTAAAGAATTTATAAATGCTCAAAAAGTTTTCAACACTATGATAGAAGAAAAAATGAGTAAACATGATGATATGTCTAGGAGCATTGATAGAATTATTCGTGATGTGGAAAATCTTAAGACTAAAATTTTGCCACCCAAAATTGATATTAATGAATCAATTAAAGCTTTATATGTCTCCATGAATGAGAGTAAGAAAAGAACCGCTATGCTAAAAGCTAAACGAGAATTTTTAGAAAAGCGATTCCTCCCGGTTTCTATCGTAGTAATGATGAGGATATTAAAATGATTGGTGTTTCATCTATTGATTCTTTGTTTAGAAATATAAAAATTGATGAAAAGGGGATTGAAGAAGAGTCAACTTTAGCTAAAGAGCGTCCCCATAATTTGGAGGGTGAACATCTTGATGAAAAAATTGCTAAAAGTGGGTTTGGAGAGGTAAAAACTTTAAATAGCGATGTGCCCACTCTCTTGGATTAAAAATATTTTAATTATGATAATTGTTCCTTGATTGAGTGCATTTATTTGTTACAATCCATGTTAAATTCACCCAACGCTTATGAGCAAAACAAGGCTTTTACTAAACACATCGTAGAAGCAATGATGAAAGCGTTAGAAGAAAAGTTAGAATTAGAAATATCAATTCCTAGAAAATTATATGATGAGTGTGAACCCAGCATTAAATTTAAAATGAAAAATTATGAGTGCAATGCTTTATGTGATTTGGGTGCTAGCGTTTCCACAACTTCAAAATCTTTATGTGATGTGCTAGGTTTTACCAATATAGATGAATGTTCTCTTAATTTGCATCTTGCGGATTCTGCTATTAAAAAGCCTTTGGGTAGAATTAATGATGTTCTTATTCTTGCAAATATGAACTATGTGCCCATTGATTTTATTGTACTTGACATTGAATGCAATTCTTCTAGCCCCATAATACTTGGTAGACCATTCTTACGATCCATAGGTGCCGTTATTGATATGAAAGAAGGGAATATAAAATTTCAGTTTCCATTAAAAAGGGGTATGGAGCATTACCCTAGGAAAAGAATTAAAGCACCATATGAATCCATTATGAGGGCCACTTATGGAATCAACTTGAAAGATGACAATACTTGAAACTATGCATGATGCCTAGCTAGGGGCATAAAACAATAGCGCTTGTTGGGAGGCAACCCAATGAATAAAATAAATTTTTACCTTTTGTTTCTGTTATTGTGTGTTTTCCCAATTATGCTACTGTTATGATTGTGTTTTTGTGTTTTTAATTAGTGTTTGTTCCAAGTAAAGCCTTTAGGATGATTTGGAAGATAGTATAATTGATGTTGTTTGGAAAACAGAAAGTTTTGCATCCAATACTGGAATTTTGTTTCTGTACTGGAGCGACAGAAAAATCTGAAATTTTTACAAAGTATTGGTATATGAATTTCCAACGTTGTCCTAAGTTTTCAGAATTTTTGGAGTTATAGAAGTATGGATTTTAAATAGATTGCTACAGACTGTTCTGTTTTTGACAGATTCTGTTTTTGATGCACTACTTGCTTGTTTTGATGAAACTATGGATTGTATCGGGGGGTATAAGCCATGGAGAAGTTATAATACAGTAGGTATAATGCAAAGATAAAATATGAATGGGTTTGCAACAGTACTTAAAGTAGTGATTTATTTTGTTATACTAACGGATCTCACGAAGGTTTTGTTGAGTTTTGTGTGATTGAAGTTTTCAAGTTTTGGGTGAGATCACGATGGATGAAGGAATAACGAGTGGCAAGAGCCTAAGCTTGGGGATGCCCGAGGCACCCCAAGGTAATATTCAAGAAAGACTCAAGCGTCTAAGCTTGGGGATGCCCCGGAAGGCATCCCCTCTTTCTTCTACCAACCATCGGTAATTTTACTTGGAGCTATATTTTTATTCGTCACATGATATGTGTTTTGGTTGGAGCGTCTTGTATTATATGAGTCTTTGCTTTGTTTGCTTTTTAGTTTTTCACAATCATCCTTGCTGAACACCCCTATTTTGGGAGAGCCACACGTTCATCATAATTTGTTAGAATACTCTATGTGCTTTACTTAAAATTTTTGAACTAGGCAGTTGCTCTAGTGCTTCACTTAAATCTTTTTGAGCACGGCAGTGGCTATATTTTGAAGAAATGAACTCTCATGCTTAACTTATATTATTTTGAGAGTTGATAAGATTAAAATTTTGAAGAAATAAACTCTCATGCTTCACTTATATTATTTTGAGAGTTGATAAGATTGAAATTTTCAAGAAATATTTGCACTCTCATGCTTCACTTAAATCTTTTTGAGAGTTGACAATAGTAATGGTAATTTGCACAAGCTATGAATTTGGTCCCAAAGTGATGAATATTCAAGAGGGATATAATAAAAACTTTCATATAGATCATTGGATATGATAAGTGTGATTCCTTGCAATAGTTTTGCGATATGGAGATGATGATATGTGAGTCATGTTAGTGAGTAATTGTGATTTAGTAAGAATATTAGTGTTAAGGTTTGTGATTCCCTATGCATGCATGTTAAGTCAATAGTTATGCAACGAAATTATATCCTACTTATGGTGCATTATTCGGTGTTCGTTATGTTCAATGCATGTTTATGACCGTTTTCGCTTTTTGGTTGGTTAATTCTCAATCTATTTGCTAGCCTTCATTTGTACTAAGCGAAAATATTGCTTGTGCATCCAAACTCCTTAAACCCAAGTTGTGCCAAATGAGTCCACCATACCTACCTATATGCGGTATTGCCATGCCGTTCCAAGTAAATTTGCGTGTGCCAACTCTAATTTTCAAAATAATTTTTCCGTTTTGTGTGCCCGTACCGCTCATGAAGCGGCAGGGGGTGGCCATTATTTTCCATGCTAGGTGTGTTATTCTCACGATGAGTGTTTATTCACTTGTCATTGCACGAGAGAGTGGCTGGTCATAGGGATGCCTAGTCCCACAATGAAATCAAAAATAATAACAACAAAATTCCTTGGAAAGTGTTGGTTTGGAGGGCACCCGTGGATACGGCTAGCCATGGATTCTAAATGAATGGTGGAAAGGAAATAAACTTTACTTTCTGTTTGGGAACCGCCTATGATGTGTCTAGCATGGAAAATATTGGGAATTCTCGGTCATTTTCGTTGACAGGAAAAGCATGCCTCTCAAAAAATTTATCTCTTTAATTTCATCTTTGAGCTCTGGCACATTTGCAAATCTCTGCTTCCCTCTGCGAAGGGCCTATCTATTTACTTTTATGCAATTTTTATTTTTATTTGAATCTCCATCTTCTCTTAAAAAGCACCAACTAGAGAGCACTATTGTCATACTTGTGCATTGGATGTAGCTAATATTTGAGTGTGTTTCATGAATGGATCCATGATTGAGCATAATGGGCTAGGGATAACTTTCTTTAGCGTTGATATTTTGAAAGACATGGTTGCTTGTTAGCATGCTTGAGTACTTATATCTTCATGTCAAATTATAGACTATTGCTTTGAATCATTCAAGTCCAATGTCCATGCTATAAAAGAAAAGAATATATGATGAATATGTTAGGCACCATTCCACATCAAAAATTCTGTTTTTATCATTTACCAACTCGAGGACGAGCAGGAATTAAGCTTGGGGATGCAGATACGTCTCCAGCGTATCTGTAATTTTTGATTGTTCCATGCTGTTATATTATCAATCTTGGATGTTTTTATATACGTTTACAGCAATAATATATCATTTTTTGGGACTAACCTATTAACTTAGTGCCCAGTGCCAGTTGATGTTTTCTGCCTGTTTTCGGTTTTATAGAATATCAATACCAAACGAAGTCCACATGCCACGAAACTTTTTGGAGATTTTTTCTGGACAAGATAAACACTAGAAACTTCGGGAGGAGGCCAGAAGACCCTGGAGGTGGCCACGAGCAGGCATGCCCTGGTGCCTCGTGGGCCCACCTCTGACTATTTTGACCTTATTCCACAACTATAAATTCCCAAAAATCGGGAAACCAATAGGGGAGTCCACGAAATACTTTTTCCGCCGCCGCAAGTTTCTGTTCTCGAGAGATCCCATCTGGAGGCCTTTTCCGGTGCTCCGCCGGAGGGGGAATCGATCACGGAGGGGCTCTACACCAACCAAGCTGCCCTTCCGATGATGCGTGAGTAGTTTACCACAGGCCTTCGAGTCCATAGTTAGTAGCTAGATGGCTTTTCTCTCTTTTTGGTCTTCAATACAATGTTCTCCTCGATGTTCTGGGTGTTCTATCCGATGTAATCACTTTTTGCGGTGTGTTTGTTGGGATCTGATGAATTGTGAGTTTATGATCAGATTATCCATGAATATTATTTGAGTCTTCTCTGATCTCTTTTATGCATGATTATTATAGCTTCATATTTCTTCTCCGATCTATTGATTTGGTTTGGCCAACTAGATTGATTTATCTTGCCATGGGCCATAGAGGTATTTTTAGGGTTTTAGTAAATGATAGAGGTAGACCCGGAGGCAAGATAAATCAATCTAGTTGGCCAAACCAAATCAATAGATTGTAGAAGAAATACAAAGCTATAATAATCATGCAGAAAAGAGTTCAGACAAAACTCAAATAATATTCATGGATAATCTGATCATAAACTCACAATTCATCGGATCCCAACAAACACACTGGAAAAAGTGATTACATCGGATAGAACTCCAAGAACATCGAGGAGAACATTGTATTGAAGATCAAAAAGAGAGAAGAAGCCATCTAGCTACTAACTATGGACCCGAAGGTCTGTGGTAAACTACTCAAGCATCATCGAAAGGGCGGCAAGGCTGATGTAGAGCCCCTCCATGATCGATTCCCCCTCCGACGGAGTACCGGAAAAGGCCTCCAGATGGGATCTCTCGAGAACAGAAGCTTGCGGGGGCGGAAAAAGTATTTCGTGGACTCCCCTGTTGGTTTCCCGATTTTTGGGAATTTATAGTGGTGGAATTAGGTCAAAAGAGGCAGAGTTGGGCCCACGAGGCACCAGGGCGCGCCTGCCCCACCCTAGGCGCGCCGTGGTGGCTCGTGGCCACCTCTTGGGGCTTCTGGCCTTCTCCCGAAGCTTCTAGTGTTTGTTATGTCCAGAAAAAATCTCCAAAAAGTTTTGTGGCATTTGGACTTCGTTTGGTACTGATATTCTGGAAAACCAAAAACAGGCAAAAAATAGCAACTGGCACTAGGCACTAAGTTAATAGGTTAGTGCCAAAAAATGATATATAACTGCTGTAAATGTATATAAAAACATCCAAGATT
Source organism: Elymus sibiricus (assembly GCA_039707655.1). Classification (NCBI taxonomy): domain Eukaryota; kingdom Viridiplantae; phylum Streptophyta; class Magnoliopsida; order Poales; family Poaceae; genus Elymus; species Elymus sibiricus. Next base: position 443,107,602 of record CM077668.1, read on the forward strand.
GATAATATAACAGCATGGAACAATCAAAAATTATAGATACGTTGGAGACGTATCAGCATCCCCAAGCTTAATTCCTGCTCGTCCTCGAGTAGGTAAATGATAAAAACAGAATTTTTGATGTGGAATGCTGCCTATCATATTCATCATATTTTTTTCTTTATAGCATGGACATTTGGACTTTAGTGATTCAAAGCAATAGTCTATAGTTTGACATGAAGACATAAATACTCAAGGATATTAACAAGCAACCATGTCTTTCAAAATAGCAACGCTAAAGAAAGTTATCCCTAGCCCATTATGCTCAATCATTGATCCATTCATGAAACACACTCAATATTAGCTACACACAATGCGCAAGTATGACAATAGTGCTCTCTAGTTGGTGCTTTGTAAGAGAAGATGGAGACTCAAAATGAAAATAAAAATTGCATAAAAGTAAATAGATAGGCCCTTCGCAGAGGGAAGCAAAGATTTGAAATGTGCCAGAGCTTAAAGCTAAAATTAAAGAGATAAAAAAATTGAGAGGCATGCTTTTCCTGTCAACGAAAATGACCGAGAATTTCCAATATTTTCCATGCTAGACACATCATAGGCGGTTCCCAAACAGAAAGTAAAGTTTATTTCCTTTCCACCATTCTTTCACAATCCATGGCTAGCCGTATCCACGGGTGCCCTCCAAACCAACACTTTCCAAGGAATTTTGTTGTTATAATTTTTGATTTCATAGTGGGACTGGGCATCCCTATTACCAACCACTCTCTCGTGCAATGACAAGTGAATAAATACTCATCGTGAGAATAACACACCTAGCATGGAAAATAATGGCCACCCCCTGCCGCTTCATGAGCGGTACGGGCACACAAAACGGAAAAATTATTTTGAAAATTAGAGTTGGCACATGAAAATTTACTTGGAACGGCAATGAAATACCGCATATAGGTAGATATGGTGGACTCATTTGGCACAACTTGGGTTTAAGGAGTTTGGATGCACAAGCAGTATTTCCGCTTAGTACAAATGAAGGCTAGCAAATAGATGGAGAAGCAACCAACCAAAAAGCAAAAACGGTCATAAACATGCATTGAACATAACTAACACCGAATAATGCACCATAAGTAGGATATAATTTCTTTGCATAACTATTGACTTAACGTGCATGCATAGGGAATCACAAACCTTAACATCAATATTCTTACTAAATCACAATTACTCACTAACATGACTCACATATTATCATCTCCATATCGCAAAACTATTGCAAGGAATCAAACTTATCATATCCAATGATCTATATGAAAGTTTTTATTATATCCCTCTTGAATATTCATCACCTTGGGACCAAATTCATATCTTGTGCAAATTACCATTACCATTATCAACTCTCAAAAAGATATAAGTGAAGCATGAGAGTGCACATATTTCTTTAAAATTTATCAACTCTCAAAATGATATAAGTGAAGCATGAGAGTGCAAATATTTCTTCAAAATATAGCCACCGCCGTGCTCAAAAAGATTTAAGTGAAGCACTAGAGCAACTGCCTAGCTCAAAAAATTTAAGTGAAGCACATAGAGTATTCTAACAAATCATGATAAACGTGTGGCTCTCTCAAATTCGTGTGTCCAGCAAGGATGATTGTGACAAACTAAAAAGCAAACAATGAAAAGACTCATATAATACAAGACGCTCCAAGTAAAACACATATCATGTGATGAATAAAAATATAGCTCCAAGTAAAATTACCGATAGTTGGTAGAAGAAAGTGGGGATGCCTTCCGGGGCATCCCCATGCTTAGACGCTTGAGTCTTCCTTGAATATTACCTTGGGGTGCCTCGGGCATCCCCAAGCTTAGGCTCTTGCCACTCCTTATTCCTTCATCTGTCGTGACCTCACCCAAAACTTGGAAACTTCAATCACACAAAACTCAACAAAACCTTCGTGAGATCCGTTAGTATAACAAAATAAATCACTACTTTAAGTACTGTTGAAAACCCATTCATATTTTATTTTTGCATTATACCTACTGTACTATAACTTCTCCATGGCTTATACCCCCCGATACAATCCATAGATTCATCAAAACAAGCAAGCAATGCATCAAAAACAGAATCTGTCAAAAACAGAACAGTCTGAAGCAATCTATTTCAAAGCCATACTTATGTAACTCTAAAAATTCTGAAAAATTAGGAAAACGTGGAAAATTCATATACCAATACTGTGTAAAAATTTTAGATTTTTCTAACGCTCCAGTACAGAAATAAAATTCCAGCACTGGACGCAAAACTTTCTGTTTTCCAAACAGCATCAATTATACTAGCTTCCAAATCATCCCAAAGGTATTACTTGGCACAAACACTAATTAAAAACACAAAAACACAATCATAACGGTAGCATAATTGTGAAAACACACAATAACTTATTTTATTAATTGGGTTATCTCCCAACAAGCTCTTTCTTTAAAGCCATTAAGATTGGCTTGAGATTTCAATGATGCTCTCATGAGAGATAATAATAGAAACACAAAGAGAGCATCATAAAGTATATGAAAAACACACTTAAGTCTAACACACTTTCTATGCATAGGCATTTTATAGGAGAACAAATTATCGAGACAAGCAATCTCTAGCATTTGCATATAAGGAGAATGAAACTTTAATGATTCCAACACAAAGAGAGATAATTTAGTGACATGAAGATTTCTATAACCATATTTTCCTCTCTCATAATGATTACATGTAGGATCATAATCAAATTCACCAATATAACCATCATATAAAATATTCTCTTCATGATCCACATGCATAGATTTTTTATACTCTTCCAAAATAGTGGGATTGGCATCAACTGAAGTCATGACCTCTCCAAACCCACATTTATCAAAGATTTCATTAGATTGAACACACTCCAAATATGTGGGATTATTTTTTGCCTAAAGTTGACACTCTTCCAAACCCACTCAAAATATTATTGCAAACATTACTATCAATAACATATTCATCATGAGGATTAAATAAATTTTCAAGATCATAAGAAGGTTATCACCCCAATCATGATCATTGCAATAAGTAGTGGATATGACAAAATTATCATCCCCAAGCGTGTAGTTTTGCATATCATTAGCATAATTGACATTAATAGAATTTATAGTAACGTCATTGCAATCATGCTTTTCAATCAAGGAGCTATCATGAATCACATTATAAATTTCTTCTTCTAACACTTCATCGCAATTTTCAGATTCATGATTTTCAAGCAAAACTTCATACAGAAAATCAAGAGCACTCAAATCACTAGCAATTGGTTCATTATAATTGGTTCTTTTGTAAAGATTAGCAAGTGGATGAGGATCCATAGTGGCCTTAAATTTTTGCTTTTACTTTCTGTTCTTGTGTATTTTCATAAAGGCAATAAAAGCAAGCAAACAAGCAAAAGAAATATTTTTGTGTTTTTGTAAAAACTTTTTAGAAGTGGGGGAGATGAAAACGAGAGGCAAATAAAATAAATGCAAGGAGATGTAAGTTTTATGCATAGGTACTTGATAGATGTTGATGATGTCTCCCCGGCAATGGCGCCAGAAATTCTTCCTGCTACTTGTGAGCTGCGTTGGTAATTCATAGAAGAGGAAGGGAGATGCAGTACAGTAGAGATAAGTATTTCCCTCAGTTATGAAACCAAGGTTATCAATCTAGTAGGAGAATCACGCAACACCTCGTTAGCAGCACCAGCACACAAAACAACAAATCCTTGCACCCAACGCAAACAAGGGGTTGTCAATCCCTCGGCGGTTAATTGCAAGATTAAATTGTATGGTGATAGATAAATAGATCGAAAAAAATACAAAATAAAATAAATAAAGAAAAAGTGCAGCAAGTATTTTTAGGGTTTTAGTAAATGATAGAGGTAGACCCGGGGGCCATAGTTTTCACTAGAGGCTTCTCTCAAGAAAATAGCATACGGTGGGTAAACAAATTACTGTTGGGCAATTGATAGAAAAGCAAATAATCATGACAATATCCAAGGCAATGATCATGTATATAGGCATCACGTCAGAGGCAAGTAGACCGACTCCTGCCTGCATATACTACTATTACTCCACACATCGACCGCTATCCAGCATGCATCTAGTGTATTAAGTCCATAAAGAACGGAGTAACGCCTTAAGCAAGATGACATGATGTAGACAAAGTAAACTCACGCATGAATAAACCCTATCTTTTTACCCTTAATAGCAATGATACATACGTGTCATGTCCCTTTCTGTCACTGGGATTGAGCACCGCAAGATCGAACCCATTACAAAGCACCTCTTCCCATGGCAAGATAAATCAATCTAGTTGGCCAAACCAAATAAATAGATCGGAGAAGAAATACGAAGCTATAATAATCATGCATAAAAGATATCAGAGAAGACTCAAATAATATTCATGGATAATCTGATCATAAACTCACAATTCATCGGATCCCAACAAACACACCGCAAAAAGTGATTACATTGGATAGAACTCCAAGAACATCAAGGAGAACATTGTATTGAAGATCAAAAAGAGAGAAGAAGCCATCTAGCTACTAACTATGGACCCGAAGGTCTGTGGTAAACTACTCACGCATCATCGAAAGGGCAGCAAGGTTGATGTAGAGCCCCTCCGTGATCGATTCCCCCTCCGGCGGAGTACCGGAAAAGGCCTCCAGATGGGATCTCTCGAGAACAGAAGCTTGCGGCGGCGGAAAAAGTATTTCGTGGACTCCCTTGTTGGTTTCCCGATTTTTGGGAATTTATAGTGGTGGAATTAGGTCAAAAGAGGCAGAGGTGGGCCCATGAGGCACCAGGGCGCGCCTGCCCCCGCCCCCCCCCCCCCCAGGCGCGCCCTGGTGGCTCGTGGCCACCTCCTGGGGCTTCTGGCCTTCTCCCGAAGCTTCTAGTGTTTGTTACATCTAGAAAAAAATCTCCAAAAAGTTTCGTGGCATTTGGACTTCGTTTGGTACTAATATTCTGGAAAACTAAAAACAGGCAAAAAACAGCAACTGGCACTGGGCACTAAGTTAATAGGTTAGTCCCAAAAAATGATATATAATTGCTGTAAATGTATATAAAAACATCCAAGATTGAAAATATAACAACATGGAACAATAAAAAATTATAGATACGTTGGAGACGTATCACCTCCCAACTTATTTATCTCACGGATAATGTCAACAATAATAACTCATGATCACCTATATTCAACGGGGTATATGTGCCTGGATCTTTTCCCACCACATGATGCTTGCCAAGAGAGAAAATAAAAACGGAATAGAGAAGAATACTATTGACTCTTGCATAAAAGTAAATACATAAAGTAAAAGATAGGCCCTTCGCAGAGGGAAGCAGAGGTTGTCATGCGCTTTTTATTTTTGGATGTGCAAGCTCTTAATGCAAAGGAACGTCACTTTATATTGCCCCTTGTGATAGCAACCTTTATTATGCAGTCCGTCGCTTTTATTTCTTTACCATCACAAGTTTGTACAAAGGTTATTTTCCCTTACAATAAAAGATCATACATATTTAGGAGCAATTTTTATTGCTTTTGCACCGATGACAACTTACTTGAAGGATCTTATTCAATCCATAGGTAGATATAGTGGACACTCATGACAACAAAACTAGGCTTAAGGGTTTTTGGATGCACAAGTAGTATCTCTACTTAGTGCGGATTTTTGGCTAGCAAAGGATAGGGGGCAAGCACCACATGTTAGAGGATCCATGACAATATAACATCTATGTGAATATAAACAAACATAACCCATTACGTTGTCTTCCTTGTCCAACATCAACTACTTGATCAAGTTTGAAGATAATTTATATGTGAAATCTCTCTTCCTTCAATATTCTTTCATGAATTGTTCAAGTGACCAATGCTATGTTTGCTAACTTTCAATAAATTTTACCACTTATACTTCTTATTTGTGAAGTCACTACTCCCCATGGGACAAGCATATGAAGCACATATAATTTCAACTTTATTATATTCAATTCATTCAACGATTTACTCTTAGGATATAAGTGAAGCACGAGAGTAAACGAGAAACTACTCCAAAAGATATAAGTGAAGAACAAAGAGTAGTCAAACAATTAAGTAGCTATGTGAAGACTCTCTCAAAATAAAGATTTCAGATATTGAAAATTTTATTCAAACAGCAAACAAAATGAAAATAAAAGGACAATCCAAGAATAGCACATATCATGTGAACAAGTAAAAACTTAGACTAACCGATAGGTGTTGATGAAGAAAGGTGGGATGCCCACCGGGGCATCCCCAAGATTAGTTGCTTGAGACTTCTTGGAATGTTATCTTGGGGTGCCTTGGGCATCCCCAAGCTTGAGCTCTTGTGTCTCCTTAATTCCTCTCATATCATGGCTTCTCCTAAATCTTAAAAACTTCATCCACACAAAACTCAACAAGAACTCGTGAGATAAGTTAGTATAAATCCACTCAAAACCTTAACATTCTCTACTGTAACAAATCAAAAAAATTATAATTAAACATTGCATACTAAATGTCTCTGCATATTTAATACTCCTATCCACAAATAGAAACATGAAACAAGCAACATATGCAAACAATGCAACTATAACCGAAATCTGTCTAAACAGAACAGTCTGTAAAGGGTGAATAAGAATTCAAACTTCCCTAACACCAAAAATTCTGAAAAATTACTTCGTGACAGAGAACTCATGCATGCTTACTATGTAAAAATTTCAGATTTTATCATGTTCTGACTATTCAGGAATATTCTGGACATAACAGAAAACTATCTGTTTTCAAACAGCAACACATGAACTTGCAAACTGAGCATGGTAAAGGCTATAATTGGCATTTCATTGAACTAAAAGATACAAAAATTGATTATTGATAACAAAAAGCAAATATCAACAAAAGAAAATGACGCTCCAAGCAAAACTCATATTATGTGACGAATAAAAATATAGCTCCAAGTGAGATTACCGATAGTGTTGAAGACGAAAGAGGGGATGCCTTCCGGGGCTTCCCCAAGCTTAGACGCTTGAGTCTTCCTTGATTATTACCTTGGGGTGCCTTGGTCATCCCCAAGCTTAGGGCCTTGCCACTCCTTATTCTCCACATATCGATATCTCACCCAAAACTTGAAAACTTCAATCACACAAAACTTAACGGAACTTGTGAGATAGGTTAGTATGATAAAAATAAATCATCCACTTAGGTACTGTCAAGACAAAATTCATAATTGTTCTCACATAATTCCTACTGTATTCTATCATTTTCACAATTTATATTACTCAATATAAGCTATGGAAACACTAAAACAAGCAAACTATGCAGTAAAAATAGAATCTGTCAAAAACAGAACATCATGTAGTGAGCGATTTAAAAACCATACTTATGTACCTCCAAAAATTCTGATAAATTAGGACAACGTAAAAACAATGTAACACAATATTCTGTAAAAATTTCAGAATTTTCTCATGCTCCAGTACAGAACAGAAATTCCAGCACTGGATGCAAAAATTTCTGTTTTTGCACAGAATCAAATCAACAAGTATCCACACTATCCCAAAGGCTTTACTTGGCACATTATTGAAAGAAAAAATATAAAACATGATTACTACAGTAGCTTAATCATGTGAACACACAAAAACAGTAGGTATTAATATTGGGTTGTCTCCCAACAAGCGCTTTTCTTTAATGCCTTTTAGCTAGGCATGATGATTTCAATGATGCTCGCATAAAGAGTGAAGAATTGAAAAATAACGGGAGCATCATGAAACATATGGCAAGCACCTTTAAGCCTAACCCACTTCCTATGCATAGGTGTTTTGTGATCAAATAATTTATGGGAGCAAGAATCAACTACCATAGGAAGGCAAAACAAGCATGACTTCAAAACTTTCAACATAAAGAGAGGAAACTTGATGTTGTTGAAATATGTAGAAGCATATATTCCTCTCTCAAAATATTTTCAGTAGCATCATGAAGAAATTCAACAATATAATTTTCACATAAATCATTCTTTTCATGATCGAAAAGCATAGAATTTTTATTACTCTCCACATAAGCAAATTTGTTCTCATTCATAATAGTGGGAGCAAATTCAATGAAATAACTATCATGTGATACTTGATTGGCATAATCCAATTGAAAATTAAAATCATGATGACAAGTTTCATGGTTATTATTACTCTTTATAGCATACATGTCATCACCATAATCATCATAGATAGCAACTTTATTATCATAATCAATTGAAACCTCTTCCAAAATAGTGGAATCATCATTAAATAAAGTCATGACCTCTCCAAATCCACTTTCATAATTGTAATCATCATAAATAGGAGGCATGAAATCATCATAATAAATTTGGTCATCAAAACTTGGGGGACTTAAAATATCATATTCATCAAACATAGCATCCCCAAGCTTGTAGTTATATCAATAGCATCATGGGTATTCAAAGAATTCATACTAACAACATTGCAATCATGCTCATCATTCAAGGAACTCACATTAAACATTTTATTAAATTCTTCTCTAACAATTGAGCACAATTTTCCGATCCAACATTTTCAAGGAAGACATTATATAGATGAAGTATGTGAGGCAACCTCAATTCCATTTTATTGTAGTTTTCTTTTCTAAACCAAACTAGTGATAACACAAGAAACTAAAAGATTCGATTGCAAGTCTAAAGATATACCTTCAAGCACTCACCTCCCCAGCAACGGCGCCAGAAAAGAGCTTGATGTCTACTACGCAACTTTATTCTTGTAGACGTTGTTGGGCCTCCAAGTGCAGAGTTTTGTAGGACAATAGCAAATTTCCCTCAAGTGGATGACCTAAGGTTTATCAATCCGTGGGAGGCATAGGATGAAGATGGTCTCTCTCAAACAACCCTGCAATCAAATACAAGAAATCTCTTGTGTCCCCAACACACCCAATACAATGGTAAATTGTATAGGTGCACTAGTTCGGCGAAGAGACGATGATACAAGTGTAGTATGGATAGTAGATATAGGTTTTTATAATCTGAAAAATAAAAAACAGCAAGGTAGCAAGTAACAAAAGTGAGCACAAACGGTATTGCAATGCTTGAAAACAAGGCCTAGGGTTCATACTTTCACTAGTGCAATCTCTCAACAGTGCTAACATAGTTGAATCATATAACAATCCCTCAACGTGTGACAAAGAATCACTCCAAAGTTCCTATCAGCGGAGAACATAAGATGAGATTGTTGTAGGGTACGAAACCACCCCAAAGTTATCCTTTCCGATCAATCTATTGACCCATCCCTATAAGTGTCACAAACAGCCCTAGAGTTCGTACTAAAATAACACCATATGATACGCATCAACCAACTCTAATGTCACCTAGATACTCCAATGTGACGACAAGTATCCGTGAGTTGATTATTCGATATTCATCAAACAACTTCAGATTCATAATATTCAATCCACACAAAGAACTTCAAAGAGTACCCCAAAGTTTCTTATCGGAGAAAAGATAGTGAAAACGTGCAACCAACCCCTATGCCTAGATCACCCCAAGGTCACGGGAATCCGTGAGTTGATCACCAAAACATACATCAAGTGAACCAATAGAATACCCCATTGTCACCACGGGTATCCACATGCAAGACATACATCAAGTGTTCTCAAATATGAAATATTCAATCCGACAATAACGAAACCTCAAAGGGAAAGACTCAATTCATCGCAAGAAGATAGAGAGGGAACAAACACCATATGATCCAACTATATTAACAAAGCTCGTGATACATCAAGAACACGAGAGAGAGAGAGATCAAACACATAGCTACTAGTACATACCCTCAGCCCCGAGGGTGAACTACTCCCTCCTCGTCATGGAGACCGCCGGGATGATGAAGATGGCCTCTAGTGATGATTCCCCCCCTCCGGCAGGGTGCCGGAACAGGGCTCCATATGGTATTTCTTTGGTACAGAGACGTGCGGAGGCAGCGTCAAAGTTCTAGGTTTATTTCTGTCGGTTTCTCTATTTATAGGATTTTTCAGCGTTGGAATCACGCAAAACGGAGCTACGAGGGCACCACAAGGCAGCACGGCGCGACCCCCCCAGGCCGCGCCGTGGTGCCTTGTGAGCACCTCGTGAGGCTTTTTGTCCTTCCACGAATCTTCAGGGGTCTCTTTTTGTCCAAAAAAAAATCGTCTAAAAGTTTCGTCCAATTCCGAGAACTTTTATTTCTGCACAAAAACCAACACCACGGTAGTTCTGCTGAAAACAGCGTCAGTCCGGGTTAGTTCTAATCAAATCATACCAAAACCATATAAAATTGTTATAAATATGGCATGAATACTTCATAAATTATAGATACGTTGGAGACATATCAGGCGCCACCTAAGCTCATGGGTCCCACGCACCTCCGTTTGACCTAATTCCAACTATATAAATTCCCATAAATCCCCAAACCAACAGAGAGCCACCTGAAATAACTTTTCCGCCGTCGCAAACTTCTATTCTTCCGCGATCCCATCTGAAGGCCTTTTTCGGTACTCTGTCAGAGGGGGAATCGATCACGGAAGGCTTCTACATCAACCATGCTGCCCTTTAGATGATGTGTGAGTAGTTCACCACAGACCTACAGGTCCATAGCTAGTAGCTAGATGGCTTCTTCTCTCTCTTTGATCTTCAATACAAAGTTCTCCATGATTTCCATGGAGTTCTATTCGATGTAATCTTCTTTTGCAGTGCGTTTGTTGGGATCCGATGAATTGTGAGTTTATGATCAGATTATTCATTGAAAGTAATTGAGTCTTTTTTGAAATTTATTATGCATGATTATTATAGCTTTGTATTTCTCTCCGATCTATCTATTTGGTTTGGCCAACTAGATTGATTTATCTTCAGTGGGAGAGGTGCTTTGTAATGGGTTCAATCTTGCGGTGTCCTCACCACATGACAGAAGGGGTAGCGAGGCACATATTTGTATTGTTGCCATTAAGGGTAAAACGACGGGGTTCAATCATATTGCTTGGTTTTATTCTGTCTACATCGTGTCATCATACGTCATACATTACTCTGTTTGTTATGAATTTAATACGTAGAGAGGCAAGCATAGAAGCGCTCTCGAAGTGGAGTAATAGTAGTAGATGCAGAATCGTTTCGGTCTACTTGTCACAGACGTAATGCCTATACACACGATCATTGCCATGAATAACATCGTGACTATGCACTTTTCTATCAATTGCCCAACAGTAATTTGTCTTCCCACCGTATGCTATGTTTCGAGAGAGAAGCCTCTAATGAAAACTATGGCCCTCGGGTCTACTTTAATCATATTCCAAAACCCTAAAAATACCTTGCTGCAACTATTTTACTTTTTATTTACTTTGCAATTTACATATCTACCATTACCAGATTTGATCCTTAAAATTAACGAGTACAACGGGATTGATAACTCTCTTGCACGCGTTGGGTGCAAGTATTAGCCAAAGAGTATTCAACCCAAATTTATTGATTCAACACAAGGGGAGCCAAAGAATATTTGCAAGTATTAGCAGTTGAGTTGTCAATTCAACCACACCTGGAGACTAAATCTGCAGCAGAGTGATCAGTAGCACAGTAGTATGATAGTTTGATAGCAGTAGCAATAATAGTAACAGTAGCAACGGTAGCAGCAGCAGTTTTGTAGCAATTGTGACAGTAGTAGCAACAGTAGTAACTTAGCAAAGAACAATATGTGAAAAATTCGTAGGCATTGGATCGGAGATTATATTGGATAACATTCATAACCTAGGGCAACACAGAACTAGCTCCAATTCATCAATATAATGTAGGCATGTATTCCGTATATAGTCATACGTGCTTGCGATAAGAACATGCATGACATCTTTTGTCCAACCCTCCCGTGGCAGCGGGGTTGATACGTCTCCATCGTATCTATAATTTTTGATTGTTTCATGCCAATATCCTATAATTTCCACATACTTTTGGCAACATTTTACATTGTTTTTTGGGACTAACATATTGATCCAGTGCCCAGTGCCAGTTCCTGTTTGTTGCATGTTTTTTGTTTCGCAGAATATCCATATCAAACGAAGTCGAAATGCAATAAAATTTTATGGAGAATTATTTTGGAATATATGTGATTTTTGGGAGGTGGAATCAACCCAAGGCAGTGCTCGTGGGCCCCATTAGGCACCAGGGCGCGCCAGGGGGGCCCGGCGCGCCGTGGTGCCTCATGAGGCCCTCGTAGGTCGGTTGGTGCCCTTCTTCGGCCGCAAGGAAGCTAATATCTGGAAAAAAATCATGTTGAAATTTCAGCACAACCAGAGTTATGGATCTCCAGGAATTTAAGAAACGGTGGAAGGCCAGAAAATAGGAACGCGAAACAGAAGAGAACAGAGAGAGAGATCCAATCTAGGAGGGGCTCCTGCCCCTCCGCCACCATGGAAGCCATGGACCAGAGGGGAAACTCTCCTCCCATCTAGGGGGGAGGCCAAGGAAGAAGAAGAAGTTGGGGGGCTCTCTCCCCCTCTCTTCCGGTGGCGCCAGAGTGCCGCCGGGGGAAACATCGTGACGGCGATCTACACCAACAACTTCGCCGCCATCAACACCAACTCTCTCCCCCTCTATGCAGCGGTGTGACACCTCTTCTCCCCGCTGTAATCTCTACTTAAACATGGTGCTTAATGCTACATATTATTATCCAATGATGTGTTGCCATCCTATGATGTTTTATTAGATTCGTTTTGTCCTATGGGTTGATTGATGATCGTGATTGTGACATCCCCAGATTACTAAACCCTAATCATGCTAATTAGTCATGACAAGTCATCATCATTAAACCCTAACAAAAACAATTTAGAAATAATACAAATTCAAATTCCAAATTCAAATACAAGTCAAATTATTATTTCTTCAATCAATTGAATAAAAATGTTCATAATATTACAAAAATTCCCAAAGCAATTATAAAAATAAAATCAACATTAATTGAATTATTTAAATGGCCCTAACCTAATTAAAACAGAGCCAGCAGCAATTAAATTAACCATTTAAAGATAAACAAATGTTTATACTATTCAAAATAAATTGAACCTTGCTATGCTAGCTCAATATATTGTCTAGTATTTATGTGGTAAATTGCACATTTAACTAAATTCATTTAGAGCAAAAATAAAATACAAAATTGTGGCAGAAAATAGAAAGAAGAAAAAGAAAAAGGAAAAGGGCCCTAAGCTACTGCGCTGCCGGTCCTAAGTCTACAAAGCCGGCCCATCCTACACCCCCACCGTCCCTAACCTCCCGCGCTCTCTCTCCTCGGTGTTGCCCGCACACGCACGCGCGCGCACTGCCCCCCCCTCTCCTGTGCGACAGCGCGTCGCCGCACTCGTCCCTGGGTGGATAAGAGCCTCCCCGCTTCCCCTGACCCCTCCTGCGCCCCTCCTTTCCCATCCCTCGCTATCTGTCACCTCTCCCGAGCGCCGCCATGGACGCGCCGTCGACGTAGCCGTAGCCACCGTCCTCCTCTCGCCTTTCCAAGCAGTCCGGCCGCCTCCCCGTGCTCGACCTCATTGACTACGCCTACTGGAACGAGCCAGGAGGCCCTCGCTCGTCATCATCGCCACCATCTTCGCCGCCTCTTTCCGGAGATCGCCGCCGCCGTCCGGTCTGCTCCGAGCCTCCCCTGAGCCCACGTTGCACCTCTGCAGGCTCCCCGTGAGCTCCTCTCTCTTTCCCCTCACTCCCCCGCGTTGGTTGCTCGCTCCAGCGCCGGATTCCACAAAGACCGAAATGCTCCGCCGCCTCATTTGGTCGCCGGCGTAGCTCCGGTGACCAAATGCCCCTGCACCCGTGCCCTGCTGCTTCGCCGCAACGCGTAGAGCACCCCTGTCCGCTTAGAAAGCTCGCCCGCGTGCAACTGCTTCTAACCCCAACCGAACCGAACTCTGGCCGCCGCCCGCCGTCGTCGCTGCGGTCGACTCCGGCCATCCCAGATCGCGAGACCTCCACCGTTGGACGCGGCGCTCGACGCCCGTTCGTACGGCACCGGCCGCGTCCGATTTGACCCACCACAGCGAAATCCCGACGTCGCCCGCCGCGCTCCGCCGCGTTCGAGCTCGCCGGAGCAACTCCGGCGGCCGGCGCTGACCTGGCGCTAATGTGGCACGCCCTGGGCCACTGACCCGTGGGCCCAGTGGGGCCGTTGACCTAGTTGACCTGGTCAAAGGTGCTGACTGGGTTTGACTAGTCACTGACAGGTGGATCCCGCACTGTTTAACGATTTTTATAAACAAATAAAATGTTAATTAATTTAATCACTAATCAGTCACTGACAACTGGGTCCCACCCGTTAATTAACCTATTTTAGTTAAAGTTAATCCCTAATTAGCTACTGTGTCACTGACCAGTGGGACCCACTGGTTAGGTTTGACTCTGGTCAGCCGGATTTGACCTGCTGACGTCACACTGACGTCATGCTGACATCACAATACACTGTTTTGGATAATTCGGATTTAATAAATAAAATAATTCCAAAAATTCAATAAAACTTTGAAAAATCATATAAAATAAACCGTAACTCGGATGGAAATAATTTATATATGAAAAACGATCAGAAAAATATGATGAATCCGAATATCCTACCCACATACCTACCACACCTTTCTAACATGATGAACATGGAACTTTCCCCTCCGAATCATCTGTCCGATAATTGACCGGAGCTGGTAAAACACCTCCAGATGTTTCCCGCTCTGACTAACCTGCGTAGAACTGCATTAGGGCACCCCTCGAATAACGTGCTGCCATGCCATGCATCTGTGTTGCATTTGTCTGCTTTTTATTTATTGTTTCTCCCCCCTCTTCTCTCCGGTAGACCCCGAGACCGATGTTGCTGCCGAGTACGACTACGCCCCTGACGACCAGCCCCTTTCAGCAGAGCTTCCAGGCAAGCAAACCCCCTTGATCATTCCTATATCGCCTATTCCTTCTCCCCCATGCTTGCATTAGATTTTAATACTGTAATTGCTTGCTCCTATTCTGATGCATAGCCTATTTTTGTAACCTGCTATTGTTACTTTACTTGTCATCCTAAACTGCTTAGAACAGGTTTGTTAGTGATCCATCAGTGACCCCTCAACCTTGTCCCTGTTGCCCCGCTTGTTACTAGTACCTCGATCATTGTGATCGATGTGCAGATACCTTCACATCACCGCACACACCCTTAGTTGTATGACTCTGCAGGGCTACTATCGAGTGCCGAGGGTGATACCTCGTACTGCACTCCTGATGATATCTCTGTAGTATAGCACATCGGTGGTGATTGCAGAGGGTGATTCCTCGCTCTCCCCTTCCTGATGATGACTCTGTCGTGCAACCCCTCAAGTGGGACCACCGATGGTGATTCCTCCTGGTTCTCCTTACCGGATTACATCGACTAGGAATCCATCGAGAGTGAATCCTCGGGTTCCCCTTTGATGTTTTCGACACACGGTTACCATGACTTTACCTCAGACCTTTATTGCAGGCGGGTCGACCCCGAGGGGTACCCGCGGGGAATTGTGAAGTCGGGTTGACCTGGAGGGTACCCGCGAGATAATTACGAGGCACGGCCGGGCAGGCAGAGACCGCCCTAGAGAGGGATGGGCCTGACCCTTGTTGCACTTCCTCGAGACGGGACGACAGGAGTACTGATCGCCACCGCGAGCTCCCAACGCACTAACGGATTTGGGTATTTGATCTGAGTTGGCTACGTGCCTATACGCACTACCACCATGTGGGATAATGGTTTAATGGGGCCCTCTACATCGTATGTATCAGCCGAAAGCTCTTCAGATGTCACAGCTCAGAGATGCGGACTGATTGCTGGGGTGGGCTGGTTACGTCACTTGTGTATACAGTGTCGCGCCTGGGCACCAGCCAGCCACGTAACGTGCAGGAGTGCAAAGGGCGATGACCCAAGACCCCTTCGCACTTAGGATTTAGACCGGCGTGTTGACCTCTCTGCTGAGCCTAGGTAGGACTGCGTCGTGTCGATTACCCGAGGCCGGGTATTACCCAGCAAGTGTGTCCGGCCAGATGTAATCGAGCGTGCTGGGTAACAGTAGTGCACCCCTGCAGGGAAGTTATCTATTCGAATAGCCGTGTCCACGGTAACAGGACGCTCAGTGTTGTATCCCGATCTACTACAACCTGAACTGAATACATGTTACTTTAACTGTAAGCTCCGAGATCGCTTTCTCGCAGGGAGTCGAGGAAGGATCTCTGGGCTTTGCTATTACATGCTTGATACTTTATATTATGCTAATCTACACTCTTCTAATGCTGCAACATGCTGCAAGTTGCTAGTCTTCGATAGGCTATGCCTTCTTCTCTATTCTGGCATTTCTGCAGTATAGTCCACAGATACAGCCCCTTCCTTTGATACCAATGCATAACTAGCATAGTTCTGATGTCAGTCTTGTGAGTACTTTGGATGAGTACTCATGGTTGCTTTGCTACCTCTTTTCCCCTACCCGATTGTTGCGATCAGATGGCGGAGCCCCGGAGCCATCTGCCCCTGTCGACGACTACTACTACCCTACTGGTGGAGCCTACTACTACGTGGAGACCGACGACCAGGAGTAGATTAGGAGGTTCCCAGGCAGGAGGCCTACGCCTTTTCGATCAGATGTCGTTGTTTTGCTCAGCCTTCTTAAGGAAAACTTGACTAACTATGTCTGTACCCAGATATTTTTTGCTTATATGACTCGAGCTTATGTATTCGAGCCCTCGAGGCCCCTGGCTTGTATTATAAAGCTCGTATGACTTTTATTTGTGTTAGAGTTGTGTTGTGATATCTTCCCGTGAGTCTCTGACCTCGATCGTGTGCATTTGCGTGTATGATTAGTGCACGGTCGAGCAGGGGCGTCACAAGTTGGTATCAGAGCCAACTGCCTGTAGGAATCCCCCTTTCCAACTCCTTGGCCGAAGTTGAGTCTAGACTTTGAAAACTGTTTTGCTAACGTGGCTGTGTGGCTTACGGGCCCACGTCGCCAATGGATGGGGTTAGGATCTTTTATTCCTCTTCCTTACTCGGGGATTCTACTCTCTCTTCTATTCGGGTTAAAAGTTTTACTAACTCTGACTCTAGGTTCTCGTAATCACATCCACCCGGAGAGCTGGATTGTCTGCAATTAATCCTTTCCATTGGTCTGTTTAATCTGATCATCACATTTTCCTTTCCATTGGTCTGTTTAACCTTTCTGGTAATCTAGCTTTTATCTGAGCAGTGATAGTTCCCTGCTTAAGCCAACACCCCCAATTGATTGTCCTCTGACTTGCCTTGCTGTCGTGACTGTGTTAGATGTCACTGCCTTCCCACTCTTAATCCACACTCACTACAGTTCCACAGGATCGAAACCTGACTCTCCTGTATATCCTTTACCCGCGCAGGACTCAGATGCCTTCAGGTATCGATTGGCCTGCTGTTGGAGGTCACACACCTAGACGTGGACCTCTTCTCCCAGTTCGAGATCGGGTTCTACATCAGAGTAATCATGGAGCGCAGGATCTTTCTGCTATGGACACTCATCGTCCGCACCTGCAGTTACCTGGTTTCAGTGGTTTTCCCCGACGTTGATGTAGCCTTTGCTATGTCTCATTGTTGTATTCCCTATCGCGTGCCTGCGTGCCGCCTAGCATGTCTAGCTGTTTGGATTTCCGAACTTATGCTCTCCGCATGTAACCGACTTTGTGTATGGATCTGTATGTCTTAATTGACTACTGTTATGAATCTACTGCACCACTTGTTCATTGTCGTGTTACATCATGCTTGTCTCTAAACACTTGCAGTTGTATTTACTAAACTACCCCTGTTAAATCTTAGTAGGATGGTTAGACCCGCAGGTCGTGGTCATGGCCGTGCTGCCAATGATCCACCCCCGCCAGACTATATGGCAGCTATGATGCAGCAATTCAAGCTGAACCGTCAGTTCATGACTGGAATCATGGCTCAGTTCTCAAACCAGAACCAGAATGCTCAGGATCAGCAACCTGCTCCAATAACTCTGCAGGAGTTTGTGCGTCTCAGCCCTACTATTTTCCGCAACTCTGAACAGCCACTGGATGCTGATGACTGGCTTCGCGACATCTCCTTCGAGATGGACTCTGCCAATGTCGCCCTGCCAACCTCGTCACCTTTGTGTCCTACTTCTTGAAAGATCCCGCTGCTCAATGGTGGGACACCCACAGACGTTCACTACCTGCTGGGACAGTCGTTACCTGGATTGAGTTTCAGACTACTTTCCGTGCCCGTTACATTCCTCAGGGAATCATGGACCGGAAGAAAAGAGAGTTTCGCAACCTCACTCAGGGCAATAAAACTGTCGAAGCTTACCAGCGGGAATTCCTTGAATTATCTCGCTATGCTGAGGGAGACATTGCTACTGATGCTCGCAGACAGGAGAAGTTCCGTGACGGACTCCACCCAGACCTCAAGCTTGCCCTTGCTGTTCATAACTTCACCGACTTCGCCACCCTGGTGAACAAGGCTATCCAGGTTGAGACCGCTCAGAAGGAACACATTAAAGCCATCAAGCGCACCCATGACGTTGGCTCATCTTCGGGCTCGTCATCACAGAAGCGCCGCATCTGGATTCCTCATGGCATGTACCATCCAGGTGCACCTCTTCCACCGCCGATGCAGCCAAGACCTCAGGCTCCACTGCTTCGAGCTCCTGCTCCCCGTCCCGATAATGGGATCTGCTTCAAGTGTGGCCGTCCAGGTAATCGTTCCAGAGAATGCCCTCAGAATCAGAATCAGCTTTCACTTCCCTCTGCTGGCCGTGGTAACAACCAGCCTCACAACAATAATGCCAGGCCTTCTTATGGTCGTGGTCAAGCTTACCATGTTGATCTGAATGAAGCTCGAGATCACCTTGCTACTGTGAAGGGTACTCTTCTTGTCAACTCAATACCACCTCCTGTTTTATTTAATTCGGGAGCATCGTAATCATTCTTATCATAAACTTTTGCATACATGCATGGCATTAAATTTGAGGAATTGAAACATTCCGGTCGTTCGCGACTTTTAAGGGGTAATTCCAGAAGAACTTCCCAGAATGCCTCGATCCTTTCCCTTCTACCTCCTGAATTCTCGGGATGAGAATTTCTTTAAGTAGAGAAGAGTTGTGACATCCCCAGATTACTAAACCCTAATCATGCTAATTAGTCATGACAAGTCATCATCATTAAACCCTAACAAAAACAATTTAGAAGTAATACAAATTCAAATTCCAAATTCAAATACATGTCAAATTATTACTTCTTCAATCAATTGAATAAAAATATTCATAATATTGCAAAAATTCCCAAAGCAATTATAAAAATAAAATCAACATTAATTAAATTATTTAAATGGCCCTAACCTAATTAAAACAGAGCCAGCAGCAATTAAATTAACCATTTAAAGATAAACAAATGTTTATACTATTCAAAATAAATTGAAACTTGCTCTACTAGCTCAACATATTGTCTAGTATTTATGTGGTAAATTGCACATTTAACTAAATTCATTTAGAGCAAAAATAAAATACAAAACTGTGGCAGAAAATAGAAAGAAGAAAAAGAAAAAGGAAAAGGCCCCTAAGCTACTGCGCTGCTGGGCCTAAGTCTACAGAGCCGGCCCAGCCCACACCCCCACCGTCCCTAACCTCCCGCGCTTTCTCTCCTCGGTGTCGCCCGCACACGCACGTGCGCGCACTGGTCCCCCCCTCTCCTGCGCAACAGCGCGTCGCCGCGCTCGTCCCTGGGCGGATAAGAGCCTCCCCGCTTCCCCTGACCCCTCTGGCGCCCCTCCTTTCCCCTCCGTCGCTATCTCTCACCTCTCCCGAGCGCCGCCATGGACGCGCCGTCGACGTAGCCGTAGCCACCATCCTCCTCTCGCCGTTCCAAGCAGTCTGGCCGCCTCCCCGTGCTCGACCTCATGGACTACGCCTACTGGAATGAGCCGGGAGGCCCTCGCTCGTCGTCATCGCCGCCATCTTTGTCGCCTCTGCCCGGAGATCGCCGCCGCCGTCCAGTCTGCTCTGAGCCTCCCCCGAGCCCACGTTGCACCTCTGTAGGCTCCCCGTGAGCTCCTCTCTCTTTCCCCTCACTCCCCCGCGTTGGTTGCTCGCTCCAGCGCCGGATTCCACGAAGACCGAAATGCTCCGCCGCCTCATTTGGTCGCCGGCGTAGCTCCGGTGACCAAATGGTCTTGCACCCGTGCCCTGCTGCTTCGCCGCAACGCGTAGAGCACCCCTGTCTGCTTAGAAAGCTCGCTCGCGTGCTGCTGCTTCTAACCCCAACCGAACCAAACTCCGGCCGCCGCCCGCCGTCGTCGCCGCGGCCGACTCCGTCCGTCCCAGGTCGCCAGACCACCACCGTTGGACGCGGCGCTCGACGCCCGTTCGAACGGCACCGGCCACGTCCGATTTGACCCACCACAGCGAAATCCCGACGTCGCCCGCCGCGCACCGCCGCGTTCGAGCTCGCCGGAGCAACTCCGGCGGCCGGCGCTGACCTGGCGCCGATGTGGCATGCCCTGGGCCACTAACCCGTGGGCCCAGTGGGGCCGTTGACCTAGTTGACCTGGTCAAAGCTGCAGACTGGGTTTAACCTGTCACTGACAGGTGGACCCCGCACTGTTTAACGATTTTTATAAATAAATAAAATGTTAATTAATTTAATCACCAATTAGTCACTGACAACTGGCCCCCCCCCCGTTAATTAACCTATTTTAGTTAAAGTTAATCCCTAATTAGCTATTGTGTCACTGACCAGTGGGACCCACTGGTCGGTTTGACTCTGGTCAACCGGATTTGACCCGCTGACGTCACACTGACGTCACAATACACTGTTTTAGATAATTCGGATTTAATAATTAAAATAATTCCAGAAATTCAATAAAACTTTGAAAAATCATATAAAATAAACCGTAACTTGAATGGAAATAATTTATATACGAAAAACGATCAGAAAAATATGACGAATCCGAATATCCAACCCACATACCTGCCACACCTCTCTAACATGATGAACATGGAACTTTCCCCTCCGAATCATTTGTCCGATAATTGCCCGGAGCTGGTAAAACACCTCCAGATGTTTCCCGCTCCGACTAACATGCGTAGTACTGCATTAGGGCACCCCTCGAATAACATGCTGCCATGCCATGCATCTGTGTGGCATTTGTCTGCTTTTTATTTATTGTTTCTCCCCCTCTTCTCTCCGGTAGACCCCGAGACCGACGCTGCTGCCGAGTACGACTACGCCCCTGACGACCAGCCCCTTTCAGCAGAGCTTCCAGGCAAGCAAACCCCCTTGATCATTCCTATATCGCTGTCGGGGGGATGACCCCCGGGTAGGCAACGGAGCCCGAATCCCTCTCGGAAAATCATCAGAGCAAGGCAAGTCCCTCTGGCCGGCTTGCCAGGCACGCCGGCTCCCCAGCGCGAGCCGCCTCGGCGTGGCAACCCGGCCTGGCCGGCTGCCCCATGCCGGCTGGCCGCGAGGCGGCGAAGCCTTAGCGATGAAGCAAGCAGTGCTACAGCGCTCCTCCCTTTGCCCTAACAGAGCAGGCGAGGCTGCAGCTTTCCTTGCGCCCCCACCTGAGGCGGGCGGTGTCAGTGAGGCGCGGTCCTGTAGAAACGGCGGCGCCGACCTCCCTCTGACGATGGACAAGATGCGCCACAGTGCCTCGAACCCAGTCTGACGAGACAAGACCCGTCATGATGCCCGCGCCAGGCAGGTGCGGCGCACCTGGCGACCCGGCACCCGGCGACCCGGCATCCCGGCATCTGGCGACCCGATGACCCGGCGACCCGGCCACCGGATCCTGGTCAATGACACCGGGGGCCCGCGCCTCTGGTACGTTACCGTTGTAACCCTGGGGATCGGCCTATAAGACCCCCAGGGAGGCCTCCGTGCAGAGGGGTCGGGTTTTAGTGGCTGAGAGTCCGAGTTAGTGCGGTAAGATCAGTTCTCACCCTAGCTAGCTCTCTCCAGATCACGAACACTCGCACAGGAGAGACAGAACGGTGGCTTAGCCCCTTCTCCCTCCCCCATCCAAACAGCTCCAGGAACGACTCTGTAACCTCTGTGCTTATCAGCTCACACGGCAGGAGTAGGGGTGTTACCTCTCCAGAGGGCCCCGAACCTGGGTACGTCTTGTGTCCCGCACTCGCTCGTGCCAACCTCGCCTCCGGAACCCACCGGCGTCCTATCGTAGCCCCACCTCATAAGCCATCTCATGGCATCTGCCGTGAATCACGCACCCCCAGCGAGAATACCACGACAGTTGGCGCCCACCGTGGGGCCGCTCGCGGCGTCGGCCGGAGTCAAGTTCCGGATGAGGCCCTTCACCAGCTCCGGCGAGCGCATCGTGCACGGTTTGGTCCGTGCGCCCCGCACGGCCAAACCGGCCGGCTGCAGCGCTGTGCTGGGCGCGGACGTCGCCGGCCCCGCAGGCTGCTTCATCATCCCCTTCGGCGCACTGCGCGTCTTCATCGCGCTCGTCCCCGACGTATTTCCCAGCGAAGTGTGCAACTGCGCCGACTCACCTGTCCCCGTTAGCCGCGTCGTCCCCGACGACGTCGCTGCTCTCTGCGTTCACGCGGAGGTGCTCACCATCGGCACCAGTTCCGGCTCCCCGCGCGCCAAGGAGAAGGATGCCGCGGCCGCCGCCTTGGCTGCGGCTCCGCCTCGCCGGACTGACCCGCTCCACGACATCATCCGGAGTCTGCAAGCCCCCATCACGCCTGACGCCGACGTGGCTGCTGCAGCGGCCCAGCTCAACGAGGGCCGCCAGCATCTGCTGCTCGAGGCCACGGAGCTTGCAGCAACCCGGCGCCGGCTGGAGTCCGCCCAACAAGAATTAGACAGCGCGCATGGCCTCACTCCGCCTGCCGTCGAGCCCAGCCGGGTCGCGGAGGTGCGGATCCGCGGGGGCGCACTCGGCCGTGCGCTAGGCGCAGGCCGACCCGTCTACGACACCCCCGTTAAGAACATGCGCGCGGCGCAGGCCGCGATTGCTGATCTCGAGTTTCTGGAGGGCAAGGAGCTGCTGCAGCAGCAGCAGCGCATCCGCGACCTCCTCACCGCGGCGAACGAGCAGCAGCAGCGCTTCGGCCCGGCCCAGCCATCCGGCTCCACCTCAAGAAGAACCGGGGACCCGGCCCAGCCACTAGCGCAAGCCGCTCTGGCCGGCACCGGTCCGGCCGGAGCCGGCACAACCGTGCCACCACCGCTGGAGACGGCAACGCTGGCGAAACGGTCGGTGACGGCCGGGTTCAGCAGCCGGAGCCTCCCGTGCGGCCGGCTCGGTGGCCCGAGCCTCCCCCGGAAGCTCCTGCTCCCTGCGGTCCCGTGACCGACCGAATCGGCCTCCGTGTTCCCATGGCCGACCGGCTCAGCCCCCACGAGCCCTACGACGAAAGCGACGCCCGTCACCGCATCGACCGACAGGCGCGCTCTACGGCCCTGGAGGAGGAAAGCTCTGTTGGCCCGGCGTGCTTCGGCCCCTGCATTCGCGAAGAACCCTTCCCCAAAGGCTTCTCGCTGCCCCGCGACTCGCCAAAATACACCGGCGCCACCAAGCCGGAGGACTGGCTAACCGACTACACCACAGCTGTCGGCATAGCCGGCGGCAACCGGCGTGTGGCTGTCCGTTACGTCCCCCTCATGCTGCTCGGTTCGGCTCGGACGAGGCTCAACAGCCTCCGCGCCGGCTGCGTGAACTCCTGGCTGGATTTCGAAGACGCGTTCGTCCGCAACTTCACCAGCACCTACAAGCGACCCAGCAAGCCTCGCCAGCTCTCCATGTGCGTCCAGAGGCCGGGCGAGCCCCTGCGCGACTTCCTCACGCGGTGGACGGAGCTTCGCAACTCCTGCGAAGGGGTCCATGAGGTCCAGGCCGTCCAATACTTCATCGACGGATGCCTAGACGGCACTCTGGTCAAACACCGGCTGGTGTGAGACGAGCCGGAGACCCTGGCGGAGCTCATGGCCGTGGCGGACAAGTACGCTACGGCCGACTCCGCGATGGATGTGAAGATCACGATCGGCGCGGACGGCAAGCTTCTCCCGGCCCAGCCGGCTCCCCCCAAGCCGGCTGGCGACAACAGCCAGTGCCGGCAAGACGGCAACAACAACGGAAAGCGCCGGAGCGACCAGCCGGTGCCTCGCTACGACCACCGGCAAGTCGCTGCCGTGGAGAGGGAGCAGCCAGCCAGCGCCCGCGCACCGGCAAGGCCGTCTGGCAGCCCAAGCTGACCTTCGAGCAGATGCTCAACGTCCCCTGCAAAAATCACAGCGGCGCGAAGCCATTGACGCACACACTCCGGCAGTGCAGCTTCACGCAGCGCTTCTTGAAGGGCAACCTTCCACCCCCGCCGCCTGGAGCCAGCTCGTGGCAGCCGCCGCTGCCGCCGCCTCCACCGCCACACGGCGCCCTCGCCGACAACCCTTTCCCGCGCTCGGACGCATCCTACGTCGTCTTCACCAGCGAGGGGGATGACAAGCACGCGGCCGAGGTGAACGCCGTCATCCTTCTGGTTCCCCAGTACATGCACTGGTCCGACCGACCGGTGAGCTGGACCCGGGAGGATCACCCGGCTGTCATGCCCACGCCGGGCGGCTACGCCCTCATGCTCGAGCCCACCTTCGTCTTCGAGAAGCGCACCTGCCGCTTTTCGCGGGTGCTGATCGACGACGGCAGCAGCATCAACATCCTCTACCGCGACACGATGACCAAGCTCGGCATCGAGGCGCGACAGCTGGAGCCGACCCGGACAGTGCTCCACGGCATCGTGCCGGGACACTCCTGTTCCCCTATCGGCCGGCTCCGGCTCGACGTCCTTTTCGGCTCCAGTAGCCATTTCCGCCGCGAGCCGATCTGGTTCGAGGTGGTCGACCTGGCCAGCCCCTACCACGTGCTGCTGGGCCGGCCCGCGATGGCCAAGTTCATGGCGGTCCCCCACTACGCCTACCTAAAGTTGAAGATGCTGGGTCCCAAGGGCCTCATCACCATCATCGGCGACTACAAGAAGTCCCTCGAGTGCGCCAAAGCCGGCTCCCAGCTGGCCGAGTCGCTGGTCGTCGCCGAGGAGAGGCGCCAGCTCGACAGGATCGTGGCGCTGGTTAACGCGCAGTCGGCTGTGCCGGCTCCGCCCAAGCCGGCCGACGAAGCCTCCTTCAAGCCGGCCAAGGACACGAAGCGGGTCCCGCTCGACCCGGCCGACCCCAGCTCCAGCAAGTACGTCGTCATGGGTGCCGGCCTCGACAGCAAATAGGAAGGCGAGCTCGTCGATTTCCTCCGTGAGAATCTGGACATCTTCGTGTGGTCTCCCAAAGACATGCCGGGTGTCCCGAGGGAATTCGCCGAGCACAAACTTCACGTCCGCAAGGACGCCAAGCCCGTCCGGCAGCCGCTGCGCCATTTCTCCGAGGAGAAGCGAAGAACCATCGGCGAAGAGATCGCCCGGCTGCTCAAAGCCGGGTTTATCATGGAAGTATTCCACCCCGAATGGCTGGCCAACCCGGTCCTCGTCCTGAAGAAAAGCGGTACTTGGCGCATGTGTATCGACTACACCAGCCTGAACAAGGCATACCCCAAGGACCCGTTCGCTCTGCCGCGGATTGACCAAGTCATCGACTCCACAGCCGGCTGCGAGCTCCTGTCCTTCCTGGACGCCTACTCCGGCTACCACCAGATCAAGCTGGACCCGGCCGACGCCCTCAAGACGTCCTTCATCACGCCCTTCGGGGCGTACTGCTACATCACCATGTCGTTCAGGCTGAAGAACGCCGGCGCCACCTTCCAGCGCTGCATGCAGAAATGCCTGCTGCCCCAGCTCGGCAGAAATGTGCACGTCTACGTCGACGACATCGTGGTGAAGACCAAGCAGCACCTCACGCTCCTGGCCGACCTCAAGGAAACCTTCGCCAATCTGCGCCGGTTCCGGATCAAGCTCAACCCGGAGAAATGCGTCTTCGGCGTGCCGACTGGCCAACTCCTCGGCTTCCTCGTCTCGGCGCGCGACATCGAGGCCAACCCGGAGAAGATCAAGGCAATCGAGCGAATGCGCAAGCCGACCCGGCTGCGCGATGTCCAGAAGTTCACCGGCTGCTTGGCCTCTCTCAGCCGGTTCATCAGCCGGCTGGGAGAGAGGGCCCTGCCCCTGTATCAGCTGATGAAGAAGACGGTGGTGTTCGAGTGGAGCGACCAGGCGGACGAAGCCTTCCGCGACCTCAAGCGCATGCTGTCAACCGCGCCCGTCCTGGCCGCACCGGCTGAGAAAGAGCCACTCCTGCTATACATCGCCGCCACCTCTCGCGCGATCAGCACGGTGCTGGTCGTCGAGCACCCGGAGGAGGGCAAGGTGCAGCCAGTCCAGCGTCCGGTGTACTACCTCAGCGAGGTGCTCTCCGCCTCCAAGCAGAATTATCCCCACTACCAGAAGATGTGCTACGGCGTGTACCTTGCCGCCAAGAAGCTGAGGCAGTACTTCCAAGAGCACGCCATTACCGTGGTGAGCACGGCCCCCATCGGCGAGATCGTGGGCTGCCGGCATGCCTCTGGCCGGGTGGTCAAGTGGGCCCTCGAGCTAGCCGACCACACAATACTCTACGAGCCGCGCACCACCATCAAGTCCCAAGCGCTGGCCGACTTCCTCGTCGACTGGACCGAGACGCAATACCTGCCGCCGGCGCCAGAGTCGACTCACTGGCGCATGCACTTTGACGGCTCCAAGATGCGCAACGGTTTGGGAGCCGGCATCGTGCTGTCCTCCCACAAGAACGACCGGCTGCGGTACGTGCTCCAGATCCATTTCGCCGCCTCCAACAACGTCGCCGAGTACGAAGCTCTCGTGCACGGCCTCCAGCTGGCCAGGGAGATTGGCATCCGACGCATCCTCTGCTACGGCGACTCGGACCTGGTGGTGCAGCAAGTTTCCGGCGATTGGGACGCCAAAGACGCCAACATGGCCAGCTACCATTTCCTGGTCCAGCAACTCTCCGGCGGGTTCGATGGTTGCGAGTTCCTCCACGTCCTACGCGCCGACAACGAAGCAGCCGACGCCTTGGCCAAAGTAGGCTCCACCCGGCAGGCCATCCCGTCCGGCGTCTCCCTCGAGCACCTGCGGAAGCCGTCCATCAAGCCGTCTCCCGAGTCGGAGTCCATCTTCATCCCGGACGACATCAGCGCGCCCCCACCCGGCCCTAGGATTCCCGGCCAAAGCTCGAGGACTGCCAGCACCAGCCCGGGGACTGCCATCTCCAGCCCGGGAGCTGCCGTCTCCGGCTCGGGGGCTGCCGGCTCCAGCCCGGAGACTGCCGTCTCCGGCTCGGGGGCTGCCGTCCCGGGTCCCATCCCGGCGACCGTCCTCACGGTGGTCACGGCGCCCTCCTGGGCTCGGCCAATCCTTGCCTTCTTGGAAGACGGCGAACTTCCCATCGACGAAACTGAAGCCCGGCAAGTGCAGCGGCGCGCGTCCGCCTACGGCATCATCAACCACTAGCTCGTCAAGCGCAGCACGACGGGCATGTTCCAGCGCTGCATCGAGCAGAGCAAAGGGATCGAGATCCTCCTCGACATCCACCAGGGCGAGTACGGGCACCACGCCGCCTCGAGATCCCTGGTGGCCAAAGCATTCCGGCACGGTTCCTACTGGCCCACGGCCCTGCAAGACACCGAGGAACTGGTCCTCAAGTGCGAGGGCTGCCAATGCTTCAGCAAGCGCAGCCGCCAGCCGGTTTCGGCCCTCCGAACCATCCCGATCACATGGCCCTTTGCCGTCTGGGGACTCGACATGGTGGGGCCCTTCAAGACCGCCCGAGGCGGCATGACGCATCTCCTGGTCGCCATCGACAAATTCACCAAGTGGATCGAGGCCAGGCCGATCGAGAAGCTCGACGGGCCCACGGCCGTCCGATTCATCAAGGATATCGCGGTTCGCTACGGCATGCCACACAGCATCATCACCGACAACGGCACCAACTTCGCCAAGGGCGCGCTGGCTCACTACTGCTCTGCATCCGGCATCCGGCTTGACTTGGCCTCCGTCGCCTCATCCTAGCCGGCATCAAGCCGCTGTTGACGCTCAAAAGTGGCACGGTCATAAAGAGTAGCTTGAAGTTATATCAAGATGAAGTCAAAATTATGATTGTAAATCACCATTGGATGACCCTTTTAGAGAAGATCAAAATTCATATGAAGATGGTCCAAGATGGAGCTCTTATGCAATAATTATGACAAGTTCAGAGATGCTCATGTTGACACCAGATTAAAGAATGGCATGAAACTCAATTAAGATGGCCTCTTATGGAAAATGTTTCAACATGAAAGTTGCGCGTCTCGTCGACACGGTTGATTTTAGTATAAAAATCGTCTAAATCCGAGGTCATATGCAAAAGTTAGAGCCATCTGAGTGCGGCCCTGTCCCTCCAGGGCGGTAGTACCGCTCCCATAAGCGGAAGTACCGCTAAGCGGTAGTACCGTATTTTACTACCGCGTCTACTACCGCTTATGAAAATTCTTCTGGTATCCCGAGACCCTTACTCGGTAGTAGAGCGGTACTTAGCTATGCTCAGAGCGGTACTACCGCCCAGAGCGGTACTACCGTGCCCAGAGCGGTACTACCGCTTGCCGTCGCGCAGACTCGGGCAGATTTTGGAGAGTCCGAGTTTGGATAGCGTTTTTGACCCTTTGGAAGGAAATCTAGGACGTGAATTGATGTAATTTCTTGTAAGGAAAGCCTAGATGAATCCTTTGCTTGTACGGGAAGTCCAACCCCCTCTTAAATAGAAGAGGTGATGACCGATTGAACAACACACAATCGATCTATCAATACAATTTACCTTTACTTTCTGTTTTTCTACTTTTCTTCACCGATGTTCTAGCCACCCTAGGGCTCGGTTCTTTGTTGCTTTGCTCGGAAAGCATCCGTCCCTCGCCACGAAAGCGCGCGGATCATCTTTGCTACTTTGCGCCGAAAAGCAGTCGTCCCTCCTCTCCGAAATTGAGGAACCCCTTTGTTGCTTTGCTCGTAAAGCATCCGTTTATCGTACACGAAAGTGCGGTTGGCGACTCCGTTATTCAATACATTGCGCGGTGCAATTTTGTGTTGCGTGGAACAATTTCTTCGTCAACACAAATTGGCGACTCCGCTGGGGAACGAAGCTTTGAACGGTCTCCGGCCCGTTCTTGATTCGAAGAGATCGTCATCTAGGGCTTGCAATCTACAAAGGTAATATGAATACCCAATTCCCTACTGTAGATGCAAATACCTCATATGGTGTTTCTAGATCATCCAATGACTATACTCTATCGGCCAGCCCTAGCTTTTCCAATCATGCATCTAATTACGTGCATAGGCCGATTCAAAGTAATTTACATGCTTCAAGTTCTTACGATACTAGTGACATGCACCATATGTACTCCAACTCTCATGCATCGGCAACCCCACAAATCCATATGCCGGTGAACGACATGACGGGTTTGTTTAATCAATTTGAGCACAATGAGCATAACGTATCAGGTAGCCCTAGTTTTATCAATCATGCATCTAATTATGTGCAAGGGCCAATGCAAAATAATCTTCATGCTTCAAATTCTTATGATACTAGTAACATACACCATATGTATCCCAACTCTCATGCATCGGCAACCTCACAAATTCATATGCCGATGAACAACATGATGAGTCCAGTTAATCAAATTGAGACACCCCATGTAGGAACTTCCAATAGTATGCAACAAAGTGTTTCAACTTTTTATTCATCGGCAAATAATTTATAGAATGTTAATCCAAACATGCCGGTAGACAGGAGAATTGGCCATGTTACTGCTAGCTATTCGGCCAGTTACCCTCAACCATCATATGCTACACCTCATGTTAGTAATTTTTCAGCGCCGTACGCAACCGTAGATATTCATAATTCGGCCCCGCACCTTCATGGTTATAGCCAAATAAGTACGGAAACACAAACTGGCGACTACAACCAACTCGGTGTAAACCCGCCGGGTTACAATCCATTCGGTACGAACCCTCACCGAATTGTAAATAATTCGGAGACTATGCCGCCAGCTGCCAGTACCGGGATTCCATATGGGCCGGTACTTGATTCACATGTTAATGATCCTCCGTTGCAAACTTCATATGCTCAAACCGTATTGCCGGAGAATCCACCACATGCCGCTGTTCCACAAACCTATGTTAGTGTGAAAGATCAGGTGATTAACATACTGAGTCGATACGGTTTAGCGCCGAAAGGAATACACGTGTCGTCATCTAATACTGTAGCATATAATGCATGCTCTATGCAATTCGAGAATTTCGGCAACACCTCATCGCTGAAAGAATCTGAAAGTATTATGACCGAAGAACGCCGAGTACTTCCAATCTACTCGGCGACGAGAAGAACAAGGGCAACATCTACTCAGGACATGATGAATACCGAGTCCAGGAACGGGAGCGACATCACCCGGAGAACGTCATCGCCGTTACGTTCGATGACCTGTCGGAAGATGATCGGCGCGAGTTTGAACAGGAGCTCGAGAGACAGAACGCTGAAAAGAAGAACATGTTTTTGGCGGGATTCCAGAAGACTCGGAACGGTGTTATCAATAAAGTGGCTATGCCAAGCGCTATGCAGAGTATTTCAGATCCACTCGGCACTGAGGTAAAACAATCAAACGAAGACCTTGCTCATCTAATTAATGCACCCCCTACACCATTACAAAATTTCGGCAACCCTAACAATTCCTTGCCGAAAGATCCTAAAAGCATTGGGGGGCAAATCGATCTAGAGCGGGCTGAAATTGAAAGGGGAGTTAAAGCCGTGCGCGATAGGGCGCAAGTACTTCGCCAAGAGAGAATTGATAAGGAATTGTCTCAAAGAAAACAAGCCTTGCCAATTTGTAGAATCAATGAAAAGAAAGATGATTCGGAACATGAAAGTGCTTCGGTTGAAAAACCTGAATCGAGTATTATATATTCCGAATCCATCAAATCTACGGAGGCAAGTGTTATTGAGAAAGGGCATGACAAGCACGAAACAACTGTGTTTGAATTTTCTGAAGTTGAGGAAACCTTTTTCTTGCCCTATGAGTTCCGTGCCAAAGAAATTGATAAGCATCAAGAATAAAGTGATATGGCCGAACAAAGTTTGGTTAATGGTGAACATCAAGAACACGAGCGTGCAGCTGAGCAAAGTTCGCTTGGTAATCATCCGAGTGATGAAGCACGGAATCAAGAAAAAGATGATGACAAGACGTTGGGAAGCTATCCAAAGATGAAGAAAGATATTATTCAAGTCACACCACCATCATGCTCTCCCAACATATTTGAAGAGGTATGCCTAACAAGTAATTTACCTACTTTCAGATTTGGTCACAACTTCATAGTTGATGCATCTATTAGAAAAATTCTCATAAGTAATTTTGAAAGACCAATGAAGAGGGGTGATTCACTTGTTAGCAATAAAATTGTTATAAAGCATTTCGGTCAACACATTGTACCATTAGAGGAGACCGATAGTGACTTATTATTGCAACCAAAGTTTTTCCCATTGTTCTATGTGAAGTTTATATCTAAATGTTTAAAGCCAAGATTAAATTCTATTGAGAAAATCGATGCTAGTATAATATATTATCCAAAGACATCGGAGATAGAGTATGATACACAATGCATAGCCGAATGGGGTGATGACAAATCTGAACCATTCGTCTGCTTACCTCTAAAGCCGTTCTCACACAAAGATTGGCTAGAAGACAAAAGGTTTACTTTCAATTCAAACATGTGTGATCAAATCTTTAATTTGTTACTGAAAACTAATTACATGAGAATTCTTGATCACCATGTCAAGCCGTCAATCCAAGGACGAATATATTGTAAATTGCATGATTTGTTCAAGCATACTTTTGAGGACTGCACCATGTTTCGGCAAATAGTTAAATCGGCCATTGATAACGGACGATTGAGACTTGTTGAAACACCAAGGGACGATTATGCTACTCCTATTGGTATTGATAGCAAAAAGTCTTTGCATCGGCTGCTTCAGGCCGATCCATATAAGGACAAGAAGATAAAAACTGCAGGTAATGAAATCAAGCTTTCAAGTGCAAAAATTATTCATGAGCACAACGATAACATTCTTGAAGGTGAAGGTTCTATCAAAGTTACAATGAAGACGCCAAGCACTGGGGGGCAACATGAAAATCCAAAGATCGATGCATGCAAAGTCAAAGAAAGCAAAGGCCGAGGTAAGCACAAAAGTAAAAAGCCGAAAGTCACTTTCGCGCAGCTGTTGAAAAAATATCAGAAAATGAGTGAAGAGAAAAATGCTTATCGGCCAACTAATGCAAAAGCATCAAGATCACCCCCTAGGCGCAAATATGAGGATCGGTATTGGCAAAGTGAGAATTTCAATGCAACATATTCATATCCTTGTTTTCGGCCGCCAATGCCGATGCCATGGATACCTCCCTATGCTTATGCTAATCAATATTCGTCATGGGACAGGTATAATTCGAGGGCATATTATCCATCTTATTTTGAACCATCTCATCAAAATTATGCAGCTCCTAGAAGATACACATCTGATGAAAAAGAGCATAACAAAGACCGTTTCAATCATAAGGAATCGGTCCGGAGCTCAAAAAATAAGAGAGAGGTGGTCAAACAAGTATATCGAGTCAAAAAAGATGGTCGTACATGTGCTACTTCAAATTTTATTTCAAATGATAAAGAGCCAATTAAAGTGTTAACATTGGCTGCTAGAGACAAAGAAGTCAAGCAAGTATATCGCGTTAAAAGAGATGGTCGCAAGAGTGC
This sequence comes from Elymus sibiricus, assembly GCA_039707655.1. Lineage (NCBI taxonomy): Eukaryota > Viridiplantae > Streptophyta > Magnoliopsida > Poales > Poaceae > Elymus > Elymus sibiricus. Next base: position 443,140,450 of record CM077668.1, read on the forward strand.
TAATTCAGATTTGATCTTAAAAGATAAAGAGCCAATTAAAGAGTTAAAATTGGCTATAGAAGGCAAAGAAGTAAAGCAATCAATTGTTAAAAATCAAAGTGCCAAATCTGAAGAAAAGAACTTGAAAGTGCACAAGGCCAAAAAAGAATTGCCATTGGTCAAAACAGGCTCACAGCCGGGGTGCCCACTAGGCTTATCATATTGGCAAAGGAAAGAATTACAAAAACTTAGTGCACAAGAGTTGAGAAAGAGGAACATGGCATGGGTTCCCAAGAGGAGTAGTCAAAATAAAAATGATGTGCAAACTTCTATTGCGACAAGTACAACAAAAGTGAAGAAGGAGAAAGAATCTCATAAGAAATTAAGCCGAAGGTTTTCATCCACAAAAAATAATCTTTGGTTAGCACATCATTCATATTCTCCAACCATGCCATTGATACCTTTACCATGGAATTCATCCCCAGGTATGATTGGTTACCCTCCATGGGCTTATTTTGATCCATGGATGCAATACAATTTCTTACATCATGATAGGGTGTTACCAAATCACTACACATTTGATTAGTAATATTTCTGTTGATCATTCAAATGGCCGAAATATTTGATTTGTTATTTCATTTGTTTACTTCGGCTATACATGCTTTCGTGGATGAATTATACATGTCACTTATTATAATGGCCGATATTTTTCTATCGTCCTAAGAATATGTCAATACATGGCCGGTGTAGTATTCTAACATCGTCCGTAGTTCGATTGGAAAGTGAGACAAGGTCCGTGCGCATGGAAATTTATATGCTTGCATGGAGTTGAGATATTATGACCGATGCCATTCAAAATATGTTGTGACCAATTCATAGCAAAATTGGTGAGTAGGCTTATGCTTTGCTTTGATATGATTTGGCCTACAAATCTTCCAAATTTATGAGAGGCCAAATCATTGTTAATTTTATTATTGAGCATCGGATTTATGACATGCATAATATTGATATTAACCTTGTCTCTCTATTACTATGGAGATTATGTTTTGATGGTTGAATTCATAACAATGGCCAAGGTGTTGGTGTTGTTTATATATCTCCTTATGGTGCTATTTTGTGATGCCTTATACCGCTTAAAATATTTATGCACAAATGATCAAAGCCGAATATGCATTGTTATTCGGATTGGAATTTTTACTTGCTATAGGTACTATACATGTTGAGGCTTTTGGTGATTCGTTATTAGTAGTACAACAAATATCCAAAGTTTTTCAGTGTTTGGACGAATCACTTAATGTTTATCTTAATAAGTGTCTAGATATAATTTCTATTTTGGATTATTTTAACATTTCTCATATATCTAGACATGATAATTGGAGAGCAAATGAGTTGGCACAGCAAGCATCTGGCTATCATGTTGATCATGGCAGGTTTTATATTTCTCAAAGGCCGATGACTAGCTTCGCCAATGAAGAGGCCGAACCAGAGCTTACTGCTTCGGCCAGTAACGAAAATTCTATTGCAGGTGGAAATCAAGACTGGAGGAAGCCCATTATTGATTACTTGCGTGATCCTAGTAAAAGGGTGGACAGGGCCGTTCGGCGTAAGGCTTTCAAATATACGATGATAGATGATAATCTTTATCGCCGAACGGTGGATGATGTTCTTTTAAAATACTTGGATAAGGACCAAGCAAGAGTTGCTATGGGAGAGGTTCATGAAGGAATTTGTGGCACTCATCAGTCGGCCCCCAAGATGAAATGGTTGTTACGACGTGCTGGATTTTATTGTCCGACGATGATTAATGATTGCTTCAGGCAAAATCAAGGATTCAAGAAAACTCATTGTTGATTACCTGCAAGAACCTAGCAGAAGGGTGAACAATATGGTTCGGAGGATGGCTTTGAGATACATATCTATGGAACTTTATCACCAGATTGTTAATGAAATTGAGAGGGTTTCACCCAAGTTTGCATCAAAGATTCAAACAAGTAATGGCTGATATATACTTATCGCCCTAAGCACATGCAAAATGGCCGATGGAGTGTTGACATCGTTCCTAGAACCAACATGGTACAAGTTATTTTTCGGCACGCTTGCTTTGCCGAAAAACAGGGGGGCATGTGTTGACGCTCAAAAGTGGCACGGTCATAAAGAGTAGCTTGAAGTTATATCAAGATGAAGTCAAAATTATGATTGTAAATCACCATTGGATGACCCTTTTAGAGAAGATCAAAATTCATATGAAGATGGTCCAAGACGGAGCTCTTATGCAATAATTATGACAAGTTCAGAGATGCTCATGTTGACACCAGATTAAAGAATGGCATGAAACTCAATTAAGATTGCCTCTTATGGAAAACGTTTCAACATGAAAGTTGTGCGTCTCGTCGAAACAGTTGATTTTGGTATAAAAATCGTCTAAATCCGAGGTCATATGCAAAAGTTAGAGACATCTGAGTGCGGCCCTGTCCCTCCAGGGCGGTAGTACCGCTCCCATAAGCGGAAGTACCGCTAAGCGGTAGTACCGTATTTTACTACCGCGTCTACTACCGCTTATGAAAATTCTTCTGGTATCCCGAGACCCTTACTCGGTAGTAGAGCGGTACTTAGCTATGCTCAGAGCAGTACTACCGCCCAGAGCGGTACTACCGTGCCCAGAGCGGTACTACCGCTTGCCGTCGCGCAGACTCGGGCAGATTTTGGAGAGTCCGAGTTTGGATAGCGTTTTTGACCCTTTGGAAGGAAATCTAGGACGTGAATTGATGTAATTTCTTGTAAGGAAAGCCTAGATGAATCCTTTGCTTGTATGGGAAGTCCAACCCCCTCTTAAATAGAAGAGGTGATGGCCGATTGAACAACACACAATCGATCTATCAATACAATTTACCTTTACTTTCTGTTTTTCTACTTTTCTTCGCCGATGTTCTAGCCACCCTAGGGCTCGGTTCTTTGTTGCTTTGCTTGGAAAGCATCCGTCCCTCGCCACGAAAGCGCGCGGATCATCTTTGCTGCTTTGCGCCGAAAAGCAGTCGTCCCTCCTCTCCGAAATTGAGGAACCCCTTTGTTGCTTTGCTCGTAAAGCATCCGTTTATCGTACACGAAAGTGCGGTTGGTGACTCCGTTATTCAATACATTGCGCGGTGCAATTTTGTGTTGCGTGGAACAATTTCTTCGTCAACAGCCGCGACTCGTCGAGCCGCTCATGCGTTCACTCGGCAGCTGGCTCGACGAGCTGTCGGCCGTCCTCTGGAGCCTCCGGACGACGCCGAACCGCTCCACCGGGTTCACCCCGTTCTTCCTCGTCTATGGAGCTGAAGCCATCATTCCAACCGACGTCGAGTTCGACTCACCCCGGGTGGCGAGGTACACCGAAGCCGAAGCAAAAGAAGCACACGAAGACGGCGTCGATCTGCTCGAGGAGGCGCGCCTCCTGACCCTCAGCCGGTCCGCCATCTACCAACAAGGCCTGCGCCACTACCACAGTAAGAAGATCAAGCCCCTCGCGTTCCGCGAAGGCGACCTCATACTCCGGCTCGTCCAGTGAACAGCCGGGCAGCACAAGCTGGCCTCCCCCTGGGATGGCCCCTTCATCGTCAGCAAGGCTCTCTGCGACCAGAACGCATACTACCTCATCGACGCGCAGAAGCCGAACAAGCGCAAGCGGGATGCAGCCGGCGAGGAGTCCCTCCGGCCCTGGAACGCGGAGCTCCTCCATCCGTTTTACAGTTAAACCCATGTATCTATGCATCACCATCTTTTGGACTCAATCAAAGCAGGCAGCTCCCCTGTTCTTATGTTTCCTGCCGAGTCGGCGCAGCCGGCTCGGGGGCTCCCTTTTTCCCGCTTTATTCTGTGTCTACACACAACCATGTTTTTTCTAATTCCCCCACCGAGTCGGCATAGCCGGCTCGGGGGCTCGGGGGCTAGCCGGCTAGACCACGCCCCGCCTTTTTTCCCTTAGTCCGTCTCGGAGTCTACGATCCGCCAAAGCCCTCTCTTCGCCAGCCACAGCCGGCTCCCGGCTGTCCGGCCGGCAAGAGCCAAAGGCCGGAAGCATCGTTACGCAAGAACGACTAAGGAGACAGCCCGGCACGACCAACCCGTCTTAACCCGTTTTATCTCGCTTGTTCGCCGCACGACCGCCTGTGCGCCAGGCGGCCTCGCCGCCTGCCGCCAGCCGGCCCAGTGGGTGTTTCGCTCGCGCTCAACGTCCGAAAAAGCCTAAGTACTGTGCGTTCGCTCTCAAAGCCGAGTTCCCGTCCTAGCCATAGTCCGCAACCCGGCTGTCCGGCTAGCGGGAAGGAAGCCCAGAGAAACGACAAACAGGAAAAGGCCCAAGGCAGAATAGCAGAAAGTGAAATCACCACGACAGTTGGCGCCAAATCGCATGCCAAATTTATATATAGCATGGGCCTTCGGCCACGAGTTGATTACATTGAACTACACCCCCAGTGGGTGGACCTGCTACCTAACAAAAGTTTGAGCACAGAAAAAACAAAGGCCCTAAGCGGCACCCGCGTCGTCTCTGGCCGGCGTCGGCCCAGCCAAGGTGGCCGCAGCCGCCGGGTTGGGTCCAGCGCTCTCCGCCGTGGCGTCGTCATCCGCGTCTGTCTCGTCGTCAGCATAGGCGCCCGTCTCGGCCGAGCTGCCGTCCGGATCGTCGAGTAGAAGGCCGAGCGTGTCGGCAGGGAGCTCCTCGCCGTCTTCCGTCCGCTCGACGACGAACTCGTCATGCGGGGCGAACGCTGCCAAGTAGCTGGCCCGCCCAGCGATCCACTGCGCCCGCGCCGCCAAGTCCTCCTCCGCGCCGGCCCGCTGCGCCGCCAGACGGTCGAGGTCCACACCTGGATACCACGACACAACGAAGCGCAGCGCCGTCTCCACGCCGGCCCGGGCCACGGAGGCCCTTCACGCACCGAGTCGCTCCACGCCGGCCTCCAGCCACCGCGCCAGCCGGGTGACGCTATTCGGCGCCACCGCGCTTGGCCAGAGGCCGCTCGCCATGCCCAAGCCGGCCTCGAACAGGCGACGCATCTGCTCCTCCACGGCCCGAAGACGGGCCTCACTGGCAAGAACAAGCTCCGAGAAGGACCAGGCGGCGTACGCATCGATCTCCGCCCCCAGCTCGCGCTGCTCGGCCCGGTGGGCGTACACGGCCGCATCAGCTGCCTCCTGTGTCTCCGGGAAGACTCCTGGCAAAGGAAAGAAACAAGTCAGTCAAAGAAGGCAACTTGCCGGCTTCGCCAGCCGGCCCGAAGAAAGAGATGATACTTACGGGCGAAGCTCTCGTCAAGGTGTTGCGCCTCGCCCAGCATCCCGCTCTCCCGGATCTCCGACGCGCGAGCCTGGGCCTCGAGATCCTTCTCGAGCTGGGCGATCTTCCTGCCGGCGTCCGCCAGCTCCTCGGCCGACTTGCCGCGCTCTTCCGCCAACCGGCCCAGCTCCGCCTGATGGGCCTCCTCCGCCCTGGCCTTCTCGGCCACCATCCGGTCCACCTCGGCCTGCAGTCGGTCGCGGTTGCCGACGGCGAGGTCGCGCTGCTGGCCGGCTTCCGCAAGCCGGCCTCGAAGGACTGGCACCTCAGCCGCATCGGCTGCGCGACAAGATTCCCGGTCAGATGCCGGAAGCAAGGATTAGAAGAAAAAGTCAAGGCTCTAAGATTCGACCCGGCTGCTCCGCAGTCCGGCCCGAATCTCGGGGGCTACACCCAGTGGGTGTTCTGGCGCGCACCCACTGAAGGCACGAAGGCATACCTCGGACCCGATGCAGCTCCTCCTCCGAGGCGGCGAGCTGGGTTCTGGCCTCGCGGTACCATTCCCGAAGCCGGTTGAACGCGCTGGCCCGCAGGTCGTACAGATGCTGCGCGCAGACAGAAGATTAAGATAATGCAAAAGACGGCCATAAGATTCGACCCGGCTGCTCCGCAGCCCGGCCGAACCTCGGGGGCTACACCCAGTGGGTGCGCTGGCGCGCCCCCACTGATTCAACAATCAAGATAGAAGAAAAAGCTCACCGCGATCGCCTGCTCCAGCTGCCGTGCCCGGTCCAGCTCCTCCCGGAGGAAGGCCTGCAGGCGCTCGTCCCGGCCGCGAAGTTGCGAGCGCAAGGCATCCGCCGCATCGTCCTCCCGGGTTCGCGGCCCCACCACGGCCTCGCTGGAGCTCGCCCACGGAAGCTGAAGTGCGGTCCCGGCGCCGGATCCGCTTCCACCCGGCCGCTCGGGGTTCATGGCGGCTTGGGGCGGCACGACCGCCAGGGTGCCGGTGCCTCCTGCCGCGGCCCCCGCAGCCGGCGTCGGCTGCGCTTGGCCGGATGGCGCGGAGCCCGCCTCGTGCCTCTCCCCGCCGTCCTCGCCTCCCTCCGCCGGGTTGGTCCGGGGCGGCGTGTCCACGACGATCTCCTCGTCAACGTCCGACCCGCCGCCGGCGGGCTCCGCCCTCGTCTCTGGATCGCCCGCTCCCGCCGGCTGCGGCTCAATGACCGTCACCGCTGGCACCGAGCCCATCTCCATCTCCGGCCAGGCCGGATCCGCGGTAGGCCTGGCCCGCGTCGCGGAGGCCCTCTCCCACGCCTGGGCCGAGGCCTCCCGCATCGCCTTCTCGGCCTCAGCCCGGTCCCGCCAGGCGGCACGCGTCGCCGCCTCAAGATCCTGGCCAAACTGGCGGGCCTCGAGCTCTTCCTCCCCGGACCGACTCGGCGGAGGGTCGACGGCGCTGCTCCTGGTCTTCCTCCAGGTGACCTCGCCCGCCGCGGCCTCCGTCGCCGCCACCGCCAAGTCAAGAGCCGACCTGTACACGGTGGATTCGTCACGGCGAAGGCATAAGGAAGAAAAAAGATAATCCACAAGACGCCAGTTCGCGCCCCACAAATAACGCAAGGAGCACTTACCCGATGACCGTCGGGGGCTCCCGCCTCATCCCTACGGACGGGGCGAGCCGGCGCATCTTCTTCACGACAGCCCTCGCGCGTGCCGGCTCCGCCGCCGGGCGTTTCGCGGCCGGTCTCGCCTCGACCACCTACTTCCCGTGCGGCCGGCTGGCGGTCGCCGCCGCGCGTGCCGGCCCGGCGCCAGCCGCCTTCCGCAGCCGTCTTGGGGGGTCAACGCTGGCGTCCTCTCCAGCCGAGGGCGCTGCACCGTGGGCGTCGGTCAGGCTCTCCTTGTCGTCATCCGGCCAGTCCCGCAGTAGATCTGGGGGCGGAGACTTACCTGCAGCCCGCGACCCGCCGGCTGCGGCGTCGGCCAGGCGCGCTTCGACCGCCCCCTCCTCCGCCTCAGCACCGGCCTCTTCCACATCCGAGTCGGGCAGGTCGGCCAGCAGGATCTGGGCGTTCGGCCCGTCGTGGTTTCGCTGGCTGGCGAATAGCTGCGGCCATCCCGCGGCGTCAGGACGCAAGAATAACGTCGAAGCGGCAAAATATAAAGACCAGGGACTCACTGCAGGCGCCGGGTTCTCCCGGTGATAAGGCGCCTTCCCGAAGCTCCACTCCCCCTCCTTCAACGCGGCCTTGGAGATGTAGTTGACCCGCTGGACGATCCCAGCCGGCGTCAGCTCCTTGGTCGACATCCGGGTCGGGTCGTGCCGGCCGCTCATGTCGCCAATCCGGTGTGTCCGGCGCTGCAGCGGCAGAACCCGGCGGGCGATGAAGGCCGCAATGAGATCAGCCAGTTTCAGCCCTTCGTTCTTCGTCAGCTCCCTGACCCGGCCGCAGATCTTCTCCATCTCCTTCGACGGCTCCTTGGGGCGGTACCCCCAATTCGGCTTCTCGAGCGGCGGCTCATCAAAAAATGGCGGAAGGTTGATGACGTCGATAGTCGGGTCGGCGTTCCGGACGTAGAAAAACGTCGACTGCCACTTCTTGGCCGAGTCCTCAAGCGGCAGCTTGGGAAACGGCCCGTTTGGCCGGCCGGTGACCACCGCTGCGCCGCAGTCGGACATGGCGCTGGCTGAAGCTCCCTGCTGTTTGAAGAAGAACATCATCGCCCACAACTCCACAGTCGGCAGCATCCCGAGATAGCCTTCGCAGAGCGTGGCAAAGCCGGCTACCTGCAACACGGCGTTGGCGCCGAGATGATGCGGCTGCAGCCCGAAGAAATCGAGCCACGCGCGGAAGAAAAGACTCGCGGGGAGGCCGAGCCCGCGCTCGAAGTGCGAGAAGAAGACCACATGCTCGCCCTCCTGCGGCGCCGGCGCCACACCCTCGAGAGGAGGAGGGCGGCGCACTGCGGGCTTCGGGTCGCGGCGTGCAGCAGGCGTGGGCGAGGCGACGATAGCGGCAGCACTTCGCTCGGGCACGGCGGAGAAGGAGAGGAAGCAGAGGAGGAGCAAGGGGCAGGGGTGCGAGCGCGGGCGTCTCCGTCGCACTCCCCCCTTCTCGTTTATAACCACGCGAAATCGTGGGGGAGTGGGATCGGCTGCGCCCACAATCCCCACTCCCCCGCATTGCGCGCGCGCGTTCCCCACGCGCAGTAACTACGCGGGGAAGCGCAATCGCCAATGGTCGACGCAGTGAATCCCCCGCGCACGGGCCGAGGGCGTGTAGTGGCGGGCCCGAGCCGCGGTCACGTCCCGTCGCGCGCGCGGGCTGGCAGGCCTCGCCCACCGCAAGGCCGCACGTGGCAGCCCGTCGAGCTGCGGCGGGCGCAAATCGGCGTACGAAGCAAGACCCATCTGGCGGGTGTTTCCGTTTACCGCTCTGGCCGGGGTGCCGTGACCCGGCCCCCGGAGGCCGGCCCCCCAGCGGGTGTTCCCGGCGTCCGCTGCCGCGAAGCCGGCAGGCTGCCAGGCGAAGCCGCCCGGCCGGACTCTGACGCTTCATCAACAGAACCGGCTCCTCAGGGTGGTAAGCTGCAAAGGCTCCCCTGCCTGAAGCCGGCGAACCTTCACAGCTTCGGGGACTACTGTCGGGGGGATGACCCCCGGGTAGGCAACGGAGCCCGAATCCCTCTCGGAAAATCATCAGAGCAAGGCAAGTCCCTCTGGCCGGCTTGCCAGGCATGCCGGCTCCCCAGCGCGAGCCGGCTCGGCGTGGCAACCCGGCCTGGCTGGCTGGCCCATGCCGGCTGGCCGCGAGGCGGCGAAGCCTTAGCGACGAAGCAAGCGGTGCTACAGCGCTCCTCCCTTTGCCCTGACAGAGCAGGCGAGGCTGCAGCTTTCCTTGTGCCCCCGCCCGACGCAGGCGGTGTCAGTGAGGCGCGGTCCTATAGAAACGGCGGCGCCGACCTCCCTCTGACGATGGACAAGACGCGCCACAGTGCCTCGAACCCAGTCTGATGAGACAAGACCCGCCAGGCAGGTGCGGCGCACCTGGCGACCCGGCACCCGGCGACCCGGCATCCCGGCATCTGGCGACCCGGCAACCCGGTGACCCGGCCACCAGATCCTGGTCAATGACACCGGGGGCCCGCGCCTCTGGTACGTTACCGTTGTAACCCTGGGGATCGGCCTATAAGACCCCCAGGGAGGCCTCCGTGCAGAGGGGTCGGGTTTTAGTGGCTGAGAGTCCGAGTTAGTGCGGTAAGATCAGTTCTCACCCTAGCTAGCTCTCTCCAGATCACGAACACTCGCACAGGAGAGGCAGAACGGTGGCTTAGCCCCTTCTCCCTCCCCCGTCCAAACAGCTCCAGGAGCGACTCTGTAACCGCTGTGCTTATCAGCTCACACGGCAGGAGTAGGGGTGTTACCTCTCCAGAGGGCCCCGAACCTGGGTACGTCTTGTGTCCCGCACTCGCTCGTGCCAACCTCGCCTCCGGAACCCACCGGCGTCCTATCGTAGCCCCACCTCATAAGCCATCTCATGGCATCTGCCGTGAATCACGCACCCCCAGCGAGAATACCACGACAATCTCCTATTCCTTCTCCCTCATGCTTGCATTAGATTTTGCTACTGTAATTGCTTGCTCCTTTTCTGATGCAAAGCCTATTTTTGTAACCTGCTATTGTTACTTTACTTGTCATCCTAAACTGCTTAGAATAGGTTGGTTAGTGATCCATCAGTGACCCCTCACCCTTGTCCCTATTGCCCCGCTTGTAACTAGTACCTCGATCATTGTGATCGATGTGCAGATACCTTCACATCACCGCACACCCCCTTAGTTGTACGACTCTGCAGGGCTACTATCGAGTGCCGAGGGTCATACCTCGTACTGCACTCCTGATGATATCTCTGTAGTATAGCACATCGGTGGTGATTGCAGAGGGTGATTCCTCGCTCTCCCCTTCCCGATGATGACTCTGCCGTGCAACCCCTCAAGTGGGACCATCGAGGGTGATTCCTCCTGGTTCTCCTTAACGGATTACATCGACTAGGAATCCATCGAGAGTGATTCCTCGGGTTCCCCTTTGATGTTTTGGACACACGGTTACCATGACTTTACCTCAGACCTTTATTGCAGGCGGGTCGACCCCGAGGGTACCCGCGAGATAATTACGAGGCACGGCCGGGCAGGCAGAGACCGCCCTAGAGAGGGATGGGCCTGACACTTGTTGCACTTCCTCGAGACGGGACGACAGGAGTACCGATCGCCACCGCGAGCTCCCAACGCACTAACGGATTTGGGTATTTGATCTGAGTTGGCTACGTGCCTATACGCACTACCACCATGTGGGATAATGGTTTAATGGGGCCCTCTACATCGTATGTATCAGCCGAAAGCTCTTCAGATGTCACAGCTCAGAGATGCGGGCTGATTGCTGGGGTGGGCTGGTTACGTCACTTGTGTATACAGTGTCGCGCCTGGGCCCCGGCCAGCCACGTAACGTGCAGGACTGCAAAGGGCGATGGCCCAAGACCCCTTCGCACTTAGGATTTTGACCGGCGTGTTGACCTCTCTGCTGAGCCTAGGTAGGACTGCGTCGTGTCGATTACCCGAGGCCGGGTATTACCCAGCAAGTGTGTCCGGCCAGATGTAATCGAGCGTGCTGGGTAACAGTAGTGCACCCCTGCAGGGAAGTTATCTATTCGAATAGCCGTGTCCACGGTAACAGGACGCTCAGTGTTGTATCCCGATCTACTACAACTTGAACTGAATACATGTTACTTTAACTGTAGGCTCCGGGATCGCTTTCTCGCAGGGAGTCGAGGAAGGATCTCTAGGCTTTGCTATTACATGCTTGATACTTTATATTATGCTAATCTACACTCTTCAAATGCTGCAAGATGCTGCAAGTTGCTAGTCTTCGATAGGCTATGCCTTCCTCTCTATTCTGGCATTTCTGCAGTATAGTCCACAGATACAGCCCCTTCCTTTGATACCAATGCATAACTAGCATAGTTCTGATGTCAGTCTTGTGAGTACTTTGGATGAGTACTCATGGTTTCTTTGGTACCTCTTTTCCCCTACCTGATTGCTGCGATCAGATGGCGGAGCCCCGGAGCCATCTGCCCCTGTCGACGACTACTACTACCCTACTGGTGGAGCCTACTACTACGTGGAGACCGACGACCAGGAGTAGATTAGGAGGTTCCCAGGCAGGAGGCCTGCGCCTTTTCGATCAGATGTCGTTGTTTTGCTCAGCCTTCTAAAGGCAAACTTGACTAACTATGTCTGTACCCAGATATTTTTTGCTTGTATGACTCGAGCTTATGTATTCGAGCCCTCGAGGCCCCTGGCTTGTATTATAAAGCTTGTATGACTTTTATTTGTGTTTAGAGTTGTGTTGTGATATCTTCCCGTGAGTCTCTGACCTTGATCGTGTGCATTTGTGTGTGTGATTAGTGCACGGTCGAGCAGGGGCGTCACAAGTTGGTATCAGAGCCAACTGCCTGTAGGAATCCCCCTTTCCAACTCCTTGGCCGAAGTTGAGTCTAGACTTTGAAAACTGTTTTGCTAACATGGCTGTGTGGCTTACGGGCCCACGTCGCCAATGGATGGGGTTAGGATCTTTTATTCCTCTTCCTTACACGGGGATTCTACTCTCTCTTCTATTCGGGTTAAAAAAATTACTAACTCTGACTCTAGGTTCTCGTAATCACATCCACCCGGAGAGCTGGATTGTCTGCAATTAATCCTTTCCATTGGTCTGTTTAATCTGGTCATCACATTTTCCTTTCCATTGGTCTGTTTAACCTTTCTGGTAATCTAGCTTTTATCTGAGCAGTGATAGTTCCCTGCTTAAGCCAACACCCCCAATTGATTGTTCACTGACTTGCCTTGCTGTCGTGACCGTGTTAGATGTCACTGCCTTCCCACTCTTAATCCACACCCACTATAGTTCCACAGGATCGAAACCTGACTCTCCTGTATATCCTTTACCCGCGCAGGACTCAGATGCCTTCAGGTATCGATTGGCCTGCTGTTGGAGGTCACACACCTACACGTGGACCTCTTCTCCCAGTTCGAGATCGGGTTCTGCATCAGAGTAATCACGGAGCGCAGGATCTTTCTGCTGTGGACACTCATCGTCCGCACCTGTAGTTACCTGGTTTCAGTGGTTTCCCCCGACGTTGATGTAGCCTTTGCTATGTCCCATTGTTGTATTCCCTATCGCGTGCCTGCGCGCCGCCTAGCATGTCTAGCTGTTTGGATTTCCGAACTTATGCTCTCCGCATGTAACCGACTTTGTGTATGGATCTGTATGTATTAATTGACTACTGTTATGAATCTATTGCACCACTTGTTCATTGTCGTGTTACATCATGCTTGTCTCTAAACACTTGCAGTTGTATTTACTAAACTACCCCTGTTAAATCTTAGCAGGATGGTTAGACCCGCAGGTCGTGGTCGTGGCCGTGCTGCCAATGATCCACCCCCACCAAACTATATGGCAGCTATGATGCAGCAATTCGAGCTGAACCGTCATTTCATGACTGGAATCATGGCTCAGTTCCCAAACCAGAACCAGAATGCTCAGGATCAGCAACCTGCTCCAATAACTCTGCAGGAGTTTGTGCGTCTCAGCCCTACTATTTTCCGCAACTCTGAACAGCCACTGGATGCTGATGACTGGCTTCGCGACATCTCCTTCAAGATGGAATCTGCCAATGTCGCCCCTGACAACCTCGTCACCTTTGCGTCCTACTTCTTGAAGGGTCCCGCTGCTCAATGGTGGGACACCCACGGACGTTCACTACCTGCTGGGACTGTCATTACCTGGATTGAGTTTCAGACTACTTTCCGTGCCCGTTACATTCCTCAAGGAATCATGGACCGGAAGAAAAGAGAGTTTCGCAACCTCACTCAGGGCAATAAAGTTGTCGAAGCTTACCAGCGGGAATTCCTTGAATTATCTCGCTATGCTGAGGGAGACATTGCTACTGATGCTCGCAGACAGGAGAAGTTCCATGACGGACTCCACCCAGACCTCAAGCTTGCCCTTGCTGTTCATAACTTCACCGACTTCGCCACCCTGGTGAACAAGGCTATCCAGGTTGAGACCGCTCAGAAGGAACACATTAAAGCCATCAAGCGCACCCATGACGTTGGCTCATCTTCGGACTCGTCATCGCAGAAGCGCCGCATCTGGATTCCTCATGGCATGTACCATCCAGCTGCACCTCTTCCACCGCCGATGCAGCCAAGACCGACGACCAGGAGTAGATTAGGTGGTTCCCAGGCAGGAGGCCTGCGCCTTTTCGATCAGATGTCGTTATTTTGCTCAGCCTTCTTAAGGCAAACTTGACTAACTATGTTTGTACACAGATATTTTTTGGTTGTATGACTCGAGCTTATGTATTCGAGCCCTCAAGGCCCCTGGCTTGTATTATAAAGCTTGTATGACTTTTATTTGTGTTTAGAGTTGTGTTATGATATCTTCTCGTGAGCCTCTGACCTCGATCGTGTGCATTTGCGTGTATGATTAGTGCACGGTCGAGCAGGGGCGTCACAGTGATTGGTTTGAGTTGTATGTTTTATTTTGGTGCGGTCCTCTATGGTGCCCTTCGTGTCGCGCAAGCGTGAGGGATCCCCGCTGTAGGGTTTGCAATACATTCATAATTCTCTTATGGTGGGCGGCTAGAGTGACAGAAGCTTACACCCGGGTAAGGGGGTTGTTGCGTATGGGAGTAAACAGGACTTGATACTTAATGCTATTGTTGGGTTTTACCTTAATGATCTTTGGTAGTTGCGGATGCTTGCTAGAGTTCCAATCATAAGTGCATATGATCCAAGTACGGAAAGTATGTTAGCTCATGCCTCTCCCTCATATAAAATTGAAATAATGATTACCGGTCTAGTTATCGATTGCCTATGGACAAATCATTCTCTTGTGTTACAAAAGCTTTCTACTAAACAACTAACATTTATTATCTTGCAATTTACTCGTAGTTTTATTCTCGCAAAGTACTTCTAGTTTTATTCTTGCAAACCTATCCTATCACCTACAAAATAGTTTCATACTTGTTCTAGGTAAAGCGAACGTTAAGTGCGCGTAGAGTTGTATCGGTGGTCGATAGAACTTGAAGGGAATATTAATTCTACCTTTAGCTCCTCGTTGGGTTCGACACTCTTATTTATCGAAAAAGCTACAATTGATCCCCTATACTTGTGGGTTATCAAGACCTTTTTCTGGAGCCGTTGCCGGGGAGCAATAGCGTGGGGTTGATATTCTCGTGTGTGCTTGTTTGCTTTATCACTAAGTAAATTTTATTTTCTGTTCTAAGTTGTTCTCTATCTTTAGTTATGGATATGGAACACGAAACACCAAAAAAATTAGTTGTACTTGCTACTCATGGAGAAGGGGAACCTCCTAAAACCCTCGATGCTCGTTATGTGGAAAACATTAAATACTACTTTGATAATCCTGATAAAACTCCATTCAACTTGATAATGGGAGTTACTTTGGATCAACGGGAATACTTTAGGGATTATCGCTTGTCTCAAAAAGGGAAACTCTTATGGGATCAAATTTATTATTTAAATTGGTATGCTTGGAATTTATGCTTAAGATATGATTATACTTGCTGCTCTAGGATGAAGGCTCCACACCTTCCCTTTTCATGTGAATTTAATGATAATGAAACCTTGGCTTCTTATGCTAATGGTATATATGATTACTATGATGTGGAACAAATAGAAGAATTTGTTGCTTTTAAGGGTGCTTATGAAATTGAATCTTTATTTGAAAAGTACGAAAATTATGATGATGTTGTTTACCGATCTGAAAATTTTGCTATACTTAAATATTGCTATGAGAATTATGAATACAATGCCTATATTGATAAATTTATTGAGAAAGTCTCTGCTGTCCAAGAAGAGACTAATATTTTGCAGGAATCTATGGAAGAAGAAATTGATGACACTATGAGCTCATTAGATAAAAAATTGAGGAGGAGAGCGAAGAACAAAAGGAGGAAGAGCGGATTGATCACCCGTGCCCACCTTCGGATGAGAGTAACTCTTTATCCCATACATTGTTTAATTTCCCTTCGTGTTTACCGAAGGATGAATGCTATGATAATTTCTATGATCCCTTGGATTCGTTTGAAATATCCTTTTTTGATGAAATTGATGCTTGCTATGCTTGTGGCCATGATGCCAATATGAATTATGCTTATGGAGATGAACTTGCTATAGTTCCTTATGTTAAGAATGAAATTGTTGCTATTGCACCCACACATGATAGTCCTATTATCTTTTTGAATTCTCCCAACTACATTATATCGAAGAAGTTTGCTCTTATTCAGGATTATATTGATGGGTTGCGATTTACTGTTGCACATGGTAATTTTGATGGATATAATATGCATGTGCTTGCTGCTCCTAATTGCAATTATTATGAGAGAGGAACTACATCTCCGCCTCTCTATGTTTCCAATACGATAAAATTGCAAGAAATTATTTATACTGTGCATTGGCCTTCACTTGATGTGCATGAATTGTTCTTTTATGACATGCCGATGCATAGGAAGAGAGTTAGACTTCATTGTTACATGATATATATTACTTTGTGCTCACTACTAAATTAGAAATCATTTTTAATTAAAATTGGCTTTGATATACCTTGGGATCCGGGTGGATCAATTACTTGAGCACTTTATGCCTAGCTTAATGGCTTTAAAGAAAGCGCTGCCAGGGAGACAACCCAGAAGTTTTAAAGAGTAATTTATTTCTGTTGTGTGCTTTTAAAAAGTTTAAAAACAAAAAATATAGAGGGGATCCTAAAACTTTCTCAAAAAGGAAAGTGAAAGTAAGAAAGACGAGCACCGTTGAAGTGGGGGAGCTCCTTGAACTTTGTTCATGCCCATAGAAACTTTGTGAATCTTGAATTACAGAAAAATTTCAACAAAAATAATTATCCCCTTGTATAAATCCATTGTATTATAAAAATAATGTGCCAAGATTTACCGTTAGGATGTTTAAATTGCTTGTTTGGTATGTGCAGTGCAAAAACAGAAACTTTTGCTATAGTGCGTGAATTTACATTTTTTACTGGAACGTGCAAAAATTCTGAAATTTTTACAAAGTATTGCTATGCAAATTGTTTATTTTGTCCTAATGTTTCAGAATATTTGGAGTTACTGAAGTATGGTCAATGTTCGGATTACTACAGACTGTTCTGTTTTTGACTGATTCTGTTTTTGATGCATTGTTTTGCTTGTTTTGATGAAACTGTGGATTGTATCGGAAGGTATAAGCCATGGAGAAGTTATAATACAGTAGTTATAATGCAAAAATAAAATATGAATGGGTTTGCAATAGTACTTAAAGTAGTGATTTGCTTTATTATACTAACGGATCTCACAAAGGTTTTGTTAAGTTTTGTGTGGATGAAGTGTTCAAAGATCGAGGAGGTATTGATATGAGAAGAATGAGGAGAGGCAAGAGATCAAGCTTGGGGATGCCCAAGGCACCCCAAGTAAATATTCAAGGAGACTCAAGCGTCTAAGCTTGGGGATGCCCCGGAAGGCATCCCATCTTTATTCAACAATTATCGGAATGTCTCGGTTTTTGTTTTGTTCACATGATAAGCGTAAATTCTTGGAGCGTCGTGTGCCTTCTATTTTTCTTTTCATAATGCACCATGCTGGTATGAGATAGTCCTTGGTTGATTTATAGAATGCTTCATGTGCTTCACTTATATCATTTGAAGTTTGGATGCCTGTTTCTCTTCATCTAGAAAACCGTTATTTGTAGAATGCTCTTTTGCTTCACTTATATTTATTAGAGCATGGTCTTTTGTAGAAAGAATTAAACTCTCTTGCTTCACTTATATCTATTTAGAGAGTCAACAGGAATTGGTCATTCACATGGTTAGTCAGAAAATCCTACATAAACCTTGTAGATCGCTGAATATGATATGTTTGATTCCTTGCAATAGTTTTGCGATATGGAGATGATAATATGTGAGTTATGCTAGCGAGTAATTGTGATTTAGTAAGAATATTGGTGTTAAGGTTTGTGATTCCCTATGCATGCACGTAAAGTCAATAGTTATGCAACGAAGTTATATCCTACTTATGGTGCATTATTCAGTGTTAGTTATTCTCAATGCATGTTCATGACCATTTTTGTTTTCTGGTTGGTTGCTTCTCAATCTATTTGCTAGCCTTCATTTGTACTAAGCGGGAATACTGCTTGTGCATCCAAACTCCTTAAACCCAAGTTGTGCCAAATGAGTCCACCATATCTACCTATATGCAGTATTTCCATGACGTTCCAAGTAAATTTGCATGTGCCAACTCTAATTTTTTAAAATAATTTTCCGTTTTGTGTTCCCGTACCGCTCATGAAGCGGCAGGGGGTGGCCAATATTTTCCATGCTAGGTGTGTTATTCTCACGATGAGTGTTTATTCACTTGTCATTGCACGAGAGAGTGGCTGGTAATAGGGATGCCCAGTCCCACAATGAATCAAAAATTAATAACAACAAAATTCCTTGGAGAGTATTGGTATGGAGGGCACCCGTGGATACGGCTAGCCATGGATTGTGAAAGAATGGTGGAAATGAAACAAACTTTATTTTCTGTTTGGGAACCGCCTATGATGTGTCTAGCATGGATGATGTGCCGGAAAAGGGCTGTAGATGAGATCGTGGAGGTAAAGAGGCTTGCGGCGGCGTAAAAACTCGTCTATGTTAACTTTCGGGGGGTTCTGAATATAAATGATTTTTCAGCGTTGGAATCACGCAAAGAGGTGCCACAGGGGGCCCACGAGGCACCAGGGCGTGCCTGGGGGGGGGGGGGGCAGGCGCACCCAGGTGGCTCGTGGGGCCCCTGTGGCTCTTCTGCTGCTCCTCCGAAGCTTCCTGGGTCTGTTTCCTTCCAGAAAAAATCGTTAAAAAGTTTTGCTGCATTTGGACTTCGTTTGATATGGATTTTCTGGAAAACCAAAAACAAGCAGAAAACAGCAACTGGCACTGGGCACTAGGTCAATATGTTAGTCCATAAAAATCATATAAAAGCCATATAAAAGTGCACCAAAATCATACAAAACTATAATAAACATGGCATGAATACTTCATAAATTATAGATACGTTGGAGACGTATCAGCGGCGTAAAATGGCAAAGTCAGGTGCACATAGCGCACTACCCTCCTCCCTAGCAGTCAAGCATTTCCCTATGAATAAAGCAAAGTAGTGAACAGAGGGAAATTGCAAGCTAGTGGCTCGGGCTTTCGACACGCCCCTTTCCTCTCCCACAGTTAAAGTGTGGAGGAAACCCTCACACTCCTCCGGTCGAGGCTCTTCGATTTCCCCATCAAAGGGAATCAAACATATCTCACAAAATTCAGCCAGAGGTATCTGATAATGTTCAGCATATAAATCAAAGCGCACCTCAGGGGGTTCGAGCCTACTCAGAAAATGAAAGTTTTGCACAAAAGAATTTGTAAGGATGTGGTGCTGGTCACACTCATCTGCGAGGAAGTTAGTCAGTCCGGCATTTGCAATGAATTGCGCGAACTCTTGGTAGAATCCGGCTTCATTCATGAAGGCATTGTGCGGCCATTCGCACGGCCGGACCTCCATCCGACGCGGGATGTTGAGGTCGCTATCCGAGGAGTCCCCAAGGACTCCCTTGGCATTCCGCTTCGAAGAACTCCTCCGGAAGATATTCATTTTCCTAAGAACAATTTTCTGAAAATTTTTGGGCCACAAAATGATATCAATAAAACTTCACAAGATTGATAGCAACTACTCATATGGATGTCTAGAGGCTATATCAAGCATTCAAACTACTTGGAACTCAAAGAATTCAACATGCAAGCTCATTTTCAATAGCACCAAGAGCAGCTAATTATGCAAAATATAATCCACTAGAGCAAAAACTAATTGGAGCAATGGAGGAGTTACATAACAAGGAGCAATCTCCCAAAATAGTTTCGGAAACAAAGCTCCGAGCAAAGAGATCAAAAATTTCAGGTTTGTGAGCAAGAACATGAGAGAGAGAGCTACCAAGAATTTTTGCTAGAGGTAAGAGACGAAGTGGGCTTAAGGGATAAGTGAGGGGGTCCCTGTGGGGCCCACGAGCCACCTAGGCCCGCCAGGGGGGTGGCGCACCCTGGTGCATCGTGGGCACCTGGGGCACCCCTCTGGTATGTTTCCAGTGCCAAAAATTCTTAAATATTCCATAAAAATTCATATCAAAATTTTATTGCATTCTGAGCACTTTTATTTCTGGGCACCTTTTTATTGCACGGATAAATCAGAAAACAGGATAATCATGGCATTTTATTTTATTTAACTAAAAATAACAGAAAACAAAAAGTGGGTACAGAAGGTTGTGCTTACTAAATTCATCGACCCCATGTCCCTCAAAAAGAATCCATTAATAAGGTTGATCAAGTCTTATTAACAAACCATTTCTGAGTAACATGAAACCGAAGAACTTTCGTATAACACTAAGTTACCTTAACGGGGATATGCATCTCCCCGATAATAAGAGTTTCATATTTCTTTTTAACAGTAGGAAGAGGGAGTTGAAAACTTCCAATAGTAATTGTCGGAGTCTTTTCAAAAATATGAATACCATTTACTTGAAATTGTTTCTTTGGAAAGTGCACCGTATGTTCATTACCATTGATATGAAAAGTGACCTTGCTTTTGTTGCAATCAATAACAGCCCCTGCAGTATTCAAGAAGGGTCTACCAAGGATAATCGACATGTTGTCATCCTCGGGCATATCAAGTATAACAAAGTCAGTTAGAATAGTAACATTTGCAACTACAACGGGCACATCCTCACAGACACCGATAGGTATGGCAGTTGATTTGTCAGCCATTTGTAATGATATTTTAGTGGGAGTGAGTTTATTCAAATCAAGTCTTTTATATAAAGAGAAAGGCATAACACTAACACCGGCTCCTAAATCACACAAACCAGTTTTGACATAATTTCTTTTAATAGAGCATGGTATAGTTGGTATTCCTGGATCTCCTAGTTTCTTAGGTACTCCATCCTTAAAAGAATAATTTGCAAGCATGGTAGAAATCTCAGCTTCAGGTATCTTTCTTTTATTTGTGACAATGTCTTTCATGTATTTAGCATAAGGAGGCATCTTTATAATATCAGTCAAACGAGTGCGCAAAAAGACTGGCCTAAGCATTTCAGCAAAGCGTTCAAATTCTTCCTCATCCTTTTTCTTAGATGGTTTAGGTGGAAAGGGCATGGGTTTCTGAACCCATGGTTCTCTTTCTTTACCATGTTTTCTAGCAACGAAGTCTCTTTTATCATAACATTTATTTTTAGAAGGTGGGTTATCAAGATCAACAGCAGGTTCTATTTCAACATCATTATCAGGTTCTTTATCATTATCTGGTTGGGTATCCACATGAGCATCATCACTATTATTATCATCAGGTGCTTGTTCATTACCAGATTGTGTTTCAGCATCAGAAATAGAAACATCATTACTATCCTCCAAGGGTTTTTCTACCTCGGGTTCACTAGAAGTATGCAAAGTCCTATCATTTTTCTTTTTCTTTTTAGATGGACTAGGTGCATCAACATTAATTCTTTGAGAATATTGTTCAATTCTTTTTGGGTGACCTTCAGGATAAAGTGGCTCCCGAGTCATTCTACCTCCTCTAGTCATTACTCTAACAGCATGATCATTCATATTGTTATTCATTTCATTGAGCAATTCACTTTGAGATTTAGCAACTTGTTCTAATTGAGTTTGAACCATAGATGCATGTTTACTCACATCTTTAACATCATTAGCAATTCTAAATAACAAGTCACTCAAGCGATCAATCATGTATGCATTTCGTTTCAATTGTTTCATAACATTTGCATTGAAATGATCTTGCTTAATAATATAATTGTCAAATTCATACAAGCATTGACTAGGAGGTTTGTTATAAGGAATATCACCTTCATCAAATTTTATAAGAGAATTTACCTCTACTATTTGTGGCGGTGTGTCAAGACCATGTATTTCTTCAATAGGTGGTAGATTCTTAACATCTTCAGCTTTAATACCTTTTTTCTTCATACATTTCTTTGCTTCTTGCATATCTTCAGGACTGAGATATAAAATACACCTCTTCTTCGGAGTGGGTTTGGGCGGTGGTTCAGGAAGTGTCCAATCATTATCATTCTTCAATATATTATTCAATAATTCCTCAGCTTGTTCAATAGTTCGTTCCCTGAAAACACAACTCGCACAACTATCTAGGTAGTCCCTAGAAGCATCGGTTAGTCCATTATAGAAGATATCAAGTATTTCATTTTTCTTAAGAGGATGATCAGGCAAAGCATTAAGTAATTGGAGAAGCCTCCCCCAAGCTTGAGGGAGATTCTCTTCTTCAATTTGCACAAAGTTAAATATTTCCCGTAAAGCAGCTTGTTTCTTATGAGAAGGAAAATATTTTTCAGAGAAGTAATAAATCATATCCTGGGGACTACGCACACAACCAGGAGCAAGAGTATTATACCATTCCTTAGCATCACCCTTTAATGAGAAAGAAAACAACTTAAGAATATAGTAATAGCAAATTTTTTCCTCATGAGCAAATAGGGTGGCTATATCATTTAATTTAGTAAGATGTGCCACAACGGTTTCAGTTTCGTAACCATGGAAAGGATCAGATTCAACCAAAGTAATTAACTCAGGATCGACAGAGAATTCATAATCCTTATCAGTAACAAATATGGGAGAGGTAGCAAACTTAGGATCATATTTCATTCTCTCCCTCATAGATTTTTCTTTCATTTCAGCAAGCAACTTTATAACTTCATGTCTATCATTACAAGAAAGGATGGCTCTAGCCGTCTCCCTATCAAAGCAATGTTCAACAGGTGTTTCAACTCTAGTAGGAGGGCTAGGCATAATAGGTGAATCAAAATTCTCAAGAGTTTCAACATTTTCAATTTCTTTAGCTTTAGCAATTTGTTCAGTAAGAAATTCACCAAGTGGCACAGCATTATCGAGCATAGTACTAGCATCATCATGAGTATCATTCATAGCAGAAGTGGTATCATCAATAACTTGCGACATATCAGAAATAGCATGTGGTGGTGTTGCAAGTTTACTCAAAACAGAAGGTGAATCAAGTGTAGAGTTAGATGGCAGTTCCTTACCTCCCCTCGTCTTAGAGGGAACGATCTTGGTCTTAGCGTCTTTCAGATTCTTCATAGTGATCAACAGATATAAATCCCAAGTGACTCAGCAAATAAAGCTATGTTCCCCGGCAACGGCGCCAGAAAAAGGTCTTGATAACCCACAAGTATAGGGGATCGCAACAGTTTTTGAGGGTAGAGTATTCAACCCAAATTTATTGATTCGACACAAGGGGAGCCAAAGAATATTTGCAAGTATTAGCAGTTGAGTTGTCAATTCAACCACACCTGGAGACTAAATATCTGCAGCAGAGTGATCAGTAGCACAGTAGTATGATAGTTTGATAGCAGTAGCAATAATAGTAACAGTAGCAGCAACGGTAGCAGCAGTAGTTTTGTAGCAATTGTGACAGTAGTAGCAATAGTAGTAACTTTGCAAAGAACAATATGTGAAAAACTCGTAGGCATTGGATCGGTGATTATATTGGATAACATTCATCATGTAACAGTCATAACCTAGGGCGACACAGAACTAGCTCCAATTCATCAATATAATGTAGGCATGTATTCCGTATATAGTCATACATGCTTGCGATAAGAACTTGCACGGCATATTTTGTCCTACCCTCCCGTGGCAGCGGGCTCCATAAGGAAACTAAGGGATATTAAGGCCTCCTTTTAATAGAGAACCGGAACAAAGCATTAACACATAGTGAATACATGAACTCCTCAAACTATGGCAATCACCGGAAAGAATCCCAATTATTGTCACCTTGGGGTATGCGGATCATAATGTTGGGGAACGTTGCATGGGAAACAAAAAATTTCCTACGCACACACAAGATCTATCCATGGTGATGAGCATCTACGAGAGGGAGAGTAAATCTACATACCCTTGTAGATCGCTAAGCGGAAGCGTTTAAGAAACGCGGTTGATGTAGTCGAACGTCTCCGCGATCCAAATCGCAAGTCGTCCCTCGATCCGATCACGAACTAGCGCAGAACGGACGGCACCTCCGCGTTCAACACACGTACGGCTTGATGACGCCTTCACCTCCTCGATCCAGCGAGCGATGGTGAAGTAGTGGTTGAGTTCCAGCAGCACGACGGCGTGGTGATGGTGGTGAGGAACAATCTCTGCAGGGCTTCGCCAAGTGCTACGGAGATTATGACGGAGGAATTAGAGGGTTAGGGTTGCCGCACACGGCTTGGGGAAATCTTGATGTGTCCCGTGTGCTAGCCCTGCCCCTCTATTTATATGTTGAGCCTTGGGGTCTAAACTTGGAGTAAAAGCCTCCTCCAGGTCGGTTTTGCCCGCACAAGGTCGGTTTGGCCCGCAGGGAAAGAGTCCAACTCGGATCCCTGCAGTACCGCGCACAAGCGGTAGTACCGCTTCACACAAGCGGTAGTACCGCTTGGGCGGTAGTACCACTTCACACAAGCGGTAGTACCGCTCGGGCGGTAGTACCGCTTCACCAAGCAGTAGTACCGCTTACGCGGCAGCAAAACTACTTTTGCACTTTCCAATACCTCGTGGGCTTTTATCCCTTGGTCCATATAAAGTGTTGCTGCACCCGAACACTTCGGTAAACATCCGGAACCCATTCCGGTGAACTCCGGAACTCTTCCGGAGATCAAAACACTATTATCACATATATCAATCTTTACCTCCGGACTATTCCGGAGATCCTCGTCATGTCCGGGATCTTATCTGGGACTCCGAACAACCTTCGGTCACCAACAAAATAACTCAATTATACTAATCGTCACCAAACGTTAAGTGTGTAGACCCTGCGGGTTCGAGAGCTATGTAGACATGACCGAGACACCTCTACGATCAATAACCAATAGCGGGACCTGGATGCCCATATTGACTCCTACATATTCTACGAAGATCTTTATCGGTCGAACCTCTATGTCAAGGATTCAGTTAATCCCATATGCTGTTCCCTTTGTTCTTCGGTATGTTACTTGCCCGAGATTCGATCGTCGGTATCTCTATACCTAGTTCAATCTCGTTACCGGCAAGTCTCTTTACTCGTTCCGTAATACAAGATCTCGTGGCTAACACTTTAGTCACATTGCTTGCAAGGCTCATTGTGATGTTGTATTACCGAGTGGGCCCTGAGATACCTCTCCGTCATACGGAGTAACAAATCCCAGTCTTGATCCATGCCAACCCAACAGACACCCTCGGAGATACCTGTAGAGCACCTTTATAGTCACCCAGTTACGTTGCGACGTTTGATACACACAAGGTACTCCTCCGATGTCAGGGAGTTGCATGATCTCATGGTCATAGGAACAGATACTTGACATGCAGAAAACAATAGCAATAAACTGACACGATCAAATGCTACGTTTACAGTTTGGGTCTTGTCCATCACATCATTCTCCTAATGATGTGATCCCGTTATCAAATGACATTTCATGTCAATGGCTAGGAAACCTTAACCATCTTTGATCAACGAGCTAGTCAACTAGAGGCATACTAGGGACACAGTGTTGTCTATGTACCCACACATGTATTTGAGTTTCCAATCAATACAATTATAGCATGGATAATAAACGATTATCATGAACAAGGAAATATAATAATAACCAATTTATTATTGCCTCTAGGGCATATTTCCAACAGTCTCCCACTTGCACTAGAGTCAATAATCTAGTTCACATCACTATGTGATTTACATTGTAATGAATCGAACACCCATGCAGTTCTGGTGTTGTTCATGTTTAGCCCTTGGAAGAGGTTTAGTCATCGGATCTGCAACATTTAGATCCGTGTGTACTTTGCAAATATTTATGTCGTCCTCCTTGATGTAATCGCGGATGGAATTGAAACGTCGCTTTATGTGTCTGGTCCTCTTGTGAAATCTTGGTTCCTTGGCTAGAGCAATGGCACCAGTATTATCACAAAACAGAGTCATTGGGTTAAGTGCACTAGGCACTACTCCAAGATCTGTCATGAACTCCTTCATCCAGACACCTTCCTTCGCCGCCTCCGAGGCAGCGATGTACTCCGCTTCGCATGTAGAATCTGCTACCACGCTTTGCTTGGAACTGCACCAGCTAACCGCACCCCCATTAAGAATAAATACGTATCCGGTTTGCGACTTAGAGTCATCCGGATCAGTGTCAAAGCTTGCATCGACGTAACCCTTTACGACGAGCTCTTGATCACCTCCATAAACGAGAAACATGTCCTTAGTCCTTTTCAGGTACTTCAGGATATTCTTGACCACCGTCCAGTGTTCCATTCCTGGATCACTTTGAAACCTTCCGACCATACTTATGGCAAGGCTGACATCGGGTCTTGTGCACAGCATTGCATACATGATAGAGCCTATGGCCGAAGCATAGGGGATGACACTCATCTTTTCTCTATCTTCTGCAGTCACTGGGCATTGAGTCTTACTCAACTTCACACCTTGAAATACAGGCAAGAACCCCTTCTTGGACTGATCCATTTTGAACTTCTTCAAAACTTTGTCAAGGTATGTGCTTTGTGAAAGTCCTATTAAGCGTCTCGATCTATCTCTATAGATCTTGATGCCTAATATGAAAGCAGCTTCTCCTAGGTCCTTCATTGAAAAACTCTTGTTCAAATATTCCTTCACGCTTTCCAGCATTTCTATATTGTTTCCAATCAGTAATATGTCATCCACATATAATATTAGAAACGCTATAGAGCTCCCACTCACTTTCTTGTAAATACAAGCTTCTCCGTAAACTTGTATAAACTCGAACGCTTTGATCACCTCATCAAAACGAAGATTCCAACTCCGAGATGCTTGCACCAGTCCATAAATGGATCGCTGGAGTTTGCAAACTTTGTCAGCATTCTCTGGATCGACAAAACCTTCTGGTTGCATCATATACAACTCTTCCTTAAGGTAACCGTTAAGGAACGTTGTTTTGACATCCATCTGCCAAATTTCATAATCGAAAAAGGCAGCTATTGCTAACATGATTCTGACGGACTTAAGCATCGCTACGGGTGAGAAGGTCTCATCGTAGTCAACTCCTTGAACTTGTGAAAAATCCTTTGCCACAAGTCGAGCTTTATAGACGGTGACATTACCGTCCGCGTCCGTCTTCCTCTTAAAGATCCATTTGTTCTGAATGGCCTTACGCCCTTCAGGTAATACTTCCAAAGTCCATACTTTGTTTTCATACATGGATCCCATCTCGGATTTCATGGCCTCTAACCACTTCTCGGAATCCGGGCCCATCATCGCTTCTCCATAGCTCGTAGGTTCATCGTTGTCTAACAACATGACCTCTAAGACAGGGTTGCCGTACCACTCGGGAGCAGTACGCGTCCTTGTCGACCTACGAGGTTCGATAGCAACTTGATCCAAAGTTTCATGATCATCATCATTAACTTCCTCTTCAGCTAATGTAGGCTCCACAGAAACAACTTTCTGCGCTGCGCTACTCTCAGGTTGAAGTAAAGGTTCAACAACCTCATCAAGTTCTATCTTCCTCCCACTCAATTCTTTCGAGAGAAACTCTTTCTCAAGAAATGTTCCGTTTTTAGCGACAAACACTTTGCCCTCAGATCTGAGGTAGAAGGTATACCCAATTGTCTCTTTTGGGTATCCTATGAAGACGCATTTCTCCGCTTTGGGTTCCAGCTTTTCAGGCTGAAGCTTTTTGACATAAGCATCACATCCCCAAACTTTAAGAAATGACAGTTTTGGCTTCTTGCCAAACCAAAGTTCATATGGCGTCGTCTCAACGGATTTCGATGGTGCCCTATTTAAAGTGAATGCAGCTGTCTCTAATGCATAACCCCAAAACGATAGTGGCAAATCGGCAAGAGACATCATAGATCGCACCATATCCAATAAGGTTCGATTACGACGTTCGGACACACCATTACGCTGTGGTGTTCCAGGCGGTGTCAATTGTGAAACAATTCCACACTGTCTTAAGTAACTGCCAAACTCATAACTCAGATATTCTCCTCCTCGATCAGATCGTAGGAATTTAATCTTCTTGTTACGATGATTCTCAACTTCACTCTGAAATTGTTTGAACTTTTCAAATGTTTCAGACTTATGTTTCATTAAGTAAATATACCCATATCTACTTAAGTCATCAGTGAAGGTGAGAAAGTAATGATAACCACCGCGCGCCTCAATACTCATCGGACCACACACATCAGTATGTATGATTTCCAATAAGTCACTTGCCCGTTCCATTGTTCCAGAGAACGGCGTTTTAGTCATCTTGCCCATGAGGCATGGCTCACATGTGTCAAGTGATTCAAAATCAAGTGACTCCAAAAGTCCATCAGCATGGAGCTTCTTCATGCGTTTTACGCCAATATGACCTAAACGGCAGTGCCACAAGAAAGTGGTATTATCATTATCAATTCTACATCTTTTGGCATCAATGTTATGAACATGTGTATCATTACTATCGAGATTCAATAAGAATAAACCCCTCACATTGGGTGCATGACCATAAAAGATATTACTCATATAAATAGAACAACCATTATTCTCTGATTTAAATGAGTAACCGTCTCGCAATAAACAAGATCCAGATATAATGTTCATGCTTAACGCAGGCACCAAATAACACTTATTTAGGTTCATCACTAATCCCGACGGTAATCGAAGAGCGAGCGTGCCGACGGCGATCACATCAACCTTGGAACCATTTCCCACGCGCATCGTCACTTCGTCCTTTGCCAGCCTCCGTCTATTCCGCAGTTCCTGTTTAGAGTTGCAAATATGAGCAACCGCACCGGTATCAAATACCCAGGCACTACAACGAGGGTTGGTAAGGTACACATCAATAACATGTATATCATATATACCTTGTTTGTTGTTGGTCGCCTTCTTGTCAGCCAAATACTTGGGGCAGTTCCGCTTCCAGTGTCCAGTTCCCTTGCAATGAAAACACACAGTTTCTGGTTTGGGTCCAGCCTTGGGTTTCTTCACGAGAGGAGCAACTGTTTTGCCACTCTTCTTGGAGTTACCCTTCTTACCCTTGCAATTTTTCTTGAAACTAGTGGTTTTATTGACCATCAACACTTGATGCTCCTTCTGAATTTCAGACTCAGCGGCTTTCAGCATCGCAAACAGCTCGGCGACTGACTTGTTCATCCCGTGCATGTTATAGTTCAACACGAAGCTCTTGTAGCTAGGTGGCAATGATTGAAGAACTCTGTCAGTGATAGCCTCTGGCGGAAGGGGCATCCCCAATTCAGCCAGACGGGTGGAGTACCCAGACATTCTGAGCACGTGATCACTGATAGACCCGTTCTCCTCCATCTTGCAAGTATAGAACTTATCGGAGATCTCATATCTCTCGATCCGGGCATTCTTCTGAAAGATAAACTTCAACTCCTGGAACATCTCATATGCTCCATGACGTTCAAAACGTCTTTGAAGTCCCGGTTCTAAGCCATACAACATTGCACATTGAACTATTGAGTAATCATCAGAACGAGCCTGCCAGGCGTTCACAACGTCTAGAGACTCAACTGGAGCGGGTGGATCACCAAGCGGTGCATCAAGGACATAAGCCTTCTGGGAAGCCGTAAGGATAATCCTTAGATTACGGGCCCAGTCCACAAAGTTACTTCCATCATCTTTCAACTTAGCTTTCTCTAGGAACGCATTAAAATTCAGGGGTGCTACTGCGCGAGCCATGATCTACAACATAAATATAGCAAAGACAACTTAGACTATTGTTCAAGACAATGAGTTTATTTAATCATATTACTTAAAAAACTCCCACTTAAATTGACATCCCTCCGGTCATTCGAGTGTAACATGATCCAAATCCACCAACTCAAGTCCGATCATCACGTGAGTCGAGGTGGTTTCAATGGTGAACATCTTCATGTTGATCATATCTACTATATGACTCATGTTCGACCTTTCGGTCTCTTGTGTTCCGAGGCCATGTCTGTACATGCTAGGCTCGTCAAGTTTAACCCGAGTGTTCCGCGTGTGCAACATGGCTTGCACCCGTTGTATGTGAACGTGGAGTCTATCACACCCGATCATCACGGCGTGTCTCGAAACGACGAACTTTCGCAACGGTGCACACTCGGGGAGAACACAATATCTTGAAATTTAAGTGAGGGATCACCTTATAATGCTACCGTCATCCTAAGCAAAATAAGATGCATAAAAGGATTAACATCACATGCAAATCATAAGTGACATGATATGGCCATGAACTTGTGCTTTTGATCTCCATCTCCAAAGCACCGGCATGATCTCCATCGTCACCGGCATGACACCATGATCTCCATCATCTTGATCTCCATCAACGTGTCGCCATAAGGTTGTCGCGCCTACTGTTGCTTCCACGACTATTGCTAACGTTTAGCGATAAAGTAAAGCATTACATAGCGCTTAATGATTGACACGCAGGTCATACAATAATTAAAGACAACTCTATGGCTCCTGCCAGTTGCCGTACTCATCGACATGCAATTCGTGATATTCTATACAACACATGATCATCTCATACATCACATATATCTCATCATGTAATTGGCCATATCACATCACAACATACCCTGCAAAAACAAGTTAGACGTCCTCTAATTGTTGTTGCAAATTTTACGTGGCTGCTACGGGTTAGCAAGAACCGTTCTTACCTACGCAAAACCACAACGTGGTGTAGTGATTGCTTTTTGATCTTCTAAAAGTACCCTCTTCATTGAAATCGATTCAACTAAAGTGAGAGAGACAGACACCCGCTAGCCATCTTTATGCAACGAAGTTACATGTCAGTTGAAGGAACCTGTCTCGCGTAAGTGTACGCGTAATGTCGGTCCGGGCCGCTTCATCTCACAGTACCGCTGAATCAAATATCAACTAGTAACGGCAAGCAATATGTATACACCCACGCCCACAACTCGTTTGTGTTCTACTCGAGATCTCATCTACGCATAGACCTGGCTCTGATACCACTGTTGGGGAACGTTGCATGGGAAACAAAAATTTTCCTACGCACACACAAGATCTATCCATGGTGATGAGCATCTACGAGAGGGAGAGTAAATCTACATACCCTTGTAGATCGCTAAGCGGAAGCGTTTAAGAAACGCGGTTGATGTAGTCGAACGTCTTTGTGATCCAAATCGCAAGTCGTCCCTCGATCCGATCACGAACTAGCGCCGAACGGACGGCACCTCCGCGTTCAACACACGTACGGCTTGATGACGCCTTCACCTCCTCGATCCAGCGAGCGATGGTGAAGTAGTGGTTGAGTTCCAGCAGCACGACGGCGTGGTGATGGTGGTGAGGAACAATCTCTGCAGGGCTTCACCAAGTGCTACGGAGATTATGACGGAGGAATTAGAGGGTTAGGGTTGCCGCACACGGCTTGGGGAAATCTTGATGTGTCCCGTGTGCTAGCCCTGCCCCTCTATTTATATGTTGAGCCTTGGGGTCTAAACTTGGAGTAAAAGCCTCCTCCAGGTCGGTTTTGCCCGCACAAGGTCGGTTTGGCCCGCAGGGAAAGAGTCCAACTCGGATCCCTGCAGTACCGCGCACAAGCGGTAGTACCGCTTCACACAAGCGGTAGTACCGCTTGGGCGGTAGTACCACTTCACACAAGCGGTAGTACCACTCGGGCGGTAGTACCGCTTCACCAAGCGGTAGTACCGCTTACGCGGCAGCAAAACTACTTTTGCACTTTCCAATACCTCGTGGGCTTTTATCCCTTGGTCCATATAAAGTGTTGCTGCACCCGAACACTTCGGTAAACATCCGGAACCCATTCCGGTGAACTCCGGAACTCTTCAGGAGATCAAAACACTATTATCACATATATCAATCTTTACCTCCGGACTATTCCGGAGATCCTCGTCATGTCCGGGATCTTATCCGGGACTCCGAACAACCTTCGGTCACCAACAAAATAACTCAATTATACTAATCGTCACCAAACGTTAAGTGTGTAGACCCTGCGGGTTCGAGAACTATGTAGACATGACCGAGACACCTCTACGATCAATAACCAATAGCGGGACCTGGATGCCCATATTGGCTCCTACATATTCTACGAAGATCTTTATCGGTCGAACCTCTATGTCAAGGATTCAGTTAATCCCGTATGCTGTTCCCTTTGTTCTTCGGTATGTTACTTGCCCGAGATTCGATCGTCGGTATCTCTATACCTAGTTCAATCTCGTTACCGGCAAGTCTCTTTACTCGTTCCGTAATACAAGATCTCGTGGCTAACACTTTAGTCACATTGCTTGCAAGGCTCATTGTGATGTTGTATTACCGAGTGGGCCCTGAGATACCTCTCCGTCATACGGAGTAACAAATCCCAGTCTTGATCCATGCCAACCCAACAGACACCCTCGGAGATACCTGTAGAGCACCTTTATAGTCACCCAGTTACGTTGCGACGTTTGATACACACAAGGTACTCCTCCGATGTCAGGGAGTTGCATGATCTCATGGTCATAGGAACAGATACTTGACATGCAGAAAACAATAGCAATAAACTGACACGATCAAATGTTACGTTTACAGTTTGGGTCTTGTCCATCACATCATTCTCCTAATGATGTGATCCCGTTATCAAATGACATTTCATGTCAATGGCTAGGAAACCTTAACCATCTTTGATCAACGAGCTAGTCAACTAGAGGCATACTAGGGACACAGTGTTGTCTATGTACCCACACATGTATTTGAGTTTCCAATCAATACAATTATAGCATGGATAATAAACGATTATCATGAACAAGGAAATATAATAATAACCAATTTATTATTGCCTCTAGGGCATATTTCCAACACATAACACATAGCAGGTGCGTATAACTTGCAAGATCGGATCAAGAACACAAATATATTCATGAAAACATAAAGGGTTCGGATCTGGAATCATGGCACTCGGGCCCTAGTGACAAGCATTAAGCATAGCAAAGTCATAGCAACATCAATCTCAGAACATAGTGGATACTAGGGATCAAGCCCTAACAAAACTAACTCGATTACATGATAAATCTCATCCAACTCATCACCGTCCAGCAAGCCTACGAAGGAATTACTCACTCCCGGCGGTGAGCATCCTGAAATTGGTGATGAAGGATGGTTGATGATGACGATGCCGGAAGATCCCCCTCTCCGGAGCCCCAAACGGACTCCAGATCTAGCCTCCCGATGAAGAACAGGAGGTGGCGGCGGCTCCGTATCGTGAAACGCAATAAAATTTCCTCTCTTATTTTTTTCTCTGGAATTGTGAATTTATAGGCCAGAGATTAGGGTCAGCGGAGCCACGTGGGCCCCACGAGCCACCAGGGCACGCCTGGGGGGTGGGTGGCGCGCCCTGGTGCCTCGTGGGCACTGGGTGGCCCCCCTCCAGTGGGTCTTAGTTCCAGTATTTTTTATTTATTCCATACAAAATCTACAAAAAGTTTCATCCAATTCCAAGAACTTTTTTTTTTGCACAAAAAACAACACCATGGTAGTTCTGCTGAAAACAGCGTCAGTCCGGGTAAGTTCCATTCAAATCATGCAAATTAGGGGCCAAAACAAGAGCAAAAGTGTTTGGGAAACTAGATACGACGGAGACGTATCAAGGACGAAAGCCACTGCTTGTGGATAAATCGATGACACTATGTGGCGATGTGGTGCCATGACTCTGCGTACAAACCTGGGCAGCTGTAAAACGAAGAAACAAAAGTTAAATACCCAAGTTGTATTTGCGTATCTTGTTTTACATCTTTTCGACTTTCTAAGGCCATTGATGATCGTACCATGGATCCCATATATTGTCATCCTTAAGCTTAAGTCGATACAGGCCGAACATTTTGTTTAAAACAAGATGCAAGTATGTAGGCGACATCCGAATGGTCTAAATATTAGGGTTTTGAACATTTTGTGCAATTAATTTGAATACAATGTTCCAACTCATAGATTTTTATGGTTTATGTTTTCCTTCATTCATTTTGGAAGCATTTTTGCTCTCTTTTTTAACTGTCTAGGAAGAATATGTCTGACCCACTAGCACAAACCACTTCATCTTGCATGACAAAAGAGTTTATGTTAGTTAATGTCCAAGTTGTAACAAAATATGTGGTCGAGAAGCAACAAACTTCTACATTATCCCCAAACTGGCCCTGATCCATCAGTTAACAATCCGATTTGGAACAAGATTTGACAGCTTGAGGTCCCACGGAAAACTACAAATATTTTCCTGGAGGAGTTTGCATGGAGTTGTTCCAGTCCAATCAATCCTAGCGAACAGACATATCCCAACATCGGGCGAGTGCCCGGTCTGTCAGTAGGAAGCTAAAGATATCTATCATCTTCCGTTTCTTTGTAAACCAGCTATTGAGATTTGGCAAAGATTGGGAATATACTACCTGATAGTCGATGCACTAGTGATTGACCGATCAGCTTCGACCATTCTCGAGTATCTCTTGACATCCACTTCAGGTTCATTACCGCATGCTTCTAGTGTTGGGATCAGAGAAGCAATTGCCACTGCAGGTTGGTACATCTAGTGGGTAAGAAGGCAGATCACTAACGAAGAGAGGATACCACCAGCGGGAAAGTGTGATTCATCTATTATTTCAATTGATGCTAATACCACACGAAAAGTTTCTTTGCTGCCAGATGTGGAGACGAGATGGAACAAGCCTGATCTACGGTTTGTGAAGCTGAATGTAGATGTTGCATTTCATGCATATGAAGGAGCTGGAGCGTCAGCTGGTATATTACGCGACATCAGGGTTAATTTCATTGTTGCTTCATGCATATACTACCCTATATCTGCTAGTGATGGTACATGAGAAGCTCTGGCAATGAGGATGGTCTAGCCTTTGCTAATACCATGAAATTTGGTACTATTGAAGCGGAATCACATTCATTGGAGGTAGGTAATCAATTTTTGTACTGTACATGATCATTGGTGGGATGCTGCAAGAACAATTTATGCGGAAATCTTGGACTTGGTTATGGATATAGGAAAGGTTATTAATTTTATGCACTGTTTTAGAGAGGCTAATAGTGTTGCTCGTGAGCTAGCTCAATTTAGTTTTCATAATAAACACTCTAGTTTTTTAGGATGGTGATCCCATAGTTTCCTTAACTAGCCGATGATGTAAATGTTTTGTTGAGTTAATAAAGCTAACCATAATAGCCTTTCCTCAAAAAAAGAAAACTTCTACCATATCCCAACACAAAGCAAATACAAGTTCAAAATCTGAAATTTGACAATTCTTTACCTAATAATAAAGCACGGATAACTTCTGGTCGTACGTCGTGGCGTTTTTGCAAAAAAGTCCTTATGTTTTCTGGTATTCAACCCGTAGTCCCTTAATTAAGTGGAAAAAAACGTTTCGTCTTTTTATAAAAAAAACCCTGGGCAGCAGCGGCTGTGCGGCAGCGTCCGCCCCTCCTCCTCCTCCCCCCCCATCTCCTCCTCCCCTCACTGCGCGGATCCGTCGGCGGCGGGGTCTCTGGCACGCTGGCGGCTCGGCTTCGAGCTGGCTCTGCTTTGAGCTAGGTCAACGGCCAGGGAGAGCGCGGCGGACAGGTTACCGGCCGGGGATAGCGCGGCGGACGGAACGTCGGCGAAGGTGGCGGGCTCACGGGCGCGCTTGGGGGAGGCGAGAAGCTGGCTGAACGTCGGCGAAGGTGGCAGGCTCACGGGCGCGTTTGGGGGAGGCGAGAAGCTGGCTGCACGAGGGCGAGCTCGCGGGCGTCCTTGGGCTCTGTTTTGAGCGCGGTCAATGGCCATTCCTGTGCTTCTCGTCAGCCTCGGCGCTGGCCTAGGCGGGCCAAGGCGGGAGGCAGGGCGCGGCGGCGCGGTCCGGCAACCTGGCTGGTCGACGGGGCGGCGGGGATGCGGCTGGAGGCGAGGTTGATGGCGGCGGCGACAGGCGCGCACGGGACGAGCGCTGCCTCACGAGCAGAGGAGCTCGGGCAGGTCGTGCGGGCTGCGCGGTCGGGCAACCTGGCTAGTCGACGGGGCGGCGGGGATGCGGCTGGAGACGAGGTTGATGGCGGCGGCGACAGGCGCGCACGGGACGAGCGCTGCCTCACGAGCAGAGGAGCTCGGGCAGGTCGTGCGCGCTGCCTCACGGGCAGACGAGCTCGGGCAGGTCGTGCGGAGGCGCGGCTGGCCATCCGGGCGCTGGACACGGGCTCCTGCGGACGTTGGACGCGTCCAGGAGGCACAGGCTAGGGTGGCCCGGTCGGTAAGTATCTGCCGGATCTCGCCGGATCCGGTTGGAAGGTGCTCAGGCAGTGGATCTGGAAGGAAGGCGGACGGAGCTTGGAGCACGACGGCTGGCGGACGCGGCATGGCGGCGTGTACCTGTGAGAGAGGAGAGAGATGAGCGGGAGAGGAAAGGGAGCACGGGAGGAAGGAGATGGGATGCTGGAGGGAGAGAGAATGGAGCGGCGAGGTATGGCGGTGGTCCAGTTGCTGCTGCTCGCCGGTGGCTCGCCGGCCATTTGCCGGCTGGAATTGCGGCCCTGTGCATCACGTGGTGAAGCCAAGGCCCAGGTCGTCTTGCAATTGCTGACCCGCTGCCTCTTTCTTTCCCACGTAGAACATTGTTTTTCATTGGTCCTGTAGATGCATCCATGTGTAGCTTTTCAATCTTGGAAATTAGAGACTTTAATTGATACGTACATATTGGAATTCCATTGCTATGATGTGAACCTATGTAGCTTTACTAGATTTTTGATACTGCCTGTAGTTGGCGACATTTTTTCTGAAGTGTATTTAGTAAAGATTACTTTATCCATACATTGTTGGCATAAAATTGATCCTCAGTCTGGTGTCAGACTTCCTGCAATACAAAACACTGCCTCAAATTGCTCAAACCACGACGCCACCACCGGCTGCTGCTCCTGCTGCTTCATCACTAGCCACGGCCACTACATGGACTACAACGTGAGTTCCTCGGTCCCTCCTTCCCCTTCTCCTTCCCTGGTCCCTTCCCTTGAGGTTCAAACTTGGAAGTATTTTTATTCGGGTATTAGTTTGGTTCAGCTTGTTGTTGTGCTTCTGAGGAAATGGGAGGCTCCATAGCCAGCGAGGATGGGAGCCTCCGTATCCAGCGAGTACGTGGGCACATGTAGGGACCATGCTTTTTGAGAATGCGAGAGATGTCTTAGCTAGAGAGGATGAACAGACCATCTCCAGGTATACATATAGGAGTAGTTCTTTACCTATCATACCCACCCAGCCTTGAACAACATCTCTCCCTAACTCCACTCTGATGATCTGTAGCATTTTCTGCTCTCCTATTGTCTCTAAGCAGTTACTGAATTTCTAAACCTGAAATCTTTCCATTGTCCGCACCAACTCGGCAAAAAGGAAAATCTTTCCACTAATCCCAGTTCCGTGAGTGTCTGAAGGTTTGGAGAAGACAGTCAATTGGTACTACCAATCCATCAGGAGCGAATTCCCACTTTTCACCAAGGGGGCCATTACGTTCCTGATGTAATCTTCACAACCCAATCCAGGATCTTGGTATGTATGTCACAGAGAACTTGTTATTTTTCAAGGATCTAAATTCTACATGATAAATTAGCAACTGTTTCTTCAGTGATATTTTTAGATGGTTCCTCCGGCCACCACCTTGCAAGAAAGGTAGCAGAAGGCGAGGAGAAAATCGTTGGCGTTGTGGATGTGGACGGTGGACCACATGATAATTTGCAGCACTATGTTAGTATTATGAATCACATGTTTATCTAAGGCGAACATGTGATGAGAGTTTTGTGAGATATTATACCAGTTCTGTTCTTCTGGAATAGCATTGGTAGAAACTACTGGCCAGCGACCCAAGTATGGCCTCGGGCATTTTTCCAACTAAAATGCGTACATGTTTTGTTTTGTTGACATTATTTCTCAGTGACTTGCATCCATGGAGCAAGGAGCAGCAAAATGTGACAGCGGCAGGGATGATTGCGACACATATCTAATGGGGATTCCTAAAGCATGGTTGCAACTATGCATTGACTTGTTTGACAGGTAACATTCGAGTATGTTCCTTACATGCGTGAACACATTATACTATTTGGGGAGCCAACCAGAGCATGCTATACTCTGTTTGGTCGCAGGTATGAATATGGAGTTTGATGCTTTGTTTTGTTGACCGTAGTTTTTGATGATTTGCATAGTGTTCTTCTTCAGCTGTTGGTCAGAAGCCACTTCTCATAAAAGATACAGAAAAGTTCACTTGGTATTTAGTTTATAAAGAGACTCCACAATTTTCTGAATCATGCACGGGAATATCATGTCTTTGTATGTCTATGTACCAATTCACTGATTGCAACACAATATTGAGTCTATGGGAAAGACAATCTTTCCTGCAAAAGTAAGGCCATTTGAAAGCATTGTATTTCATTTTACTGATTTCATAGCTTCTTCATGATGATTTTAACATCTGTAATTTTATTCACATTCCGCAGATGCAGAATAATCATTCGGCTGTTCATCCCGGGGTATCAGGGGGTGCTCCCTGTGACGCTGCAAGTTGGTATCATTTCATTTGCCCCTTTTGAAGGGAAATAAAAAAACAAGAGGCACACCTTGGCCAGGCTTCAAGGATTCATACGACAGCGTGGTAATGAATGGGTATGTATATTCCCTTGTGACATGCACAAATATTTGAGTAGCATGTAACTATTTGTACAACCCCTTGATGTGTGTGAAAAATGCGGTAGAATCTGTCACAAAGAGTTGATGGCTTGATTCCATGTCTTACAGAAGACAAAAGAAACATCCTGACTGTTTGAATGTTATGCATTCTCTGAGGTACGGGTCGCCTGGCCGGCATGAGGAGGAATGAGGAGACATGCCAGCAGACACGAGGACATAATAGCAGCGGCGAACGACAACCTCGAGTGGCGCCGCCCTGGGTTCGTCTTCGACGGCGTAATGAAGGGGCTGCAGCCTGGCAGAAGTTTGTGCAAGGTAGTTATATGGTGAACTGTGGGTACTGAAACTAAGTTTGTGCTAACATTGTGATATGAGAGTTTGATTTCCTGATAAACAGAGATAAGATAAGATTCAAACACTGTTTTACATTTGTGCTTTTAAGAAACGGATGAAACTGTAAGATGATTTTACTATTGTACCGAGTAAAAATTGTTTTTTACTGAAATAGATTTTTACATGGAAAATGATTAGTTTAAATAGACACCTGATCAGAATATGCTCTATTTATGTATATTCTACAACTCTGCATTTATATTTAGGGTTACTTGGTTAATATTATTGAAAGAAAAATGTCACTCTAAGAGGATATTATCTAGAACTTCATATCAGGGTGCTGCCCTCTAGGCAGGAGACATGGATTTAACGGCGAAAACTTCTATCAGGATGGGGGCCCTCTAGGCGGGATGACATGGACCCAACAGCAAGGACATTGATCATGATGGATTCAACCAGTGTGCTCCATCATTGGATGACATAATATGCTTATGATGTGGGTTAACGGAGGTACTCTAGCCCCAACCAAACTATGGCTCGTCCAACCTTTGGTCAGATTCACTATTCTTCAATCTTAGTGCTGCATATTCCTATTTGTATGATACTTGGTGCATAAAATTAATGATTCAGAAAAATCGTTTTTTCTTTGGTACGAACAAGTCTGCAACTCTCCCAGACGGAAGATTACAAAAAGAGAACAACTATTAGTCTTGGTAGGTGAAGTCAGATTGTGTACTGACATTGTTGTAATCTCTGTATCCTATTTCTTGCCGTTGTTTGTGTTATGTTGCTTACACAGAATGGCCATGTTTATCTAAAATTTCTTTCGTCAATTGCGTTCAAATTAATAAATCAGGGTCATAAATAGAATGTGTCTGTTCCATTACCCACAACTGTATCGTTATCTACTATTGAATAGTTGGATCAATAAACTTTTCATAATCTTTTGCTGTAGAAGAGCAAAGTTCTACCTGCTTATAACTTGCCCCTTCTCTCCGTAGAGTTAACTACCCATGGAGGTTTGAGGAAGAGCTCGCTGGGCGAATTCGTCGGTGGGCTCAGCCGGCGAATGACACAGGCACTCCGGCAAGGTCGAGCCGGCGGCTAGGCTTAGCCAAAAGGAGTGCCCTGGAGGTCATGGGCGGAAGGGCAGTAAGTGGCAACACGAATGGGGCGTCGTGTTGCAATGAAGGGCGTGAGCATATGGGTTCTTTACTCGTGAGTCAATCTTACTGGGCTAAGGGCATCTGATATTTTCTTGATTCTGCTCTAGCACCAGTTTACCACGGTAAAGATAATATGTAGCTTTATGATCAGAAGACTGGATGATTGTTGTAAATTAACATCCTCTTTTCCAGTGGGAGAGAGGCATGGTAGTTATTTTGTATTGCAGCTCAAAATAAGTAAACATTACTTCTCCTTTGAGGAGGTGCATTATGCTCATCGATAAGTTTTGCCCCGAATTTTTTCTCATTGAGTTTTGCTACATTTGGTATTGTTCAATATGCTATCTAATATATAGTGTGTGTGCTCCCACTTCAGTTGATCAATTGTTTTTCACTTAGCAGCAGGTGATTGATGGACCAACTATGCCAGTAATGTCCTTAATTTTAGAGAAGATGCAAAACCAAGAACATGCATGAGCTTGCATCCTTGCCGACAGTGTAGCTTTCCGCTGGACCATATATTTTGCGAGGAGAAGTTTCAATGACCATGGAAGCTTTGATGTATTATTTTCAAGGAAAACTAATTGTCTATTACCCATGTCAGGTTTCGGCTCAAATTGTGGTGCTTCTGTTCTATGCAATTTTATTTTCTTGCTGATGCTATGTTCTGGCAGTCCTTATCTTTTATGCCCTATGTTTGTCTTAGTGCTAATAAGAACTATTATTTACCAATGGTAAATCTACCTTTTCCCCATCATGTGACTTAAAGCTAATCTATTCATGGTTTGTTTTCCTTCCTGTACAAAGGTCATCTCTTTTCCGTATAGTTTTTCTTCTTTCTTTTACAGTAACATAGATCATGCTCATAAGGCCGCAACTTGTAAACAGAGATGGAAACGTGCATATAGATCACTCAAGCATGCAATATTTTTCCCGGGTGACAATTTTTTTACATGGCTTCAAATCTGAAGACACATTTGGTTGGCTCTATTTGTTGTATATAAGTTATATCTGAATATACCTTTGGATGCTTATACCATATCTGATGGCCCTGGTAAGTTATATCTGAAGATACCTTTGGTTACCCCTTTCTAGGTTCATTGCTGAATAACAGCGGAAAAAAACTCAAATGAAACCATGAGACGACATAGAGGAACAGTACTTGGGGCAGTACAACGTTATAGTGGTTGCTTTGTTGAGAGGTGAGCGAATACATGAAGCTGACGGAGCAACTGGGTGGGTGAATAATCATGACTAGCTCTGATTCACTTTGATGTCTCAGTGCTCAATTTATCTTTTCCGAACGATTATTTGTCATGCTCTTGCAATTCTCACACTTTAATGTGAGAGAAGATTCCACAAGTATTATCACTTTTTGTGTTTAAGAGAACCATAATGTTTATCCATATCATAGGGAGGCATTGAGTTACGTATTTGCTATAGACTAGATGACTGAATCTCTGTAAAAAAAATTCAAACATGCAAATTATATTACAGTTCATTCTTTATTCTTCAGCAAGGCAGACAAGGGGACTACATGCCAACACCACCAGGGTTTAGTTATGCATTTCCTTTAGCCAAGATAACTGAATCCCGAGCGACTTTTCAAACAAGCAAATTATGTTACGGTTCGTGTTGCAACGCACGGGCAATTAAATACTAAGGGGGTAATTATTCGTTTACTAAGGATTATTCGTTTACTAAGGATAGTGAGATGGGGAACGGGAAGAGAGATAGTGCGTGCAGTTTGTCTCGCAACCAACGACAGTGTCTTAATTCTCAGTCAAGTCCTTATGTTTGGGCCAAGCCCAAATACTACAAAAAACAATTACAGATATAATATAATTTTCAGAAAAATAGACCATTCTTAAAAAAAACATTTGTTAAAAAATGTTCCTTTTTAAAGAAATTTTCCTATTTAGTAAAAAGTTAACTATTCTTCAAAAGGTGATCTAATTTTTATGTAAACATTAACTTTTATAAAAAACAAGAAAATTCCACATTTAACCTTATTATCTACATTTATTAAAATTGGATATATAAAATGATGCACAATGGCACATGAAGCAGTTTTTTAAGCTAACCACACACTTTTTTTATTGCTCAATAATGTTCTGAGGAATAATGTTTTGAGGAATACACATTTTTTTATACATGAAATAAGTTGTGCCCCTACTTTCGCCCGGTGCAACGCACGGGCATTTGTACTAGTTGTTTATAAAGTAGTACTAGTACTATTGTGATTTTTATTTTTTTTGAACACTAGTACTATTGTGATTTGGGGGTATTTGGGGGAGAGGGGAAACCAAGCCAGTACACGACGGGAAGGGAAAAAAAAAACCCACGGAGACGAGTCATGGAGGCGAGGGTTGCAGCAGGGGTGCCCGCAGACGAGGAGTCCGGCCTCCTTCCCCGCGCCCGCCCGCCGGCAGCGGCCGGCCGAGGGCGGCCGCCCTCCTCCTCCTCCGCGGCGGCCCCGCGCCGCGCGCCCCCGCCGGCGGTCTGGGCGACGGTGGACGGGCCCCTGGGGATGCCGCTGGAGGACGCGGAGGGCCACGCGCGGCGCTTCTTCCTCTGGGGCTTCGCGTGCCTCCCCTTCCTCTGGGCCATCAACTGCTGCTACTTCTGGCCCGTCCTCCGCTCCCCCGTCGCCTCCTCGCCCCCCGCCTTCGCCCCCATCCGCCCCTGTAAGCTATCCCCAGCCGATCCCCTTCCGTTACTTCTCCTGCAGTAGGAGTAGATCTCGTTCTGATGGTACGGTCATCTCTCGATCTGTCTGGATCATCTTGTTAGGTTTGAGTGTGCCCTTGTTGCTACCAATCAAGCTGGCATCCTTGGTGATTTGCCTAGAATGTTTGGTGCTGAGATTACCAATTACTCTGTAGACCCTGCTTTGGTAATGCGCTTTTTGGTCGGTTATTTTTAGGGGATAAACAATACCTGTAGTTCTAGTGTCCTTTGTACGAGTTGCATCCGCTGCATCCGCTGCATAAACTGTTAGAGGTTGATCCTTTGGTTGTTAGTCGCAGTCGATTACTGAATTTCAGTTGAGTCGTGTGGACTCTGACTATGGTCTCGTTTCTTTGAGGCGCCTCTGTTGACTGCTATCTCAGTCAGGCTTGACGGCTTAAGGAGATGACTAATCTTTGCACCAACATTGGATGTCTTGAACCGAACCATTCTAGTTAATTAGTGTTCATCTCAGAATGCAGAGTTATCACCAGGGGAAACCTACAAGCGCTTCCATTGACAACCAAACAAACAATTGTTCAGTGAAGCTTAGTTGGTTTCTAGGTTCCGTGATCCATAAGGACATGCTATTCTGCTTGTAATAGTGGACAAGATTCACAGCACAAACTCTGTTCTATAGGCTGATGACGTACACATCTAAACATAGTGAAAATTTGCATCTAAACATAGTGAGAATTTGCAACTCATTGTCTCTTTGCGCTACAGTCTACATTGCACACTGTGTGGTCCTTAAGACCTTAAAGAAATTAAACTATCACAGAATAACCTTAGGTGCAGGTGGTCAGGAAGTAAGAGAAATCATATGAATAAATGGTACAAGTTGCCGACCCGACGATCAAATTTATCACTGTTTAATCCAGGAAAACTTTCAGCTTTTCTTGATACTTTTATGTCACCAAATGCCAAATAAAGCACACTCGGTATAGTAGTAATCTGGAGCATCCCTTGGATGAACATCTCAACAGGGCTACATGCAATCCAAAATGGCAGTGCTGTGTAGTAAGTTGTTTACAGTAAAACTGACACAATCATGTTCTCATATAAATGATTTTTTGAAATAACAGTTTTTTTCCTACACTCGTTTGCATTTTAATGAACCTGTTTTGTTTACTGATATATCTTTGCGACAACATTTATTATTGCCATTGAGAAAATCTGGAAATGACTCGAGAAAGTTTGAGCTGCTTTTCAGGAAACATCGAAAAGGTTATTTATAGTTTCTTGTCATGGCAACTGTTGACGGCACAGTCGTCTGGGCCAATTTGTGACTTCTTAGCATCATTTCCCCTGACGTTAGTAGTTGTTACTGGACTTCATCTTGGTATATATGACCTTTTAGAGATGAGATAAAGCATTTT
This sequence comes from Elymus sibiricus, assembly GCA_039707655.1. Lineage (NCBI taxonomy): Eukaryota > Viridiplantae > Streptophyta > Magnoliopsida > Poales > Poaceae > Elymus > Elymus sibiricus. Next base: position 443,184,099 of record CM077668.1, read on the forward strand.
TTTCTGCTCATTATAGTTGTCTGTTTTCAGAACAGTAGGTGTCATATTGTGCTATTATAGTTGTGATCCTTACATGGTATGTCCATCGGGGTTGCAAATAAGTAAGATTGCTGTGTAAGGTACACGATATAAATAGGAAAAATATAATCTCTCAGTTAGAGTCAGTTTGGGGTTGCACAAGTTTTACTGCTGCTCGCTCATTTGGACTTGAACTGTCTTATGTTGCCCATGCTATTTTTTGCAGTTCCTTACAATGTTCTGAATGAACCTTTGCAGATGTCGTGCGCTCCGCGATCGGCTTTACCATCTTCGCGGCGGTTCTCCTCACCTGGGCCACGACTTTCATCGTCGGAGGCGAGCGACTGTTCGGGCCGGTGTGGAAGGATCTCGTGATGTACAACGTGGCAGACAAGCTCGGTCTCACTGGATTCATGGGGTAGATTCCGCCGCGCACATTGCTTCGAGAAGGCTGACATGCTTTGCTCCGACCATTTGATGTCTCACTGGTAGTACCTTGTGCGTGATGTTCTGGCATGTTGTTAGTCACTGGTTAGACTGAAGCTGCGTATGGGCACTTGGGCAGTTGTATTGCCGCGGGCGCACAGAAGCCCGTTTTGAGTAATTAAGGATTTTATGTGTAAATGTAGCGTCGAACCAGCCCACTTCAGCTATGGGGAAAAAGGTGTTTTGACCTGTTATGGGGAAAAAGTTAGCAGAAAATGTACTGAAGAACTGGCTCGTTAGCTGCCTGACTGTCTCTTAACTACCGTGTGTCAAGCATGTTCTACTTAAACACATTCAGGAACATAATCTATGTATCCAACATAATCTCTTTTTGACCGAGGGATTTTGCGGGGAATACGGCGGGAAATCTGGACAGTGTTTTCAGTTCTTCACCTACCATCGTTCTTTCTTTCTTTCTTACATCTTACTTGTGAGCATAGTGCCCTCCTCTGTAACAGTAGTGCCCAAGCTGCATACAGCGTGCAGAAACCCACTCCCACACAAGCAAACCTTCACAAGAAACTTCATGGGGAAACAAATCTTCAAAGGAAAGCGCTTAGGCCTGCTGCTGGAGAACGAGACTTAGTTCCGAACTCAAACTATTATTTTTTAATTTGAATTCGTTCCGTACTCAAACTGACCAAGAAAGAAGCTCAAAAGGTAGAGGTCGAAGCGGATTACGAATCCAGCCCGTGCACGGGCCGGCCGGGGCGGCCGCAGAGCCCAATATAAATAAACGGGACCCCAAAGCCCAAAGCCTCATCAACCCGTCAGCGATCGAAACCCCACCCCGACCCGAGATCTCGAGGCGAGCGCAAGGCGTCTCCCGAAGTCGACCGAAACCCTAGATCATCAGATCAGAGCCGGAGCGGCGGCCATGGCGATCATCTCCGAGGACATCATGCAGGAGGACGAGACGTCGCTGCAGCAGCAGGCGGCGGCGGCCGCGGAGAAGAATAACAGCAGCACGGAGGTGGAGAAGAAGGAGAAGGAGGAGAGCAAGGGGAGGCAGCCAAACTCCGGCAACGGCCTCGACCTGGAGAAGTACTCGTGGGCGCAGCAGCTGCCGGAGGTCAACCTCACCGTCCCCGTCCCTCAAGGAACGAAGGGGAGATCCGTCGTCTGCGAGATCAAGAAGGACCATCTCAAGGTCGGGCTCAAGGGCCAGCCCCCGATCATCGACGGCGAGCTCCACAAGCCCGTCAAGGTCGAGGACTGCTTCTGGAGCATCGAGGACGGGAGGTCGCTGTCGATACTGCTGACCAAGCGTAATCGGAGCGAGTGGTGGAAATCCGTGATCAAGGGCGATCCGGAGATCGACACCCAGCGTGCCGAGCCGGAGAGCAGCAAGCTCTCTGATCTGGACCCCGAGACCAGGCAGACCGTGGAGAAGATGATGTTCGACCAGCGCCAGAAGCAGATGGGCCTGCCGACCAGCGACGAGATGCAGAACCAGGACATGCTCAAGAAACTCAAGTCCCAGTACCCGGACATGGACTTCTCGGGGATGAAGATGCCTTCTTAGGTTGTCTGTTGGAGGATCCAAGGCGATGAATTCAGAAGATTTTAGATGGAGAAATAGCTTCTGCTACCTTAATTAGTACTCGTACTTTGCTATTTTGGTGTCCTGTGGTTTAGTGTCTGTTTAGTTATGTCTATGATTGTGACGGTCACAGTATGCGTGATGCTTCGGAAATATAAGTGAACTATGTTTTAATATTCTTGTCGACTTTCTCGGTACTCTTCCAAAATTATTATTTTTCTTAATTCAAACTTCGTAAACTTTGATCAAGTTTACAGAAAAATTTGGATCTTACGTTTGGCTCATGAGGTGTATGAGAAATTAGGCCTTCGTGCTCACTGCAGCGCAGTGGGGCATTTATCTCAAAGGTTCAGACTGAACTATGCACTGACGGTACGATATGCAGCTATTTATGTTTGGTGGGTGCATATTTCTTTACTGAATTTAGCGATGCCAAACTTACTAGCAGCCTGACCAAACGTCATGATGTCTTTGAGCACAGCTCTATTGACTCTGAATTTGAGGCTGCTTTTCTCTTAAGCGGTCTCTGAATTAATATTGCTCTATTCTTTTCCTTTAATAGAGTAAATAATTGTTGCTGGTTCGATCATACACATAGTAATAAGGGCTACATCATTATTCATATGATTTTTTTTGACAAAATGATACCTCTTTATTCATTAATAATAAGGGTTACATCATTGATTAAAAGAGGTACAATTTCAGGAGGAGGACTTTCTAACCAAACATTAGGATCAGAGTATTTCGCCATCTGAGCAAGCTCATGTGCCACCTGATTAGTATCCCTGCTAGCATGCTCATACCTCACACTCACTAGCTCCTTGGCCATGTAATAATAGTCATCAAAGATGGCCGCAGCTACACCTTGGGAATTACCTCCTTCCTTCATGGTTACAACCACGTCATAGTTATCAGAATTGATTATAATTCTATTGCATCCCAAGGATTCCGCCAGTTGAAGCCCTTGCTTCAATGCATGTGCTTCAGCTGATAATGCATCATGAACATACTCAATTTTTGAGTTACATGCAGCTATAAACTGACCCTTGTCATTCCTAGCCACAGCCCCAGTCGTCCCCTTCAGATTATCTATATCGAATCCAGCATCAACATTAGTTTTAACATAATTTTTTGGTGGTTTTGACAACCCTTCCTTCTTCATCTTTGGTTTCGCCGAATAAGAAGCTTTATAATTCGACATAAGGACAGAGATCGCCATGGCAGTCCGCTCTGGGGTTTGTACTTGCTGACCATGGACTACCTGACGTCTCTCCCACCATAAGTACCAACCGGTAATGGCAAATATTTCCGACGATGCTTGTATCCCAAGAACTGAGCTGGACCGAGCCTGAGAGAATAATAGGAAATCATAGACAGCCGGCCCAGCTCTATCTACTTGACATGCTTCATTAATCATCAGGTCAAGTCCCAAACACTTCCAAACACTTTTGGCTCGCGGACACAAGAACAGAAGATGCTTAATATGATGATAACTTGGTTGATGTTTCTGCGTGACCTTTGGAGTTTTTTTTCCTACAGATGTCTCGATCTTACCCAACCATGCCTCCAAATACTTGTTGATTTCTTCTTCTTTGCCCTTACATAGTTTTTCACCAGAGCTGAAATTGCTTGCGTTGTCTTGACTAGATGTTGTACATGTTCACCTCAGACCACATGCCGGCGCTCCCACCACAAATACCAGACCAAAGCTGCAATCAGTTCCGCTCTAGATACATCAGGTAAAAGAGGGGCACTCACATTCATGTCCAACAAAGGATCAACCAGAACCGAACTACCTTCACGTTCAATAGCACATGCATCAGCGATGAATTTCTCTACACCTAAGAATTTCCACACTTATTTTAGGCCGGAGCATTGAAAGAACTTATGCATGATGCTCTCGCAGTCATGCTGACACAAGGGGCAATGTGAGATGTTCTGCATGTGGTGATTAGCAAGGACTCCCATATAGGAGATCACACCCAAAAGGATCTGCCAACAATTTATTTTAACCTTTGCTAGAATTTGTAATGACAACAGATTGAGCCACACTCGACAATTACTAGAGCCACTGTGTTGCTGCGTGCGGCGCAACTTCCTCCCGTGTTGGTGATCCCACTCCAACTGGTATGAAGAATTGACTGAAAAAACCCTTCCTGTTAAAGTGCCTTGAAGTAAAATCTTCCAGCATTCTCAAAGCTAATGGATGTTTCAAAATCCGGTTTGCATCAGTGGGCCAAAAAAATGTCGCATTCAACTTTTCATCCCATCCCCTGCATGCTATCTTGGTTGATCAACTATGAAACTTTAGTAAGAACAACAATACCTAGTCTAGTTGTGATCCTTCTCGATGGACTGCTAGGTATCCAATGGTCGCCCCAAATATTTATTTTTGTACCATCACCAACCCTCCAAATGTAGCCTTTCTTGAAAGTTTGCAAACCTGCCCAAAGACTTTGCCAAGTAAAGGAGCTACCCTTCTCCAACTGACAATTGAGTAGGTCCCCATCTGAAAAATATTTTGCTCTTAAAATTTTAGCACGGAGAGATTCTGGTTCTTCTATAAGGTTCCAAATGTGTTTTGACAACATGACCAAGTTAAAACAGTGCAAATCTCTGAACCCCATTCCACCCTGTTTCTTTGGGGTACACATCTTCCACCACGCAAACAAGTGAATATTTTGAAAGATGAATGAGCAATTACAAAAATACTTTGGCCTAAAACCCATGTTTTAGATTACCTACACTTTTGGCATGATCGCGTTGTTACTGTAAAATGAGAATTCTAGCAAACAATGATGGAAGCAGAGCTTTTCTAGCCTTGACAAGGCGATATATACTTGTGGGTGTTAGGGAGTTACGCTAATACTTCGTTTCTTCAATATCCCCCTCACATCCTAACTAATGTCCTCGCTACAATTAAACTCAAATGAATAAATTAAGTAAGTGTCCAAGTATTTGTTTTCATGAAGATTAAACTTTGATAAGGAGCATAGAAATTTTTGCTGAAGCTCTAATGGTATAGTTATCAAAATATATTATATAACTGAGCATGTGTTGCCTTGTATAAATATGTTCTATCTTGCTTATAGTTTGCAGAGAAAATAAGGATACGTCTTTGGGCAGCGATCTTCATTGGTAAGCTAGATGTATAACTTCAATAGGTTTGTCAACCTTTTTGCTCAAGGACGAGCAACATTTAAGTTTGGGGAGGCTGATGAGTGAATTTTTGCATCACTTTTAGAGCCTATCCATGTGCCAAAAAATCCCTCATACCATATCCATCTAGCAATTTTCATGCTCATAACGCATAGTTTCTGATCTTTACCCATTTTACCAAGTTCGTTGCACAATTTTTATTTTTTATTAGTTTTCTTTTGTTTTGTTGCCTTTGTAGGTGTATTGGCATGTTTATCGAATTACCACATGAAAAAGGAGCAAGTTGGGGCCAACTGGTAGAATTTCCAAGCATCAGATTCGGGCCATATGGAGAGTTTGATATTACCATGGGTGTATCGGCTTTCCAAGAAGAATCCAACGAGGCCAAGAACGCCAATATCGGAGTTCATATGAAGAAACTACCATCGAAATACGAAACTGCACGCGTGGTGTCCAGAGGAGAAGACGGCATCTAGTACAACCGCACATCGTCGTACCAGCGCTAGTACTAGCCTCCGGAGGCTGCAAAATCCGCCATAACTTCCACGATTCTTCACCGATTCGTCCCGATTTGTTCCTACACGATCCTTGGCGACCAAGGGAGGTATTGGGAGGCATCTCACAGTAGCACTGAAGCTGAATATAAAGTTGTAGCCAATGTCACAGCGGAACTTATTTGGGTACAATCTTTGCTTCGTGAGTTGGAGATCTCTCAGCAACGACCTCTTTTTCTTTGATGTGACAACACTAACACTGGTGCTACATACCTTTCGTCTAATCCGGTATTTCATGCACGAACAAAACACATCGAAGTGGATTATCATTTTGTCGTGTTGCACACATCAAGTTCATCTCTTCTAAAGATTAACTTGCGGACATCTTCACAAAGTCGTTATCATTACCCTTGTCTGAGGTTTGCTGGCACAATCTCAACTATACATGGTTAGGTCTTGTATTTGTACATATTTACACACTATATAAATATACATGAGACGTCATCCTAAGGGGTGTGCGGTTCCCCTCAAATTTCTCTAAACCCTACGTCTTACACGTGGCATGGAGCGTTGGACGCTTGTGGACAGCGCTTGAGGTGGCTGAGACGAGATGCCATGGGCAGGAGGAGCAAGCTCGGATCCATGACCATCAGAGACAGAGACGGTCTACGAGACGCTGGGGAATTCGAGTAGACACCGACGTAGCCGAAGCGGAATACGAATCCAGTCCGGGCACCTCCGGAAATCTTAGCCGAGACGGCCTCGCGCGCAGAGGTCTTCAATATAAATAAACGGAAACCCGAAGCCCAAAGCCTCATCAACTCATCTGCGATCGAAACCCACCTCGACCTGAGATCTCGACGCGAGCACTTCCCCGAGTCAATCGAAACCCTAGAGTAGAGGCAGAGCGGCGGCCATGGCGATCATATCCGAGGACATCATGCAGGAGGACGAGGCGTCGCCGCAGCAGCAGGCGGCGGCGGCCGTGAAGGACAACAGCACGGAGGTGGAGAATAAGGAGGGCAAGGCGATACAACCAAACTCCGGCAACGGTCTCGATCTGGAGAAGTACTCGTGGGCGCAGCAGCTGCCGGAGGTCAACCTCTCCGTCCCCATCCCTGAAGGAACGAAGGCCAGGTCCGTCATCTGCGAGATCAAGAAGGACCACCTCAAGGTCGGACTCAAGGGCCAGCCTCCCATCATCGATGTAAGTAGCATCAAATCAAACTATCAACTATTGCACAACACTTCATCTTGTCCTTAATTTCTGTAAAATCTCTTGCTGATGCAGTAGTAATTTGTCTCTTACCAGGGTGAGCTGCACAAGCCAGTTAAGGTCGAGGACTGCTTCTGGAGCATCGAGGACGGGAAGTTGCTGTCCATACTGCTGACAAAGCGTAACCGGAGCGAGTGGTGGAAATCCGTGATCAAGGGCGACCCGGAGATCGACACCCAGCGTGCCGAACCTGAGAGCAGCAAGCTCTCGGATCTGGACCCCGAGACGAGGCAGACAGTGGAGAAGATGATGTTCGACCAGCGCCAGAAGCAGATGGGCCTGCCCACTAGCGAGGAGATGCAGAACCAGGACATGCTCAAGAAACTCAAGTCCCAGTACCCGGACATGGACTTCTCGGGGATGAAGATGCCTTCTTAAGATTGTCTCTTAGCTGGAGCCTGGAGGATCTAAGGCGATAATGCGGAAGATTTTAGATGGAGAACTCGCTTCTACCTTAATTAGTACTGTACTTTCTACTTGGGTGTCTTAGTATTTTAGTGTCTGTTTATGCGTCTACTACGTACCTTTTGTACTTTGCTATTTGATGACTTGTGGTTTTTAGTGTCTTAATTATGGACTTATGGTTTGATGGCAACACTTTTCCTGATGCTTCGGAAATACGAATACAAATTACCTATGTTTTAATAATAGTATAATTGTTGACTTTTTGAGTAGTCCTATGTCAAAATATAGCGCATATTAATTCTGTCTTAAGTCAAAATTGACCACGTTTACAAAAAAAGTGGATCTTATGTTGGCTCAGGAGGTGCTCAAAAAGAATGGATTCGGTCTTATACATACGCAAGGAAGGTAATCAAAAAAGACAAAAGACAAGTTCTTCTTTCTTTTATCACTTATTAGGAGCCGTGCGAGATGAAAGTCTTATGCACGGTTTTGCATGAGAGAAAGAAGCAAGGAACCCTCTTTTTGACTCTGACTCCCCCACTCCAGTTGTTGCTTTTATTTCTGTTACTTCGAAAGTAGCTGCTTCAGCTTCAGCCACGCGAATTCTCGATATTCTTTTTTATTTCTCATCAAACGAATGGCATCTTCTTCTGGAAATCCTAGCTATTCTTAGTATGATTTTGGGGAATCTCCTTGCTATTACTCAAACAAGCATGAAACGTATGCTTGCATATTCGTCCATAGGGCAAATCGGATATGTAATTATTGGAATAATTGTTGGAGACTCAAATGATGGATATGCAAGCATGATAACTTATATGTTGTTCTATATCTTCATGAATCTAGGAACTTTTGCTTGCATTGTATTATTTGGTCTACGTACCGGAACTGATAACATTCAAGATTATGTAGGATTATACATGAAAGATCCTTTTTTGGCTCTCTCTTTAGCCCTATGTCTCTTATCCCTAGGAGGCCTTCCTCCACTAGCAGGTTTCTTCGGAAAACTCTATCTATTCTGGTGTGGATGGCAAGCAGGCCTATATTTCTTGGTTTCAATAGGACTCCTTACGAGCGTTCTTTCTATCTACTATATTATCTAAAAATAATCAAGTTATTAATGACTGGACGAAACCAAGAAATAACCCCTTATGTGCGAAATTATAGAAGATCCCCTTTAAGATCAAACAATTCCATCGAATTGAGTATGACTGTATGTGTGATAGCATCTACTATACCAGGAATATCAATGAACCCCATTCTTGCAATTGCTCAGGATACCCTCTTTTAGCTGCTAGGTCTATTTCTTAGTTCAAGATCCCTCTTACGAACTGGAATAAAAGAATTAGTAGATCTATTCCGCCCAAAATGGGAATGGGTGCTAGGGTTATGAACTTATAATCATGGAATCGACTCGATCATCAGATTATAAGTTCATTCCATACCGAACCAGACCGTGCACATTCTTATTATGAGAAGGGGTCATTCGAGCCTATGGAAATAGGATACTCTGTTTACATAGAAATCCCTACATCCTTACATTCTATTTAGGATTAGGAATAGGTGTAATCAGACCTTCTTTTGACATATCTATACTTGTCGTGGTATTCTCGCTGGGGGTGCGTGATTCACGGCAGATGCCATGAGATGGCTTATGAGGTGGGGCTACGATAGGACGCCGGTGGGTTTCGGAGGCGAGGTTGGCACGAGCGAGTGCGGGACACAAGACGTACCTAGGTTCGGGGCCCTCTGGAGAGGTAACACCCCTACTCCTGCCGTGTGAGCTGATAAGCACAGAGGTTACAGAGTCGCTCCTGGAGCTACTTGGACGGAGGAGGGAGAAGGGGCTAAGCCACCGTTCTGCCTCTCCTGTGCGAGTGTTCGTGATCTGGAGATAGCTAGCTAGGGTGAGAACTGACCTACCGCAGTAACTCGAACTCTCAGCCACTCAAACCCCGATCCCTCTGCACGGAGGCCTCCCTGGGGGTCTTATAGGCCGACCCCCAGGGTTACAACGGTAACGTACCAGAGGCGCGGGCCCCTGGTGTCATTGACCGGGATCCAGTGGCCGGGTCGCCGGGTCGCCAGATGCTGGGATGCCGGGTCGCCGGGTGCCGGGTCGCCAGGTGCGCCGCACCTGCCTGGCGCGGGCATCGTGACGGGTCTTGTCTCGTCAGTCTGGGTTCGAGGCACTGTGGCGCGTCTTGTCCATCGTCAGAGGGAGGTCGGCGCCGCCGTTTCTACAGGACCGCGCCTCACTGACACCGCCCGCCTCGGGCGGGGGCGTGAGGAAAGCTGCAGCCTCACCTGCTCTGTCAGGGTAAAGGGAGGAGCGCTGTAGCACCGCTTGCTTCGTCGCTAAGGCTTCGCCGCCTTGCGGCCAGCCGGCATGGGCCAGCCGGCCAGGCCGGGTTACCACGCCGAGCCGGCTCGCGCTGGGGAGCCGGCGTGCTTGGCAAGCCGGCCAGAGGGACTTGTCTTGCTCTGATGATTTTCCGAAAGGGATTCGGGCTTCGTTGCCTACCCAGGGGTCATCCCCCCGACAGTAGTCCCCGAAGCTGTGAAGGTTCGCCGGCTTCAGGCAGGGGAGCCTTTGCAGCTTACCACCCTGAGGAGCCGGTTCTGTTGATGAAGCGCCGGAGTCCGGCCGGGCGGATTCGCCTGGCAGCTTGCCGGCTTCGCGGCAGCGGACACCGGGACTGCGGCGCAGCGGTGGTCACCGGCCGGCCAAATGGGCCGTTTCCCAAGCTGCCGCTTGAGGACTCGGCCAAGAAGTGGCAGTCGACGTTTTTCTACGTCCGGAACGCCGACCCGGCTGTCGACGTCATCAACCTTCCGCCGTTCTTTGATGCGCCGCCGCTCGAGAAGCCGAATTGGGGGTACCGCCCCAAGGAGCCGTCGAAGGAGATGGAGAAGATCTGTGGCCGGGTCAGGGAGCTGACGAAGAGCGAAGGGCTGAAGCCGGCTGATCTCATCGCGGCCTTCATCGCCCGCCGGGTTCTGCCGCTGCAGCGCCGGGCACACCGGATGTCGACCAAGGAGCTGACGCCGGCTGGGATCGTCCAGCGGGTCAACTACATCTCCAAGGCCGCGCTGAAGGAGGGGGAGTGGAGCTTCGGGAAGGCGTCTTATCACCGGGAGAACCCGGCGCCCGCGGTGAGTCCCTGGTCTTTATATTTTGCCGCTTCGACGTTATTCTTGCGTCCTGACGCCGCGTGATGGCCGCTGCTATTCGCCAGCCAGCGGAACCACGACGGGCCGAACGCCCAGATCCTGCTAGCCGACCTGCCCGACTCGGATGTGGAGGAGGCCGGCGCCGAGGCGGAGGAGGGGGCGGTCGAGGCGCGCCTGGCCGACGCCACAGCCGGCGGGTCGCGGGTTGCAGGTAAGTCTCCGCCTCCAGATCTACTGCGGGACTGGCCGGATGACGACGAGGAGAGCCTGACCGACGCCCACGGTGCAGCGCCCTCGGCTGGGGAGGATGCCAGCGTCGACCCCCCAAGACGACTGCGGAAGGCGGCTGGCGCCGGGCCGGTTCGCGCGGCGGCGGAGGAGGTGGTCAAGGCGAGACCGGCCGCGAAACGCCCGGCGGCGGAGCCGGCACGCGCGAGGGCCGTCGTGAAGAAGAAGCGCCGGCTCGCCCCGTCCGTAGGGCCGAGGCGGGAGCCCCCGACGGTCATCGGGTAAGTGCTCTTTGCCTTATTTGTGGGGCGCCAACTGTCGTCTTGTGGATTATCTTTTTTCTTCCTTATGCCTTCGCCGTGACGAATCCGCTGTGCACAGGTCGGCTCTTGACTTGGCGGTGGCGGCGGGCAAGGTCACCTGAAGGAAGACCAGGAGCAGCGCCGTCGACCCTCCGCCGAGTCGGTCCGGGGAGGAAGAACTCGAGGCCCGCCAGTCCGGCCAGGATCTTGAGGCGGCGACGCGTGCCGCCTGGCGGGACCGGGCTGAGGCCGAGAAGGCGATGCAGGAGGCCTCAGCCCAGGCGTGGGAGAGGGCCTCCGCGATGCGGGCCAGGCCTACCGCGGATCCGGCCTGGCCGGAGATGGAGACGGGCTCGGCGCCGGCGGTGACGGTCATTGTGCCGCAGCTGGCGGGAGCGGGCGATCCGGAGACGAGGGCGGAGCCGGCCGGCGGCGGGTCGGACGTTGACGAGGAGATCGTCGTGGACACGCCGCCCCGGGCCAACCCGGCGGGGGGAGGCGAGGACGGCGGGGAGAGGCACGAGGCGGACTCCGCGCCATCCGGCCAAGCGCAGCCGACGCCGGCCGCGGGGGCCGCGGCAGGAGGCACCGGCACCCTGGCGGTCGTGCCGCCCCAAGCCACCATGGACCCCGAGCGGCCGGGTGGAAGCGGATCCGGCGCTGGGACCGCACTTCAGCTTCCGTGGGCGAGCTCCAGCGAGGCCTTGGTGGGACCGCGAACCCGGGAGGACGATGCGGCGGATGCCTTGCGCTCGCAACTTCGCGGCCGGGACGAGCGCCTGCAGGCCTTCCTCCGGGAGGAACTGGACCGGGCACGGCAGCTGGAGCAGGCGATCGCGGTGAGCTTTTTCTTCTATCTTGATTGTTGAATCAGTGGGGGCGCGCCAGCGCACCCACTGGGTGTAGCCCCCGAGGTTCGGCTGGGCTGGAGAGCAGCCGGGTCGAATCTTATGGCTGTCTTTGCATTATCTTAATCTTCTGTCTGCGCGCAGCATCTGTACGACCTGCGGGCCAGCGCGTTCAACCGGCTCCGGGAACGGTTCCGCGAGGCCAGAACCCGGCTCGCCGCCTCGGAGGAGGAGCTGCATCGGGTCCAAGGTATGCCTTCGTGCCTTCAGTGGGTGCGCGCCAGCGCACCCACTGGGTGTAGCCCCCGAGATTCGGGCCAGACTGCGTAGCAGCCGGGTCGAATCTTAGAGCCTTGACTTTTTCTTCTAATCCTTGCTTCCGGCATCTGACCGGGAATCTTGTCGCGCAGCCGATGCGGCCGAGGTGCCAGGCCTTCGAGGCCGGCTTGCGGAAGCCGGCCAGCAGCGCGACCTCGCCATCGGCGACCGCGACCGGCTCCAGGCCGAGGTGGACCGGATGGTGGCCGAGAAGGCCAGGGCGGAGGAGGCCCATCAGGCGGAGCTGGGCTGGTTGGCGGAGGAGCGCGGCAAGGCGGCCGAGGAGCTGGCGGACGCCGGCAGGAAGATCGCCCAGCTCGAGAAGGATCTTGAGGCCCAGGCTCGCGTGTCGGAGATCCGGGAGAGCGGGATGCTGGGCGAGGCGCAGCACCTTGACGAGACCTTCGCCCGTAAGTATCATCTCTTTCTTCGGGCCGGCTGGCGAAGCCGGCAAGTTGCCTTCTTTGACTGACTTGTTTCTTTCCTTTGCCAGGAGTCTTCCCGGAGACACAGGAGGCGGTTGATGCGGCCGTGTACGCCCACCGGGCCGAGCAGCGCGAGCTGGGGGCGGAGATCGACGCGTACGCCGCCTGGTCCTTCTCGGAGCTTGTTCTTGCCGGCGAGGCGCGTCTTCGGGCCGTGGAGGAGCAGATGCGTCGCCTGTTCGAAGCCGGCTTGGGCATGGCGAGCGGCCTCTGGCCAAGCGCGGTGGCGCCGAACAGCGTCACCCGGCTGGCGCGGTGGCTGGAGGCCGGCGTAGAGCGACTCGGTGCGTGGAGGGCCTCCGCGGCCCAGGCCGGCGCGGAGACGGTGTTGCACTTCGTTGTGTCGTGGTATCCAGGCGTGGACCTCGACCGTCTGGCGGCGCAGCGGGCCGGCGCGGAGGAGGACTTGGCGGCGCGGGCGCAGCGGATCGCCGGGCGGGCCAGCTACTTGGCAGCGTTCGCCCCGCACGACGAGTTCGCCGTCGAGCGGACGGAAGACGGCGAGGAGCTCCCTGCCGACACGCTCGGCCTTCTGCTCGACGACCCGGACGGCAGCTCGGCCGAGACGGGCGCCTATGCCGACGACGAGACTGACGCGGACGACGACGCCACGGCGGAGAGGTCGGCGGAGAGCACTGGACCCAACCCGGCGGCTGCGTCCACCTTGGCTGGGCCGACGCCGGCCGGAGACGACGCGGGTGCCGCTTAGGGCCTTTGTTTTTTCTGTGCTCAAACTTTTGTTAGGTAGCAGGTCCACCCGCTGGGGGTGTAGTTCAATGTAATGAACTCGTGACCGAAGGCCCAAGCTATATATAAATTTGGCATGCGATTTGGCGCCAACTGTCGTGGTGATTTCACTTTCTGTTGTTCGGCCTTGGGCCTTTTCCTGTTTGTCGTTTCTCTGGGCTTCCTTCCCGCTAGCCGGACAGCCAGGTTGCGGACTGTGGCTAGGACGGGAACTCGGCTTTGAGAGCGAACGCACAGTACTTAGGCTTTTTCGGACGTTGAGTGCGAGCGAAACACCCACTGGGCCGGCTGGTGGCAGGCGGCGAGGCCGCCTGGCGCATAGCCGGTCGGGCGGCGAACAAGCGATATAAAACGGGTTAAGCCGGGTTGGCCGTGCCGGGCTGTCTCCTTAGTCGTTCTTGCGTAACGATGCTTCCGGCCTTTGGCTCTTGCCGGCCGGACAGCCGGGAGCCGGCTGTGGCTGGCGAAGAGTGGGCTTTGGCGGATCGTACACTCCGAGACGGACTAAGGGAAAAAAGACGGGGCGTGGTCTAGCCGGCTAGCCCCCGAGCCCCCGAGCCGGCTATGCCGACTCGGTGGGGGAATTAGAAAAAACATGGTATGTAGACACAGAATAAAGCGGGAAAAAGGGAGCCCCCGAGCCCCCGAGCCGGCTGCGCCGACTCGGCAGGAAACATAAGAACGGGGGAGCTGCCTGCTTTGATTAAGTCCAAAAGATGGTGATGCATACATACATGGGTTTAACTGTAAAACGGACGGAGGAGCTCCGCGTTCCAAGGCCGGCTGGACTCCTCGCCGGCTGCATCTCGCTTGCGCTTGTTCGGCTTCAGCGCGTCGATGAGGTAGTATGCGTTCCGGTCGCAGAGGGCCTTGCTGACGATGACGGGGCCTTCCTAGGGGGAGGCCAGCTTGTGCTGCCCGGCTGTTCGCTGGACGAGCCGGAGTACGAGGTCGCCTTCGCGGAACGCGAGGGGCTTGATCTTCTTGCTGTGGTAGTGGCGCAGGCCTTGTTGGTAGATGGCGGACCGGCTGAGGGTCAGGAGGCGCGCCTCCTCGAGCAGATCGACGCCGTCTTCGCGTGCTTCTTTTGCTTCGGCTTCGGTGTACATCGCCACCCGGGGTGAGTCGAACTCGACGTCGGTTGGAATGATGGCTTCGGCTCCGTAGACGAGGAAGAACGGGGTGAACCCGGTGGAGCGGTTCGGCGTCGTCCGGAGGATCCAGAGGACGGCCGGCAGCTCGTCGAGCCAGCTGCCGGGTGAGCGCACGAGCGGCTCAACGAGTCACGGCTTGATGCCGGCTAGGATGAGGCCGTTGGCCCGCTCGACCTGGCCGTTCGACTGGGGATGGGCGACGGATGCCAAGTCGAGCCGGATGCCGGATGCAGAGCAGTAGTGAGCCAGCGCGCCCTTGGCGAAGTTGGTGCCGTTGTCGGTGATGATGCTGTGCGGCATGCCGTAGCGAACCGCGATATCTTTGATGAATCGGACAGCCGTGGGCCTGTCGATCTTCTTGATCGGCCTGGCCTCGATCCACTTGGTGAATTTGTCGATGGCGACGAGGAGATGCGTCATGCCGCCTCGGGCGGTCTTGAAGGGCCCCACCATGTCGAGTCCCCAGACGGCAAAGGGCCATGTGATCCGGATGGTTCCGAGGGCCGAAACCGGCTGGCGGTTGCGCTTGCTGAAGCGTTGGCAGCCCTCGCACTTGAGGACCAGTTCCTCGGCATCTTGCAGGGCCGTGGGCCAGTAGAAACCGTGCCGGAATGCTTTGGCCACCAGGGATCTCGAGGCGGCGTGGTGCCCGCACTCGCCCTGGTGGATGTCGAGGAGGATCTCGATCCCTTTGTTCTGCTCGATGCAGCGCTGGAACACGCCCGTCGTGCTGCGCTTGACGAGCTTGTGGTTGATGATGCCGTAGGCGGACGCGCACCGCTGCACTTGCCGGGCTTCAGTTTTGTCGATGGGAAGTTCGCCGTCTTCCAAGAAGGCAAGGATTGGCTGAGCCCAGGACGGCGCCGTGACCACCTTGAGGACGGTCGCCGGGATGGGACCCGGGACGGCAGTCTCCGGGCTGGAGCCGGCAGCCCCCGAGCCGGAGAAGGCAGCCCCCGAGCTGGAGACGGCAGTCCCCGGGCTGGTGCTGGCAGTCCTCGAGCTTGGGCCGGGAATCCCAGGGCCGGGTGGGGGCGCGCTGGGGTCGTCCGGGACGAAGATGGATTTCGACTCGGGAGACGGCTTGATGGACGGCTTCCGCAGGTGCTCGAGGGAGACGCCAGACGGGATGGCCTGCCGGGTGGAGCCTACTTTGGCCAAGGCGTCGGCTGCTTCGTTGTCGGCGCGTAGGACGTGGAGGAACTCGCAACCATCGAACCCGCCGGAGAGTTGCTGGACCAGGAAACGGTAGCTGGCCATGTTGGCGTCTTTGGCGTCCCAATCGCCGGAAACTTGCTGCACCACTAGGTCCGAGTCGCCGTAGCAGAGGATGCGCCGGCTGCCGATCTCCCTGGCCAGCCGGAGGCCGTGCACGAGAACTTCGTACTCGGCGACGTTGTTGGAGGCGGCGAAATGGATCTGGAGCACGTACCGCAGCCGGTCGTTCTTTGGGGACGACAGCACGATGCCGGCTCCCAAGCCGTTGCGCATCTTGGAGCCGTCAAAGTGCATGCGCCAGTGAGTCGACTCCGGCGCCGGCGGCAGGTATTGCGTCTCGGTCCAGTCGACGAGGAAGTCGGCCAGCGCTTGGGACTTGATGGTGGTGCGCGGCTCGTAGAGGATTGTGTGGTCGGCTAGCTCGAGGGCCCACTTGGCCACCCGGCCATAGGCATGCCGGCAGCCCACGATCTCGCCGATAGGGGCCGTGCTCACCACGGTAATGGCGTGCTCTTGGAAGTACTGCCTCAGCTTCTTGGCGGCAAGGTACACGCCGTAGCACATCTTCTGGTAGTGGGGATAATTCTGCTTGGAGGCGGAGAGCACCTCGCTGAGGTAGTACACCGGACGCTGGACCGGCTGCACCTTGCCCTCCTCCGGGCGCTCGACGACCAGCACCGTGCTGACCGCGCGAGAGGTGGCGGCGATGTATAGCAGGAGTGGCTCTTTCTCAGCCGGCGCGGCCAGGACGGGCGTGGTTGACAGCATGCGCTTGAGGTCGCGGAAGGCTTCGTCCGCCTGGTCGCTCCACTCGAACGCCGCCGTCCTCTTCATCAGCTGATACAGGGGCAGGGCCCTCTCTCCCAGCCGGCTGACGAACTGGCTGAGAGAGGCCAAGCAGCCGGTGAACTTCTGGACGTCGCGCAGCCAGGTCGGCTTGCGCATGCGCTCGATTGCCTTGATCTTCTCCGGGTTGGCCTCGATGCCGCGCGCCGAGACGAGGAAGCCGAGGAGCTGGCCAGCCGGCACGCCGAAGACGCATTTCTCCGGGTTGAGCTTGATCCGGAACCGGCGCAGATTGGCGAAGGTTTCCTTG
This sequence comes from Elymus sibiricus, assembly GCA_039707655.1. NCBI lineage: Eukaryota > Viridiplantae > Streptophyta > Magnoliopsida > Poales > Poaceae > Elymus > Elymus sibiricus. The sequence goes on from CM077668.1 coordinate 443,201,050, forward strand.
AGGTCGGCCAGGAGCGTGAGGTGCTGCTTGGTCTTCACCACGATGTCGTCGACGTAGACGTGAACATTTCTGCCGAGCTGGGGCAGCAGGCATTTCTGCATGCAGCGCTGGAAGGTGGCGCCGGCATTCTTCAGCCCGAACGACATGGTGATGTAGCAGTACGCTCCGAAGGGCGTGATGAAGGACGTCTTGAGGGCGTCGGCCGGGTCCAGCTTGATCTGGTGGTAGCCGGAGTAGGCGTCCAGGAAGGACAGGAGCTCGCAGCCGGCTGTGGAGTCGATGACTTGGTCAATCCGCGGCAGAGCGAACGGGTCCTTGGGGCATGCCTTGTTCAGGCTGGTGTAGTCGATACACATGCGCCAAGTACCGTTTTTCTTCAGGACGAGGACCGGGTTGGCCAGCCATTCGGGGTGGAATACTTCCATGATGAACCCGGCTTTGAGCAGCCGGGCGATCTCTTCGCCGATGGTTCTTCGCTTCTCCTCGGAGAAACGGCGCAGCGGCTGCCGGACGGGCTTGGCGTCCTTGCGGACGTGAAGTTTGTGCTCGGCGAATTCCCTCAGGACACCCGGCATGTCTTTGGGAGACCATGCGAAGATGTCCAGATTCTCACGGAGGAAATCGACGAGCTCACCTTCCTATTTGCTGTCGAGACCGGCACCCACGACGACGTACTTGCTGGAGCTGGGGTCGGCCGGGTCGAGCGGGACACGCTTCGTGTCCTTGGCCGGCTTGAAGGAGGCTTCGTCGGCCGGCTTGGGCGGAGCCGGCACAGCCGACAGCGCGTTAACCAGCGCCACGATCCTGTCGAGCTGGTGCCTCTTCTCGGCGATGACCAGCGACTCGGCCAGCTGGGAGCCGGCTTTGACGCACTCGAGGGACTTCTTGTAGTCGCCGATGATGGTGATGAGGCCCTTGGGACCCGGCATCTTCGACTTCAGGTAGGCGTAGTGGGGGACCGCCATGAACTTGGCCATCGCGGGCCGGCCCAGCAGCGCGTGGTAGGGGCTGGCCAGGTCGACCACCTCGAACCAGATCAGCTCGCGGCGGAAATGGCTACTGGAGCCGAAAAGGACGTCGAGCCGGAGCCGGCCGATCGGGGAGCAGGAGTGTCCCGGCACGATGCCGTGGAACACTGTCCGGGTCGGCTCCAGCTGTCGCGCCTCGATGCCGAGCTTGGTCATCGTGTCACGGTAGAGGATGTTGATGCTGCTGCCGCCGTCGATCAGCACCCGCGAAAAGCGGCAGGTGCGCTTCTCGGAGATGAAGGTGGGGTCGAGCACGAGGGCGTAGCCTCCCGGCGTGGGCATGACGGCCGGGTGATCCTCCCGGGTCTAGCTCACCGGTCGGTCGGACCAGTGCATGTACTGGGGAACCGGAGGGACGACGGCGTTCACCTCGGCCGCGTGCTTGCGCTTGGCGTGCTTGTCATCCCCCTCGCTGGTGAAGACGACGTAGGATGCGTCCGAGCGCGGGAAAGGGTTGTCGGCGAGGGCGCCGGGTGGCAGCGGAGGCGGCGGCAGCGGCGGCTGCTGCGAGCCGGCTCCAGGCGGCGGGGGTGGAAGGTTGCCCTTCAAGAAGCGCTGCGTGAAGCTGCACTGCCGCGTGTGCGTCGATGGCTTTGCGCCGCTGTGGTTTTTGCAGGGGGCGTCAAGCATCTGCTCGAAGGTCAGCTTGGGCTGCCAGACGGCCTTGCCGGTGCGCGGGCGCTGGCTGGGGCCTTGCTCGGCCGGCTGCTCCCTCTCCACGGCAGCGACTTGCCGGTGGTCGTAGCGAGGCGGCGGCTGGTCGCTCCGGTGCTTGCCGTTGTTGTTGCCATCTTGCCGGCGCTGGCTGTTGTCGCCAGCCGGCTTGGGGGGAGCCGGCTGGGCCGGGAGAAGCTTGCCGTCCGCACCGATCGTGATCTTCACATCCATCGCAGAGTCGGCCGTAGCGTACTTGTCCGCCACGGCTATGAGCTCCTCCAGGGTCTCCGGCTCGTCGCACACCAGCCGGTGTTTGACCAGAGTGCCGTCTAGGCATCCGTCGATGAAGTATTGGACGGCCTGGACCTCATGGACCCCTTCGCAGGAGTTGCGAAGCTCCGTCCACCGCGTGAGGAAGTCGTGCAGGGGCTCGCCCGGCTTCTGGGCGCACATGGAGAGCTGGCGAGGCTTGCCGGGTCTCGTGTAGGTGCTGGTGAAGTTGCAGACGAACGCGTCTTCGAAATCCAGCCAGGAGTTCACGCTGCCGGCACGGAAGCTGTTGAGCCACGTCCGGGCCGAACCGAGCAGCATGAGGGGGACGTAACGGACAGCCACACGCCGGTTGCCGCCGGCTATGCCGACAGCTGTGGTGTAGTCGGTTAGCCAGTCCTCCGGCTTGGTGGCGCCGGTGTATTTTTGCGAGTCGCAGGGCAGCGAGAAGCCTTTGGGGAAGGGTTCTTCGCGAATGCGGGGGCCGAAGCACGCCGGGCCAACAGAGCTTTCCTCCTCCAGGGCCGTGGAGCGCGCCAGCCGGTCGATGCGGTGACGGGCGTCGCTTTCGTCGTAGGGCTCGCGGGGGCTGAGCCGGTCAGCCACGGGAACGCGGAGGCCGATTCGGTCGGTCACGGGACCGCGGGGAGCAGGAGCCTCCGGGGCCGGCTCGGGCCGCCGAGCCGGCCGCACGGGAGGCTCCGGCTGCTGAACCCGGCCGTCGCCGGCCGTTTCGCCAGCGTTGCCGTCTCCAGCGGTGGTGGTGTGGTTGTGCCGGCTCCGGCCGGACCGGTGCCGGCCAGAGCGGCTTGCGCTAGTGGCGTGAGAAGACGTCTGCCGCGCATCCCGGAGAGCCCTCTCCGGGTCCCCGGTTCTTCTTGAGGCAGAGCCGGATGGCTGGGCCGGGTCTGAGCGCTGCTGCTGCTCGTTCGCCGCGGTGATGAGGTCGCGGATGCGCTGCTGCTGCAGCAGCAGCTCCTCGCCCTCCAGAAACTCGAGATCAGCAATCGCGGCCTGCGCCGCGCGCATGTTCTTGACGGGGGTGTCGTAGACGGGTCGGCCTACGCCTAGCGCACGGCCGAGTGCGCCCCCGCGCATCCGCACCTCCGCGACCCGGCTGGGCTCGACGGCAGGCGGAGTGAGGCCATGCGCGCCGTCGAATTCTCGCTGGGCGGACTCCAGCCGGCGTCGGCTTGCCGCAAGCTCCGTGGCCTCGAGCAGCAGATGCTGGCGGCCCTCGTTGAGCTGGGCCGCTGCAGCAGCCGCGTCGGCGTCAAGCGTGATGGGGGCTTGCAGACTCCGGATCGTGTCGTGGAGCGGGTCAGTCCGGCGAGGCGGAGCCGCAGCCAAGGCGGCGGCCGCAGCAGCCTTCTCCTTGGCGCGCGGGGAGCCGGAACTGGTGCCGATGGTGAGCACCTCCGCGTGAACGCAGAGAGCAGCGACGTCGTCGGGGACGGCGCGGCTAACGGGGACGGGTGAGTCGGCGCAGTTGCACACTTCGCTGGGAAACACGTCGGGGACGAGCGCGATGAAGACGCGCAGCGCGCCAAAGGGGACGATGAAGCAGCCTGCGGGGCCGGCGACGTCCGCGCCCAGCGCAGCGCTGCAGCCGGCCGGTTTGGCCGTGCGGGGCGCACGGACCAAACCGTGCACGATGCACTCGCCGGAGCTGGTGAAGGGCCTCGTCCGGAACTTGACTCCGGCCGACGCTGCGAGCAGCCCCACGGTGGGCGCCAACTGTCGTGGTATTCTCGCTGGGGGTGCGTGATTCACGGCAGATGCCATGAGATGGCTTATGAGGTGGGGCTACGATAGGACGCCGGTGGGTTCCGGAGGCGAGGTTGGCACGAGCGAGTGCGGGACACAAGATGTACCCAGGTTCGGGGCCCTCTGGAGAGGTAACACCCCTACTCCTGCCGTGTGAGCTGATAAGCACAGAGGTTACAGAGTCGCTCCTGGAGCTGCTTGGACGGAGGAGGGAGAAGGGGCTAAGCCACCGTTCTGCCTCTCCTGTGCGAGTGTTCGTGATCTGGAGAGAGCTAGCTAGGGTGAGAACTGACCTTACCGCACTAACTCGAACTCTCAGCCACTCAAAGCCCGATCCCTCTGCACGGAGGCCTCCCTGGGGGTCTTATAGGCCGACCCCCAGGGTTACAACGGTAACGTACCAGAGGTGCGGGCCCCTGGTGTCATTGACCGGGATCCGGTGGCCGGGTCGCCGGGTTGCCAGATGCCGGGATGCCGGGTCGCCGGGTGCCGGGTCGCCAGGTGCGCCGCACCTGCCTGGCGCGGGCATCGTGACGGGTCTTGTCTCGTCAGTCTGGGTTCGAGGCACTGTGGCGCGTCTTGTCCATTGTCAGAGGGAGGTCGGCGCCGCCGTTTCTACAGGACCGCGCCTCACTGACACCGCCCGCCTCGGGCGGGAGCGCGAGGAAAGCTGCAGCCTCACCTGCTCTGTCAGGGTAAAGGGAGGAGCGCTGTAGCACCGCTTGCTTCGTCGCTAAGGCTTCGCCGCCTTGCGGCCAGCCGGCATGGGCCAGCCGGCCAGGCCGGGTCGCCACGCCGAGCCGGCTCGCGCTGGGGAGCCGGCGTGCTTGGCAAGCCGGCCAGAGGGACTTGTCTTGCTCTGATGATTTTCCGAAAGGGATTCGGGCTCCGTTGCCTACCCGGGGGTCATCCCCCCGACAATACTATTCTTATTTGGGTACCATATGCACCTCTTTGGGCTTCTATTGAATCGAGAAATTGGATTGTACATATTTCATCTTATTGATTTTGATATTGATTTTGATACATTCCAACGGATAATGCAAATCGAAGCTATTTTATGTCTGACTCAGGCAAAAAGAAAAGAAAGAAGAGAACGAAAGGAGAACAGAACTTTGTATTTGGTAACTCTCCTGTAGTTATGTTTAACCTTGAATGCAATTTATAGATTCGACAGCAATAGTCCCTCGGACTCGAAAAGTAATAACGAAAATGGCTAATCCAATAGCAGATTCCGCAGCTGCCACTGTTGGAACTAATGAAGCAAATGATTGACCCATCATATCATCCAAAGAAACGGAAAATACCAAAAAGTTCAAATTGACAGCTAATAACATTGATTCAATTTTCATTGCCATAATAAGAATATTTCGTCTATTAAGGAGGATTCCCCGAATACCTAAAATAGAGATGATCATAGAAAAAGTGAAATATTTTATAGGATCCGTTTCGGAAACATGAAATGTCTGAGAAATTCAAATTATGTGAGGCTTAGAAAGAAGTCATGCGTAGAGTCCAGGGAGAGCCTATTTTGATTTTTTTTTCTCTAGTTACCCTTTTTCCTTCTCAAACAACGCCTTTGATTTCCTTCCTTATACCATAGGAATTCCATCTTTCTCTTGCCGATCACATCACATCCAAGGCATTTCGTCGGAATACATCCTGTCTTTTCACCTTTGTAGTCCTATGCTTAGTAAGTACTATAGCCTCACTAGTCCTCGTCGAGGAATCTCCTTGCCGCCCTAGAAGTTTGAGATCGTGCCTGACCGTTTTGGAGTCTGTTCAGGAGCTCCTTCAGCGCCCGGGGATTGACGTCGGACTGGAGTCGGCTCAACATGAAATCAAGCATGGTGCGATAGTCTTGTTCACGGAGCTCCTCTCCATTCTTCAGAGTAATATCACGCAATGTGTCCAGAATCTGGGCGTGACAGGCGCGGGCCTTTTGTAGAGAACTTTCCTCTCAAAGAGAGAGAGGTCGTCCCTCCCAATCAAAAGAAGGAGGGTTCTGTTCTGCTTCCGCTGCCACTCCAGGCATTGGAGCGGGATTCGGATGCCGCTCTTGACTGACCACAGCTTCCGGGGGAGCGGTCTGCTCCCGGGATGCAGAGGCATCCTCACAGTCAGCCAAAAAAGCTTTCAATAGCTCTTCCGAGTTAGTGGATCCGGAGGGAGGCATTGAAGGGCCTGGGTCCCCCATTCCGTCCCAGTCGGACTCAGAGCGAAGCATCTCCCAACAAGATTTGAAAAATTCATTATCCCCAACCTAGGGCTGGTCGAGTATGAAGAAAAGACCTATATGGGATTCGGATTACCGAAATTGGATTTCCTTATTGATCCATATGTCGCTTAGACTTTACTTTTTCCCCTTTCCTCTATTTGTTCGATAGGGTCTTCGTCTCCGTGTAAAAGCAAACTCTCCAAATTTATGACCAACCTTTCCTTCAGTGATCTTACAACGAACAAGAGTTTTTCCATTGTAAATGAGTACGGAGCAATCAACGAATTCCGGCAAAATAGAAGATCTACGTGACCAATTTTTCCTGCTCATCAGACTTTCTCTACTATGCCTTTTTTCGTGAACTACTAAATGACTCCTCTTGCTCCAAGCTCCCTTTTGTTGCCTTCTCGTTCACATCCTCGTTCAATTGAAACAAGCATTCAATCAATATAATATCTGCAGGCACATTATATAATTCCTATATGGAAATTCATTTGTGGAAGACCTCCATTCAAACATGAGAAAAGCTTCTGGGCCGTCCAAGATGGGATGGGAGAAAAAAAGCTAAAAAAATCTGGATTGTGCATTGGTCGGGATCTCCGTAACAAGTAGGTGAACGGTGATGATCAAAACCAGGAGAAAGATCTGAAAAAGGGGAATTGGATAGGATTTTGACCACGATCAAAAGATAGGAGGGGTTCTCTTTCTTTCATCGCCGTCAAAAGCAAAGGCTACCAAAAAAACCTTTACTATCACGGAGATCGTTAAAGAAAACATGGATCCAAATGCCAAAGGGGAAAAATGGTGGAAAAGCTGGTGGAAAAGCTTCTCAAGGCCTCGTCCTCCTCACCGCGCAAGCATGGGAAAAACGTTATGTGCTATCATTGCGGGGAGAAGGGTCATCTTGCGGAGATCTGCAGAAAAGAGGCGACCCACTTCGTTTGTGGCGCCTTCGGCCACAGATCCTTCTACTATCCTAGGCGAGGGAAGCAAGGTAACCAAGTAATCCTCTTTCTTGTGCTTCAGCCCTATGAGGATATGGTGAGAAACGTGGAACATTTGAGAAAATGTGCTGTGTCGTTGAGGGGAAGAGCTTTTCTTTCGAAGGCATCTTTCTGAAGGAAGAGTGTCCCCTCCATTTGGATACAGTTTCTGATTGTTAGCTAGAATATATGGGTGTATTGTCATTCAACTTCTATAGATGGTGTCTGTCTCACTATCTGTTTGAGTGCCTGAAGGCCCCTGGAGGAGTCGTTCTGTGAGTTGTATTCAAGCTCACCCTTAGACCGAGTCAAGTTAGCGATAAGAGTCAGCTACTTTGGCCTTGTCATTCGCTTTGTTGCCATATAGATAGGTTGGAGTGCGGGTGGCCACTAACCCAACGAACGAACTTACGTGTAGGTGTGATCCTATCTGCTCTTCCACTATAGGACTAGAAATCCAGTACAACCATGTCCCTTTCTTAGGGGAAAAGCCCTCTTTGAAGGAGAATCCACTTCTGAGCGCCAAAGGCGGGCATCCGACGTCACCAAAAAGAAGGAGAAAGGCATTCAGGCACCGCAAATCCAAGAAACTCCGAATACAGGCCGTCACGAAAAGCGAAATGACCAAAGGGATTGGGGCTGTTTCGGCACCAAAAAAAGTGTCACTATGCTAAACACATCGAATATCCGCCTCTTTATGTGGGAGCGAACCATCTTCGCTTACGGGTCTACCGATCCTAAAGCTCCGATATAGATTTAAGTAACTTGGCAGAAAAAAATGCGGAAAAACGGTTTTGGATGGAAGAGGTAGGTGAGAAAGACTTTCCACTTAGAGTCAGAAGTCCACGCTAGATGACCGATCTTTATGACCTTGAGGAAAATTACCTATCTTGAATTAATACACCAAAATCAGTTATTTCAATCGATCCACGAAAGGAATTGATCACCACGATAATGTGACGCAAGGCAAAATCTGTAATTAACATCGGTTATGTGAAATAAGTCATTTGAGAAAGAAAAAAAGAGAATAGGACAATCTATATGTTTAACACAAGCGGTTAAGTCGATAGCTTTCTTAAGGAACAGCTAAAGAAAACGCTCTCACGAATCCTATTTTCTGATTATGTATGCAGCGACATTACTATTCGGAGCTTTGATCCGGCCATGTACAGCACTCATAGAGGTCCGGCTTCACGTCAGTAATCTACCACAGCCATGCTAGAATTCAGTAGAGTCCCCACTCGCCAACCGCGATGTCTTGGTTGAGAGGCCCCACCTACCCACCTTCCCACAGTTTCACTGAGGTAGTACCATCCCCAATTCGCCACTTCTTGTGTTGATGTACTAAGAAATTGGTTGAGGCAATCGACTTCAATCAGAGGAAGCACTTGTGCACATCAACTTAGGATATCCCCTCCGTTCTACACCAGATTATGCACTCACCTTTGGTATAATATAGGAAAGGAAGACGCCCTTTCAGTGCACGCCAAAGCTGCTTTGCCTAGAAGGCTTCGAAATACACTACTAGGTCCCTCATTCTCAGTCGGCCTTCACAAAGCGGTTTGCACACCTTGGACCAGCTGGACAGATGTTCCGGCCTTTCTCCTATTAAATGCATATGCCACCTTATTTTCCATTTTACCCCTAATATTCCGCCTTTGAAAGTCCAAACTCACACTTGCTCATCTTAGCATGTAGTTGATTCCGCAGAAAAAGTGTTAGCTGCAAGTGCTGTTGATGCTCCTTCAGTGTTTTACTGTCAAGAAGTATATCATCAAACCAACACAAATCTTCTGGGCTTGAACACATCATTCATGAGTGCTTGAAACGTTGCAGGAGCATTTGTAAGCCCGCATCACATTGAATTCATAGTTACAGGGTTCTGAATGAAGTTTTGGGCTTGTCTTCCTCTCTCTCATCCTGATCTGATGATAGCCAGATCTTAAGTCAATCTTGCTGTAATATTTAGCACCACTCATCCAATAGGGCATCTATGTGCTCACACAGCAGCCAAGCAGTCTGACATCGATCCCGAAGGTTCAGACTTTGGGATGTACAGTTTCAAAAGGGAAAAGGTTCAGGCGCTGGGAGACTAAGTAGCTAACAGAATACAAGTGCATAGTTTGGGTTACAGAGAGTATTCAGTCAAAAAGAACCTGGATGTTGTTATAGCATGGCTGCACCAATAATGATACGATATATGCACGTATTATGTTTTCAGATTTTTAGCAGACGCACCAAGGAAACGTCATGATGTCTTTGAGCACAGCTCTATTGAGTCTGAATTTGAGGTTGTTTTGCTCGTAAGCGGTCTTTGAATTAATATTGCTCTTTTCTTTTAACAGAGTAAATAATTGTTGCTGCTTCGATCATACGGCGCAATATTTACAATGATATTATGATAACTTGAGTGTATGTTTAAGTTTTGGCCTTTGAAGTACTTTTTTCTACTGAAACAAACCGGTGTAGTATCTGTGGGTTTAATTTTTTGTAGTGAAAACGTGCACTGATGTTCTGTTATCATTTTTTTTATTCGGTAATTTTACTGTCATAGTTTTTCTTTTCAGAATCAATTGGCCGTTGGTTCACCTTTTTTTTAGCAACCGGTGGGTTTTACTGATTAGGCCCCGATTGGGAGCAGTGTAAACTAATACTCACTCCATTCCATAATGTAGTGCATCCGCGCTTTTCGAGATTTAAATTTGACCATAATTTTAACCAACGTGGGCGACTGTGGCGAGAGCAAAATTATACCATTGAAAACTTCTTTCGAAAACGAATTCAATGGTACAATTTTTGCTCCCGCCTCAGTCGCCCACGTTGGTTAAATTAATGATCAAACTTAAATCTCGAAAAGCGTGGGCGCACTACATTATGAAATGAAGGTAGTCAACCGTGAGGCAGCGCGGCCGGCGGTCGGAAGGTGGACAGGTTCATGGAGATGAGCTCGAAGCTCGGCTCCCTCGGCCAGCATACCAACACTCCCACTGACGCCGCATCGGTGAGTCTTGTGCCGGCTCGGGCGGCGTAAGTGCGCTGCGCTTGCCGTCAAGGTCGGGGGCTCGCGGCGGCGGCTGCGGTGGCGAAGGAGTGGTTTTTTTACACCGATGGAATACCTGGGAGAAAACGGTGAGTGGATGTGTGTTTCAAAAACCGGTGGAATACAAGCGTGAGAAACCGCCGAAAACTTTACCCGCCAGAAACGATGATCCAAGCTGCGAACCAACCTGTGGTTGGATGGTTAGAGGGACTGTGGTATCCCCAGCCCACCAGGGTTCAAATCCTGGTGCTCGCATTTATTCCTGGAATTGTTTCAGGATTTCCGGCGATGCGCATTCAGTGGGAGGAGACGTTCCCGTCGACGACGAGGTGCCTACGGTGACTTCGTAAATTTCAAGATGATATGCCGGCTCAGTCTCTCGGAGGTGCTCATAGAGGTAGGGTGTGCGTGTGTGCGTTCATAGGGATGAGTGTATGCGCATGTATATGAACGCTTGCGTCTGTACTATGTTCAAAAAAAAAAAAAAAACACGATGATCCAAGCTGGCAGTCAAGTCCAATTGTTTCTTTTCCGGAGGTTTTGGACCCTGAAACGAGCATCCAAACAAGACCTTAATGTTTACACGGATATTTCCCGCAAAAAAAAATGTTTACACGGATACAAGTAACCTCCGGGGGAGCCAAAAGCCAAATATGTCTACCCACATCAAGTACAGTGGCTGCCTTATTATGGGCGTAAATGTAATATTTTCTATGCTCATGAGAGATCTCAAGTTCTAAACCCGCTAAAATGACTCCTATGACATCCGCAAAAAAAAAAGACTCCTATGAGCATCTCCAATGGCTCACCAAAAAAAATTCCCCCAACAACCACCTATTGGGGCTCCCTAATAACACTTTTCTGCTTATTGGGGATGAACGCTCTAGCAAATCACCAATAAATCTTCTACAATAACTAACCTGACCGACATGTCACACTTGGCGGTGGCACGACGGACGACGGCGATGGCGCGGCGGTCGTTGGCGGTGGCGTGCAACGGGTGGTGGCATGGTGGGTGGTGGCGGCGGTCGCCAGCGATCAGTGGTGGCCCCGGCGCTGGGCAAGGTTTTGGGTGCGGTCCGATGGTGGTGGGTGGCGGCGGTCTAAAGAGCTCTATTAACATAGACTCTCTCATGACTCTCTATCATTAAAAGAAAGTCGCAAATCCTTCTTTCGATTCTACTATCTGATGTCGTCTGTTGAAAATTGTTCTGAAATAAGGTCATATCTTCGTTATCCCAATAGTAAACCTTCTTAGTTCTCTTCGCATCTCGAAAGACACAAAAGATATGTTATTACCTTATTTATAAGTTGTCGGAGGACCTTAAAAGCCTTAATTTTTGTCTTACGCCATACTTGCCTTTTCCTTAAAGCCTACATAGACATACATAGACTGAGGGCATTCTCTGCATCCATGCTCCTAGCAAGCGCAAGTTTCCAGATGCCAGTTGCTTTAGTTCAAGCCTCAACCTTATTATGACACCTTCTAGGGCAATAAGGTTTAGGTTAAGCCCGAACAGCTTAATTTTTCACTTCTCTTACGACACAAGCAGTCAACAACTATAGTAATTGCATGCAGATAATGCTCCTGGTGAATCTAACGCACTTGCACACAATGGCTAACAGCACCCCGCTTTAGCAATCGTTGCTGCATACGGACAGACTCTGACGGTGACGGCGGTGGTGGTCTGATGGTGGTTCGTCGCGGCGTGCTGACGTGGTGTGTACTGGGGATTGAATTGAAAGAAGGCAGATCCTACTCCCTGTGTAGGTCGGTAAATAGCAATCAAACATGTACCCCCCACACGCCTCGTCTTCTGTATGGGTCGGCCCATTAAGAGTTTTTCTCCACCCGTTTTGCAAAGGTTCTAGAACCTTCCCTCAACAATTTTTTCTCTTTTCCTTTGTTTATTCTCCTATTTTTTTCCTTTTTCTTTTATTTTTTCTTTCTCATTTTTTTTATTTTCTGTTTTCTTTATTATAAGATTAATCTTTTTCTTTTCAAATTTTTTGAAATCATAAATAATTTTGAATTCATGGATTTTTAAAATCATGTAAAATTTCAAAATCGTGAAGATTTTTTATAAATTATCAACATTTTTGAATTCAAGAATATTTTTTTTAACTTTTGTAAACATTTGTTTACAACTCATGACCATTTTTCTGAAAGTCATAAACAATTTTTGACTTCTTGATATTTTTGGAATTCACAAACCTTTTTTTAAATTGGTGAACATTATTTAAACATGCGAACATTTTTGAAATTATGAAAAAAAAAATCAAACTCCGAAAATATTTTTGAACTTAATGAACATTTTTAAAGTCATGAATATTTTTCAAACTCACAAACATTTTTAAAATCCATGCACACTTTGTTGAATTCGTGATTATTTTTTGAATTCGCTATCATTTATTGAATATGTGAATTGTTTTCTTGAATTCATGAACATTTTGAAAATTCATGAACATTTTTTGCATTCACGAACATTTTTTAACTTCTTGAACTTTTTCTTGAATTCACTAATATTTTGAAGTGGCTAACTTTTTATGAATTTGTGACATTTTTTAAAATTCAGATTTTTTTTGAGATTCCAAACATTTTTTATAGAAGCAAAAAAGCAAAAGAAAAATGAAACAAAAAAAGAAGTAAAAATACGGCCAACCCACCCCCTATATGGGTCGGCCCAAAAGCGTTCTAGGGGACCGGGAGGTTGGCGCTGCCTCGCTTCCCCACGCATGGGTCGCTGAATAGGAGTTCCCTTGAAAGAAGGCCAGCCCATCGCGCTCGCCCTTGTTGAAAGGGGTGTGGTTGAATCAGTTTTTTTGGCCCAACTCCCCCAATACCAAGATTTTATTGGGGAAAGATGAGCTTTTCTTTTGGAGGCCTCGTATTTGACGCATTTTGCGTCAAACAGAGACGCGCACACAAGGGCGAGCGCGACTGGGCTGGCCCATTAGAGGCTGCAGCGAGCAGGCACTGTAAATCAACTTCAGCACTGTAGCGCTAAATTCTTGTGCGAGCGTTGTTAGCCAAGGGAGCTACTGACCGATCTTGACTATATATTGGCGCGAGACTCTAAGAACTAAAGACTGCGGCAAATCTGAAACTTTTTAAATTTCAAACGTGAACATTTTTTCAAAAAGGGAATATTTTTAGAAACGCAACACTTTCAAATCCGTGAACAAAATTTAGAAAATTCAACATTTTTTTGAAAAAACTGAATTTCATTGAATCTATGAACAAGGTTTGAAATTCTGAACAAAATTTTAAAATGTGAACAAAATTTTAAAACAATATAATTTTTTAAAAAGAGGAACATTTTTTCAAACTCGTAAACAAAAATTGAAAAGGCGAACAATTTTTTGATTTAAGAACAAATTTTGAAAACATGATTTTTTTTATTTGTGAATAAATTTTAACAAGCACAATTTTAAAATTCAGGAACATTATTTGAATTTGTGAATAAGTTTAAAAAATTTGAGCATTTTCTTGGCAAAAGTGAACACTTTTTAAATCTCGTGAACAAATTTAAAAATGTGAACAATTTTTCGGAAACACAAACATTTTTTGAAATTTCCTAACAATTTTTGAAAACAAGAAATGCTTTTTGTCATGTTTATAAAAAATAAAAAATAAAAACAAATATGATTTTTTTACAAAAGGCGAACACTTTTCAAATTATGTGAACATATTTTGAAAAAACTCAAGCATTTTCGGAAAATATGAATATTTTTATGAAGATATGAATATTTTTTTAAAAGGGGAACATTTTCTGAAACTATTAACAAAATTTGAAAACGTGAACAACTTTCAGAAGAGCGCGCATTTTATGATAACATGATTTGTTTTTGAAAATCCCCGCATATTATTGGAAACATGAACATTTATTGAAATTTTCCAACAATTTTTTACAATGGCAACATTTTTTGGGAACGCAAACATATTTTGCACACGTGAACATTGTTTGAAACTCCCGAACAAATTTGGCAACGCGAACATTTATGAAATTTGCAAAAAAATATTCAAAAATACGAGCATTTAAAAAAATTGAAAAGGAAAAAAGTAAACAAAAAAGGAAGGAAAAACCGGAAAAGAGAAAAAAGGAAAAAAAAGGAGAGAAAAAGCAAAAAAAAATAAACAGGAAAGAAGAAAATAAAAAAAGAAACAGAAACAGAAAAAAAAAGGAAGGAAAAAAACCGGGTCAGGAACCTTCTAGAAGGTTCCTAAAATCAAAAAAACTGGCTGGGAATCTCTACAAGGTTCCCAAAAACGGATAGCTGAAAGATTAACGGGCCAGCCCAGATTGCGTCGCTCGCTCTTGAAGCTTGTGCGAATCCTCGACAACTTGACGCGGCGTGCGTCGTATAGGATTTTCCATTCTTTTTTGACGGGCCAGCCCAGCTGAAAGAGGAGTTTTGAGGATGCTCTAACTACAGTTAAGTTATCATATTTGCCGCAGGATCCTGAACGCCCACAGAGGCCCGCATCGAGTATTTTATATGTAGCAGGGCTCAACCCATGACGAGTCATACCTTGCTTAGTGCAGAACCATTTCAGCAATGAGAGAGAATTCGAATGTTTGAAGGTTTTTTTCTTTCTTTCAGGAAACCTTTCAAGAGCTGGTTCTGTAGCTAACTTGTAACTCTTCTTAATTAATGATTCATCAAACACGTCCCATCTGCTGGAATGGGTAGTGGGATTTACCCTTAGTTTGATCAATTACTAATCGAAACAAATATTTCATGCTTGGATGAATTTAGTGAATAACAATGGGTATGTACCTCAAATGGTAGAGCGCTTATCAATGCTATTAAGAGGCAGGGGGGTCAATACCTCCCATCTCCAATTCTATGTTTTTTCTTTGTCGTATATCACTTTTCTTAGAGAAGTAACTAGACCTAGGAGATTTTGATGTTGCATGGGCTTGTTTTCTTGGGCCTTTGTTAGGCTGGGAGGTAGAGGCACAGTCCAGGATGAGCCGAACACTTTTAGTGCAAACCATTTCATCAGCGAAGAAGATTGCAAAATTTGGCAGATTTATTTTGCGGGATATTTGACCGATTTTTTTTTGTGGGAAAAGATTCAAACTATTCATCATCTCTCAAGGCACTACAAAGAACACTAGAAGTACATCCAGGTCCATAGACCACCTAGTGATGACTACAAGCACTGGAGTGAGCCGAAGGCGTGCCGCCTTCATCGCCCTCCCTCACCGGAGCCGGGCAAAACTTATTGTAGTAGACACTCAGGAATTCGTCGTGTCAAGGCCCCATGAGACCAACACACCATAACAACAACCGCCGCCGATGAAGAGAAACGTAGATCGGAAGAATCCAACCTGTAGACACAGAAGCAAATACGAGTGAAAACTAGATCCAAGGGGATCAAATAAAGACCAACACCGACCGAATCATGTGTGATCAGTCAGAGACACACCCTCCGATGATGCTAGAGGCACCGCCGGGACGGGGGTTAGGCATGGAGAACCTTATTCCATCTTCAGGGAGTCGCTGCCGCTACGCCTTACTGAGCAGGACACAAAACCTAATCAAACGTAAGAAAACACCTAAAAGAAGAAGAATCACGAGACGGACCAGCGGTGGTCCCGACAGGAGGCAGATGCAACCCTAGCCGCATGTTCGCTTATTTTCTTCCACGGGAAGAAAGAAAAGACAATACAATTATTTGGCAGAATTTCTACTCTAGGGAACCTCGCAAGAGTTGGTTCGTCAGCAGACTTGTGGCTCTTAGTTATGATCCAAACACGTTCTACTCTGCATATTCTATCGCCTTAAAAAGAGCTACGAACAGAAGGATGAATGGTCGAGGAACGCAAAGTCAAAATGACGCCACCATGAGCCATCTAGAAAGACAAGAGTTAAGCTAGCTGTATGTATATGCTATTTGTTAAAATAAATGAATATCTTTAGGTCAGGTTAAGTTACGTTTTTTTTTCCTATATGGACCAACAAGTTGATGTAGAAACACTCATTGACCAAGGCCAAGGGCAGGAAGCAAAAAAACGTGATATGATGATGGCATTTGCATATTGTGAAGAAAAAACATCTTTGAAAAGCACTCGTGATAGTACAATTGGCAGCTTCCACCTTACTGTCCAGCATTAATAGCTACATTAGTATCCCCGAAAAAAAAAAAGCTACATTAGTAGATTGCTTCACGTCAGCGATCTGTGTGCTTTACCTAATCTTGCTAACAGAAGATGACAATGACAATGACACTAGCTATGATGTACCAACAAAAATAATGAATGTGGTATGATTTCACAGGAGAAATCTAACTCATCGTGCAACATGTACACTCATCGAAGGCTCACAAATGAATCGATCGCACAAACCATCGGACACATGATAATAAATCGGTCATGAATTATGTATGTATAGTTGTATACTGACAAAGACCTCACTTTTATTTTCCAAGAACACTTGACCAAGACCTCACAAATTATGCTCTCTTTTCCGAAAGATGTGATTTTATGAGGTGTAATTTAATCTTCGTTTGATTAATTTCTAATCACAGGTAATTACATTTTAATGCTTGTGTTAATTAAGTAAATATCAAAGGGGATGTAGCTCAAATGGTAGAGCGCTTATAGAAGCTAGTAAGAGGCAGGGGGGTCGATACCTCCCATCTCCAGTTCTGTTTTTCTATATATCGTTTTTTTCCTGCAGCAAAACTAACCGTGTTGTGACATTTTTCATATATCGTTTCCCTGCAGCAAAACTAACCGTGTTGTGACGCTGCATGGGCTGCTTCTTAGAACTTTATTGGGCTGTAATGTAAAGGCTCGGCCAAGAATGAGCCGAACCTAGTGTAGAGCGCAGCCCAGTTCAGCACTGAAGAACTCAAATTTTGGCAAATTTTACACGCCATTAAACCTCTCAAAAGAGCCAACCTTTTTCTTTGCCAATCTCAAGAGAGCAGACCTGTGGATCTTAACCACGTTCCACTTTGCATATTATATCGCTTTGAACAAGCTATATATGAGCATAAAGTCGTAGTGTGAGGAATGTAAAGTCAAATTGAAGCCACCACGAGAGCCGTCCAAAAATACAAGTTCAGCTAGCTGTAGGCTGTTCATTCGTCAAAATAAATGAATTTTTTGTTCAGGTCAACTTACATCTGTTTCTTTTCCAATATCAACACCTACAAGTTGACGTAGCAACACTTGTCTTTTCAAGTTCATACCACATTCATTAGGCATGGAAACTAAAAAAAATAAACTTTGCACACAAATATATATAATCCCTTTTTTGTTCTACAATTTGCCTCGTTTGCCATGTTTCCATGTGATTTCATGACACTATAGCAAAAACAACATGAACTAATGGCACCATTTTTTTTCTTATAGAGTTCATCATTATTATGTATAACTGCCGAGACATCACAAATTGAGCCATCACACGCATCATAGGCATGATGATAAATGATGGTCCCTTTTTCGGAGCATATGAGATAATTATGACGATCCATCATGTTGGTGTGAGGTTCACGTAAGCCCATGCAGATCGATGGATGGATGATGTTTTTATCCCTGTGATTATAAGACAAAAAAGCGTCTTAGTTTGATCAATCATTGCCTGCTGTGTCTTGTCACCTACTCATCCGTACAACACTTGGAGTTAGATTACGTGACACTTGCATTAATATGTTTCATATATGGCCACAAACGGACAAGCCTGCAGCCGGTCGGTCTCCTAATTAGGCCAAAAGAGTTGGGGTCATTGTTATTAAAAAGGGAATGGATAGCACCTAACCGGGACAGCGAGCAGGATTTGTGTGCCAAATCTGTCACTTCATTGTGAAAGCTGCATCGCCCTCAAATGTTAAAAACTAACAACACCTTTTGTCAGTTGCTTGTTTAATTATAAGATAGACACAGCTAGGCTGTCTGGGCAACTGGTGTCAGATTCAGCTCACCTTCAAGAGAAAGCGATTGATGGAAATCCTACTCTCATGACTTGAGATTAGATACGAATTATTTACCGTTCATCCGTGCTCTTCATTATGTAGTCCCTTGATGTGGGATGTCCGGCTATTATAAGTTGGGTGGTATTGCACCTAATTGACATTGCACGATTAAGACAACCTAGCTAGGTGTATATACATGCACTTTGGGCATCTCGAAGGCTGACCCGCAAATAGCTCTGATCTATGTCTGTTTTTATGTCTGGACGTGGTCCGCGGACATGATACGGGAGAGAGCCATCCATCCCTTTTCACAAATTAATCCTTATTTTCCGGTTGGGAGAAGAGAGAGGAGGGGGACCATGCATGTGCGTAGATAGAAAAGAGAGGAGGACCACGCGGAGGCTTTTGTTAAGTGGATGTCCGGACTCCGATATAGCTTCCTCACGTTTGTCTCGGATTTGCCGGAAAACAGACGTCCGGACCACTTCGCGGACCGATAAGGGTCCCATTGGATTGCAAAAGTGAACAAAAATGTCCGATCGGACATATACCGGAGTTTTGAGGGTCTCTGTTGGAGATGCCCTTAGGTCATGTTTGGATTGTCGTTTCACTTTTAAATACATCTGTAAAGGATACACCTCTCGCCCCATCGTTTTGTTTGCAACACAAAATTACTCAGCGGTCGGTAAAATACAGGTGTAAGTTAAACACCTCCGCATTAGAATACACAGATCCCAAGCACGCCCTTAATAAATATTTCATGCTTGGATGAATTTAATAAATAACAATGGGGATGTAGCTCAAATGGTAGAGCGCTTATCAATGCTAGTATTAAGAGGCAGGGGGTCAATACATCCCATCTCCAATTCTACTTTGTTTTTTCTTGGTCGTATATCACTTTTTTTTAGAGAAGTAACTAGACCTAGGAGATTTTATTCTGCATGGGCTTGTATCTTGGGCCTTTGTTAGGCTGGGAGGTAGAGGTCCAGTCCAGGATGAGCCGAACACTTTTGGAGTGCATCCCATTTCAGCAGCAAAGAAGATTGCAAAATTTGGCAGATTTATTTTGCGGGATATTTGACCGAATTTCTTTTATTTTGCGGGAAAACTTTCAAACTATTCATCATCTGTCAAGGCACTACAAAGAACACTAGAAGTATATCCCGGTCCATAGACCACCTAGCGACAACTAAAAGCACTGGAGCAAGCCAAAGGCGTGCCGCCTTCATTGCCCCTCCCTCACCGGAGCCGGGCAAAACTTATTGTAGTAGACACTCAGGAAGTCGTCGTGCTAAGGCCCCATGAGACCAACACACAAGAACAGCAACCGTCGCCGATGAAGAGAAGCGTAGATCGGAAGGATCGAATCTGTAGACACAGGAGCAAATACGAGTGAAGACTGGATCCAAGGGGATCGAACAAGGACCAACACCGACCGAATCATGTGTGATCAGTCGCAGACACACCCTCCGATGATGCTAGAGGCACCGCCAGGACGGGGGTTCGGCGGGAGAATCCTATTCCATCTTGATGGATCCGCCGCCGCCATGCCTTCTTGAGCACGACACAAACCCTAATCAAACGTAAGAAAACACCTAAAAGAAGAAGAACCACAAGGCGGACCAGCGGTGGTCCTGTCGGGAGGCAGATGCAACCCCAGCCGCATGTTCGCTTCTTTTCTTCCACGGGAAGAAAGAAAAGATGATACAATTATTTGGCAGAATTTCTCTCCAGGGAAACTCGCAAGAGCTGGTTCGTCAGCTGACTTGTGGCTCTTAGTTATGATCCAAACACGTTCTACTCTGCATATTCTATCGCCTTAAAAAGAGCTACGAACAGAAGGATGAACGCAAAGTCAAAATGACGCCACCACGAGCCATCTAGAAAGACAAGAAGTTCAGTTAGATGTATGTATATGGGACGTGAAGTTTTTGCACCCGAGCTCAAATGAGCTCAGGTGAACAGTAAATTCGAAAAATATTTAAAAATTGTTCAAAAAAATCTGAATTTTTTTCTGGAAAACTTTGACAAATGTTCTAAGAGCTTGCAAAATTTCATCATGAAAACATATTTGTGGAAGTCGTGGCAAAAAAACAAAATCGATACTCTGAAAATGCTACTTTCGAAAGCATTTTGGAGCACTAATTTTGTTTTTTTGCCCCGACTTCCACAAATGTGATTTCGTGCTGAAATTTTGCAAGCTCTTAGAACATTTGCCAAAGTTTGTCATAAAAAAAATTCAGATTTGTTTGAACATTTTTAAAATATTTTTCGAATTTACTGTTCACCCAAGCTCATTTGAGCTCGGGTGTAGAAAGGCACTTTTGATGTATATGCTACTATTCGTTAAAATAAATGAATATCTATAGGTCAGGTTAAGTTACATTTTTTTTGTTTTCCGATATGAACCAACACGTTGATGTAGAAACACTCGTTGATCAAGGTCGAGGGCAGGAAGCAAAAAACGTGATATGATTATGGCAGTTGCATATTGTGAAGAAAAAATAATCTTCGAAAAGCACTCGTGATAGTACAATGGGCAGCTTCCCCCTTATTGTCCAGCATTAATTGCTACATTAGTAGATTGTTTCACGTCAGCGATCTGTGTGCTTTACCTAATCTTGCTAACATTAGTAAGGATATCATGATCGAAAACATCTCTGGATTACCAGAGACCACAGGATCGGCGGGTTCCGAGATGGAACCTGTCCGGGTGCAATGAAACTTTTATCATGGAACTGTCATGGAATGCTTTCTCATGCGGCAGTTCGTTCGCTCCTGGATCTTCAGGAGCAGGTGAGACCGGATGTTCTTTTTTTAGCTGAAACTCATCTCAATAATAATAAAGCAGATGATATCCGTCGGAAGTTAGGTTTTACCTTCATGTTTGTGGTCGAGAGTGATGGCCGTTCGAGAGGACTTGCTATGTTTTGGAATGATGACAATAAAGCGGAGTATGAATATGTGTCTCCAAATTGCATTGATGTTATTTTCATCTCCAGTAATAATGTGAAGTGGCGTATGACGGGCTTCTACGAAGTCTTGGACATGTTTGAGGCATCTCTTCTCAGGGCCGAAGTTGCCGTGGATCGTCATTGGTGACTTTAATGAAATCATGTTCAATACCGAAAAAGATGGCGGCAATCCTCGTCCTGCTGGTATGATCCATGCTTTCAGAGAATGTTTAGATGATTGCGAGTTATATGATATGGGAGCTGTTGGAGACAAATTTACTTGGCGTCGTGCGGAGGTACGAGAGCGCCTAGACAGAGCAGTGTGCAATAACTTGTGGTCGAGCATATTCCAGAAAACAGAGGTGCTGAATGAGCAACACTATAGGTCCGATCATCGGCCAGTTCTTGTGGATACTGAGTTCTTTGATGCTAGGCAAATACACAAGCGGTCGGGTAACAGAAAGTTTGAGGCTAGATGGCTTGCAGAGGAAACGGTACAGGAAATAGTAACGACTGCATGGGAGAAGGCGAAGACCCACGAGCTTGGTCCATCCCTTGCTGCACGCACACAGGCCGTTCATGCAGACCTACACCACTGGGATCAGACGGTCCTAAAAGGTCCGAGGAACCGGATAAAAAATCTTAAGAAGGAACTTGAAAAACTGAAACAAGGAAGCCCGTCCCATGATTCTTGGGCTAGACAGAAGGAGATTCAACTTCTTATTGAAAATCTGTATGAACAGGAGGAGATGCATTGGGCCCAAAGAGGACAAGCAAACTGGTTATTACACGGCGACAGAAACACGGATTTTTTCCATAATTCGGCAACGGCAAGGAAAAAAAGAAACTTAATCAAGCGATTATTGGATGATACAGGTGTTTGGAAGGAAGGGGAAGAGATGAATCAACATGTTCTTTCCTACTTTTCAGAATTGTTTTCTTCTGGTTCTCCTGACATGCAATCTGATGTGTTTGATAAAGTGCCATGTAAGGTGTCTCAAGCAATGAACTCCGCGTTGACAGAACCGTTTACAACAGAAGAGGTAAAAGCAGCCCTATTTAGTATCGGTGATCTTAAAGCCCCGGGTCCGGATGGACTTCATGCGGTTTTCTATAAACGGTTTTGGCACATATTGGGAGATGACCTAGTGGGAGAGGTGCTTGCGGCGGTGAATTCTTATACTATCCCTGAGGGATGGAATGATACCACCATCGTAATGATTCCAAAGGTCAAATCTCCGGAGAAGGTAACTGAATTCCGCCCTATTAGCCTATGTAATGTGGTCTATAAAGTCATATCAAAAATGTTGGCAGCTCGCATGAAAAAAATTCTTCCAGATTCTATCAGTCAAACTCAAAGTGCTTTTGTTCCCGGTCGTTTGATTACTGATAATATTTTGGTTGCTAATGAGAGCTTTCATACTATAAAGAAGAGGAGGAAAGGAAAAAAAAAAGGTATTTGTGTAGTTAAACTTGATATGCACAAAGCATATGATCGTGTGGAATGGGACTTTTTGGAGAAAATCATGTTGAAGCTGGGGTTCCATAAGAATTGGGTGAGAATGATAATGGCATGTGTAAAATCTGTTAGGTATCGAGTGAGGATTAATTCTGATGAAAGTGACCAGTTCATCCCTTCGAGGGGGCTCCGTCAGGGGGACCCACTGTCTCCATATTTATTTCTCCTGTGTACAGAAGGGCTCACCAGTTTATTATCTCATGCGGAATGGGGTGGCCAACTGAAAGGGGTTCAGGTATGCCACGATGCACCCACAATTTCAAACCTTCTTTTTGCTGACGATTCATTGATTTTAATGCAAGCTGATGCGGAGAACGCTAACTGCTTGAGAAGAATTCTGCTGGATTATTGTAATGTGTCAGGCCAACTTGTTAGTGACCAGAAATCAAGTATATTCTTCAGCCCCAACACAAGAGTAGAAGATAGGAAGGCAATATGTA
The DNA here is from genome assembly GCA_039707655.1 of Elymus sibiricus. Classification (NCBI taxonomy): domain Eukaryota; kingdom Viridiplantae; phylum Streptophyta; class Magnoliopsida; order Poales; family Poaceae; genus Elymus; species Elymus sibiricus. The sequence goes on from CM077668.1 coordinate 443,223,856, forward strand.
CTACTTTGAATATTTTGACAGAAACCTTGACAGATAAACATTTGGGACTCCCGGCAATTGTGGGAGCCGACATAAGTGATTCTTTCCAATTCCTTGTTGACCGGGTTTTGAAGAGAATTAGTGGATGGAAGGAAAAACTTTTGTCTATTGGGGGAAAGGAAGTGCTGTTGAAAACTATTGCACAAGCTATACCAACTTTTGTGATGTCCGTGTTTAAAATCCCAAAACAAATTTGTAAAGGGATTACTGACGGTATGTCTCGATTTTGGTGGGGTGATGATGCAAATACCAATAAAATGCACTGGTTTGCTTGGTGGAAAATGTGTGTTCCGAAGAAAAATGGAGGTATGGGATTCAGAGATATTCATTGTTTCAATTTATTAGCTCTTCTTGCGAAGCAGGCGTGGAGATTAATTGAAAATCCAGATTCCTTGTGTGCCTTGGTGCTGAAAGCCAAATATTACCCATCTGGAGATTTACTAAATGTGGAGATAAAAAAAGGTAGTTCTTTCACTTGGCAGAGTATTTGTGAAGGAATAAAAACTTTGAAAAAAGGCCACATATGGAGGGTTGGTGATGGAAGTAACATAGATATTTGAAAGGATGAATGGATCCCAAATAGTGTCACGAGGAAGGCCATCACAAATAGAGGTCAGAACATTTTGTCTCAAGTTAATGATCTAATCAATCCAAGTACTAACCAGTGGGATGAGGAGTTGATAAGAAGTGTTTTCTGGCCGGTTGATGCTCACAGAATTCTTTCTATTCCATTGGCTTCGTACCATATGGATGATTTTGTGGCATGGACATTGACTCCTTCAGGTTCGTTCTCAGTTAAACTGCTTACCATGTTGAGTGGGAGGCTCGGTATGGCAGTAAGTGTGATCAGGGGCGCTATGACCAAGGTACTAGGCCTCATCCTATATGGGAGTCAATATGGAAATTGAGAGTGCCAGGCAAGGTTAAAATTTTCTCTTGGCGGGTGATGCATGGCATATTACCATGTCGAGTTATACTTGCAAACCGCCATATCAAGGTCTCGGGACAATGTCCAGTTTGTGATCGTGGCGCCGAGGATTTGAAACATATGTTATTCACATGTCTGAGAGCGAAAAAAGTTTGGAAGGAATTGGGCCTACACATCCTGATAAACGAGGTATGCTCGAGATTCTCAGAGGGACAACAAATTTTTGAATATTTGCTTTCGGCGAGGACTCCAATCGAACATGTACTGGGCTGTCAAACAAATCCTGAGATGTTGGCAGACACTTGTTGGTACATATGGTGGGAGCGGCGTCAACACTATAATGAAGAGAAGGTTCAGTCACCGGAACGATCAGCAATGGCTATCCGGGTGCTTGCTGCAAACTTCTTTGTAGCTTCAAGCAACAGACCGAGGGTGAGGAAAGTGACTTGGAATCCTCCGCCTAGAGACTTTGTAAAGGTTAACGTTGACGCTTCTTTCGATGAGGACACACTCCAAGGCACTACTGGGGCTATAATCAGAGATAACAAGGGAAGGTTTGTGGCTGCTAGAAACTCAAAAATCTCTGCAGTTCATGATGTTGTGACTGCCGAAGCTATGGCACTCAAGGAGGGTCTCTTGCTGGCCGAAGGGATGGGATGTAACAGGTTGATTATTAGCTCTGATAGCACTGAAGTTATTGAGGCCATGGAGAGTGACATGCATGCTGCGGGTAATGCAGCGGCGATCTTCAATGATTGCTACTACATGTCTAGAGAGTTTGTGAAAATTTCTTTCGAACATGAGAACCGAGAGGCAAATACAATTGCTCATGAACTTGCCCAGCTTGCTAAATATAATGATTCTAGCACATGGATAGATGTTCCTTCTCCCTCAATTGTATCTCTTTTAGTCAATGACGTAACTTTATTTTCCAATAAATAAAGAGATACTTTTGCTTGTCAAAAAAAAAATCTTGCTAACAGAAGATGTCATGGCGCTTTTTTTTTTTGAAATAACCACATATATTTGATTAAACAAACGAATTACAAATAGTACACATGTGGTCATTACAAGAGTACAACTATTTACGGTGATTGACGATTTTAGGAGACATACATAGTGCCTTGCAATATTGCATCAAAGACTCTGCAAGAAAAAAACTAAAATTTCACTATGACAGAATCTTGTGCCATGCCGAAACGTCGCCCACCATCGTCCTCCACCGCCACCGAGGCAACACTAAAGAAAGAATGGAACTAACGTCATACCCAGAACTAGAGGAGCACCTTCACGTATACAATGATGCTTTTCGAGCCGAGGAACCGGACCGCCGCAAGCGACGAGACCGAGGCTTTGTGGCACGTCGACTGGGGTTCTTCCCCGTGTCCTCTAGATCCCAACGTCGTCAACTTTATCCGATGCGATCGAAGAAGAGGAACGCCACTACTTGCCACCATCCACGCACCCCATTGCAAGACCAAACACAATCGAGACAGTCGACACCAACGCTACCTGGCAGAGTGCCGTGTGCCGACCATCAAACACAAATCTCATTGGATCTGAAGACCGGCAAGAAGACCGAGCCACCTGCTCCCCGGCGCCACCCAATAGAGCGCCACCGAGATGGGGGAAGAGCAGAAGCAGATTATTTCGACGCGGCGCCGTCCCCACCATTGATGCAGCACCTCTGAAACAAACTATGCCTATTATATCTCCCTACCGAAGAAAAACTGCTGGGTCCCCGCCCGCTCCTGCCGCCGGAGCGGCAGATGGAGAGGACGAGGACCCACAGCGTTGCCGGTGGCGAGAGAAGGAGGCAAGAAATCGCCTCCCGATCGCCGCTTTGAAGCGGTTCGGGGAGCAGCGAACGAAGTGGTAACCGAATGCTAGTTTTCGAAGATGTCATGGCACTAGCTATGATGTACCAGCAAAAATAATGAATGTGGTATGATTTCGCAAGAGAAATCTAACTCATCATGCATCATGTACATATCTGTTGGGCTGTAAGATAAAGGCCCAGCCAAAATAAATGAATCTTTTGTTCAGGTCAACTTACATCTGTTTCTTTTCCAATATCAAAACCTACAAGTTGACATAGAACACTTGTCTTTTCAAATTCATACCACATTCATTAGGCATGGCAACTAACTTTGCACACAAATATAATCCCTTTTTTTCTTTAATTTGCCTCGTTCGCCATGTTTCCATGTGATTTCATGATACTATAGCAAAGACAATACGAACAAACGGCACTATTTTTTCCCTTATAGAGTTCATTATTATGTATAACTGCCGAGACGTCACAAATTGACAAATCACACGCACGATAGGCACGAAGATAAATGATTTTCCCTTTTTCGGAGCATATGAGATAAGGGTGATGATCCGTCATCTTGGTGTGAGGTTCACGTAAGCCCATGTAGATCGATGGACGACATTATTTCCCCCATGATTAAGACAAAAAAAGAGTCTTAATTTGATCGATCATTGATTGCTTGTGTCTTGTCACGTACTCATCCGTACAACACTTGGAGTTAGATTACGTGACAGTTGCATTAATACATTTTTTATGTGGCCACAACAGGACAAGCCAGGCAGCCAGCCGGTCCCCTAATTAGGCCAAAAGAGTTGGGGTCAGTGTGATCAAAAAAGAAAGGATAGCCCCCACTAGTAGAAAACAGACCTTTCGTCCGCCCCTTTAGTCCCGGTTTGATTACGGCCCGGGACTAATGTGACCATTAGTCCCGATTCCAACGGCTAGGAGCGGTCGGTGGCAGCAGATACAAACCGGGACTAAAGGGGTGGTGGCCGGCTGGTGTCAGGCTGGGGCCCCACGATCCCCTTTAGTCCCGGTTTGTATCACAAACCGGGACTAGAGGTTGACCTTTAGTCCCGGTTTGTGATACAAACCGGGACTAAAGGGGTGGTGGCAGGCTGGTGTCAGGCTGGGGCCCCAAGAGCCCCTTTAGTTCCGGTTTGTATCACAAACCGGGACTAGAGGTGGACCTTAAGTCCCGGTTTGTATAACCAACCGGGACTAAAGACTTCCCTATATAAACCCTTCTTCTTCCAGCCCGAGCCCATTCCCTCTGTTTTCCCCTTTCTCTCCTCTGTTCTTCCCCTTGCTCGAGCTCATCCTCCATTTTTGCCAAAGATTTGTCAAGATTTGAAGGCACCCCATCTATCCAAGTGTTCACAAAGGTTAGCAACTTTGTCCTTTCATCTCTCATTGCTAGATTAGCTCGTGCAATGCTCTATAAGTATAGTGATTTGTGGGTTTTAGTTTGGGAGTAATTATGTGGGAGTTTATTTGATTTATATGCAATTTGAGCACAAATTAATTTCTTAGTTTGCATATGTGTAGGTGCGGTTTACTTAGTGTCTTCCCGTCCCCATCCTAACCACCGTCGATCGCCCGCACCGTCCCGTCGCCGGCACCACCTTGGTGAGCCTCTTGTTCTTATCCTTTTTATATAAAAAAATCTTATCTGTGTGATTTAGATAGTTACTTAGATAATTTTCTTACTTGTATGATTGTTTGTTATACATAGTGCCATGACTTTGATATCCGTCCCCGTCGGCCCTCGTCCGGTTTATGATTCGGATGTGGTATATTCTCTTTTATAACTATTTGTTGCATTTCGTGTTTATGACAATTATGCCCATCAAGTTGACATAGATATTTTTATCTAGGAGATATGTGAACCGGAAATTGCAACCGACCCTCTTGTCGAGAAGTTAAATTTAGTTGAAAAAGAAAACGAGTATTTGAAAGAAAAATTGAAAAAATTTGAAGAAGAGAAGATGAAATTGGAGTTGTATGTTGCCGATGTCGTCGATGATCACAAGATCAAGATTGATGCAATGCGCTTGAAGATTAGAAAGATTAGAAAATATGCCGTTAATAAAGAGGCTTGGTATCATTATGCTGTTGGATCAATTATTACCTTAGTTGCGATTTTGATCGCATTTGTTTTTGCATTTAAATGCTTTAGCTAGATAGTTTTATGTTCTTTTATGAGAATAAGTGTGTATGAACTTTATTTATGAACTTGTATTAATTTGGTCTTTTCGGTGTTGTGTAATGAAGATGAGTCGGCAATGGATGTACGATGACCGACGCTCTCCCCAGTTCATTAATGGCGTGCATAGTTTTCTGCGTGCGGCTGAGGCAAACAAGCGGAATGGTTTTATGTGTTGTCCATGTGGTGTCTGTAAGAATGATAGGAATTACTCTAGCTCAAAAGTCATTCACGTCCACCTGTTTACGTCCGGTTTCATGTCCGGCTATAACTGTTGGACCAAGCATGGAGAAAGAGGGGTTCTAATGGAAGAGAATGAAGAAGAAGAGGATGATGACAACTATCCCGAGTTCCCTGAATACGATGGTACTACAATGGGGGAAGAGAATAAAGAAGAAGAAGCTGAAGAAGAGGCATCAGATGAGCCCGCTGATGATCTTGGTCGGACCATTGCTGATGCAACGAGAAACTGCGAAAGTGAAAAGGAGAAGTTGAAGTTGCAGCGCATGTTAGAGGATCACAAAAAATTGTTGTACCCAAATTGCGAAGATGACAAGAAAAAGCAGGGTACCACACTGGAATTGCTACAATGGAAGGCAGAGAATGGTGTATCTGACAAGGGATTTGAAAAGTTGCTGAAAATAATGAAGAAGAAGCTTCCAAAGGACAACGAACTGCCCGACAGTACGTACGAAGCAAAGAAGGCTGTCTGCCCTATAGGATTAGAGGTGCAGAAGATACATGCATGCCCTAATGACAGCATCCTCTACCACGGTGAGGAGTACGAGAATCTGAATGCATGCCCGGTATGCGTTGCATTGCGCTATAAGATCAGTCGCGATGACCCTGGTGATGATGTTGAGGGCGAGCGCCCCAGGAAGAGGATTCCTGCCAAGATGATGTTGAGTGGCGGGACTTTGCAGATGACGCAAGGAACGTATGGTTTGGTTTAAGTGCAGATGACATTAATCCTTTTGGGGAGCAGAGCAGCAATCATAGCACCTGGCCTGTGACTCTATGTATCTATAACCTTCCTCCTTGGTTGTGCATGAAGCGGAAGTTCATTATGATGCCAGTGCTCATCCAAGGCCCCAAGCAACCCGGCAACGACATTGCTGTGTACCTAAGGCCATTAGTTGAAGAAACTTTTATAGGTGTGGGACATAAAAGGTGTACGTGTGTGGGATGAGCACAAACAGCAGGAATTTGACCTACGAGCATTGCTGTTTGTAACCATCAATGATTGGCCTGCTCTTAGTAACCTTTCAGGACAGACAAACAAGGGATACCACGCATGCACGCACTGTTTAGATGAGACCGAAAGTATATATTTGGATAAATGTAAGAAGAATGTGTACCTGGGACATCGTCGATTTCTTCCGATCAAGCATCTCTTAAGAAAGAAAGGCAAGCATTTCAAAGGTGAGGCAGATCACCGGAAGAAGCCTTGCCACCGTACTGGTGATGATATACTTGATATGGTCAAGGATTTAAAAGTAATCTTTGGAAAGGGTCTTGACGGACAATCTGTTCCTAATGACGCCGACGGACACGCACCCATGTGGAAGAAGAAATCTATATTTTGGGACCTACCCTATTGGAAAGACCTAGAGGTCCGCTCTGCAATTGATGTGAGGCACGTGACGAAGAATCTTTGCGTGAACCTGCTAGGCTTCTTGGGCGTGTATGGGAAGACAAAAGATACACCGGAGGCACGGGAGGACCAGCAACGTATGCACGGAAAAGACGGCATGCATCCAAAGCAGTATCAAGGTCCTGCTAGCTACGCTCTTACCAAAGAAGAGAAGGAAATCTTCTTTGAATGCCTGCTCAGTATGAAGGTCCCGTCTGGCTTCTCGTCGAATATAAAGGCAATAATAAATATGGCAGAGAAAAAATTCCAGAACCTAAAGTCTCATGACTGCCACGTGATTATGACGCAATTGCTTCCGGTTGCATTGAGGGGGCTTCTACCGGACAACGTTCGATTAGCCATTGTGAAGCTATGTGCATTCCTCAATGCAATCTCTCAGAAGGTAATCGATTCAGAAATCCTACCAAGGTTACAGAATGATTTGGTGCAATGTCTTGTCAGTTTCGAGTTGGTGTTCCCACCACCATCCTTCTTAAATATCATGACGCACGTAATAGTTCACCTAGTCGACGAGATTGCCATTCTGGGTCCTGTATTTCTACACAATATGTTCCCCTTTGAGAGGTTCATGGGAGTCTTAAAGAAATATGTTCATAACCGTGCTAGGCCAGTAGGAAGCATCTCCAAGGGCCATGAAACAGAGGAGGTCATTGAGTTTTGTGTTGACTTTATTCCTGACCTTAAGCCGATTGGTGTTCCCAAATCGCGGCATGAGGGCAGACTGGGTGGAAAAGGCATGCTAGGAAAGGATTCAGTAATATGTATGGACGGGCATTCTTGGGCGCAAGCACACTACACAGTTCTACAAAATTCCAGCTTGTTGGCTCCCTATATCGAGGAACACCTGGATAGTGTACGCTCCAAGAACCCGGAGCAGTCTGAGCCCTGGATCAAACGTACACACATGGCGTCATTCGGCGGTTGGGTGCACACACGTCTCATGCATGACGGCACTGTTGGAGATGAGCTGTACTTGCTGGCCAAGTCACCATCTTCGACTATATCGACTTTCAAATGGTACGAGATAAATGGGAATACATTTTACACGATCGCCTAAGATAAAAAGAGCACCAACCAAAACAGTGGTGTCCGCTTTGATGCAGCAAACACCAATAGGCCAAAGGACACATATTATGGTTACATAGAGGAGATATGGGAACTTGACTATGGACGTGATTTGAAGGTCCCTTTGTTTCGGTGCAAATGGTTCAATCTGACTGGAGGCGGGGTAAAGGAAGACCCGCGGTACGGAATGACAACAGTGGATCTCAACAATCTTGGGTACACAGACGAACCATTCGTCCTAGCCAATGATGTGGCGCAGGTTTTCTACGTGAAGGACATGTCTGTTGGGGAACGTTGCATGGAAAACAAAAAATTTCTACGCACACGCAAGATCTATCCATGGAGATGCATAGCTATGAGAGGGGGAGTGTGTGTACGTACCCTCGTAGACCGTAAGCGGAAGCGTTAGAACAAGGCGGTTGATGTCGTCGAACACTTCACGATCCAACCGACCGAGCACCGAACGTACGGCACCTCCGCGTTCAGCACACGTTCAGCTCGGTGACGTCCTCGACTTCTTGATCCAGCAAGACGGCGAGGTAGTGGATGAGTTCCGGCAGCACGACGACGTGGTGACGGTGATGGTGATGCTATCTCCACAGGGCTTCGCCCAAGCACTGCGAAAATATGACCGAGAAACGGAACTGTGGAGGGGGGCGCCGCACACGGCTAAGACAATGTTGTGGCTTGTTTGGGGCGCCCCCTCTCCTCTATTTATATATGTGTAGGGGCTTGGAGTAAAAGGAATAGTGCCACATGAACAGTACCACATGAACAGTACCACGTGAATAGTACACACGTGGGCTTGGACTCCAAAGTCCAATCCTATTCCTACTAGGACTCTCCTTTTTTCCTTCCCTAGCTGCGTGGGCTTTTGAGGACTTGGTGCGCCTGGCCCAATAAGTCCAGGGCGCCTCCCCTTAGCCCATGCCAGCCCTTGGGGCGTGGTGGACCCACTTGTGGACTTCCGGACCCCTCCGGAATCCTCCGGAACCTTCTGGAAGCTTCCCGGTACAATACCGAAAAAACTGCACCTTTTTCCGGAACCCAAAATATGACTTTCCATATATAAATCTTTACCTGTCGACCATTCCGAGACTCCTCGTGACGTCCGGGATCTCATCCGGGAATCCGAACAACATTCGGTTACCAATTCACATAACTCATATAACACTATATCGTTAAAGAACGTTAAGCGTGCGGACCCTACGGGTTCGGGAATGATGTAGACATTACTGAGACGCCTCTCCGGTCAATAACCAATAGCGGAACCTGGATGCTCATATTGGTTCCTACATATTCCACGAAGATCTTATCGGTCGAACCGCAATGAGAACATACGTAATTCCCTTTGTCCATCGGTATGTTACTTGCCCGAGATTCGATCGTCGGTATCTCCATACCTAGTTCAATCTCGTTACCGGCAAGTCTCTTTACTCGTTCTGTAATACATCATCCCGTAACTAACTCCTTAGTCACTTTGCTTGCAAGCTTCTTATGATGTGCATTACCGAGAGGGCCCAGAGATACCTCTCCGAAACACGGAGTGACAAATCCCAGTCTCGATCCTTGCCAACTCAACGGACACCTTCGGAGATACCTGTAGAGCATCTTTATGATCACCCAGTTACGTTGTGACGTTTGATAGCACACAAGGTATTCCTCCGGTATCCGGGAGTTGCATGATCTCATGGTCTGAGGAACATGTATTTGACATTCAAGAAAGCAGTAGCAATAAACAGAACGATAATATGCTAAGCTAACGGATGGGTCTTGTCCATCACATCATTCTCCTAATGATGTGATCCCGTTATCAAATGACAACTCATGTCTATGGTTAGGAAACCCTAACCATCTTTGATCAACGAGCTAGTCTAGTAGAGGCTCACTAGGGACACGATATTTGTTTATGTATTCACACATGTATTTAAGTTTCCGGTCAATACAATTCTAGCATGAATAATAAACCTTTATCACGAACAAGGAAATATAAAATAATAACAACTTTATTATTGCCTCTAGGGCATATTTCCATCAGTCTCCCACTTGCACTAGAGTCAATAATCTAGTTCACATCGCCATGTGATTAACACCCAAGAGTTCACTAGAGTCAATAATCTAGTTCACATCACCATGTGATTAACACTCAAAGAGTTCTAAGGTGTGATCATGTTTTGCTCGTGAGAGAGAATTTTAGTTAATGGGTCTGCAATATTCAGACCCATGTGTACTTTGCAAATCCTTATGTCATACTGTAGATGCTGCTATCACGCTTTACTTGGAGCTATTCCAAATAACTGCTCCATTATACGTATCCGGTTTGCTACTCAGAGATATCCAGATTGGTGTCAAAGCTTGCATCGACGTAACCCTTCATGACGAACTCTTTATCACCTCCATAATCGAGAAACATTTCCTTAGTCCTTTAGTTACTAAGGATAATTTTGACCGCTGTCCAGTGATCCACTCCTGGATCACTCTTGTACCCCTTTGCCAGACACGTGGCAAGGCACACATTAGGTGTGGTACACAACATGACATACATTATAGAACCTATGGCTGAGGCATAGGGAATGACTTTCATTCTCTCTCTATCTTCTGCCGTGGTCGAGCTTTGAGTCTTAGTCAACTTTACACCTTACAATACAGGCAAGAACTCCTTCTTTGACTGATCCATTTTGAACTCCTTCAAAATCTTGTCAAGGTATGTACTCATTGAAAGTCTTATCAAGCGTCTTGATCTATCTCTATAGATCTTGATGCCCAATATATAAGCAGCTTCACCGAGGTCTTTCATTCAAGTATCCTTTTATGCCATCCAGAAATTCTATATCATTTCCAATCAACAATATGTCATCCACATATAATATTAGAAATGCTACAGAGCTCCCACTCACTTTCTTGTAAATACAGGCTTCACCGTAAGTCTGTACAAAACCATATGCTTTGATCACCTCATCAAAGCGTATATTCCAACTCCGAGATGCTTGCACCAGTCCATAGATGGATCGCTGGAGCTTGCACACTTTGTTAGCACCCTTAGGATCGACAAAACATTCTGGTTGCATCATATACAACTCTTCTTTGAGAAAACCATTAAGGAATGCAGTTTTGACATCCATTTGCCAGATCATAAAATGCGGCAATTGCTAACATGATTCAGGCAGACTTAAGCATCGCTACGGGTGAGAAAGTCTCATCGTAGTCAACCCCTTGAACTTGTCGAAAACATTTTGCGACAAGTCGAGCTTTGTAGACAGTGATATTACCATCAACGTTTGTCTTCCTCTTAAAAATCCATTTATTCTCAATGGCTTGCCGATCATCGGGCAAGTCCACCAAAGTCCATACTTTGTTCTCATACATGGATCCTATCTCAGATTTCATGACCTCAAGCCATTTGTCGGAATCTGGGCTCATCATAGCTTCTTCATAGTTCGTAGGTTCGCCGTTGTCTAACAACATGACTTCCAGAACAGGATTACCGTACCACTTTGGTGCGGAACGTACTCTGGTCGACCTATGAGGTTCAGTAGTAACTTGATCTGAAGTTTCATGATCTTCACCATTATCTTCCTCTCTTATTGGTGTAGGCATCACGGGAACGGTTTTCTCTGATGAGCTACTTTCCAATTCGAGAGAAGGTACAATTACCTCATCAAGTTCTACTTTCCTCCCACTCACTTCTTTCGAGAGAAACTCCTTCTCTAGAAAGGACCCATTCTTGGCAACAAAGACCTTGCCTTCGGATCTGTGGTAGAAGGTGTACCCAATTGTTTCTTTAGGGTATCCTATGAAGACGCACTTCTCCGCTTTGGATTCGAGCTTATTAGGTTGAAGCTTTTTCACATAAGCATCGCATCTCCAAACTTTAAAAAATGACAGCTTAGGTTTCTTGCCAAACCACAGTTCATACGGTGTCGTCTCAACGGATTTAGACGGTGCCCTATTTAACGTGAATGCAGCTGTCTCTAATGCATAACCCCAAAACGATAGTGGCAAATCGGTAAGAGACATCATAGAACGCACCATATCCAATAAAGTACGGTTACGACGTTCGGACACACCATTACGCTGTGGTGTTCCAGGTGGCGTGAGTTGTGAAACAATTCCACATTTTCTTAAATGAAGGCCAAACTCGTAACTCAAATATTCGCCTCCGCGATCGGATCGTAGAAACTTTATTTTCTTGTTACGATGATTCTCTACTTCACTCTGAAATTCTTTGAACTTTTCAAATATTTCAGACTTGTGTTTCATCAAGTAGATATACCCATACCTACTCAAATCATCTGTGAAGGTTAGAAAATAATGATACCCGCCGCGTGCTTCAACATTCATCGGACCGCATACATCGGTATGTCTTATTTCCAACAAATCAGTAGCTCGCTCCATTGTTCCGGAGAACGGAGTTTTAGTCATCTTGCCCATGAGGCATGGTTCGCAAGTATCAAATGATTCATAATCAAGAGATTCCAAAAGTCCATCAGCATGGAGTTTCTTCATACGCTTTACACCAATATGACCTAAACGGCAGTGCCACAAGTATGTTGCACTATCATTATCAACTTTGCAACTTTTGGCATCAATATTATGAATATGTGTATCACTACGATCGAGATTCAACAAGAATAAACCATTCACAAGGGTGCATGATCACGAGGGATATTATTCATATAAACAGAATAACCATAATTCTCTGACTTAAATGAATAACCGTCTTACAATAAACAATATCCAGATATAATGTTTTATGCTCAACGCAAGCACCAAATAACCATTATTTAGGTTTAATACTAATCCCGAAGGTATTACGAGCGTGTCGATATTGATCATATAAATCTTGGAGACACTTCCAACACATATCGTCACCTCGCCCTCAGCTAGTCTCCGTTACTCTACAGCTCCTGCTTCAAGTTACTAATATTAGCAACTGAATCGGTATCAAATACCCAGACGCTGCTACGAGCACTAGTGAGGTACATATCAATAACATGTATATCAAATATACCTTTGTTCACTTTGCCATCCTTCTTATCCGCCAAATACTTGGGGCAGTTCCGCTTCCAGTGACCAGTTCCTTTGCAGTAGAAGCACTCAGTTTCAGGCTTGGGTCCAACTTTGGGTTTCTTCGTGGGAGCGGCAGCTTGCTTGCCGTTCTTCTTGAAGTTCCCCTTCTTTCCCTTGCCCTTTTTCTTGAAACTAGTGGTCTTGTTAACCATCAACACTTGATGCTCCTTCTTGATTTCTACCTCCGCCGATTTCAGCATCGCGAAGAGCTCGGTAATTGTCTTCTCCATCCCTTGCATATTATAGTTCATCACAAAGCCTTTATAGCTTGGTGGCAGTGACTGAAGAACTCTGTTAATAACACTCTCAACTGGAAGATCAATTCCCAGCTGGGTCAAGTGGTTGTGGTACCCAGACATTCTGAGTATGTGTTCACTGACAGAACTGTTCTCCTCCATCTTACAACTGAAGAACTTGTTGGAGACTTTATATCTCTCAACCCGGGCATTAGCTTGAAATATCAATTTTAGCTCCTGGAACATCTCATATGCTCCATGGCGTTCAAAACGCTTTTGTAGTCCCGGTTCTAAGCCGTAGAGCATGGCACACTGAACTATCGAGTAGTCATCAGATCGAGCCTGCCAGGCGTTCACAACGTCTGCAGCAGCTCCTGCAGCAGGTCCATCACCTAGCGGTGCATCAAGGACATAATCCTTCTGTGCAGCAATGAGGATAATCCTCAAGTTACGGACCCAGTCCGTGTAATTGCTACCATCATCTTTCAACTAAGCTTTCTCTAGGAACGTATCAAAAACAGGGGAGCTACAACGCGAGCTATTGATCTACAACATAATTTGCAAAGACTATCAGGACTAAGTTCATGATAAATTAAGTTCAATTAATCAAATTACTAATGAACTCCCACTTAAATTAACATCCCTCAAGTTAACTAAGTGATACATGATCCAAATCAACTAGCCCATGTCCGATCATCACGTGAGATGGGATAGTCATCAATGGTGAACATCTCCATGTTGATCATATCTACTATATGACTCATGTTCGACCTTTCGGTCTCCAGTGTTCCGAGACCATGTCTGTACATGCTAGGCTCGTCAAATTTAACCCAAGTGTTCTGCTTGTGTAAAACTGGCTTACACCCGTTGTATGTGAACGTAGAATCTATCACACCCGATCATCACGAGGTGCTTCGAAATGACGAACTTTAGCAACGGTGCATACTCGGGGAGAACACTTTTATCTTGAAATTTAGTGAAGGGATCATCTTATAATGCTACCGTCGTTCTAAGCAAAATAAGATGCATAAAGGATAAACATCACATGCAATCAAAATATGTGACATGATATGGCCATCACCATCTTGTGCTTTTGATCTCCATCTCCAAAGCATTGTCATGATCTCCATCGTCACCGGCTCGACACCTTGATCTCCATCGTTGCGTCGTGGTCATCTCGCCAACTATTGCTTCTACAACTATTGCTAACGCATAGCGATAAAGTAAAGCAATTACATGGCGCTTGCATTTCATACAATAAAGAGACAACCATAAGGCTCCTGCCAGTTGCCGATAAATTACAAAACATGATCATCTCATACAATAACGTATATCACATCATGTCTTGACCATATCACATCACAGCATACCCTGCAAAAACAAGTTAGACGTCCTCTACTTTGTTGTTGCAAGTTTTACGTGGCTGCTACGGGCTTCTAGCAAGAACCGTTCTTACCTACGGCACAAAACCACAACGATGATTTATCAAGTTTGTTGTTTTAACCTTCAACAAGGACCAGCCGCGGTCAAATTTGATTCAACTAAAGTAGGAGAAACAGACACCCGCCAGCCACCTTTATGCAAAACAAGTTGCATGTATGTCGGTGGAACCGGTCTCATGTACGTGGACATGTAAGGTTGGTCTGGGCCGCTTCATCTTACAATACCGCCGAATCAAAATAAGACGTTGGTGGTAAGCAGTATGACGATCACCGCCCACAACTCTTTGTGTTCTACTCGTGCATATCATCTACGCATAGACCTGGCTCATGATGCCACTGTTGGGGAACGTTGCATGGAAAACAAAAAATTTCTACACACACGCAAGATCTATCCATGGAGATGCATAGCTACGAGAGGGGGAGTGTGTCTATGTAAACTCGTAGACCGTAAGCGGAAGCGTTAGAACAACGCGGTTGATGTCGTCAAACAACTTCACGATCCAACTGACCGAGCACCGAACGTACGGCACCTCCGCGTTCAGCACACGTTCAGCTCGGTGACGTCCTCGACTTCTTGATCCAGCAAGACGGCGAGGTAGTGGATGAGTTCTGGCAGCACGACGGCGTGGTGACGGTGATGGTGATGCGATCTCCGTAGGGCTTCGCCCAAGCACTGCGAAAATATGACCGAGGGACGGAACTGTGGAGGGGGGCGCCGCACACGGCTAAGACAATGTTGTGGCTTGTTTGGGGCGCCCCCTCTCCTCTATTTATATATGTGTAGGGGCTTGGAGTAGAAGGAATAGTGCCAAGTGAACAGTACCACGTGAATAGTACCACGTGAACAGTACCATGTGAATAGTACACACGTGGACTTGAACTCCAAAGTCCAATCCTATTCCTACTAGGACTCTCCTTTTTTCCTTCCCTAGCTGCGTGGGCTTTTGAGGACTTGGTGCGCCTGGCCCAATAAGGCCAGGGCGCCTCCCCTTAGCCCATGCCAGCCCTTGGGGCGTGGTAGACCCACTTGTGGACTTCCGGACCCCTCCGGAATCCTCCGGAACCTTCTGAAACTTCCCGGTACAATACCGAAAAAACTACACCTTTTTCCGGAACCCAAAATATGACTTCCCATATATAAATCTTTACCTCTCGACCATTCCGAGACTCCTCGTGACATCCGGGATCTCATCCGGGACTCCGAAAAACATTCGGTTACCAATTCACATAACTCATATAACACTATATCGTCAACGAACGTTAAGCGTGCGGACCCTACGGGTTCGGGAATGATGTAGACATGACTGAGACGCCTCTCCGTTCAATAACCAATAGCGGAACCTGGATGCTCATATTGGTTCCTACATATTCCACGAAGATCTTATCGGTCAAACCGCAATGACAACATACGTAATTCCCTTTGTCCATCGGTATGTTACTTGCCCGAGATTCGATCGTCGGTATCTCCATACCTAGTTCAATCTCGTTACCGGCAAGTCTCTTTACTTGTTCCGTAATACATCATCTCGTAACTAACTCATTAGTCACTTTGCTTGCAAGCTTCTTATGATGTGCATTACCGAGAGGGCCCAGAGATACCTCTCCAAAACATGGAGTGACAAATCCCAGTCTCGATCCATGCCAACTCAACGGACGCCTTCGGAGATACCTGTAGAGCATCTTTATGATCACCTAGTTACGTTGTGACGTTTGATAGCACACAAGGTATTCCTCCGGTATCCGGGAGTTGCATGATCTCATGGTCTGAGGAACATGTATTTGACATTCAAGAAAGCAGTAGCAATAAACAGAACGATCATATGCTAAGCTAACGGATGGGTCTTGTCCATCACATCATTCTCCTAATGATGTGATCCCGTTATCAAATGACAACTCATGTCTATGGTTAGGAAACCTTAACCATCTTTGATCAACGAGCTAGTCTAGTAGAGGCTCACTAGGGACACGATATTTGTTTATGTATTCACACATGTATTTAAGTTTCCGGTTAATACAATTCTAGCATGAATAATAAACCTTTATCATGAACAAGGAAATATAAAATAATAACAACTTTATTATTGCCTCTAAGGCATATTTCCATCAATGTCTACCAAGCCGAGAAAAAGAAAAGATAAGGAAGCGAATACATCATACGATGAGCCAAAGCGCCACATAGTTCTTTCAGGGAAAAGAAACATCGTGGGAGTGGAGGACAAGACAGACATGTCAGAAGATTATGAAAAGTTTCATGAAATTGCTCCCTTCACAGTGAAGACTGATCCAAGCATCCTGTTAAATGATGAAGATTGTCCATGGTTACGGCGCAAAGCGAAGAAAAAGTTTTATACCCCAATATCCCACTCAGGGATGTGACCGGCTTCACCGTCATCACTTTCTTCTCTAGTGAGTTTCCAGACTTATCTGGAAAGTCCCACTTCAGACAAAACGGAGGGAATCTTTGTAATAGTTAGGGTATATATGTGTTTTGGCATTTGAAACGCGAAGGAACGCTATTTTTCATGCATTTATTGATTTTTTTTTGAGCTAAATGACCCTGAAATTGAAAAGCACTACAAATGAACTCTGAAAAGGTTGAAACTTGGCATGGTATCATCATTTCACCCACATAGAATGTGCTAAAAAGTTGAGAGGGTTACGGCAAAAATTGGATGCACTTCGTGTACAAACTGGACAATCTCTTTCGAAGTATCAGAATTTCGGACGAAAACTCATCTGTTACAAAGGCATTTTATTTTTATAAACTTATTTTAACTCCAGACTTTTTGTGTATTCAATATGCACCATTCAAAGCCACGTCATCAATTGTCAACCCTTTCTGACTTCATTTGCTATTTTTCATGCATTTATTAATTTTTTGAGCTAAATGACCCTGAAATTGAAAAGCACTACAAATGAACTCTGAAAAGGTTGAAACTTGGCATGGTATCATCATTTCACCCACATAGAATGTGCTAAAAAGTTGAGAGGGTTACGGCAAAAATTGGATGCACTTCGTGTACAAACTGGACAATCTCTTTCGAAGTATCAGGGTTTCGGACGAAAACTCATCTGTTACAAAGGCATTTTATTTTTATAAACTTATTTTAACTCCAGACTTTTTGTGTATTCAATATGCACCATTCAAAGCCACGTCATCAATTTTCAACCCTTTCTGACTTCATTTGCTATTTTTCATGCATTTATTAATTTTTTGAGCTAAATGACCCTGAAATTGAAAAGCACTACAAATGAACTCTGAAAAGGTTGAAACTTGGCATGGTATCATCATTTCACCCACATAGCATTTGCTAAAAACTTGAGCGGGTTACGGCAAAAACTGGATGCACTTCGTGTACAAACTGGACAATCTCTTTCGAAGTATCAGGGTTTCGGACGAAAACTCATCTGTTACAAAGGCATTTTATTTTTATAAACTTATTTTAACTTCAGACTTTTTGTGCATTCAATATGCACCATTCAAAGCCACGTCATCAATTTTCAACCCTTTCTGACTTCATTTGCTATTTTTCATGCATTTATTGATTTTTTGAGCTAAATGACCCTGAAATTGAAAAGCACTACAAATGAACTCTGAAAAGGTTGAAACTTGGCATGGTATCATCATTTCACCTACATAGCATGTGCTAAAAACTTGAGAGAGTTACGGCAAAAACTGGATGCACTTCGTGTACAAACTGGACAATCTCTTTCGAAGTACCAGGGTTTCGGACGAAAACTCATTTGTTACAAAGGCATTTCATTTTTTTAAACTTATTTTAACTCCAGACTTTTTGTGCATTCAACATGCACCATTGAAAGCCACATCATAAATTTTCAACCCTTTCTGACTTCATTCGCTATTTTTCAAGCATTTAATGATTTTTTGAGCTATAAAACTAAAAGAGCTAAACATAATCTGTTTTTGATTAAAACACCTATTTAAATAACCTAAAAATTAGCAAATTGAACATACTGATAAAACACACTAATATTAAACAGCAGGAAAAAGAATCACTCAAAAATCTATTTTTAAAGTAAAGTTATTCACAAACTAGTGATTCACACAAATTTCAAAGAATTCAAATTTAAACTATTCAAATTTGAAAACTACTGGCACTAACAGAAAGTTTATAATTTTTGTGACCTAAACCAAAAAGATTCACTCAAAAACTCTAAATATTTGGCTGTAAGTAGAAACAAAAGAAAAAAAATAAAGCAAAAAACAAAAAAAACTGGAAAAGACCTTTAGTCCCGGTTGGATCCACCAACCAGGACTAAAAAGTTGACATAACATATGCAAAAAAGAAAAAAATGCCCGCCTACTAGGCCACCACGGCCTGCATACGACTAGAAACCCAACTATATATGGGCCAGGATGCAGGCCCGCAGGGCTAGCAGGGCCCACAGGGCAGGGCAAACGTTAGGCATATAGTGCCTGCTTTAGAGAGGAGCTCGAGACGGCTATCGCAGCGGGGCTTATAAACTGGTGCGAGTGCCTCTCGCTTGGCGAGGTGGGACTAAACTTCCACCACGCCAGGACCAACCCTTTAGTCCCGGTTGGAGCCACCAACCGGGACTAAAGGCCCCCTCCCGCGCTTAATTTGGGCCCGAAAACAAACCTTTAGTCCCGGCCCGTGGCTGTAACCGGGACTAAAGGCCCCCTCCCGCGCGCCCGAAAACAGACCTTTAGTCCCGGTTGCAGCCACGAACCGGGACTAAAGGACCTTTAGTCCCGGTTCGTGGCTGCAACCGGGACTAAAGGTCGATCCTATATAACTGTCACCTAGCGTTTTCCACCGCCCAGGAGACAAATCGATCACCACGCCGCCAGGCTGCCCAAGTTCTCCGGCGATCCACACCGCTCGTCGCCATCGCCGCTCCTCGTCTCCGACCTCCTCCTCGCCGGTCTCCTCCGAGCCTCGCCGCCCCTCTCCTCGGCAACGCCGGTAAGGCCCAGGCCTCCCCCTCCCTCTGTCCCCATCGCGCTCCGCCGCCCGCGCCGCCACGGTTGTGCTCGCTGCTGTCGGCTCCGGCAACCCCGCGCCCCCCTGCCGCATCCCGTGGATGCGCACGAGCCAGAGGCAAAGTTGTGAAGGAGAGGAAGGAGAGGAAGGAGAGGAAGAGTGAAGTGCACGGCAGTGCAATCTCTGAACTTTGCCCAATTTCTGAATTTGTGCACAGCAAGTGTTCGATAGCAAGGCCAACAGTAGCTAGGCATTTTTCAAAATTTTAAAAAAAATTGTGGTGCTTCTCTGATGCATGGTTGAGGTGCTGTAAAAATTTCAGAATCTGAATCTGGTCCAAATTTCATTTGAATGAAACTTGAAATTTTTGAACTAGTGGACAGATTATTTTTGGAGAAATGAAGTGTGGGTACTAGCATCTAGCTGAGATAGTTTTTGCTGGACTAGAAATGTTAGGGGGAATATAGTTCCTTTGCAAAACCAAAGGAGGTCATGAATTGATAGAATTTGGTTTTGTAATTGTTTGAATATTAATAAAAGAAGTTTTAATGAAAGAAATGATGTTGGGTACTGTCCTAAGATAGAAGAAATGCTTGATGGAATTTTGTGAATGGCAATTGTGTTTTGAGAAGATCCTAGGTTCTCTTTTTTTGAAAGAAATGTTAATTAGATGGATTTATTATGTATTTTTGTGTGTAGATGAATGTTAATTAGATGAATGTTAGATGGATCAATGCTATAAAATGTTGTTCAAATTTGCCCATCTACTATAGTTGTAAAAGTTTATTAAATATGAGTAGCATAATAAAATGATAATTATTGCATAGGAATTTGTTTTCATAAGAATTTGTTCTCGACGTCAACGATGCCCGGCCCGCATCCTCGTCGTCGACTCAGCGGCGACAACCTGCTTGAGAGGCGCCATGTCCGGGACTGGGCTCCGCCGGGCTGGCACTGGGAGGTGCTACCTTCCGGGGCACGCAGCTTGGTGAGGAATCGGGCTCCCGTCGTTGACCCGGAGCTTCTTTGGTGGCGGTCGCGTGGGCCACTATCGGTGCGGAGGCAGCCGGCCCCCGAGGTGGTGGTACGTCGCCGTGTCAGGGAGGAGGACGAGCACGTCCGTCGCTACATGGTTGCGTTGGACGTCAGGTTCTCCAATACCAGGCAGGTTCTTCAGGGATCTCACCCGAGCTATGATCCTGTGATGGTTCCTTCTCTTTGGGTGTCCACCGCCCGCGCCTCAGGAACCGCGAGTCAACTGGATTATTCGATAATATTCGAGCTGTATTAGCTAGTGATGTTATATGATAATATTCGAGATGTATTAGTGATAATACTCGAGATGTATTCGAGATTATATTCGATAATATTCGATGATGCATTAGTGATAATATTCGAGATGTATTCGAGATAATATTCGAGATGTATTCGTGATAATATTCGAGATGTATTCGAGATTATATTCGATGATGCATTAACTGTATTATTCGAGATGTATTAGTGATATTATTCGAGATGCATTCTAATTTGAATACTAAATTGTTTTATCTTTCTTATGGATTAGTTAAGCTATGGACGCTAGCGGCAGAGACGACCATGATCTAGAGCATATCATGTTCGACATGATCCGAAACCCAGAGGGTGAACCTGAAGATGACGGCTCACAATATCTGAACAATTCCGGTGAGGGAATATTTGAGGAAGAACCAACAGACGAAGGCCACACAAACAATGATGGAGAAGGAAATGATCTTCAATTAACAAAGACCGGCGAGGTATATATAATTAAGGCCTCTGGTGATCATTACATGTATTAATTGATATGTATATATATATATTAACGAATCTTTCTTCTTTTAGCCCTCCGGATCGAGCAAATCTTCTACAAGCAGGGCAGTACGAGGCCCGGCCAAAAAGTTGCAGGCTGGCAAAAAGTACAACATCGATGAGATCAAACCAAATGGCGAACCGCTTGCTCCTAAAAAGAATGCGGACAAATTTACTCGTTAGTGCGGAGTCATTGTCAGGGACCAAATCCCGATCTCCGTTCAAGAATGGAATAAGCCAAAGGGAGATCGAGGAGTTAGTTTTGTCGACGAAAGAGCAAATGATCTGCTTTGGGAAATGCTCATGTCACATTTCACCCTACCAGAGCATTTAACAGATGCAGAATGGGAGAAAGTCAAGAAGAGTGCTCTTCAGAAGATGGCCACACAATTCCGCAACCACAAGAAAAGATTATGGACCTGGTACGTCGAAGCAGGAAAGAAGACTCCAGAATTCACTGGAGCACTGGAGAAGGCAAAAGATCACTGGGACTTATTTGTGGAGTTCAAGGAATCGGAAGCAGCTAAGGAACGGTCGAGGAAAAACAAGATCAATGCTGAGAAGAAACAGTTTCACCATGTTCTGGGGCCAGGTGGCTACAAGACTGGTCGGCCTAAGTGGGATGAATCTGAGGAAAAGATGATTGCTGCAGGGGTCACTCCAAAAACATTGGGTTGGCCCGACAGGTGCTGGACTTGGTTTTATGCGCATGGGGGAAAGTTGGACCCAAAGACAGGGGAGATTATTGAGCAGGCAAGTCTTAAAGAAGCCTCAGACGCTTTACTTGATGCAATAGAAGCGGCTCGAACGGGGGTGTTCCAGCCCGAGAGAGAGAACGACGAGCTTGCACGCGCCCTCGGGAATCCTGAACACCCGGGACGAACACGAGGCAAAGGCGTTGTTCCGTGGGTTGAGGGGTTTGCGGACTGGAACGTCAGTTACAGAAGCCGTGCGAGAAAGAAGAAGCAGGAGGAAGACAAGAAGAAGCAGGATGCAGACCGGTTTCAACAGCTAGAAGCAAAGCACGCGGAGTTCGAATGCGCTTTCATGCGGCAGCAGGAGCAGATCGACACACTTAGCCTGGAAAGGGCGTCTCAGCGGCAGCAGCAAGCAGATCCAGCATTGGATAGCACCATCCCATCTATGCCGAAAAGCAGCGTGGGTTCCACGGGGGTCCCGGCCGATGATGCACTGCTGGCTCGCTACCCCGTGGATGATATCGAAGAGACGACAAGTTGTCAGCTACACCTTCCACTGAAGAACATATCCATGAAGGTGGCGGACGGCTATGCTTTACCAAATCCCCCTGAAGCAATCTTCCATGGCAATCCGATTCCACCTGGCTATGCTCGTGTCGGGGTGGATGAAGTTCTGTCGGCATATGACTCACAACAGCTTGACTTTCCTGGAGGTCAAGGGGAGCAGACACTGGGAGAAGCCATACGTGGTATCATTGTATGGAGAAAGGATTGCATCGTCTTTCCAAACTCGACGCCAAGGGCACCGACTCCTCCTCCAAGTCCGCCGCGTCAGCCGACTCCAACCCACCTCGAGACGGAGCGCAGCGCGAGTCCGCCACCATATCGATCTCCGCCGCGTCAGCCGAATCCACCCCACCTCGAGACGGGGCCCACCGCGAGTACACGATATCGATCTCCGCCGCGTGGGCCGACTCCAAAGTGGAAGAGAGCACCAAAGAAGAAACCCGAGCCTCCTGCCAAAAAGAAGTTGGCTTACGAGATGACTGAGGACGAAACCAAAGCCCAAGTGGCTTCCGAAGTGCAGGCCCATTTTGCACTGAAACCGCCCCCGCCGCCGAAGGAGAAAATACCTGAGAAAGTCGTACAACACTTTCTGAATCTTGCTAAACCGGCTATGGAGAAAAGGCAATCAGACTATGAACGCTCTATTAGCAAGTCATATCATCAACAAAAAAATCAGCAGTCGAGCCTTACAGGTAGTAATAAAAGCGGGAAAACTGTTCCCCAGCTCGGAGAACAGGCAGTGCAATCGATCCCCCCGCTCAAGGTGAGTACCGATAAGGCGGTAATCGACGCTGATACAGAGATGGCGGCTAGAGAGATGGGTATCACTGTTGAACAACTCCTAGGCATCGAGGAACTCCCCAGGATGGATCCGAAGGAACTAGCATGGAAATATGTCCCCGGGAACCCTCTGGTCAGGCGTGACGAGGAGGAGCTTCTACCAACGCAAATGCGCAAATTGCATCAATGGTACCTGAGAGAAGTAAATGCCAGGCGAGAGAGCCTCATGGTGAAAGTCAAGCCAGAGCATTACTTCCATGGAAATGATGTGTGGATTGAATTTCCAGAAATTTTTCAGTTATTCAATCAAGACGCACTCGACAAATCTCTCGTCAGTTGCTATTGTCTGTAAGTGATTTCTTTCTGTAATTTAAGTCTCTAGCTCAGCTCGTTCATTGCCTGTAATTATCCTCACTATATTCTTTTCTGTGGTATTATGCAGAATGAAGATTTTTGAAATGAACAGAGATGGAGTCTATGGCATTGGGTTCATTGACCCAAATACCGTTAATGAAAATACGATACAAGACTACTCCAAAGAAACAGAGAATAGCTTGCTAATGTTTTTGAAGGAACTAAATACCAGACCAGAAATACTTTTTCCTTACAACTTCAGGTGAGTGTTACTGTCTTGTACTACAAATTCTATTTTTGCTTACTCGATGTTAAGTGTAGTTGTTGAGTTATGCATGCCCGCTTATACAAACGTGTGCGCAGATTCCACTGGATCCTGCTAATCATTAGAGTTGACGAGGGAACTGTTGAAGTACTGGACTCACTAGGTAAAGACCCTGAAGAATACAGAAGCCTGAAGTTGATGCTCGACAGGTAATTTCAATCATTATCGCACTATGTCGGCCTCTTTAGTTCATTTCCTGATATCAAGTAATTAATAACTCTTTTATTCATTTTCTTTGCCGGGCAGGGTTTGGAAAAAGTTCATCCAAGAGGTTGTCGGTCAATGGAAACCACAGCTGAAATGGCGACGGGGCAAGGTAATTCAGTAGTACTAGCTACGTCTGCACATCTCTTTAATTCTAGTTTCAATACCATTATCATGCATGCTTGATTATTATCTGATTGAATTCTATTCTCGTAAAGTACTGTATGAGGCAGGAAAAGGGGACAAATCTATGTGCATACTACGTTTTCGAGAACATTCGCTCTATTACCGAAAAGAAAAGATGAAAGATATCTTTGGGTACGTAAACACTATTCACATTTTTTTTATCATGATCTAATATATATACACACAACTAATATATTCATATTGATCTCCTTCTTTAAAGATGTTGGAGATGCGGGATAGGCTCCTACCAAAGGACCGCATACTAGCACTTCAAGAGGAAATGGCGGGATTTTTGCTTGAGCAGGTCATATCTCCCGACGGAGTATACCATTTCACCTAATGCCTGCATGTAATGATCTGCAAATTGTAGGAGAAATTGTATATACCAAATTGTATATATATATGTGTGTATGCATGGTCGTACGAGAAATTCTATGATGTTCTACAAGAAATTCTATTATATATGCATAACGTGTACAGTACGTAGTAGCGTAAAATATGTTTGAAATGAAAAAGAATTAAATGGAAAACACAAAATGAAAAGGAAAAATAAACAATAAACCCTAAACCCCTAAACCTTTAGTCCCGGTTGGTGTCACCAACCGGGACTAAAGGTCCCCAGCCCCAGCGCACGAGCGTGGCCACGTGGAGGGCCTTTAGTCCCGGTTTGTGACCAACCGGGACTAAAGGGTGGGGGCCTTTAGTCCCGATTGGGCTGTCCCGGTTGGTGACCCGGGACTAGAGGCCCTTCCCAACCGGGACTAAAGGCCCGTTTTGTACTAGTGACCTAACCGGGACAGCGAGCCTGATTTGTGTGCCATGCATGCATCTGTCACTCATTGTGACAGCTGCATCGCCAAAATAAAACAAAATAAAAACATTTTCATAAAAAAAAATACTAAAAACATCAAATGTGTGCAGGAGAAAGCAGGAAATGCTCACTAGAAAATAGTACTCCGTATTTCTAAGTTTTGTTCACACATACATGTAGGTATTGGGTTGATCTTTTCCCTTGTAATTTTGCAACACATATACCTAAAATTCAGAAAATGTGAAAAACACTAGTACAAGTTGCTTATTTTCTTTTTTCACACAAACCATGAGTATCCTTTTTCTGTGGCAATTTACAAAAAAATTAGAATACATTTAACATGTTGTAAAAAGTTATTCATCAAGTAAAAATGTAATATTGTCCAAGTCGACTGAGAACTAACTAATTCTCGGATGATTTTACAAAAATGTAGAAATCTTAAATGATGTAGTTTATCCATCTAGTGCAAAGAATTGCCTTTTTTTTTCCTTCCAGAGTTCAGTTTTTTTTTCAATCTTCCACTGATCTCAAAGTCAAACCAACAGTCACTGGTGGTGTCAACTGGACTAATTCTTAGACAACTAAGATTTAGTAAGTTCAATAAAAAGAAAAGGCTACAAATAACCATTTTCTATACAAAGTATTGCAACTCATATCTCCAAAAAGAAAAGGACCAGTCGGCAACAAGAAGAAAATCTTCGAAAGGACTTTGCCTTTCATAGCCTTAGAAAATTAAGATCTTTTTAAATTTGTGATTCAAAATTTAAATAAGGAGACCGGTTCAATTGATTTTTTTATACTACTTGCTTTTAATGGGTAATTCCCCGGCTCCTCTGCCTATGAAATGGATTCGGAAAACACGCTGCTTGCCTAGGCATAAATTTTTCTGCTGGCTAATGCTGAATGATAGAATCAACACATGTGAGTTACTCACCAGGAAAAAAAAATTGAACTAGACAGTACACAATGTGTCCTATGCCATGATTGCAATGTTGAAGATCGAATGCATCTACTATTCAGTTGCCCCTTCGGTCAAGGTTTTTGGTGGAGTATCAATATGGTATGGAATATAGATGAAAATATATTCACAATGATCATTGATGCTAAAAACAGATACCAATGGGAATTCTTCATGGAAATTTTAATCATTGGATGCTGGTCAATATGGAACCAAATGAATGGCAAGATATTTGAGATAAAACATGTTCCATTGATGCATACAAGCAGGATTTCAGGAACTACTTTAACCTCACTATGATCAGGGCTAAGCCTAGTATCAAAGAGGGAATGTTGTCCTAGCTTGATAGTGTGTAATAGGTTTTATTTTTCCTCTTTAATTCATTTTTCACCACTGACCTTTGTATATACTCTTATGATCACTTTGTAGTGATACTCCTCCTCTAACTTTTATGAAAAGATCATAGTAGGGAGTTTTCCCTACTGTAGGTTGTCAATAAAAAAGTACTTCCCCGCAAAAATAAAAATAAAAAAGTACTTGCCTTTAAATAACACGCGGTCATTTGGTTAAGTTAAGAAAATTTGCGAAATGGTTAAGTTAATTAGTCCGTGTGGTCAGATCCATGCCGTCATTGCCCTTGTCCTATTTTTTTCAGGTTAATTAAACCATCGTTCAGTGGGAGGAGACGTTCCCGTCGACTACGAGGCGCGTGTGGTGAACTTTGTAAAACCTCAAGATGCTATGCCGGCTCAGTCTCTCGGAGGTGCTCATAGGGGTAGGGTGTGCGTGTGTGCGTTCATAGGGGTAAGTGTATGCTTGTGTATGTGAGCGACTTCGATTGTACTGTGTTCAAAAAAAAGTAATCGGAAGATCGAGAGACTAATTTAACCAACGAAGATTTGCACAACTAACAACATATTTTGTCCAGTTGCTTGTTTATCGGATGGACACAGCTAGGCTCTCCGGCCAACTGGTGTCAGATTCAGCTCACCTTCAAGAGAAAGCGATTGATGGAAATCCTACTCTCATGACATGAGATTAGATTCAAATTATTTACCGTTCATCCGTGCTCATCATGTAGTCCCCTTGATGTGGGATGTTTGGCTATTATAAGTTAGGTGGTATCTATCTATCTATACCTATACTAATTAGAGACTCCCAACAAATTTTCACGTTAATTAGAAATTAGGAGCCGTTTATCTGGTGTGGGACCGAGTTATTACGGTGTTGATTAACCCGTTAGAAATTGTCACCATAACCAAAAAAAAAACCATCCAGATCTAACCTCCGTGATTCTAAAAAAAAAAAAATATAGATCTAACCTCCGTGTAGAGTCCAGGCACCGTACAAGCTCCCACGTCAATCCCAAAAAAATTTAAAAAATTGTCCGTCGGATCTCCATGTTAATTATCACTAACAATTAGATGAAGTATACCATGGAGTCCTTACCAACTATCCCACGGGTGAGACTTTTCCTGGCCCAACTCTTCTACGGTCTGCCGAAAAAGAAAAACACGAAAGCCTTTTCCTTGCCGAACTCTTCTAAGATCAGCCATAAAAAAGGATATCAATCCCAGCCCCTTTCCTCCGCTGCTCTCCCCCATCCTTCCTCCATGCTTCACGGGAGCTAGCTTCTAGGACAGAGTAAGAGCTGCATGTAAACATATGTATATGTATATATAGTGCCCAGAGTTGGAGATCGAACAGGGGATGCTAGCCAGCTAATATCCGTATCTATGTTGTCTTCTACGCCGGAGGCGACAAGGTGTACGCCGGAGGCAGCGGCATTTGCGGAGTGCATCGGCGAGCGGGCGGTTTGTGGGCGCTCGGCGGTGACGGCAGGATGCATTCGCTAATGCGCTGTTTTACACACCATTGAATTCATCAAAGAATTCTCAGTGGATCAGATTGATCCCTACAATCAGAAGAACACAATTGCATCTTCTTCCTTGGGCGGGTGGAATTTTCTATAGATGTAGTTGTTTCCTCTCCACACAACTTTTAAATTTAACATCCCACCAATACGTATCCATCCATCATCCCCAAGGTATCCCGATTCAATTTTCAGATTATTCAATTGGAATCGGCTAGCGTCAATGATGTTGTTGCTGATGTCATGAGGTTCTGTTCGCAGCTTTGCAATCAGCTTTTGCAGATACGGTTCCTAGATCATGCAATATGCGTAGCCTCTACGTCGGGTGACTATAGTGTTGGTTGTGTCAGGCTTTTTCTTGCCGCTAGGTTGCTGATCCACAGTATACTTTTGTTTTTTGCATCATACCTTGATTCCCTGTAGGAGTGATTGAGAGGCTTCTCCTCTCATGGCTTACTCTGATTTGTTAGTTAGTTGCTATGATCTGATGGTTTACTCTGAATTGTTTGCTAGGTGCTCGATGAAAGGCCCACCTAAGAAAATATTTTGTTCTTTTGTACCAGGTTGCAAGGTAGAATTGGAGGAGAATTTGTGCACCAGCCTCCGACTCCTTGATATTGTGCTGATTATATGGAGCACATATATTTGTGATGAAGTACTCACTCTGAGAATTTGTTAAGAGGGAGAGATGATACATGTGCTGCTAGAAGAAGTAACTAGATGTGATCATCAAGTGCGAGAGATGACAAGAGACTGTGGACCGTTGTGCGTGCACCTAAAGTGTAGTCATTCATTCTGCAGCAGCAGGTTCGTAATTTTTTATGCAAACAATAAACCCACTTGAACAATTGTATCTTAAGATTTTAGAGAATGTTGTTTAACACTGAATTTGGGATTGTTGTTCTACAAGAGAAGTTGGCATTGGACTTGGATCTTTTGTCGACAACAATGTGAATTTAAGTATTGTATTTGATGTTCTACTCACCATTTTCATACAGGACCATAAATATGTATGCATACGTTTTATGTCAGCATTGCACTATACCCAAAATAAGCTTATGCTATTATCTGTGTTGTACCGTGTCTGCCTTATATATAGTACATCTCATGCCCCGCCGGATTGGTTTCCATCTTCAGAGTGAAAATATTTCTGGTGTTCCAGTGTTATATTGGAGAGAAGGTATTCTTTTTTTCTGCAAGGGACGAGAGAAGCTATTCCACGGTCTCTTCTGTCGGGTAAAACACTTCCCTGACATTGCATAATCTGCAGAGAAACCATAGTGCTTTCCCTTCTTTGGTCAGAAATTGCTTAGTGTCTGTTACATAGTTTGTACAGAAATCATAGTATTTGCATCGACATACTTGCCTTTCTACCAGAACAATATTTCTAAGCAAACTGAAGGTATATCTTCATTTATTAAGATTAGTGCATCAAGGGAAGACAGTCTGTACTATATATATCCTGAGCGGCAACAAACAATGTGAGTTATCTATGGCGTTCATGTGAACCATTATTCTGAGCTCCATTAGGAAGTTCCGTTAGTTTATTTCTAAATAGTTAGAATGTACATAGCTTTTCCTCCGTCACTAGTAGAAAACAGGGCTTTGGTCCTGGCCAGATCAGAGCATTAGTCCCGGTCGTGTTACGAACCGGGACTAATGGGAGCATCAATCCCGGTTCGAGAGGCTAGGACGCCTGCCGGGCCTCGGCAGGCATCAGTCCCGGTTCGGCTGGGACTAAAGGGGTTGCTGCCCTTTAGTCCCGGTTGGTGTCTGGCCATTAGTCCCGGTTCCAGACACCAACCAGGACTAAAGTTTTGCCTATATATATCCACGCCCCCCCCCCCCCCCATCTCCTCTGTTTTTTTGCCGTGGAAGGGTGGAGGTGTGGGCTACTCTGTTTTTTGCCTATATATGCACATGAGGTGTTCGATGAAATGCCGGAGCCATACTTAAGCTTTCTCTTCTGTTCTTCCTCCAAGCTCGACCTACAAGCTCCATTTTCTCCAAGATTTGTCTAGGTTTGGCGGTGCACCAACTATCCAAGTGTTCTAAAAAGGTTAGCAACTTCATCCTTTCATCTCTCACTGCTAGTTTAGCTCATTTCAAATGCTCTAGAAGTAGTGTGGTCTGTGGGTTTTAGTGGAGGAGTGTATGTGTGAGTTTATTTGATTTAGATGCACAATTTGATCTCAAATTAACTTCTTAGTTTGCACATGTGTAGGGTGCCGTCCCGTCCCCGTCCCCGTCCTCACCGCCGTCGATCGCCCGTGCCGATCTCATCGCCGGCACCACCGTGGTGAGCCTCTTGTTCTTATCTTTTTTTTAAAGAAAAAATTCTTACTTGTATGATTTATATAGCTACTTGTATAATTTTCTTACTTGTATTTGCTTGTTATTATATAGTGCCATAGTTTTGGTATCCGCCCCCGTCGGCTCTCGTCCGGTCTATGATTCGGATGTGGTATATTATCTTTTATAACTATTTATTTCATTTAGTGTTTATGACAATTATGCCGACCAACTTGACATAGATGTCTTTATCTAGGAGGTATGTGAACCGGAAATTCCAACCGACCCTCTTGTCGAGAGGTTAAATTTAGTTAAAAAAGAAAACAATTATTTGAAAGAAAAATTGAAAAGAGTTGAAGAAGAGAAGATGAAATTGGAGTTGCATGTTGCCGATGTCGTCGATCTACACAAGATCCAGATGTATGCAATGCGCTTGAAGATTAGAAAGATTACAAAATATGCCATTTATATTGAGGCTTGGTACCATTATGCTGTTGGATCAATTGTTATCTTAGTTGCGATTATGATCGCATTTGTTGTTGCATTTAAATGTTTTACATAGTTGTATGTTAGTTTCAATGTATATTTGAATTAGATGCTCTAGAGAGCTGTATGTTGTTCTATGAGAACTATGTATGAACTTTATGTATTTATTTTTCAGTAATAACATTTGATCACTACTGTACTTTGGTTTTAATGTGATGATGAACTTGTATTAATTTGGTCATTTCTCTATTCATGATGTTCTGTAATGGTTTTTGATATACTTAATTATATAATGCACGCAGATGAACCGGCAATGGATGTACGGTGATCGACGCACCTCCGACTACATTACGGGCCTGCATAATTTTCTCGATGTGACTGAGGCAAACAAGCAGAATGGATTTATGTATTATCCAAGTACTGTCTGTGAGAATACGAAGGATTACTCTCACTCGAAAACCCTTCACTTCCACCTGCTTGAGAAGGGTTTCATGCCACACTATAATGTTTGGACCAAGCACGGAGAAAGAGGGGTTATGATGGAAGACAACGAAGAAGAAGAGGATGATGACAACTATCCTATGTTCCCTGAATACGGTGATACTGCAACGGGGGAAGCTGAAGATCAAGAGGCACCAGATGTGCCCGATGATGATCTTCGCCGGGTCATTGTTGATGCACAGAGAGGATGCGAAAGTGAAAGGGAGAAGTTGAAGTTCGATCGCATGTTAGAGGATCACAAAAAAGGGTTGTACCCAAATTGCGAAGATGGCAACACAAAGCTCGGTACCGCACTGGAATTGCTGCAATGGAAGGCAGAGAATGGTGTATCTGACAAGGGATTTGGGAAGCTACTGAAAATAATGAAGAAGAAGGTTTCAAAGGATAACGAATTGCCTAACAGTACGTACGAAGCAAAGAAGGTTCTCTGCCCTCTAGGATTAGAGGTGCAAAAGATACATGCATGCCCTAATGACTACATCCTCAACCGCGGTGAGGAGTACGAGAATTTGAATGCATGCCCGGTATGCGGTGCATTGCGGTATAAGATCAGACGAGATGACCCTAGTGATGTTGAGGGCGAGCGCCCCAGGAAGAGGGTTCCTGCCTAGGTGATGTGGTATGCTCCTATAATACCACGGTTGAAACGTCTGTTCAGAAACAAAGAGCATGCCAAGTTGTTGCGATGGCACAAAGAAGACCGTAAGAAAGACGAGAAGTTGAGAGTACCCGTTGATGGGTCGCAATGGAGAAAAATCGAGAGAAAGTGGCCGAACTTTGCAGGTGACGCAAGGAACTTATGGTTTGGTATAAGTGCAGATGGCATTAATCCTTTTAGGGAGCAGAGCAGCAATCATAGCACCTGGCCTGTGACTCTATGTATGTATAACCTTCCTCCTTGGTTGTGCATGAAGCGGAAGTTCATTATGATGCCAGTGCTCATCCAAGGCCCTAAGCAACCCGGCAATGACATTGATGTGTGCCTAAGGCCATTAGTTGAAGAACTTTTACAGCTGTGGGACATAAAAGGTGTACGTGTGTGGGATGAGCTCAAGCAGCAGGAATTTGACCTACGACCGTTGCTGTTTGTAACCATCAATGATTGGTCTGCTCTTAGTAACCTTTCAGGACAGACAAACAAGGAATACCACGCATGCAAGCACTGTTTAGATGAGACCGAAAGTATATATTTGGATAAATGTAAGAAGAATGTGTACCTGGGACATCGTCGATTTCTTCCGACCAAGCATGCCTTAAGAAAGAAAGGCAAGCATTTCAAAGGTGAGGCAGATCACCGGAAGAAGCCTGTCCTCCGTACTGGTGATGATATACTTGATATGGTCAAGGATTTACAAGTAATCTTTGGAAAGGGTCCTGGCGGACAATCTGTTCCGAATAACGCTGACGGACACGCACCCATGTGAAAGAAAAAATCTATATTTTGGGACCTACCCTATTGGAAAGACCTAGAGGTCCGCTCTACAATCGACGTGATGCACGTGACGAAAAATCTTTGCGTGAACCTGCTAGGCTTCTTGGGTGTGTATGGGAAGACCAAAAATACACCGGAGGCACGGGAGGACCAGCAACGTATGAACGAAAAAGACGGCATGCATCCAAAGCAGTATCAAGGTCCTGCCAGCTACGCTCTTACCAAAGCAGAGAAGGAAATCTTTTTTGAATGCCTGCTCAGTATCAAGGTCCCGTCTGGCTTCTCGTCGATTATAAAGGAAATAATAAATATGGCAGAGAAAAAATTTCAGAACCTAAAGTCTCATGACTGCCACGTGATTATGACGCAACTGCTTCCGGTTGCATTGAGGGGCCTTCTACCAGAAAATGTTCGATTAGCCATTGTGAAGGTATGTGCATTCCTCAATGCAATTTCTCAGAAGGTAATCGGTCCAGAAATCCTACCAAGGTTACAGAATGATTTGGTCCAATGTCTTGTTAGTTTCGAGTTGGTGTTCCCACCATCCTTCTTCAATATTATGACGCACGTCCTAGTTCACCTAGTCGACGAGATTGCAATTCTGGGTCATGTATTTCTACACAATATGTTCCCCTTTGAGAGGTTCATGGGAGTCTTAAAGAAATATGTTCGTAACCGTGCTAGGCCAGAAGGAAGCATCAAACAGAGGAGGTCATTGAGTTTTGTGTTGACTTTATTCCTGACCTTAAGCCGATTGGTGTTCCTGAATCGCGGCATGAGGGGAGACTGGGTGGAAAAGGCACGCTAGGACCGAACTCAATAATATGTAGGGACGGGCATTCTTGGACGCAAGCACACTACACAGTTTTACAGAATTCTACCTTGGTGGCCCCGTATATACTTGAACACAAGAATATTCTACGCTCCAAACACCCGGAGCAGTCTGGCGACTGGATTACACGTGAACACATGGGGACTTTCGGCGGTTGGTTGCAAACACATCTCATGGGTAACACCACTGTTGGAGATGAGCTATACTTGTTGGCCAGGACACCATCTTTGACTGTATTGACTTTCCAAGGGTACGAGATAAATGGGATACATTTTACACGATCGCCCAAGATAAAAAGAGCACCAACCAAAACAGTGGTGTCCGCTTTGATGCAGCAAACACCAATAGGGCAAAGGACACATATTATGGTTACATAGAGGACATATGGGAACTTGACTATGGACGTGATTTTAAGGTCCCTTTGTTTCGGTGCAAATGGGTCAATCTGTCAGGAGGCGGGGTACAGGTAGACCCGCAGTACGGAATGACAACAGTGGATCTCAACAATCTTGGGTACACAGACGAACCATTCGTCCTAGCCAATGATGTGGCGCAGGTTTTCTATGTGAAGGACATGTCTACCAAACCGAGAAAAAGAAAAGATAAGGAAGCGAATACATCATACGATGAGCCAAAGCGCCACATAGTTCTTTCAGGGAAAAGAAACATCGTGGGAGTGGAGGACAAAATAGACATGTCAGAAGATTATGAAAAATTTCATGAAATTTCTCCCTTCAGAGTGAAGACTGACCCAAGCATCCTGTTAAATGATGAAGATTATCCATGGTTACGGCACAATAAGCAAGGGACACACGCGAAGAAATAGATTTATACCCCAAGATCCCACTCCGGGATGTGACCGGCTTCACCGCCATCCCTTTCTCTCTAGTGTGAGTTTCCGGACTTATAGCTGGAAAGTGCCACTTCGGACAAACCGGAGGCAATCTTTGTAAGAGCTAGCTAGGGCATTTTGGCATTTGAAACATGATTTTAGAATAATTATTTATTAAGTTATGAAATTTCAATTATTCCTATCCTTTCAGTCACATGTTTTGCAAGGTTGATCATACACGGTTAGTCCCGGTTGGTGGCTCCATATATAATAACAAGGTTAATATAGACATGGCTTAAACGTCTTGACATAGATGAATACAGCAGAAGCATCGGAGATGATAAAAGAGAAACGTTGTATGACATAAAGTTGGAGGTACTATGTGGTTTCTCTGATCGGAGATGATAAGAGAGAAACGTTGTATGACATAAAGAAAATATAACATTATTAGGTTAACAGAAAATACTATGAATCTTCTAGAAGATTCATAGTAAGGGTCTATCTCCTTCACATAGGGAACATTGTGTCTATGCATCAAAATAAATTAGGTTAACGAAAAGTATCGGAATTTATGGTGAATATGTTGCGGCAATGGTACATATGAAAATAACTTGATAGAACTAGCTATTTTGTCACTATCTGATGAAAATCTATATCATGAAATAAAGTTATATAAAATTCTAGTTATGATCAACTAAAACAAAACTATAATATTGTTCAATAGCAAAAAGAATCAACTAAAATGCTTTTATAAAACTCTAGTTATGATCAAAATAATATTAACTTAAAATTATATAAAATTTATGCAACTAAAATTTTCATAAAGTATTTTTTGTTAAAAACTTTAATAGCAAAAAGAATTAAATGAAAACTAGGCATGTATGCATCTGTTTAAAACAAAACTTTATAATTAAAACCAAAAATAGGCATGATCTCTTTCATTAACACAGAAAGAATATGAAAGTTTTGCATTTTTTAGAATTTCATATATTTTGTTGAAATTATTTGATAATCATGTGTATTGCACATAAGTGAGTATGTATAAAAATTAGGATGTGATTTGAAGAAGGTCAAAAAATTGACATAACATATGCAAAAAAAAATGCCCGCCTACTAGCAGGAGAATTCACACACCACGGCCTGCATACGACTAGAAACCCAACTATATATGGGCCAGGATGCAGGCCCGCGGGGCACGAATTTCTGCTGTCAGTAGGACCCATAGGGCAGAGAAGGGCTAGGTCAGACGATGAGCTGTCTGCGCTTTGAGAGGAGCTTGCAACGGTAGCCGCGGGCGGGCTTATAAACCGCTGCGAGCGCCTCTCGCTTGGGGAGGTGGGACTAAACTCCCACCGCCCCTCGGCTGTGCCAGGACCAACCCTTTAGTCTCGGTTGGTGGCTCCAACCGAGACTAAAGGCCCCCCTTTAGTCCCGGTCCGAGCCACCAACCGGGACTAAAGGGTTGGGTTTCGCGCCCTTTGGGCTGGTGAAATTCACCTTTAGTCCCGGTTGGTGGCTCGGACCGGGACTAAAGGTAGGCCTTTAGTCCCGATTGGAGCCAGCAACCGGGACTAAAGCTCGTGCTATATAAACCGCGCGCTGCCTTCTTCCTCCCCAATCTTCTTTCTCTCTCGCTCCTCTGCCCCGACGCCGAACCACCGCACGCCGTCGCCAGGCTACCGCGACGCCCTGCCCCGAGCCGTCCCCGACCCCGCTGACTGTCGCCGGACCTCCTCGCCGTCGTCCCCGAGCATCGCCGCCCCCGAGCCTGCTCCTCGTCGCCGCCCCCGATCGAGCCCTCCTCGTCGTCGCCACCCCACGGTGAGCACCCTTTCCCCCTCCTCCCCCTCTTCGCCAAATGGATGGATGGATGTACTGATCAATCCCTCCAAATATTTTTTGTCAGATCCTTTTAGTTTTGATGCATTATTTGGCAGTAGGTGAACCCTAGTTCATCACTTTGTTTGAAATTTTGTGATGTTAAATTTGTTTAGTATGGATATGAGGTAGTAATAGAGGTGTGTTGATGAATGTATGGATAGATTGTATGGATATGTTGTAGTTAATTTTTTAATTTGTATGGATGAATAAATTGTATGGATATGTTGGACTTGGTTTTATCTCAATGTGTGTGGATAGATGCATATTGCAATTAGTGGATGAATGCATATGTATGCATATATATAGATTGAATGTGTGTGCAATGTGTATGGATATATATATTGCAATTAGTGAGCATATAAACAAATTGAAGAACAAATTTTTTGCATTAGAGTTCATTTTGTCTTTTTTGTATGTTTTAATGCAAGCATATTTTGGGCAATCTTTGAACATGAAGTAGGAGCATTTTGATGTCATCTTGCTAGTAGATTTTAGTTCATGCCATGTTAGGACCTGTAGTGAGTGCTACAAGCTTGTAAACTTGCTATCTATTCATTTCTGCCATATATGCCATGCTATTTTTCTCTAAGTCTGAAACTGACAGTATTAATACTTTGCATTTTGCCTTGAGGTTTGCAAAATATCTGTGCATCTTTGGATCATGATCAGTAAGGGTGTTTTGTTGAGGGTAATTAGTACATGCTTTCCATGCTATTTGTTGCCATGAAAAACTGTTGTAGCATATATTTTACTTGCCTCAAAGGTTGCATCATGAATCTGTTTTCTGCCACTATGCAAATATCACTAAGTCTGAAAATCTAGGGGTCATTTGAATTAGTTCAGTAATTAAGCATGTTTTGCCATGTGTTACATCTCCATGGAATTACAGGTTGTGGTGTTGCATCTCCGTGGAGTTGGTCCCTGATCGTCCCCCCGCTATTCGACAAAAGGTGTCCATTTGTTGTATGTTTAGTTTTGTTCATAGGAGGATGGTTGGTTCATTTGTTGAGTTGTGTATTCATCTTGTGTATAAATCTTGTATTCATCTTGTATTCATTTTGTATTCATCTTGTGTATAAATTTTGTATTCATCTTGTACAAATATCGTCGTAACTTCGACATGAGGGGGGTCGTTAAAACATAACCCCGATAACTTTGATTTTGAGGCATATGAAAACCTGATTTGCACGTCGGACAGGCATGAGAGAGGTGGTCCGCAAAGTATCCTCTCCCGAAAGATAGGACGACTCATCAGATATGATTCTAGATAATGTCCAATGCCTCATATCGCGAACATAGTTATATTGGATAATTGCTCTTCATATAAATGAAGCATAAAAGTTTAGCAATCCATTGCTCATATGCATATGATTCCTTGTTGTGATTAGGTCTATGTTTGCCACTAATCCATCTCTCATGGTTGTATGTTGCCATGTTGTAATATTTGCAGAAACTATGGAACACGACAGAGACTTAGAATAAGAAGAGGCGTTGGAGGAAATAATCCGCGACGGAGATGATGATATCATCACCTCACAGTTTCTCAACGACTCCGATGGTGAGGGAAGAGAAGATGACGGCTCCGCCAGTGTTGGAACCTTAACTGTTGCAAAGTCCGGCGAGGTATATATATTAATTAAGCATCTGCTGACTAGACGCATTAATTGTTTTGTATGTACATATATTAACGCTTCTTTCTTCTTTTAGCCCTCCGGATTGAGCCAAACTTCTATAAGGAGACGAGGCCCGAAGAAAAGGTTGGGCGAGAATGAAAGGTTCACGATCGAAGAAGTCGATCCAGATGGCAAACCGACTGTTCCCAAGCGGACCCAAGACCGATTTATACATCAGTGCGGAGTTGTTGTTAGGGACAGCGTCCCGATCAGCATCCAAGAATGGAATAAGAAGAAGGACGATGGAGTTTCTTATGTCGACGATAGATGCAAAGATCAGCTTTGGAACTCGCTCATGATAAATTTCAGCCTACCGCCAGAGGAGGATCCAAATAACCCAGTTATACAGCGAAAAGTCAAAAAATGGGCTCTTAAGAAGATGGCAGAACAATTCAAGAACTGGAAGAAA
Source organism: Elymus sibiricus (assembly GCA_039707655.1). Lineage (NCBI taxonomy): Eukaryota > Viridiplantae > Streptophyta > Magnoliopsida > Poales > Poaceae > Elymus > Elymus sibiricus. Next base: position 443,262,200 of record CM077668.1, read on the forward strand.
AGATTGAACGAACAGTTTGTCGAGAAAGACGAGACTCCAGAATTCACCGGTCAATATGCGAAGATAAAATATCACTGGCCCGCATTTGTGGCGTACAATAAATCGGAGAAAGCTAAGAACAGGTCACAGACAAATAAGCTAAATGCTGCAAAGAAGCTGTATCACCATGTTACGGGGTCAGGTGGCTACAAGGTTGCCCGGCCTACGTGGGACAAAGCTGAGAACGACCTGCTTGCTAAAGGGATCCAACCAGCGACATTGAACTGGCCCGAACAGGCAAGGACTTGGTTCTTCGGGCATGGGGGAACTTTGGACCCAGAAACAGGGAAGTGTGTTTACACGAAAGAACAACTTCAAACACCCGTCATAAAGATTTAGGAAGCAATCAAGGACGTGCAGGAAGGGAGGTTCCATCCCGACAGAGAGAAGGACATGCTGTCACGCGCCCTCGGGAATCCTGAACACCCTGGACAAACACGAGGCACATCAGGCTCCGTTCCGTGGGTGCATGGGTTTCCCAACAGCACTGGTTATATAAGCCAAGGGAGAAAAAAGAAAGAGGAAGCAGACCGGATGCAGAATGTAGAACAAAGATTAGGGTTGCAGGAGAAGAAACTAGAGGCACTTACCAGTCAGCGAGCTACCGGCCCACCATCTCAGCAACACGAAGATCCTTCATTCGATACTGCCCACGAAGCTACCCCACCATCTCAGCGGAAAAGCAGCGTGGCTTCCACGGAGCTCGTTCGGCCTGATATCACGGCTCCTCGCTACCCCGTGAATGATATCACGGAGAGGGAACATTGTGAGCTAATGGCGAAATGCATCAACCTAACCTTGAAGGTGGCGGTCGGCTATGTCTTACCTCCTAGACCTGATGGAACTTTCCATTGCAATCCGATTCCAGATGGCTTTGCTATTGTCGGGGTGGATGAAGTTACCAACGGATTTGAGGGGCTGGAGCTTGAGTACCCTACAGGTGAAGGGGAGACTCATCTGGTAGATGCCGTAAGGACTACCATTCTATGGAGAAAGGAATACATCGTGCTTCCACAATGGACGCCGCGTCAGCAGACTCAGCCGGAGGAGGCCCCTCAGCAGACTCCTCACAGTCCAGCTCTATCTCCGCTGCCTCAGTCGTCTGCGCCGCATCACAACACTCCGCCGCCTCAGCTGTCTCCGCCGCCTCAGCGGACTCCGCCGGAGGAGGCTCCTCAGCAGAATCCTCCGCCGCCTCAGCTGTCTCCGCCGCCTCAATGGACTCCTCCTCCTCCGCCGCGTCAGCTGACTCCGCCTCCTCAGCAACGGCGGAAGAGACCCGCCGCCGCTCCGGCGGCTAGCAGTACAACAACGAAGAAATCCAGAGCAGGCCAAGCGTCAAGAAGGCTCCTGCCAAGTTACCATACGACATGACTGAGGAGGAAAACAACGAGTTCATGGCTGCCGATGTGAAATGCCAGCTTGCACCGAAACGTCCAGATCCAAAGGAGAAAATAGATTCGGTAAAAGCGAAGCGCTGTCTGGATGCCCTTAAGTGACCACCACCGCCTCCGCCGCTATCACACTATGACCGCAGTATTGTAAAGACATTTCATGAAGTGAAAAGGTCGGGAAGTAGCAGAAGTAGCAGTGCTGCAAGAAGTGGGAAAACAATTCCCCAGCTCGGCGAACAGGAAAAACAATCGTGCCCCCCGCTGAAGGTGTTTCCCGATATCGCTAATGATCCGGGGGTAGCGGCCGCTCATCCTGGTTACACTCTTGGTGATTACTTAGGCGACGAGGTACAGTTCGAAATGGCTGGGGTAGCCTTTAGATACCAGCACGGGAAGCCTCTCGTCAGACCTGAGCAGCTCCCGCATCTATCAACGATGATGCGAAGATTGCATGACTGGTACTTGAAAGCCTGCAAGGAAGGGACCGACAGTATCTACGTGGGAATTAAAGATGAGCACTACTTCAATGGAGTCAAGGCGTTGTACATTGAATTTGAAGAATTATTTCAGTTATACAATCAAGACGCCCTCGACAAAACTATCGTCAGTTGCTATTGTCTGTAAGTATTTTTTTCTGTAATTAAGTCTCTAGCTCAGCTCGTTCATTGCATGTATAATTATCCTCACACTATATTATGCAGATTGATGATCCGCGAATGCAGAGGAAAAATCTATGACATTGGGTTCATTAACCCAAATACCGTAAATGAATATACGGTACAAAAAAAACACGACGATACAGAGAAAAACTTGCTAAAGGCGTTACTTAGACAACAAAACAAAAGGGAAATACTATTTCCTTACAACTTCCAGTGAGTGTTACTGTCTTGTGCACATTCTGTTTCGCTTACTCGAGGTTAAGTGTAATTGATGAGTTATGCGTGCGCAGGTTTCACTATATTCTGCTAGCCATTCAACTTGACGCGGGACTAGTAATTGTCTTGGACTCGAGACATAAAGATCCTAAGGAGTGGACGGACATGACTCAAATGCTCCGGAAGTAAGTTCAATCATTATCGCACCATATCGACAACTTTCGTTCATTTCCTGATATCAAGTAATCATTTTCTTTGTCGGGCAGGGTTTGGAAAAAGTTCACCAACCAGGTTAGGGGTGAATGGAAAAAGGAGCTGCGATTTTCACACCCCAAAGTAAGTACTACTAGCTAGTTCCGCGCATCTCTCATTGATTCTAGTTTCAATACCATTATCATGCTTGATTATCATTTTGATTGAACTCTATTCTCGTAAAGTGCTTGTGGCAGGCACCCGGAAATAATTTATGTGGATACTACGTTTGCGAGTTCATTCACCACAAGACCTCTGAGCGGGGCAGATCTTCAGAACAATTTGAAGTACGTAAACAACATTCACATTTTTATTTTATTACCATCAATTGTGTTGAGTTTCATTCATATATATATATATATATATATATATATATATATATATATATATATATATATATATATATATATATATATATATTGACCCCCTCCTTTAAATTAGATCTGGCGGAAGCGGGACGAACTCCTACCAACTGATCGCATACGAGCAATTCAAGAGGAATTGTCGGGATTCTTTGTTGAGCATGTCATACCTATAAATGGAGAATACCATCGGGATTTGCAATGCGATTATGGTAATTAGATATTAGGGATCGTAAGAGATGTTATATTGTATATATGCATGAACGTGTACTATATGTAGTAGCGTCGAATAGATATACGAAAATTTGTTGTTCGACCAAGCACGGAGAAAGAGAGGTCACTTCTCTCTATATATTGATCATGACGATGTTGTGTAATGGTTCCTTCATTGCTATATGTAGTAGCTAGCGTCGAGTTGAATGAAAAGTATAAAATAAAAATGAAAACCCTAAATGTAAAATAATTGAATGGTAAACATAAAAAAAAAGGAGAAACACAATATGAAACCCCTGAAGCCTCCAAAACCCCTAAACCCCTCCTTTCAAAAAAAAAACCCAGCGCATGTCAGGTGCTGACGCGTGGCTGCCTTCTAGTCCCGGTTGGTGTTACCAACCGGGACTAGAGGTCCTCCTGCCTGGGCGCCCACAGTGGCCACGTGGAGCTCCTTTAGTCCCGGTTCGTAACTCAACCGGGACTAAAAGTGTGGGCCTTTAGTCCCGATTGTTCAGTCCCGGTTGCAGAACCGGGACTAAAGGCCCTCTGGAATCGGGACTGATGCCCTGTTTTCTACTAGTGCGTCCATGTTTCTTTAGGCATTGGTTTGTACTCCGTAGTCAGCTGCTGAAAGAAATACCAGAATTGATCTTTTAATTCTGGTCATTGGGCACCCTCTAATTCAGTGGCCGCCCATCTCTCCTCAGGCGCATGCTGCCAGCTTTTCTTCCTTGCTATACGATACCAAGCCAGCACCGCAGGTAACCACATGTTAGAAAGAAAATCTTTATTTTTCTGAACCAGTTCCCAAGATTACGTTTGTGTTCCTTGATTTTGTAGCACACTAGGCTGCGGTGGATAAGCAAAAAGATAATGGCTTTATAGTATCTCATTACCATGTAGGTGAAATATCCGGTACATTAGAAGTTGAGGCATGACAATGCTGAAGCTGGAGCAAGTTGATTGGTTACTCCATAGATTGCATGCCGATTTGCATTTTTCTTATCAGTTAAGTGGATATTGTCTCCTCATCCTCATACGATTTTACTGAAATTTGTGTACTCCACGCGAGTTGACTCCTAGATCAGAACCAAGTCCATTTGGACTTTGTATGTTTCCTTGAGTAGTTTTCCTATTGTCTAACTATTATATGAAGCACACAAATAAGCGTGTGTGCACTATTGTACGATTCAGAATATGGGGGATAAATGACACTTCATGTTGAATTATGCAGATGATTATGTTGAAAGGTATTTTCCTTATCTTTCAAGTACATTGATTAGTTCATGTAATAATGGAGCCAACAAGTTTTGACTTCATGGATGGATGAACACCCTTAATAAAAACAGTTGTGATGCTTACTAATCATCCGTGATACCCCAAAGTTTTGGTGAAAACACATATAATGCACTATGATATAATATACACTATATGATTAGGAAGAGCGTGTCGATAGTACACAGATGTATCAGGCACAGAATAATACTAAAGTTAGATACTCATATTTCCTTGATTTAACTTCAAGAATTCAACTTTTAAAATTTACCATTGTACTATGACTTGAGTTGGTTTTGCAGGTTGAGCTAAACATACTGTCCAGTTCCTGAACCCCAGGATTTCAAACAATTGCTGCTATCACATCCATAATTTAAGGTATGAGTAGACTTGGATCGGATATTGTATTTTCTCTGTGACTTCATCATTCATAAGTCATAACAAAAATAGTTTCACACAGTGTATTAAACTTGAAAGTGATTCAGTTTGTGTCACAAACATAGAAGATGTAGGTACTTCGATACTTCTTTATGTAACTCAGATCTAAGCATCAGTATATTTGTACTGTAAATGTTTTTTCTTCTCCTTGCTTTACCATCCCATTATAAAGGTGTTCTACATTTTATATGAGCCGGTGCATATACATCTTCCGAGAAGTACGCACTGCTAAGTTCTTTTCATGTGATTTTAGTTTCCCTCTTAAGATAAGATGCCCATGATTTAGAATTCAATGATTTTTTGTATCAAAATTCAGTTTTCCTTATATAAAGCTATTAGCTATTGCCTCACGTGCAAATGAAATATCAAATACATTGGTTCACGAAATCGTACTTGGTTCAGCCACAAATATGCCATGAACTAACTTAATCATTCCTCATGTTTCCTATAGGTCAAGTATGGTTACCTTTTTTTACTCTAGACATTTTCTTGAACTATAGGCCCCTTAATATAACAGGCATTTTTACTTTCCAAGAACTCCCAAGTCCCAACTAAAAGACATATAATGATATCAGCATTAGATTATATCGGTTTCCTATGTTAACATACCCATGTTACTTGGTTTTCAGAGAGCTTATACCAATTCTTTCACTTCTATATAGCTTTTCATTGATGCATGATTTAAAAAAGAATAAATTTGTAATGATTCAGTGTGTAAATAAAATAGCTATCCCGTGCAGGTGCACGGGTTGACGACTAGTTGCACCTAATTAACATTGCACGATTAAGACAACCTAGCTACGTGTAAATACATGCACTTAACAGTCGATCGAGTAGGATCATTCCTTTGGGGAAAAAAAGATCCCGGTCATTCCTTAACCGAGCCATGTGAATGAAGTGAACTATTTCGGCCCGATAAATCAAGTGAACTAGCCAATGTGTTTTTTGTAACCTTTTTAATGTGTTCATTATGGTTTTTTTTTTTTTGAAAAAACCTTTCGATCTGTTCATCAACTGTCAAGGTAATACAAAGAACACCAGAAATAAAAATTATATCTAGCTCCATAAACCACCTAAGGACGACTGCAAGCACTAGAGTGGGCCGAAGACACGCCACCGTCATCGCCCCTCCATCCGGAGCCGGGCAAACCTTGTTGTAGTAGACAGTCGAGAAGTCATCGTGCTAACACCCTAGAGGACCAGCGCACCAGAACAGCAAACGCCATCGATGAAGAGAAGCGTAGATGGAAGGATCCAACCTGCAGACACACGAACATAGACGAACGAAGACCGGATCCAAGCGGATCCACAGAAGACAAACGCCGACCGAATCAAGCGAGAGCCGCTAGAGACAAACCTCCAAACGCTCTTCGTTGGCACCAGAAGCACCACCGGGACGGAGGCTAGACAGGGAGAACTTTATTCCATCTTGGTGACATGGTGCTCACGCGCTGTGCTGATGTGGCTGACCCACCAACAGGTACGCTCGCTCGCTAATTTCGCTCGGGTGAGACACTGACTAGTTGACCAGTTTATGGTTGACCGTTGACTTTAGGGGAAAATATGAATCTAAAAAATCATAAATCTGGAAAGGAAATGAACAATGACTATTAACTTACGGTTGACCTTTTTAGAAAGTTCATGAGTATGAAAAAGTTCACAAAAATTGAAAAAAAATCACGAATTTGAGAAAAAGTTCGTGTGTTCTATGGAGTTGAAAAATAGTTCACGAACTTGAAAAAGTTCACGAGTTCAAAAAAAAGTCCATGGATTTGAAAAAGTCCACGAACTCAAAAAAGTTCATGAGTTCAAAAAAAAAAGTTCTCACATTTGAAAAAAGGTCATGAATTGGAAAATAGTTCACGTGTTTCGCTGATTTGAAAGAAAAAAAAGTTCATGATGTTGAGGACAAAGGTTCAAAATTTTGGAAAAAAATGTTCGTGGATTTGAAAAAAGTTCACGTATTTAGGTGAAAAAAGTTTACAAATTGAAAAAAATGATGAAAAAAATATTCATGGATTTGAAAAAAGTTTGTGCTTGAAAAAGTTCACGGATTTGAAAAAAATCACAAAATTGAAAAAAAATCATACATTTGAAGAAAATTCGCAAAAAAAAGCAAAATGGAAAGAAAAAGAAAAAAACGAATTGAACACACGAACATAGTTTGGAGAGCAGCCATTCCACCTACGAAGAACAATTCAAGAGTTTGCAAAGTTTTCCTTTCCCTGCTGACTTGTGTGATTGTGCCTCTTAATTATGCCTAAAACACGTTCTACATTGCATATAATATTGACTTGAACGCAACATCAAAACGAAGGCACCACGAGCCATCAAGAAAGACAAGGGAGTTCAGGTAGCCATAGCCATAGGCTGTTTGCAAAGAAAAATGGAAACTTTTGGACAGGTCAACTTACATTCATTTGTTTTCCAATACCCACCCATAAGTCGGTGTATGGTGGCACTCGTTGACCGGCTCCCGGCCATAGTCTTTAGGTGAGGTCAACTTACATTTGCACCATATAAAAACCCTTCCTCTTCAGCTTTTCTAAAAAAATCCTTGGGAAAGTGCTTATGCACAATTATCGATCAGCATGATGATAATGATGAAGCATATGATGATAATGATGACGACCCATCTGTTGGAGTGAGGTTCACGTAACCATGCAGATAGATGGACGACGTTTTTGTCCTCGTGATTAAGACAAAAAAAGTGTCTTAATTTGATCATTAATTGGTTGCTTGTGTCTTGTTACGTATCCTCCATACGGGACTTGGAGTTAGATTACGTGACACTTGCATTAGATTATATACGCAATTATACACATGATCAGGGCTCACAACCGGACAAGCCGGCCAGCCAGCCGGTCTCCTAATTAAACCAAATGAGTTCTGGTCAGTGTGATTATAAATGGGAAAGATAACAAAGGGTTGGGTGGACTAACCGGGACACGGAGCAAGACTTGTATGCCATGCAAGCATCTGTCACTTCCTTTTAACGGGCAGGTCGCCCTCATGTACTTCAAAAAACTAAAACATGTACCTTAAAAACTAAAAGATGTACATAAAAAGCCTAAAACATGTAAGAAAAAGCAGGAAATGCTCAACGGGAAATAGCATTTCGAAGTGTTGAAACTTTATGAAAAGCCATGCACGTAGGTATTGTGTCAAAGCTTACCATTATAATTTTTTTCATAAAACCACTATACATGATCATTTTTGCGAATATCACATGTTACGCAGTTGCATGCGCCGATGATCCATGATGGACCGGTTGCATTCTTTGATTTATTGGTGTTAGCTTTTTTGGAATGGTCGGAAAGTAATTTCTCTGTCCGGAATTTGTTGTCGCTCAAACGGATGTATCTAGAATAGAGGGAGTATGCGTTATGAAATTCATCTGATGCAACCAATGGAAATGAAAAAAAGACTACAAATAACTATTTTTTATTCCAGGTATTTTAACCCATCAAATCTCCAAAAGGACATAGCCTTGAAAAGTTGGCAAGGAAAAGTGAGATCGTTTTGGATGGCACACGTACGGCCGGACGCTGTCACAAAAAAAGCACCAGCGCGGCACCGGCCGCTGTCACAAAAGACTGCCGCCTCGATGGATCTCGCTAGCCAGTTCATTGTTTCACACATCGCAATTCACAGCGACAGGACAGGCCCCGGCTGGAATGACCGTGATGCCCCTCCTCAAGCGTCGATTAACAAATCGATTTCAATCAGCTACTTATTTTGGAGAAGAGGGATTAACTTTTTTGTAAATCGGATGTACATAGACATGTTTTAATGTGTTTGTTCACTCGTTTCGGTTCGTATGTAGTTCATATTAAAATATTCAAAGCATCTTATATTTGTAAACGAAGGGAGTACTATTTAATATTTTAAGTTCAATAAGTAGACGGGTTCTATTGAGTGATTAATTCTACTGTGCTTGTTTTAGAATAACACACACGTTTGGTTAAGTCGGTCGGCGTGGTCAAATCCATGACGATAACGTCCTTGCCTTATCCTGTTTATTATACTCTCTCTGTAAACTAAAGTAGTGATCTAAACACTTTTATATTTCCTTATGAAGGGAGTACTTAGAAAAATTAGGCGAGAACGTATTTTGGTGAACGAAAAGATTAGACAACTACGAACCTTTTTTTCTATTTTGTCAATGTCTTCAGTTGTTTTTGTTAATTGGATAGACAGCTAGCTAGCTACTCTCTCCGGCCAAATGGTGTCAGGTTCAGCTCACCCCCAAAGATAGAAAGCGACGGATGACGACCAGGACGCGTCAAGTCTTGCTAATCCGAGTCACCTACTGTTCGTATGTGCTTTTGATGTTATAAGGGGTCGTTTCGGTTTCTTTTTAGGGGAGACATGTGCTTTCCATGATTGTTAAGATCTTGTAGACCTTGACGTGGGGAATTTTTGTCCAAAGGGACCGCCTGCCGAGTCGAATTGATGAAAAATACTAGCTCTGAAAAGAATTGCAGAAGAGACCAGCTGAAACCACGTGTCGGCTAGTGTGCCTGCCGCCATGGCCCAGTTGGTCTCTTCTGTCAATTTTTTTGAGACGTGGTCTTTTTCGTCAATTTGACTCGGCAGGTGGTCTTTTTTAACAAAAATTCTGATGTGGGATGTCTGTTTATTAATTAATTTATTTACACCTAGCTAGTTAGCATTGTACTCCCTCCGTCCCATAACATAAGAGCGTTCCCATAATATAAGAGCGTTTTTGACACTACACTAGCGTTTTTGACACTACACTAGTGTAAAAAATGCTCTTATATTATGGGACGGAGGGAATACTTTCTATGAACCTTTATAATAGATCTAAATCATTTTTGACATCCTAGCTAAGTACATGGCCTTGTGATTTCCACCGGAAGCAAGGCAGATCGCAAAGAGGGAAGATGATTAGGACGTTTAATTCAGCACTAACATATAAGAAAAACCACCAAGTGTGCTCAGGAGTCTCCTTCTTGAAAAATGAATTTGAATTCGTAAAATAAATTCACATGTTAACGAATCAAGTATGTTTCCGGATTTTAATTCTTGTGAAAATCCCAATTCATTTGCAAGCTGTGCAACAAGAACAAACTCAAACAGTTTGTCAAAAGATTATTCGCTATTTTAGCTGCTTGTTTTATTTACTTTTGACCAAACCGCAAATGACTGGTTTCTGGCCCCATCCAAACCGTAACTGAACATTACGTACTTTTTTAGAAAGAGTTGCTGGCAAATGGTTTACTATAATATCCACACACTGTATATTCTTTGATTGTTTTAAAAACTTATGAACTCAATTTTATTTTCTAAAATAAGAAAAGGAACACTAAAAAAGTCATATGTTCCCAAAGCACAAATTCCACACTCCTAACGAAAAAAACTACATATGCATGCATGTCGGCATATAGAAGATATTGGCTCTCATCCATGAGAAAAAGGAGTAAAGCTCAGCTTTCCAGCATCGACCACCACAAATCTGATTTGGAGTGACGCGTTTGGCAGCGAAGAAGATCGATAAGATGTTTACCCTCGTGACCATCCATAGAAGTTGTGAGCATCGACCTGTGTCGTGTTCAACTCGCCACCATCTTCAAGAGAAAGTGATGGACAAAGATTCTCTCAGGCCCTGAAATAACGACGTATGTACTCTCTCTCTCTCTCTTTTTGCATATTAGCTTTGTCTCGAGTCAAATTTTTAAATTTAAGTTTATACAAAACATTATTAACATCCACAATACCAAATTAATACCACTGACATCGTCATTCAATATATTTCCATACCATATATATTTTTTATTGTGAAAGTTTAGATTGTTTTTGATAAACGTGGTCAAACTTTATAAAGTTTGACTTAGGTGAAAGCTAATATGCGTAGTAAATAAAGACGAAGGAAGTACGCTTCAAGTCTTCCCATCGACTAATTCGATATTTTTTCATTAATTAATAAATCCTCTTTCTCCAAACTAATAGATTATTTACTGTTTATCTGTGCTTTTCATCATGTCAGTAGGATGACTAGCTAGGATCTAATACGTATCATATCACTAGTAGAAAACAGGGCTTTGGTCCTGGCCAGATCAGAGCATTAGTCCCGGTCGTGTTACGAATCGGGACTAATGGGAGCATCAGTCCCGGTTCGACAGGCTAGGACGCCGGCCGGGCCTCGGCAGGCATCAATCCCGGTTCGGCTGGGACCTTTAGTCCCGGTTTCATCCACCAACCGGGACTAAAGGGGTTGCTGCCCTTTAGTCCCGGTTTCATCCACCAACCGGGACTAAAGGGGTTGCTGCCCTTTAGTCCCGGTTGGTGTCTGGAACCGGGACTAAAGGGTAGGTCATTAGTCCCGGTTTTAGACACAAACCGGGACTAAAGTTTTGCCTATATATATCGACGCCCCCCCCCCCGCCCCCCCCCCGCCCCCATCTCCTCTGTTTTTTGGTCGTGGAAGGGTGGAGGCGTGGGCTACTCTGTTTTTTGCCTATATATGCACATGAGGTGTTCGATGAAATGCCGGAGCCACACTTAATCTTTCTCCTCTGTTCTTCCTCCAAACTCGACCTCCAAGCTCCATTTTCCTCAAGATTTGTTAAGGTTTGGCGGTGCACCAACTATCCAAGGGTTCTAAAAAGGTTAGCAACTTCATCCTTTCATCTCTCACTGCTAGTTTAGCTCATTTCAAATGCTCTACAAGTAGTGTGGTTTGTGGGTTTTAGAGGAGGAGTGTATGTGTGAGTTTATTTGATTTAGATGCACAATTTGAGCTCAAATTAACTTCTTAGTTTGCACATGTGTAGGGTGCCGTCCCATCCCCGTCCCCGTCCTCACCGCCGTCGATAGCCGCGCCGATCTCGTCGCCGGCAGCACCGTGGTGAGCCTCTTGTTCTTATCTTTTTTTTAAAGAAAAAATTCTTACTTGTATGTTCTGTAATGGTTTTTGATATACTTAATTATATAATGCATGCAGATGAACCGGCAATGGATGTACGATGACCGACGCACCTCCGACTACATTACGGGCCTGCATAATTTTCTCGATGTGGCTGAGGCAAACAAGCAGAATGGTTTTATGTATTGTCCATGTACTGTCTGTGAGAATACGAAGGATTACTCTGACTCGAAAACCCTTCACTTCCACCTGCTTTCGAAGGGTTTCATGCCACACTATAATGTTTGGACCAAGCACGGAGAAAGAGGGGTTATGATGGAAGACAACGAAGAAGAAGAGGATGATGACAACTATCCTATGTTCCCTAAATACGGTGATACTGCAACGGGGGAAGCTAAAGATCAAGAGGCACCAGATGTGCCCGATGATAATCTTCGCCGGGTCATTGTTGATGCACAGAGAGGATGCGAAAGTGAAAGGGAGAAGTTGAAGTTCGATCGCATGTTAGAGGATCACAAAAAAGGGTTGTACCCAAATTGCGAAGATGGCAACACAAAGCTCGGTACCGCACTGAAATTGCTGCAATGAAAGGCAGGAAATGGTGTATCTGACAAGGGATTTGGGAAGCTACTGAAAATAATGAAGAAGAAGCTTCCAAAAGATAACGAATTGCCTAACAGTACGTACGAAGCAAAGAAGGTTCTCTGCCCTCTAGGATTAGAGGTGCAGAAGATACATGCATGCCCTAATGACTGCATCCTCTACCGCAGTGAGGAGTACGAGAATTTGAATGCATGCCCGGTATGCGGTGCATTGCGATATAAGATCAGACGAGATGACCCTGGTGATGTTGAGGGCGAGCGCCCCAGGAAGAGGGTTCCTGCCAAGGTGATGTGGTATGCTCCTATAATACCACGGTTGAAACGTCTGTTTAGAAACAAAGAGCATGCCAAGTTGTTGCGATGGCACAAAGAAGACCGTAAGAAAGACGGGAAGTTGAGAGTACCCGCTGATGGGTCGCAGTGGAGAAAAATCGAGAGAAAGTGGCCGGACTTTGCAGATGACGCAAGGAACTTATGGTTTGGTATAAGTGCAGATGGCATTAATCCTTTTGGGGAGCAGAGCAGCAATCATAGCACCTGGCCTGTGACTCTATGTATCTATAACCTTCCTCCTTGGTTGTGCATGAAGCGGAAGTTCATTATAATGCCAGTGCTCATCCAAGGCCCTAAGCAACCCGGCAACGACATTGATGTGTACTTAAGGCCATTAGTTGAAGAACTTTTACAGCTGTGGGACATAAAAGGTGTACGTGTGTGGGATGAGCACAAACAGCAGGAATTTGACCTACGAGCGTTGCTGTTTGTAACCATCAATGATTGGTCTGCTCTTAGTAACCTTTCAGGACAGACAAACAAGGGATACCACGCATGCACGCACTGTTTAGATGAGACCGAAAGTATATATTTGGATAAATGTAAGAAGAATGTGTACCTGGGACATCGTCGATTTCTTCCGACCAAGCATGCCTTAAGAAAGAAAGGCAAGCATTTCAAAGGTGAGGCAGATCACCGGAAGAAGCATGTCCTCCGTACTGGTGATGATATACTTGATATGGTCAAGGATTTACAAGTAATCTTTGGAAAGGGTCCTGGCAGACAATCTGTTCCGAATGACGCTGACGGACACGCACCCATGTGGAAGAAGAAATCTATATTTTGGGACCTACCCTATTGGAAAGACCTAGAGGTCCGCTCTGCAATTGATGTGATGCACGTGACGAAGAATCTTTGCGTGAACCTGCTAGGCTTCTTGGGCGTGTATGGGAAGACCAAAGATACACCAGAGGCACGGGAGGACCAGCAACGTATGAACGAAAAAGACGGCATGCATCCAAAGCAGTATCAAGGTCCTGCCACCTACGCTCTTACCAAAGCAGAGAAGGAAATCTTTTTTGACTGCCTGCTCAGTATCAAGGTCCCGTCTGGCTTCTCGTCGAATATAAAGGGAATAATAAATATGGCAGAGAAAAAAATTCAGAACCTAAAGTCTCATGCCTGCCACGTGATTATGACGCAACTGCTTCCGGTTGCATTGAGGGGGCTACTACCAGAAAATGTTCGATTATCCATTGTGAAGCTATGTGCATTCCTCAATGCAATTCCTCAGAAGGTAATCGATCTACAAATCCTACCAAGGTTACAGAATGATTTGGTCCAATGTCTTGTCAGTTTTGAGTTGGTGTTCCCACCATCCTTCTTCAATATTATGACGCACGTCCTAGTTCACCAAGTCGACGAGATTGCAATTCTGGGTCCTGTATTTCTTCACAATATGTTCCCCTTTGAGAGGTTCATGGAAGTCTTAAAAAAATATGTTCGTAACCGTGCTAGGCCAGAAGGAAGCATCTCCACGGGCCATCAAACAGAGGAGGTCATTGAGTTTTGTGTTGACTTTGTTCCTGACCTTAAGTCGATTGGTGTTCCTGAATCGCGACATGAGGGGAGACTGGGTGGAAAAGGCACGCTAGGACCGAACTCAATAATATGTAGGGACGGGCATTCTTGGGCGCAAGCACACTACACAGTTCTACAGAATTCTACCTTGGTGGCCCCGTATATCAATGAACACAAGAATATTCTACGCTCCAAACACCCGGAGCAGTCTGACGACTGGATTACACGTGAACACATGGGGACTTTCGGCGGTTGGTTGCAAACACATCTCATGGGTAACACCACTGTTGGAGATGAGCTGTACTTGTTGGCCAGGACACCATCTTTGACTGTATTGACTTTCCAAGGGTATAAGATAAATGGGAATACATTTTACACGATCGCCCAAGATAAAAAGAGCACCAACCAAAACAGTGGTGTCCGCTTTGATGCAGCAAACACCAATAGGGCAAAGGACACATATTATGGTTACATAGAGAACATATGGGAACTTGACTATGGACGTGATTTTAAGGTCCCTTTGTTTCGGTGCAAATGGGTCAATCTGTCAGGAGGCGGGGTACAGGTAGATCCACAGTACGGAATGACAACAGTGGATCTCAACAATCTTGGGTACACAGACGAACCATTCGTCCTAGCCAATGATGCGGCGCAGGTTTTCTATGTGAAGGACAGGTCTACCAAACCGAGAAAAAGAAAAGATAAGGAAGCGAATACATCATACGATGAGCCAAAGCGCCACATAGTCTTTCAGGGAAAAGAAACATCGTGGGAGTGGAGGACAAGACAGACATGTCAGAAGATTGTGAAAAGTTTCATGAAATTTCTCCCTTCAGAATGAAGACTGACCCAAGCATCCTGTTAAATGATGAAGATTATCCATGGTTACGGCGCAATAAGCAAGGGACATACGCGAAGAAATAGTTTTATACCCGAAGATCCCACTCTGGGATGTGACCGGCTTCACCGCCATCACTTTCTCTCTAGTGTGAGTTTCCGGACTTATAGCTGGAAAGTGCCACTTCGGACAAACCGGAGGGAATCTTTGTAAGAGCTAGCTAGGGCATTTTGGCATTTGAAACATGATTTTAGAATAATTATTTATTAAGTTATGAAATTTCAATTATTCCTATCCTTTTAGTATTTTAATTATACAGAGGAGTTAATCAATGCAATTATATCCAAACAAAATATGAATGTCTTCTGAGCAACGGTTGGTTGCTTAATATTTTCAAAAACATATTGACAAACCACCACCTGATGTGTCAAAGAATAAAGTTATATAAAATTCTAGTTATGATCAACTAAAACAAAACTATAATATTCTTCAATAGCAAAAAGAATCAACTAAAAAGCTTTTATAAAACTCTAGTTATGATCAAAATAATATTAACTTAAAATTATATAAAAATGAGGTACATACCTCCGACTTTACCTCAAACCCGCTCCTCTCTATAAAATTGACATAACATATGCAAAAAATAAAATAAAAAATAAAAAGACATAACATATGCAAAAAATTAAAATTGCCATAACATAAAAAATAACATAAAAAATAAAAAGACATAACATATGCAAAAAATTAAAATTGCCATAACATAAAAAATAAAAAGACATAACATGTGCCATTTATTTTATAGTGGTTATGACAGAATATTAAAATTGACATAACATATGCAAAAAATAACATAAAAAATAAAAAACATAACATATGCAAAAAATTAAAATTGCCATAACATAAAAAATAAAAAGACATAACATGTGCCATATATTTTATAGTGGTTATGAAAGAATATTAAAATTGACATAGCATATGCAAAAAATAACATAAAAATAACATAAAAAATAAAAAGACATAACATTTGCAAAAAATTAAAATTGCCATAACATAAAAAATAAAGTATGCAAAAACTTAAAATTGCCATAACATAAAAAATTAAAATTGCCATAACATTAAAATTTTCATAAAGTATTTTTTGTTAAAAACTTTAATAGCAAAAATAATTAAATGAAAACTTTAGAATTAAAACCGAAAATAGGCATGATCTCTTTCATTAACACAGAAAGAATATGAAAGTTTTGCATTTTTTAGAAGGTCAAAAAATTGACATAGCATATGCAAAAAATAAAAAAAAGCCTGCCTACTAGCAGGAGAATTCACACAACACAGCATGCATACGACTAGAAACCCAACTATATATGGGCCAGGATGCAGGCCCGTGGGGCATGAAAATCTCCTGTGAGTAGGCCCCACAGGGCAGAGACGGGCCAGGTTAGACGATGAGCTGTAGCTTTGAGAGGAACTTGACAAGGTAGCAGCAGGCGGGCTTATAAACCAGTGCGAGTGCCTCTCGCTTGGCGAGGTGGGACTAAACTCCCCACCACCGCTCGGCTGTGCCAGGACCAACCCTTTAGTCCCGGTTGGTGGCTCCAACCGGGACTAAAGGCCCCCTTTAGTCCCGGTCCGAGCCACCAACCGGGACTAAAGGCCTGGGTTTGCCGCCCTTTGGGCTGGTGAAATTTACCTTTAGTCCCGGTTGGTGGCTCGAACCGGGACTAAAGGGGGGCCTTTAGTCCCGGTTGTAGCCACCAATCGGGACTAAAGATCTCTGTATATAAGCAGCACTTACGATTTTTTTCCAAACACCATCCAGTTTTCGATCTCCCTCTCCCCCGATGCCGAAGACCACCTCGACGCCGCCAGGCTGCCGGACCTCGCCGTCGCCGCCACCCCCGAGCCCGTCCTCGTCGCCGCCCCCGAGCCCGCTCATCGTCCCCGACGCCTCCTCGCTGTGAGCGCCGCCCCGATCCCCTCCTCCTCCTATCCCCCCCCCCCCTGCTGGACGCTGACGCACGGCCACGGGCATGATTGCCCCGACGCCGCCCGCATTTTTCTGAATTTTCTGAATTTTTTGACAGTGCACATCAAGTGTATGATGAAATGCCAGAGGGCTCTAGGAATTTTAGGAATTTTTGTGGTGAGGTGTTGATGCACAAAAGAGAGTCTGGCAAAGTTTCAGAAATTTTGGAGCAATTTAAATTGGGCTTTGACCATGGAGTTTGAATCTGGTCCAAATTTGAACTGAATGAAATTTGAAAAATTTGAACTATGGAACCAAATGTTTTTGGTGGAATGGGTTGTGGGTACTGTCAAATAGATGGAGTAATTTTTGTGGGTGCAAAAGAATTGGGGAGAATATAGCTCCTTTGCAAATCAAAGAACAAAATTTTGGCATTAGAGTTCATTTTGTCTTTTTTGTATGTTTTAATGCAAGCATCTTTTGGGCAATCTTTGAACATAAAGTAGGAGCATTTTGATGTCATCCTACTAGTAGATTTTAGTTCATGCCATGTTAGGACCTGTAGTGAGTGCTATAAGCTTGTAAACTTGCTATCTATTCATTTCTGCCATATATGCCATGCTATTTTTCTCTAAGTCTGAAACTGGCGGTATTAATACTTTGCATTTTGCCTTGAGGTTTGCAACAAATCTGTGCATCTTTGGATCATGATCAGTAAGGGTGTTTTGTTGAGGGTAATTAGTACATGCTTGCCATGCTCTTTGTTGCCATGAAAAACTGCCGTAGCATATATTTTACTTGCCTCAAAGGTTGCATCATGAATCTGTTTTCTGCCACTAAGTCTGAAAATCTGTTAATACTTGTCAACTTGATCGTGATGATTGCCATTGATCTAGGGGGTCATTTGAATTAGTTCAGTAAGCATGTTTTTCCATGTGTTACATCTCCGTGGAATTACAGGTTGTGGTGTTGCATCTCCGTGGAGTTGGTCCCTGGTCGTCCCTCCGCTGTTCGACAAAAGGTGTCCATTTGTTGTATATTGAGTTTTGTTCATAGGATGATGGTTGGTTCATTTGTTGAGTTGTGTATTCATCTTGTGTATAAATTTTGTATTCATCTTGTATTCATCTTGTGTATAAATCTTGTATTCATCTTGTACAAATATCGTCGTAACTTCGACATGAGGGGGGGGGCGTTAAAACATAGCCCCGATAACTTTGATTTTGAGGCATATGAAAACCTGATTTGCACGTCGGACAGGCCTGAGAGAGGCGGTCCACAAAGTATCCTCTCCCGAAAGATAGGACGACTCATCAGATATGATTCTAGATAATGTCCAATGCCTCATATCGCAAACATAGTTATATTGGATAATTGATCTTCATATAAATGAAGCATAAAAGTTTAGCAATCCACTAATCCATTGCTCATATGCATATGATTCCTTGTTGTGATTAGGTCTATGTTTGCCACTAATCCATCTCTCATGCATGGTTGTATATTGCCATGTTGTAATATTTGCAGAAACTATGGAACACGACAGAGACTTAGAACAAGAAGAGGCGTTGGAGGAAATAATCCGCGACAGAGATGATAATATCATCACCTCACAGTTTCTCAACGACTCCGATGGTGAGGGAAGAGAAGATGACGGCTCCGCCAGTGTTGGAGCCTTAACTGTTGCAAAGTCCGACGAGGTATATATATTAATTAAGCCTCTGCTGACTAGATGCATTAATTGTTTTGTATGTACATATATTAACGCTTCTTTCTTCTTTTAGCCCTCCGGGTCGAGCCAAATTTCTATAAGGAGACGAGGCCCGAAGAAAAGGTTAGGCGAGAATGAAAGGTTCACGATCGAAGAAGTCGATCCAGATGGCAAACCGACTGTTCCCAAGCGGACCCAAGACCGATTTATACATCAGTGCGGAGTTGTTGTTAGGGACAGCGTCCCGATCAGCATCCAAGAATGGAATAAGAAGAAGGACGATGGAGTTTCTTATGTCGACGATAGATGCAAAGATCAGCTTTGGAACACGCTCATGATAAATTTCAGCCTACCGCCAGAGGAGGATCCAAATAACCCAGTTATACAGCGAAAAGTTAAAAAATGGGCTCTTAAGAAGATGGCAGAACAATTCAAGAACTGGAAGAAAAGATTGAACGAACAGTTTGTTGAGAAAGACGAGACTCCAGAATTCACCGGTCAATATGCGAAGATAAAAGATCACTGGCCCGCATTTGTGGCGTACAAGAAATCGGAGAAAGCTAAGAACAGGTCACAGACAAATAAGCTAAATGCTGCAAAGAAGCTGTATCACCATGTTACGGGGTCAGGTGGCTACAAGGTTGCCCGGCCTAGGTGGGACAAAGCTGAGAACGACCTGCTTGCTAAAGGGATCCAACCAGCGATATTGAACTGGCCCGAACGGGCAAGGACTTGGTTCTTCGGGCATGGGGGAACTTTGGACCCAGAAACAGGGAAGTGTGTTTACACGAAAGAACAACTTCAAACACCCGTCATAAAGATTCAGGAAGCAATCCAGGACGTGGAGGAAGGGAGGTTCCTTCCCGACAGAGAGAAGGACGTGTTGTCACGCGCCCTTGGGAATCCTGAACACCCTGGACGAACACGAGGCACATCAGGCTCCGTTCCGTGGGTGCATGGGTTTCCCGACAGCACTGGATATAGAAGCCGAGGGAGAAAGAAGAAAGAGGAAGCAGACCGGATGCAGAATGTAGAACAAAGATTAGCGTTGCAGGAGAAGAAACTAGAGGAACTTATCAGTCAGCGAGCTACCGGCGCACCATCTCAGCAGCACGAAGATCCTTCATTCGATACTGCCCACGAAGCTGCTACCCCACCATCTCAGCGGAAAAGCGGCATGGCTTCCACGGAGCTCGTTCGGCCTGATATCACGACTCCTCGCTACCCCGTGGATGATATCACGGAGAGGGAACATTGTGAGCTAATGGTGAAATGCATCAACCTAACCTTGAAGGTGGCGGTCGGCTATGTCTTACCTCCTAGACCTGATGCAACTTTCCATTGCAATCCGATTCCAGATGGCTTTGCTATTGTCGGGGTGGATGAAGTTACCAACGGATTCGAGGGGCTGGAGCTTGAGTACCCTACAGGTGAAGGGGAGACTCATCTGGTAGATGCCGTAAGGACTACCATTCTATGGAGAAAGGAATACATCGTGCTTCCACAATGGACGCCGCGTCAGCAGACTCAGCCAAAGGAGGCCCCTCAGCAGACTCCTCACAGTCCAGCTCTATCTCCGCTGCCTCAGTCGTCTCCGCCGCGTCACAACACTCCGCCGCCTCAGCTATCTCCGCCGCCTCAGCGGACTCCGCCGGAGGAGGCCCCTCAGCAGAATCCTCCACCGCGTCAGCTGACTCCGCCTCCTCAGCAACGGCGGAAGAGACCCGCCGCCGCTCCGGCGGCTAGCAGTACAACAACAAAGAAATCCACAGCAGGTCCAAGCATCAAGAAGGCTCCTGCCAAGTTACCATACGACATGATTGAGGAGAAAACCAACGAGTTCATGGCTGCCGATGTGAAACGCCAGCTTGCACCGAAACGTCCAGATCCAATGGAGAAAATAGATTCGGTAAAAGTGAAGCGCTGTCTGGATGTCCTTAAGCGACCACCACCGCCTCCGCCGCTATCACACTATGACCGCTGTATTGTAAAGACATTTGATGAAGTGAAAAGGTTGGGAAGTAGCAGAAGTAGCAGTGCTGCAAGAAGTGGGAAAACAATTCCCCAGCTCGGCGAACAGGAAAAACAATCGTGCCCCCCGCTCAAGGTGTTTCCCGATATCGCTAATGATCCGGGGGTAGCGGCCGCTCATCCTGGTTACACTCTTGGTGATTACTTAGGCGATGAGGTACGGTTCGAAATGGCTGAGGTAGCCTTTAGATACGAGCACGGGAAGCCTCTCGTCAGACCTGAGCAGCTCCCGCGTCTATCAACGATGATGCGAACATTGCATGACTGGTACTTGAAAGCCTGCAAGGAAGGGACCGACAGTATCTACGTGGGAATTAAAGATGAGCACTACTTCAATGGAGTCGAGGCGTTGTACATTGAATTTGAAGAATTATTTCAGTTATACAATCAAGACGCCCTCGACAAAACTATCGTCAGTTGCTATTGTCTGTAAGTATTTTTTCTGTAATTAAGTCTCTAGCTCAGCTCGTTCATTGCATGTATAATTATCCTCACACTTTATTATGCAGATTGAAGATCCGCGAATGCAGAGGAAAAATCTATGACATTGGGTTCATTAACCCAAATACCGTAAATGAATATACGGTACAAAAAAACCCGATGATACTGAGAAAAACTTGCTAAACGCGTTATTTAGACAACAAAACAAAAGGGAAATACTATTTCCTTACAACTTCCAGTGAGTGTTACTGTCTTGTGCACATTCTGTTTCGCTTACTCGAGGTTAAGTGTAATTGATGAGTTATACGTGCGCAAGTTCCACTATATTCTGCTAGTCATTCAGGTTGACGCGGGACTAGTAATTGTCTTGGACTCGAGACGTAAAGACCCTAAGGAGTGGGCGGACCTGAGTCAAATGCTCCAGAAGTAAGTTCAATCATTATCGCACCATATCGGCAACTTTCGTTCATTTCCTGATATCAAGTAATCATTTTCTTTGCCGGGCAGGGTTTGGAAAAAGTTCACCAACCAGGTTAGGGGTGAATGGAAAAAGGAGCTGCTATTTTCACACCCCAAAGTAAGTACTACTAGCTAGCTAGTTCCGCGCATCTCTCATTGATTCTAGTTTCAATACCATTATCATGCTTAATTATCATTTTGATTGAACTCTATTCTCGTACAGTTCTTGTGGCAGGAACCCGGGAATAATTTATGTGGATACTACGTTTGCGAGTACATTCGCCACCACACCTCTAAGCGGCGCAGATCTGAAGAACAATTTGAAGTACGTAAACAATATTCACATTTTTATTTTATTACCATGAATTGTGTTGAGTTTTATTCATATATATATATATATTGACCCCCTTCTTTAAATTAGATCTCGCGGAAGCGGGACGAACTCCTACCAACTGATCGCATACGAGCAATTCAAGAGGAATTAGCGGGATTCTTTGTTGAGCATGTCATACCTACAGACGGAGAATACCATTGGGATTTGCAATGCGATATTGGTAATTAGATATTAGGGATCGTAAGAGATGTTATATTGTATATATGCATGAACGTGTACTATATGTAGTAGCGTCGAATAGATATACGAAAACTTGTTGTTCGACCAAGCACGGAGAAAGAGAGGTCACTTCTCTCTATATATTGATCATGACGATGTTGTGTAATGGTTCCTTCATTGCTATATGTAGTAGCTAGCGTCGAGTTGAATGAAAAGCATAAAATAAAAATGAAAACCCTAAATGTAAAGGAATTGAATGGTAAACACAAAAAGAAAAGGGGAAACACAATATGAAACCCCTAAACCCCTCCTTTCAAAAAAAAAAAAAACCCAGCATCTGGCAGTTGCTGACGCGTGGCTGCCTTCTAGTCCTGGTTGGTGTTACCAACCGGGACTAGAGGTCCTCCTTCCTGGGCGCCCACAGCGGCCACGTGGAGCTCCTTTAGTCCCGGTTCGTAACCCAACCGGGACTAAAAGTGGGGGCCTTTAGTCCCGATTGTTTTGTCCCGGTTGCAGAACCGGGACTAAAGGCCCTCTGAAACCGGGACTGATGCCCTGTTTTCTACTAGTGTATGCGCTTACGTACCTAACCTTGCATTATCAAGGTTATGCGTGCGTGTGTGTGTGTCTCTCTCTGTTGTAATTGGCGTTTTGAAAAAAAAAAATGAGTATGGTTGGGGGAGGGAGGGGTATGTCTTAACCTAGCTATATGTCGACAACAATAAAAAATTCATGGCGAAGTTGAAGGAAAGCCGGCTATGATATTTGCTAGAAACGAGTATGTGTGTGTGTGTGTGTTGTCGCGTACATACGAAATGAAGCGATGCTACTTTCGCCCCTTCGACCACAACGAATCCATTTTGATTTTGAGTGACGTTTTGAAAGCGGAGAACGTTGATCGTCTCACTCTTTGTTTGGTTTTTCCGTGCGTGGCTTCGATCATAATCTAATCTCAAGTCAGTATTGCAGATAGACTGTGATGTGGGCCCATGTGAATCTGTGGAGCGTTACACTTAATTTGCATGATTTCTATTCCGTATTTCTTGAAGGAAATGTACAACGATTTTCACGAAGATTTCAAAAGTTACTAGTAGTACTTCACAAGTAGTATCTCAAATTCCCTTCGGCGTTTTATGTTAGACAAGACAGGGTGTGTGGTGTGAGGTTCAACTCAACTCACCACCACCTTCAAGAGAAGGTGACCGACGGAGATTCGATAACGACGAGTCATCGTCAAGATCGCCGTCATCTTGGAAGTACAGTATAGGCCCATGTAAGTAAATTGCTTGCAAGAGAGATCCCAGTGTTGTGCAAAACTACAAAAAGTGCATATATTCACCAGAAGTATACGCAAATACGCCCTCCCAAATCCCAGTGTTGTGCAAAACTGGACCAGAGTCTCTAAAACAAAATAAAAACCGATCACTTCATTTCTATAATTGATTTTGGAATAATTCGTTTTTGGTTAAATTTGTCACAGCGTGATCGGATGCATACCGTCATTGACCTTGTCTATTTCCTAAGTTAACTAAGTATTCTGTCGTATATAATGGAAAAGTAGGTGATAGCGTAATTTAACCGACGAAGAATTAATGAGACCTACTACCTTTTTCCTTTTGTTATTTTTATGTATATAAATACTAATTGGATATGATATATACTCCGGCCAACTGGCCCTCAACGTTGTGGTTTCTTGCAATTTACTCTTCTCTGTCTCTCTCATGAATTGAGATAATGGCGCCGACGACGACGCGTCAAGTCTCCTCGTCAGCTTTAACTAGTGTTGAACCGTGGGTTTTGATGTTGATTAATGAAGATATATTATTAGGGACTAGAGTTAGGGGTTCCCCTAAGCGGGCTGCCTCCTCCCCAAGAAAAGTCTAGGGTTCCCCTGCCTCCCGCCGGCGCCGCCGTCGGTCCGCCTCGTCTCTGGTGGCCTTAGGGCCATGGCGGCGCGGTGCATCTCGGCCCTTGCCGGTGGGAGGGCTATGTTCTCAATTGCTTCTTCGCGTTTTGTTAGAGTTTGTGTCCTGCTCAGGAAGACGAGACGGCGGCGGCTCCCTGAAGATGGAATAATGTTCTCCCCGCCTAGCCCCTGTCCCGATGGTGTGTCTAGCATCATCGGTGGGCGTGTAGAGGTGTGTCTCCGGCGGATCTGTCCTTGATGGATCTGCTCGGATCTGGTCGTAGTTCGTCTACGTTCATGTGTTTTCAGGTTAGATCCTTCCGATCTACGCTACTCTTCATCGGCGGTGGTTGCTGTTCTGCGGCGCTGGTCCTATGGGACCTTAGCACGACGACTTCCCGACTGTCTATTACAACAAGTTTTGCCGGGCTCTGGCGATGGAGGGGCAATGACGGCGGCGTGGCTTCGGCTCGCTTCAGTGCTTGTAGTCGTCGCTAGGTGGTCTACGGATCTGATTGTAATTTTTATTATTTCTGGTGTTCGTTGTACTGGCATGATTGAAAATGAATAGATTGGAAGTTTTCTCGCAAAAAAAAGATGTTGATTAATGAAGATCTCCTAGTCCTTGACGTGGGATGCCTGGTTAGATTTGACTGGGTACTTAGTACACCTAACTGACAGTGCACGACTAAGACAGCCTAGCTAGTTTTTTCTTCTTCGATTGATGAGATGAACCTAGCTAGCTAGATGCATGCATAACCCTCAAATTTAGACCGGTCTGCGAAAAGGAAAGTCGATAGGATGCTAGCTACGAGTGCATATGTGTGCGCGTCGGCACGCCCGCGAATGTCGGTCGCTCATCGGCTTTGCACGTGTTCCGTACAGCTCCCTCCGTCTCATAATGTTTATTGGGTTTTGAACCCTTAATCTCTTGGTTGTAAGCTTATGCATCTAATCAGTTCACTCATCAGTCCGAACTATGGAAGAGGCCTAGACATTATATTTCAACACACTAGTGCCAAAAAAACGTCTTCCATTATGGGATGGAGTGGTACAGTATAGACCCTGAGTACGTTTCGCCCCCGGAACGGAAAGAAGATTCACCAAGGAGTGCGTCGGTTGGCGGCAAGCCTTGAGCGCAACCAGGTAGGAGCAAAGTGCTCAACTCTCCACCATAAAATCTAGTCTACTCTGGGTGACGCGCGCGTCTGGAGAGTCCGAGAAGATTTACCATGTGTGGTAAGGTAGAGCCAGACAAGGTTGGCGGCTGTTGACGCGTTGTTCGTGCTCGCTTCACACTTCCGTTCGACGAGCGACGGCTCGACCAAAAAGGAGCTCGCACGGTTCATTTTTCAACCGTGACGTGCCGTCGCGTTTTGTACGAGACCACAGAGGCACATCCGTGTGTGTGTGTGTGTACATTTCGGGTAACGACGCGCTTGTTCGACAGAGAGAGGAAAAAAGAGATCTTGTTGTTACCGTTTACTAGAACGGCCTCGGAGGATGGGTGAACGCGTGATTCTCACTCACTCACTCACTCTTTGAACATTGGTTTTGGTCCCTTCCATTCCATCGTTGGCTTCGGTCGTGAAACCTTGCTAGGTGTCCGTGGCCCGGGCCCACACGGATCTCGCCGGGGCCACGCTTTGCTGCGTGCGTTGGTCGTCACGTCATGCTGGCGAGGCATTCGCTCTCCGGAGTCATCAGCCGGAGATGAATTCAAAAGTGTTTACAAATTTATTCCCGGTAGCTGGGTCATCAGCCGACTTGAGTCATAACTATGCTCCATCCAAACACGTTCTACTCTGCATATGCCATCGCCACCAACACAAAGTCGTACTACTAAGAACGCAAAGTCAAAATGAAGGAACTTTAGCTTAGCTAGCCATTGGTTGTTGGTCAAAATAAATGCATCTTTAGCCCAGGTCAACTTCCATTTATTTGTTTTACAATATCCACGTTCAAGTTGATATATAGTAGTAGTACTTGTTGGCTGGCCCGGACATGGTCTTTAGCTCAGGTCAACTTACGTAGTTACATTTGCATTGTGTAAATAAAACCCTTCGAAAAGCACTATGAAATACAAGCAGTAATATGTGCCGTCAATCTCCTAGTAGGGCGAGATCGAGAGTTCATTAATTTTGTTCATAAGATCGGTGCAATAAAACATCACCGGTCTACGTTGTCGTCTAATCCTATTAACAGGAGATGATGTCAGAAAAAAATTGTTAACAGATTATAATAATGGCAGTGATGATTAGGCATGTCAACTAAATATGCACACAAATATAATCCCCACGTTTTTCTTTTTTCTCCGGTTTGCCGAGTTTCCACAAGGTTCGTATGACACTTATAGCAAAAAAAACGAACTAATGGCACTCTTTATCTATAGAATTAATTTTTATTATGTAAAACTACGGCGACATCACAGATTAATCCATCACACGCATCATCGATATCATTATAATGATGTTCTCTTTCTGCGGAACAAATGAGATAACGATGATGATCCATCATCTGTTGGAGTGAGGTTCACGTAAGCATGCGGATCGATGGACGACGTTTTTGTCCCTGCGACCGACACCAAAAAAAAAGGCGTCTTAATTTGATCATTGATTGCTTTTTGTCTTGTCACGTACTCCTCCGTACAAGACCTGGAGTTAGATTACGTGACACTTGCATTAGATTATATAAGTACACAATTATTACACATGATGACGGCGCACAACCGGACAAGCCAGCCAGTCTCCTGGTTAAGCCAAATGAGTCGTGGTCAGTGTGATTATAAATGGGAAAGATAACAAATGGTTAGATGGCCTAACCGGGACAGCGAGCAAGATTTGTATGCCATGCATGCATCTGTCACTTCATTCTGAACAGCTCGAGATTACATATGTTTGGTTCCTATGGGGTGAGAGCTTATATTCAGTTGAGCTCATATATCATATGATATCATTTCCGTGACGCAGTTGCGCCGATGATCCATGATGGCCCGGGCCGTGTTTTGTGATTTATTGGTGTTGGTCTTTGTCTCATCGTCTAGGAAAATATCTGTACGTCACGCAATTCATTTGGTAATGCAGCCAACGGTGAAAATCAAAATCCTGCTCCTACAAATAACCAGTTTGTTTTCCTGGCACGTATTTCAACTCAGATCTCCAAGAGCACCCCCGGCGGCCTTTTCCATAGCCTTGAAAAGTTGGCAAGAAAAGTGAGACCGTCTTGGATGGCACACGACGCACGGGGCCGCCGGGCGGCGACCAAAAGGGCCAGAACACCAGCGCGGCACCGGCCGCTGTCACGAAAAGGCTGCCGCTTCGATGGATCTCGCAATCCAGTTCAGTTTCACACATCGATCGCAGTTCACAATGACAGGACCGTGATGCCCCTCCGCAAGCGCGTGTGAGCGTGCGTGTACGTCTGGTTAACAAATCGATTTCAAATCATCAGCTAGAAGTGGACGGATTGTATTGAGTGATTAATTCTACTTGCTTTTAGAATAACACACGTTTGGTTAAGTTGGTCGGCGTACTGATTTACTAATAATTAGGCAAGAATTTTTATTTTTTTGCGGGGTAGGCAAGAATGTATTTTAATGCACAAAGGATTAGACAAGTACGAAGCCTTTTCTGTTTCTAGCTACGTACAGGTTGGATATGCGCTGATTATGTTTTGTATCCTCTTAATTTTTATGTCAATAAAATTCACCATTTATCAAAGAAATGAAGCTTTTTTCTATTTTTCTCAATGCCTCCTGTTGTTTTTGTTAAGTGGATGGACAGCTAGCTAGCTACGTACAGTTTGGATATGCGATGATTATGTTTTGTATCCTCTTAATTTTTTATGTCAATAAAATTCACCATTTATCAAAGAAATGAAGCTTTTTTCTATTTTTCTCAATGCCTCCTGTTGTTTTTGTTAAGTGGATGGACAGCTAGCTAGCTACTAGCAACTCTCTGGACAAATGGTGTCAGGTTCAGCTCACTGCCAAAGAGAGAAAGCGATTGATGGAGATTCTCTCTTATGCTGATGACGAGGAGGACGCGTCAAGTCTTGCTAATCCGAGTCACCTACTGTTCGTATGTGCTTTTCATGTTTCTTTTCGGGAAGATGTGTGCTTTCCATGTTCGTTAAGATGTTCTAGCTTTCTTGACGTCGGATGTCTCTGGCCATTAATTTATACCCTAGCTAGTTAGCAATGTGCTTTCTATCAACCTTTATAATAAATTTGGATATGTTTGAAAAAACAAATAAAACACGAATAAGATTGACATCCTAGCTAAGTACATAGCCTTATACAGCCGCGGCGGACAACAACGCACAGCCGCGGCGGCTCTTACCCTGCACCTAGCTTGCTAGGGTTTCTTCTGCCTCCCGCCGGCGCCGTTGCCGGTCTACCTCGTCTCCTGTGGTCTTAGGACCATGGAGGCGCGGTGGATCCCGGCCCTTGCCGGCGGGAGGGCTCCGTTTTTTGATGTTTTTTGTGTTTTATTAGGGTTTGTGTTCTGCTCAGAGATGCGAGGCGGCGGCGGCTCTCTGTAGATGGAATAAAGTCCTCCCCGCCTAGCCCCCATTCTGGTGGTGTTTCTAGCATCGTCGGAGGGCGTGTGGAGGTTTGTCTCCGGCGGATCTCGTTGGATTCGGTCGGTGTTTGTCTTCGGTGGATCCACGTGGATCCGGTCTTCGTTCGTCTGTGTTCGTGTGTCCAGAGATTGGATCCTTCCGATCTACGCTTCTCTTCATCGGCGGCGGTTGCTGTTCTGGTGCGCTGGTCCTTTGGGGCCTTAGCACGACGACTTCCCGACTGTCTACTACAACAAGGTTTGCCCGGCTCCGATTAGGGAGGGGCGATGACGGCGGCGCACCTTCGGCTCCAGTGCTTGTAGTCATCGCTAGGTGGTCTACGGACCTGGATGTATTTTTTACTTCTGGTGTTCTTTGTACTACCATGACAGTTGATGAATAGATCAGAAGTTTTCCTCGCAAAAAAAAAAGTACATAGCCTTATGATTTCCACAGGAAGCAAGGAAGATGGTGAAGAGGAAAGGGCGATTAGGACGTTTGATTCGGCACTAAAAACAATCTAGTGTACTCTTTTTTTGTACGAGGATAACTTCTAATCTATTCATCCAACATCATGGTAGTACAAAGAACACGAGAAGTAATAAAAATTACATACATGTCTGTAGACCATCTAGCAACCACTACAAGCACTGGAGCAAGCGGAAGGCGCGCCGCCGTCAACACCCCTCCCTCACCGAAACTGGGCAAAACTTATTGTAGTAGACAGTCGGAAAGTCGTCGTGCTAAGGCCCCAAAGAAGCAGCGAAGCAGAACAATAACAGATGCTGATGAAGAGAAGCGTAGATCGAAAGGAACCAACCTGTAGGCACATGAACGCGGACGAATGAAGATTGGATGCACGTGGATCCACTGAAGACAAACACCGACCGAATCCTGTGAGATCCGTCGGACACACAGCTCCACACGCCCTCCGACTACGCGAGACGCACCATCGGGACGGGGGATAGGCAGGGAGAACCTTATTCCATCTTTGGGGAGTCGTCGTCGCCTCGCCTTCCTAAGCAGGACACAAACCCTAACCAAACTAAAAAAACACCTAAAACGAAGCGTGAGCCCTCCCACCAGTAAGGGCCCATCGTGACTCCGTGGCCCTAAGGCCACAAAAGACGAGTCAGATCGGTTGTGGTAGCGAGGGAAGGCGGAGAAACCCTAACACTTGGGAGTCTTTCTTTTTCTTATGGGGAAAAAAGAAAACGCCCGTGCGTGCGCACACCATCAGGTGTACTCGGGAGCACATGCCCCCTTCCTGAAAAATGAATTTGAACTCGTCCAAAGTATACAAGAAAAAAATCGTACATCTTAATAAATCAAGTCTGTTTCCGGATTTTAAGTTTTTTGAAAATCCAATTCATTTGCAAGCTGTGCAAAATGAACAAACTAAAACAGTTTGTCAAAGGATTATTTGCTATATTTTTTTTGTGAACAATTATTTGCTATTTTAGCTGCCCATTTTATTTATTTTTGCCCAAACCACATATGAATGTTTTTCCCTGGCCCCACCCAAACCGTAACTGGACATTACTATTTTTTTAAATGCTGGCAAATGATTTATTTACTCTAATATCCACACACACTAAATATTTTTTGATTTTTTTAAAAACTTTTTAACTTGATTCTAAGCTTTCTGAAATATCGCCATTAGCTCTCACCCCTGAAAAGAAAAGGAGCGACTCCCAGCTTTCCAGCATCGACCACCACAAATCTGATTTGGAGTGATGCGTTTGGTAGCGAACAAGATCGATCGATATTTTTTTTCGAAATGGCAGTCATCCTGCATTCATTAAGACGAAAAGAGTTGCTCAGTTAATTGGGGAAAACCGAGCGAAAACCAGATTGCCGAGTTAATTATGGAGAACCGGGCGAAAACCATCACAACCGCTGAGCGGCACATATAAGATCCCCCACACACAACTCCAAAGAGGGTATCGTCGAGACAACACGCAGGCGTCATCGTCATCACTCCTCCCCTAGAGGTGTCATCGCCATCCCTAAACCCTGAGCAAACGACTCTGACTTCGCCTGAGGCGATCATCGACCCAACCCACACCGAAGAGGTCCTGTGAAGATGGATGAAGGTCCGCGCCAAACCCAGCTACCTGCGACTAGACAGCGCAGCTCCGACTCTGACAGATAACCATGAAGGAGAACTAGGCACGGCTGGCGCCGCAGAAGATCATCAAACGAACCACCTGCTGCCCGTCATCGTACACCACAGGGGCCCCGCCACCGCAGCTTCGACTTCGTAGCAACAAACCAGCCGAGGCAATCCTGCGGACACGCCGGAGAAGAGCCGACTATCTCAACCATAGCCACGTCTCCGACACTGCTCGCCCCATCATCGTTGCCACAGAAGCTTTGACGCAAACACCGCCGTCTTCCACTGGTCTCGCTCGCCAACATCCAGCTCCAAAGACGAAGCCCCCAGGAGGGAATACGACACCAAGGCGTCGTCATCGTCCGATCGAACAAGATCAAGGGTTTCCCCCGAAGCTGCGGCGATCCGCACAGGAGAGGTGCAGCAGCAGTACAGCGATGCCTCCAAGAAGATAAACGACGGCCACGGCCGCCGCCATCGCTGGTCACGGCCATAACCGAGACAGGGTTTTCACCCAAGCTACTGACACCACCTCATCCGCACCTCATCTCACAATGGCGACCACCAAACACCACCACCGAGCCAGCTTGTAGTCGAAGAAGCAGCACTACGAGCTGCTCCACTCCGGGCTGCCGTGCCGTCCGAGCAGCAACCCCCTCATCACGCCTCCGCGCGACCTCACGGCCCCCTTGTGCCGCAGCACCCCCGCAGAGTCATGCGACCCGGCCACAGCCAGACGACCACCAGGCCGCGCGCACCCTTGCAAGATCTGATCCGCGCCAGCCCAGATCGGCCAAAGCACGGCCACCACCCCGGATCTGCCACCAGGACCGCCGTCGCTGGCCGGCCGCCACCCACACACCAGATCAGGGTGCGAGGGCCCCGGATCCGCCGCCCCACCGGAGGAGAGGAGCTCCAGCAGGCCGCCGGCGCAGAGCATGCGACGACCGCGCAGCCCGAGCTCGTCCACGCCCCAAGCAGCAGCGCAGCCTCCGTCCCTTCGCCCCACCGCGCAGAAGCACCCACGCAGCTCCTTGCCATGGCGCCTCCCCACGCTGCCCCGACGCCAGCTCACGCCGGCGCACACAGCCCTAGGACGACCGACCGTCGACGAGCGCGAAGGCCGCCAGATCCACTCCTACCGCGCCGCCAAACGGCCCCACCGCCGCCGACGCCGCCCGGGCTTCGCCCGGCGACGCTCTCCGGCGGCGGTGAGGGGAGGGAAGCAGGAGGGGTGGCCCTAGGCGGCCGGATTTGGGGCGCCCCGGTGCGGCCGTGGAGCCGCACGGGAGCGAGCTCTCTCTGGGGTAGGATTCCCTCAGGGGATTACCCAGCATGTCCTTCAAGATCGATCGATATGATGTTTACCCCCGTGACCATCCGTAGAAGCTGTGAGCATCGGCCGGTGTCGGGTTCGACTCGCCACCATCTTCAAGAGAAAGTGATGGACGGAGATTCTCTCAGGACCTGAGATAACGACGCATGTACGCGTTAAGTCTTTGCATCGGCTAATTCTTCCATTATGTAGTAAATTTTCTTGCTCCAAACTAACAGGTTCTTTACTTCATTCCTGTTTTTCATTCATGTCAGTAGGATGACACAATTTAATCAAGAGTTAATTCCATTTTTTTACTCCCAAAATGAACCAAAGTGACATAAATTGCCCCCCAACACGAGAAATTGTCAAAAATTTACCTCTAATTTAAACATTCATTACACATTTTGCCCCCCTTCGAGTTTTGAGTAGGCATGCCATGTAGACAGATTTTTTGGTTTTTAGTCTGGTTTTCCTTAAAACAGAAGCCACGCTAAACCAAACCGAGCCGAACCGGCACACCGCACAACAGACCACCTCAACCCACCACTGCTCCCAATCCCCGCATGCTCGCCACCGCCGCCAACTCTACCATGGCCGACACCACCCACTCCCCCTCCCTCTCCTTCCTCCTCTCCAACCCCCACTCTTCCGCCGCGCCCTAGCCCCGCCTCCGCCCCGCCACCTACCGCCGCTTCCGCTGCGCCACCAACGTGGTTGTCCCCGCCGCCAACAAGCACCGACGCGCGGCGGACGAGGACATCCGCGAGGAGATGGCGCATCCATCGACCCGCTCCCGTTGCTCCTGGCCGCTTGGCCGGCTCGAACGTATCAACGCCTTCCAAATTGTTCTCTGTCTGTGAGCCATGGCAACATGCTTCATCTAACTTTTCTAGCTCTACTAAAACAGAGAGTGTGTGTGAGAAAGAGAGAGAGAGATTTGGAGCCACTTCCCGCAGCTCGCCACGGACTGAAACTTGAGTTGAAAACCAGCTAACTAACCGAAGAACTAGTCTAACCGAAGAAAAGCATCAGAGCTCGTCCACAGACCCTCGTCCGAGCCGCCGCACGCAGACGCCGGAGACTGACGAAAGGAGGCGGCCGATGCCCAAGTGGCGATGCGTGGCCCCCGAGAACTCCACAAGATTGAGCAGCGGCGGGATGTTTGCGGCCATGGTTCTCAGAATCGCGATTCTGAATCAGATCAGAGCTTCGATGATAGGATCGTAAATCGTAGAATCTTAACTATCAGGATTGTAGAAACGAAGTTTTATGAACCAAAATCATAGAATCAGAGAGGTTAGTTTGGATTGTAAAGTCGTAGAATCGTACAACAGTATTCCAATTCTGACAACCCTTTGCGGTAGCCGTGAAAGTAGGCGAGCACGCGCAGGTCGTCATCCTCGTCGTTCCTGTCGAGGGTGCATCGCTTGTACGGCGATGTTCATGTTCGTCGCGCACTGGTCGGGCCACGTGTGACGCCCCCGGCCCGACCATGCACTAATCATACACGCAAATGCGCACGATCAAGCCCAGGGACTCACGGGAAGATATCACAACACAACTCTAGACACAAAATTGTAAGGGAACACAGCAGAAAACAAAAAAATTCCGACCTACGCACCAGCCCAGGACCACTATGAAGACTGCATACAAGGTTTCGATCCGATCGTTACCGACTCGTAGCGCAGCGAAAGTAGAGTCGATGTAGATCGTCGGTGCAGATCCCCGCAGCTACGATTTACAACCTCCCAACCGCGAGGATGTTCTCCCTTGTCTGCTCGTCGGACAGCCCTCCGGGAGGCGGTCAAACAGTCCCTCGGACGGTGTCACGGACAACCCTTCGGGAGGACCCTCAAAACTCGGACGGTCACTCAGACAGCCCTTCGGGAGGCACTCTCGAACAACCCCTCGGACAAAAAGATCGAACCTACGACCTCTCTACAGGGTTGCACACATACGGTGTCATCTATCCGGCAGGGCTTCGCCGTCCAGAACTAGTTCCCACCGGAACCCAGACAGACTTTCGACTCTACGAAACTATTTCGTGGGGAGGGAGAGAGAAGCCAGATCATGCATGACACTTGTATGTGAAAAAGGAGTGAGTGTGGAGAGCATCTCTCCACCTCTATTTATAGGAAACCCCAAGGGGTAGGGTGACTCTTAAAAAACCAAAAATGCCCATGCAAATGTCACACATGAAGGGCATAATGGGGAGGCAAAGGAGCTCCATGGAGGAGCATCCTTGGCCGGCCACCCCCTAGTGGGACCCTCCCAAAAGGGGTTCCTTAGTCCCTAAGTCTTTCCTTCTAGAAGCTTGACAAAAGCGCTAAAAGGTGGCTTTCCATAAAGTAGCCCAAAAAGCACTTTCACTATTCACGGAAACATTTTTCCGCGACCGTTAAGTCCGAAAATATTTCTGTGGGTCTTAGAACAATTCTAGTACCCACTAAAATGATTTTGGACGCGTTCCGAAACAATTCCGGATTAGTGATTTTCATCTGCGAAAAGCAACCAAACCGGTTCTGGCAGCTCTGGAACATTTCCGGTTTTTATCTTCGAAAAATCACAGAAGTTCACAAAACAATTCTGACACCCTCCAAGAATTTCCAGCCGTGTGCCGTAACCAATTTGACTTAATGGTATACCCTGAAACAACTTTTCAGTTTTACCGAAACTATTTCAGTGTTCTCTCTCCGGAACTTTTCCGTTGTCTCCGAAACTTTTCCGGTGACTTTCTCTCAGACTCACTGTCTAGTATTCAGCAGATAGATAACCCTTAAGCGTGTGACCATATAGGTTCGGTGAAGCATAGACATGGCCGGAACACTTTACGATCAATGATCAACATCGGAGCCGTGGACACCCATATTGACCCCTATACCCACACGAATAAATATTAGAGTGAACCTCCAGTTGCCGTGTGCTATTCCTGTTGCTTCGCGATATGTTACAAACATCCGAGGTGAGACTTATCGGCATCCCCGTGAATCAACAACTTGTCCACTATGCCAGTTACCTCGTTACCGGTTTTGTTCACTTTTCTCGTTCCCGTGTTCCGGCATCCCTGTGATCAAATCACAATGTGTCTGGCCAGACGATGGTGGATACCTTAACACCGAGAGGGCCCAGAGATATCTCTCCATCGTCGGAGGAGCAAATCCCAATCTTGAGCTATCAAGTCCCTTGACACACTTTTCCATGAACCCGTAAGCCGCCTTAATAGCCACCCATTTACGAATGACGTTTAACAAACCCCAAAGTTCATGAAGCACGCATGAAGAAACTCGACACTCTCATGGTCTAAGGAATTATGCAAACGTTAACTTTCTCTGTGTTACTAACCATTAACTTGTGACGAATGTATCTCATAGCATAACATCAATTCGGGTCGATTCAACACAAATGTTCTTCTAACATTGTGCCCTCAAAGTTGCCGGCATAGTCATGCATATGATCAGGAAAACAGAACCATCATGCAACACTTGAGCTAGTCTTAGAGGCCAGACTAGGAATACATTTTACCGTTTATTATTCCACACGTGCATATGAGTCTTCCTTCGAGTCTCATGGTTATTGCAAACTCGAGAATCATAGCAGTTATAGCATGGAACATAAACTTAATCAGGAACATGGGAATAAATAATAACATTTATTATTGCCTCTAGGGCATATCTCCTACAGACTCCCACTTGCACTAGAGTCAATAATCTAGTCAATGCTAATGCACTTTACACCTATGGCATACTGGTGTAAAATATGCTTCGCTTATGGTATTGCCTGATGTCCAACGGATCTGACAACTTCAGTTCCGTGTGTATGTTTGCATCTCCTCGCGTTTTCACGTTTCACAAAATTCATATTTTGTGTGGACTTGGCTTTGTATATTTGTGAATCACAGGTCAAACCTTGATTCCTCAGACTGAGCTATGGAGCGACTATCTATAATAGTGTCCCATTGACCAAAGCCTTCTTCGAAACATACTAAGTTCATGAATGAACTATATGATTCAACATCTTCTTTGTCGCTTCCAAAGCATCAACATAATTAGCCATTTGTTATAGAAATCGCCACAATAACCTGTTTGGAATAATTTCCAACTACCGTGCCACCATATTGTGTATTACACAAAACCCTTAACTTAAATCGAAAATCGCATGGAGAATTGGTGAAGACTGTATCGATGTAACTACTTACAACGAGCACTTCATAATCTCCGCTTGCGAGAAAACATGTCATCGGTGCTACTTTAGTACTCAATGACATTTTTCACTGTTGTCCCATGATTAGTACTTTGATCACTTTGGTATCTATACTCGCAACAGCTTGGGAGTATCGGACATATATGGTTGTTTTACATACCATGGAATACATGATTAATCCAAACACATAAGTGTGTGGAATCTTCATCATGTATTTTGCTCATCAGTGTTTTATAACACCGAGTCTTGCAAAACTCTTTCCATGTGATTTCGCTAAGAATCACTCCTTTGCGTTCTTATGCTAAACTATTTTAGCATCTTGTCAATATGTTTTTTTTTGCTTAGCCTATTAGGCAATTCTATCTCGTAGATAAATATGCCTAATATCAAGGCTATTTAGCCCAAGCACTTCATCGAAAAACTATTTTCAATGAAGTCCTAATTCGTGTCAAGAAATTTATATTATTTCCAATCAACAATGTGTCAAGCACACAAAGTTTTTAGAAATATTATTATGCTCTCACTTACTTTTTTGTAACCACAAGCATCTTCGTTATCCATTGATGAAATCAAACTCTTTTGACTATTTCATGAAAACGAAGATTCCAACTCCATTTTGCTCTCTTCTGTCCATTGCTGGAACTCTGAAGTTTGCATACTTACTAGCATCCTCTGGATTGACAAAATACTTCGGACTGTATCACATGCAATGATGGGTAACGAAGCATGAAAATCAAAAAAATTCCTACGAACACCCAAGATCTATCTAGGAGAAGCATAGCAACGAGAGAGTAGAGTGTGTCTACGTACCCTCGTAGACCGAAAGCGGAAGCGTATATAACGCGGTTGATGTAGTCGTACTCGTCACGATCCAATCGCGATCCAATCCGATGAAGTACCGAACGGACGGCACCTCCGCGTTCAGCTCATGTGCGGCTCGATGACGTCTCCTCCTTCTTGATCCAGCAAGCGGGAGAGGAGAAGTAGATGGGATCACAACCAACATGACGGCATGGTGGTGATCGTGGTGGTGGAGCACCGACAGCGCTTCGCTAAGCGTCGTCGGAACGAGGAGGTGGTGTAACGGGAGAGAGAGAGGGGCGCCCAGGGGCTGGTGTGTCCTCTTGGGGCGCCCCCTCCTCTATATATATAGGTGGAGGGGCGTGGGGAACAGCCCTTCCAAACCCTAGGGCGCAGCCAAGGGGGGGAGGACTTGGACTCCAAGTCCAATCATATTCCTACTAGGACTCCCCTTTTTTTTCCTTCCCTAGCCATATGGGCTTGTGAGGACTTGGTGCGCCTGGCCCAATAAGGCTAGGGCGCCTCCCCTCAGCCCATGCCAGCCCTTGGGACGTGGTGGACCCACTTGTGGACTTCCGGACCCCTCCGGAATCCTCCGAAACCTTCTGGAAGCTTCCCGGTACAATACCAAAAAAACTACACCTTTTTTCGGAACCCAAAATATGACTTCCCATATATAAATCTTTACCTCTTGACCATTCCGAGACTCCTCGTGACGTCCGGGATCTCATCCGGGACTCCGAACAACATTCGGTTACCAATCATCAAATATCCCAATACTACTCTAGCGTCAACGAACGTTAAGCGTGCGACCCTGCGGGTTCGAGAATTATGTAGTCATGACCGAGACACCTCTCCGGTCAATAACCAATAGCGGGACCTGGATGCCCATATTGATTCCTACATATTCCACGTAGATCTTTTATCGGTTGAACTACGATGTCAAGGATTCGGTTAATCCCGTGTGCAATTCCCTTTGTCCGGCGATATGTTACTTGCTCGAGATTCGATCGTCGGTATCTCCATACCTAGTTCAATCTCGTTACCGGCAAGTCTCTTTACTTGTTCCGTAATACAAGATCCTGTGACTAACCCATTAGCCACATTGCTTGCAAGCTCTTTACGATGTTGTATTACCAAGAGGGCCCAGAGATATCTCTCCGTCATACGGAGTGACAAATCCCAGCCTCGATTCGTGCCAACTCAACAAAAACCTTTGGAGATACCTGTAGAGCACCTTTATGATCACCCAGTAATGAAGTGTCGTTTGATAGCACACAAAGTATTCCTCCGGTGTCAGTGAGTTGCACGATCTCATGGTCTAAGGAACAGATACTTGACATGAAGAAAGCTGTAGCAATAAACTCAGTGATACGATCAAATGCTAAGCTTACGGTTGGGTCTTGTCCATCACATCATTCTCCTAATGATGTGATCCCGCTATCAAATGACAACTCATGTCTATGGTTAGGAAACCATAACCATCTTTGATCAACGAGCTAGTCTAGTAGAGGCTCACTAGGGACACGGTATTTGT
Source organism: Elymus sibiricus (assembly GCA_039707655.1). Classification (NCBI taxonomy): domain Eukaryota; kingdom Viridiplantae; phylum Streptophyta; class Magnoliopsida; order Poales; family Poaceae; genus Elymus; species Elymus sibiricus. Next base: position 443,300,827 of record CM077668.1, read on the forward strand.
TTATGTATCCACACATGTATTTAAGTTTCCGGTCAATACAATTATAGCATGAATAATAAACATTTATCATGAACAAAGAAATATGATAATAACCAATTTATTATTGCCTCTAGGGCATATTTCCAACAGTCTCCCACTTGCACTAGAGTCAATAATCTAGTTTCCATAGTTATGAATCTAACCCCCAATGAGTTTTGGGGCTGATCATGTTTTCCTCATGGGAGAGGTTTTAGTCAACGGGTCTGCAACATTCAGATCCATATGTACTTTGCAAATCTCAATGTCTCCGTCCTTGATCCAATCACGGATGGAGTTGAAAAGGGCGTTAAATATGCGCTTCACATGTAAATCCCGCCTCAACGCTCGGTTTGGAACTACTCCAAACGACAACTGCACTTTACGTATCCGGTTCGAGACTCAGGGTCATCCAGATCGGCGTCAAAGCTTGCATCAACGTAAACCTTTACGACGAACTCTTTGTTACCTCCATAAATGAGAAACATTTCCTTAAGTTACTTAAGGATAATTTTTGACCGCCGTCCAGTGATCCACTCCTGGATCACTCTAGTCCCCCTTGCCAGACTCATGGCAAGGCACACAACAGGTATGGTATAGGTATGGCATACATTATAGAGCCTATGGTTGAGGCATAGGGGACGACCTTCATCCTTTCTCTTTCTTCTGCCGTGGTCGAGCTTTGAGTCTTACTCAACTTCACACCTTACAATACAGGAAAGAACTCCTTCTTCGACTAATCCATTTTGAACTCCTTCAAAATCTTGTCAAGGTATGTGCTCTGTGAAAGTCCTATCAGGCGTCTTGATCTATCTCTATAGATCTTGATGCCCAATATGTAAGCAGCTTTACTCAGGTCTTCCTTTGAAAAACTCCTTTCAAACAACCCCTTATGCTTTCCAGAAATTTTACATCATTTCCAATCAACAATATATCATCCACATATACTATCAGAAATGCTATAGTGCTCCCACTCACTTTCTTGTAAATACAAGCTTCTCCGTAAGTTTTTATAAAACCAAAAGCTTTGATCACCTCATCAAAGCGTATATTCCAACTCTGAGATGCTTGCACCAGTCCATAGATGGATCGCTGGAGCTTGCATACTTTGTTAGCATCCTTAGGATTGACAAAACCTTCTGGTTGCATCATATACAATTCTTCCTTAAGAAACCCGTTAAGGAATGCCGTTTTGACGTCCATTTGCCAGATCTCATAATCATAAAATGCGGCAATAGCTAACATAATTCTATTAGACTTAAGCATCGCTACGGGTGAGAATATCTCATCATAGTCAACCCCTTGAACTTGTCGGAAACCCTTTGCGACAAGTCGAGCTTTATAGACGGTGACATTACCATCAGCGTCTGTCTTCTTCTTAAAGATCCATTTATTCTCAATGGCTTGCCGATCATTGGGCAAGTCCACCAAAGTCCATACTTTGTTCTCATACATGGATCCTATCTCGGATTTCATGGCCTCAAGCTATTTGTCGGAATCCGGGCTCATCATAGCTTCTTCATAGTTCGTAGGTTCACCGTTGTCCAACAACATGACTTCCAGGGCTGGACTGCCGTACCACTCTGGTGTGGAACGTACCCTGGTCGACCTACGAAGTTCAGTAGTAACTTGATCCAAAGTTTCATGATCATCATCATTAGCTTCTTCTCCGGTTGGTGTAGGCATCACGGGAACTGCTTTCTGTGATGTGCTACCTTCCAATTCGAGAGAAGGTACAATTACTTTATCAAGTTCTACTTTCCTCCCACTCACTTCTTTCGAGAGAAACTCCTTCTCCAGAAAGGACCCATTCTAGGCAACAAAGATCTTGCCCTTGGATCTGTGGTAGAAGGTATACCCAATGGTCTCTTTAGGGTATCCTATGAAGACGCACTTCTCCACTTTGGGTTCGAGCTTATCAGGCTGAAGCCTCTTGACATAAGCGTCGCATCCCCAAACTTTAAGAAATGACAGCTTAGGTTTCTTGCCAAACCACAACTCATACGGTGTCGTCTCAACGGATTTAGACGGTGCCCTATTTAAAGTGAATGCGGCTGTCTCTAATGCATAACCCCAAAACGATAGTGCCAAATCAGTAAGAGACATCATAGAACGCACCATATCCAATAGAGTTTGATTATGATGTTCGGACACACCATTAAGCTGTGGTGTTCCAGGTGGCGTGAGCTGTGAAACAATTCCACATTGTCTTAAATGCATACCAAACTCGTAACTCAAATATTCACCTCCACGATCAGATCGTAGAAATTTAATTTTCTTATTACGATGATTCTCCACTTCACTCTGAAATTCCTTGAATTTTTCAAATGTTTCAGACTTGTGTTTCATTAAGTAAATATACCCATATCTACTCAAATCATCTGTGAAGGTAAGAAAATAACGATATCCACCGCGAGCTTCAACACTCATCAGACTGCATACATCGGTATGTATTATTTTCAATAAGTCACTTGCCCGCTCCATTGATCCAGAAAACAGGGTTTTAGTCATTCTGTCCATAAGGCATGGTTCACATGTCTCAAATGATTCATAATCAAGAGATTCCAAAAATCCATTGGCATGGAGTTTCTTCATGCGCTTTACACCAATATGATCTTAAGAAGCAGTGCCACAATCATGTGGTACTATCATCATTAACTTTGCATCTTTTAGCATTAATATTATGAACATGTGTATCACTACAATCGAGATTCAGTAAACCTTTCACAAAGGGTGCACGATCACGAAAGATATTACTCATATAAACAGAATAACCATTATTCTCTGACTTAAATGAATAACCGTCTTGCAATAAAAAATATCCAGATATAATGTTTCATGCTCAACGCAAGCACCAAATAACCATTATTTAGGTTTAATACTAATCCCGAAGGTATTACGAGCGTGCCGATGGTGATCATATCAATCTTGGAGACACTTCCAACACCCATCGTCACCTCGCCCTCAGCTAGTTTCTGTTACTCCGCAGCTCCTGCTTCGAGTTACTAATATTAGCAACTGAATCAGTATCAAAATACCCAGACGTTACTACGAGCACTAGTGAGGTACACATCAATAACATGTATATCATATATACCTACGTTGACGTTGCCATCCTTCTTATCTGCCAAGTACTTGGGGCAGTTCCGCTTCGAGTGACCTTTCCCCTTATAAAAGTAGCACTCAGTCTCGGGTTTGGGTCAAGCATTGGGTTTCTCCATTGAAGCGGCAACTGTCTTGCCATTCTTGAAGTTTCCCTTCTTTCCCTTGACCTTCTTGAAACTAGTGGTCTTGATTAACCATCAACACTTGATGCTCCTTCTTGATTTCTACCTTCACGGCCTTAAGCACCGCGAATAGCTCGGGAAGTGTTTTCTCCATCCCTTGCATATTATAATTCATCACAAAGCCCTTATAGCTTGGTGGCAGTGATTGGAGAATTCTGTCAATAACCAAGTCATCTGTAAGATTAACTCCCAACTTAGTCAAGCGGTTGTGCAACCCAGACATTCTGAGTATATGCTCACTAACAGAACTGTTCTCCTCCATTTTACAGCTAAAGAACTTGTCAGAGATGTCATACCTCTCGACCCGGGCATGAGCTTGAAATACCAATTTCAGCTCCTGAAACATCTCATATGCTCCGTGGTGCTCAAAACGTCTTTGGAGCCCCGGTTCTAAGCCGTAAAGCATGGCGCACTGAACTATCGAGTAGTCATCAGAACGTGCCTGCCAGACGTTCACAACATCCACAGACGACGCTAGAGGGGTTGGCACACCGAGTGGTTCATCAAGGACATAAGCCTTCTCTGCAGCAATGAGGACAATCCTCAGACTACGGACCTAACACTACTGGAATCAGGGTCTTTGCCATCTGCCAGCTCTTTGCCGTCTGCCAGCTGATGGCAAAGAAGCAAGCTCTTTGCCGTCCGCCAGCAGACGGCAAAGCGGCCTTTACCGGCATCAGCTTTGCCGGAGTGTTTGCCGTCTGCTAGCGGACGGCAAAGCCTTTGCCGTCCGCCAAGCATGCCTTTGCCGTCTGCTATGGCAGACAGCAAAGCAGCTGATTCCAGTAGAGTAATCCGCATAATTGCTTACAATATCTTTCAACTTAGTCTTTCTCTAGGAACGTATTAAAAATAGGGAGCTACAACGTGAGCTATTGATCTACAACATAATTTTGCAAAGACAATTTAGACTATGTTCATGATAATTAGTTCAGTTAATAAAATTACTAATGAACTCCCACTTAAATCAACATCCCTCAAGTTGTCTAAGTGATACATGATCCAAATCAACTAACCCATGTCCGATCATCACGTGAGATGGGGTAGTCATCAATGGTGAACATCTCCATGTTGATCATATCTACTATATGACTCATGTTCGACCTTTCGGTCTCCTGTGTTCCGTGGCCATGTCTGTACATGCTAGGCTCGTTAAGTTTAACCCAAGTATTCTGCATGTGTAAAACTGTCTTACACCCGTTGTATGCGAACGTAGAGTCTATCACACCCGATCATCACGAGGTGCTTTGAAACGACAAACTTTCGCAACGGTGCATACTTAGGGAGAACACAATTTCTTGAAATTAAGTGAAGGGGTCATCTTATAATGCTACCGTCGTCCTAAGCAAAATAAGATGAATAAAAAGATAAACATCACATGCAATCAATATGTGACATGATATGGCCATCATCATCTTGTGCTTTTGATCTCCATCTCCAAAGCACCGGCATGATCTCCATTGTCACCGGCATGACATCATGATCTCCATCATCGTGTCATCACGTGGTCGTCTCGCCAACTATTGCTTCTACAACTATTGCTAACGCATAGCGATAAAGTAAAGCATTTACATGGCGTTTAATGATTGACACGCAGGTCATACAATAAATTAAAGACAACCCTATGGCTCCTGCCGGTTGCCGTACTCATCGACATGCAAGTCGTGAACCTATTATAAAACATGATCGTCTCATACATCAACATATATCACATCATGTTCTGGCCATACCACATCACAACATGCCCTGCAAAAATAAGTTAGACGTCCTCTACTTTGTTGTTGCAAATTTTATGTGGCTACTATGGGCAACTAACAAGAACCGTTCTTACCTACGCAAAGCCACAACGGTGATAATCAAGTTGCCTTTTAACCTTTTATAAGGACCGCCTTCGTCAAATTACATTCAACTAAAGTAGGAGAGACAGACACCCGCTAGCCACCTTATGCAAAACAAGTTGCATGTTAATCGGTGGAACCGGTCTCATGTGCGAGGACATGTAAGGTTGGTCCGAGCCGCTTCATCCCACAATACCACCGAATCCAAATAAGACAAGAGAGGTAAGAAATTTGAGCATCAACGCCCACAACTTTTGTGTTCTACTCGTGCATATACATCTACGCATAGACCTAGCTCATGAATGCCACTGATGGGTAACGAAGCATAAAAATCAAAAAAATTCCTACGAACACCCAAGATTTATCTAGGAGAAGCATAGCAACGAAAGAGGAGAGTGTGTCTATGTACCCTCGTAGACCGAAAGCGGAAGCGTATATAACGCGGTTGATGTAGTCGTACTCGTCACGATCCAATCGCGATCCAATCCGATGAAGTACCGAACGGACGGCACCTCCGCGTTCAGCACACGTGTGGCTCGATGATGTCTCCTCCTTCTTGATCCAGCAAGCGGGAGAGGAGAAGTAGATGGGGTCACAACCAACACGACGGCGTGGTGGTGATGGTGGTGGTGGAGCACCGACAGCGCTTCGCTAAGCGTCGTCGGGACGAGGCGGTGGTGTAACGGGAGAGAGAGGGGCGCCCAGGGGCTGGTGTGTCCTCTTGGGGCGCCCCCTCCTCTATATATATAGGTGGAGGGGCGTGGGGAACAGCCCTTCCAAGCCCTAGGGCGCAGCCAAGGAGGAGAGGACTTGGACTCCAAGTCCAATCCTATTCCTACTAGGACTCCCCTTTTTTTTTCCTTCCCTAGCCATATGGGCTTTTGAGGACTTGGTGCGCCTGGCCCAATAAGGCCAGGGCGCCTCCCCTCAGCCCATGCCAGCCCTTGGGACGTGGTGGACCCACTTGTGGACTTCCGGACCCCTCCGGAATCCTCCGGAACCTTCTGGAAGCTTCCCGGTACAATACCGAAAAAACTGCACCTTTTTCCGGAACCCAAAATATGACTTCCCATATATAAATCTTTACCTCTCGACCATTCCGAGACTCCTCGTGACGTCCGGGATCTCATCCGGGACTCCGAACAACATTCGATTACCAATCATCAAATATCCCAATACTACTCTAGCGTCAACGAACGTTAAGCGTGCGTCCCTGTGGGTTTGGGAATTATGTAGTCATAACCGAGACACCTCTCCGGTCAATAACCAATAGCGGGACCTGGATGCCCATATTGATTCCTACATATTCCACGAAGATCTTTTATCGGTTGAACCACGATGTCAAGGATTCGGTTAATCCCGTATGCAATTCCCTTTGTCCGGCGATATGTTACTTGCCCGAGATTCGATCGTCGGTATCTCCATAACTAGTTCAATCTCGTTACCGGCAAGTCTCTTTACTCGTTCCGTAATACAAGATCCCGTGACTAAACCATTAGCCACATTGCTTGCAAGCTCTTTACGATGTTGTATTACCGAGAGGGCCCAGAGATATCTCTCCGTCATACGGAGTGACAAATCCCAGTCTCGATTCGTGCCAACCCAACAAACACCTTTGGATTTACCTGTAGAGCACCCTTATGATCACCCAGTAACGAAGTGACGTTTGATAGCACACAAAGTATTCCTCCGGTGTCAGGGAGTTGCACGATCTCATGGTCTAAAGAACAGATACTTGACATGAAGAAAGCTGTAGCAATAAACTCAGTGATACGATCAAATGCTAAGCTTACGGTTGGGTCTTGTCCATCACATCATTCTCCTAATGATGTGATCCCGTTATCAAATGACAACTCATGTCTATGGTTAGGAAACCTTAACCATCTTTGATCAACGAGCTAGTCTAGTAGAGGCTCACTAGGGACACGGTATTTGTTTATGTATCCACACATGTATTTAAGTTTCCGGTCAATACAATTATAGCATGAATAATAAACCTTTATCATGAACAAAGAAATATGATAATAACCAATTTATTATTGCCTCTAGGGCATATTTCCAACATGCAAGTTCTAGGTTGCATTTTCATCACATGGAAATCCTTTTGGCATCCATGTTTCATATCTCAAGATTGAAATATGTATTAATTGCTAGTTTAACCCGATCTGACTTTAAACATCGCTACGGTGAGACAATCTCATCGTAGTCAACTCCTTGAATTTGTTATTGCAACAAGTCGAGCTTTATGGATAAAACATTTTATCCACATCAGTTTATAGTTCCATTAATGTTCGTTAGACTCTAAGTCTTCCGAAGGGTTTATCAAGATATAATCTTGAATCATTTATATGGAAACTATCTCAGATTATATTGGCATTTAGCCAATTCTGGAGTCAGGGCCCATCAACGCGCGCTTGCTTGTGTATCGTAGGTATACTGTTGTCTAACAACAATATCTCTCTTGCGCACCTGAGAGGTTTGCACGAGTTTTGCCTACGTGGTTCAGTTGCAAGTTCGACCGAAGTTCATACATCTCATGTAGAGGCTTCCGTATCAGTCGCAGTAGGAAACTCTGGAATTACATCCAAGGTTTCTTTCCTTTGATCTGATGACAAAGATACTGTTATCTCGTCGAGTCGCACTGTCCTCCCACTCACATTTTTGCAAGAACCATTTTTTCAAAAGCATACCGTTCTTTATGGCAAAACCTTTTGCCTCGGTACAGTGGTGGGGGGATACCCAATAACTTGGGATAACCTACAAAGTAGCACTTGTCTGATTTGGAATAGGTTTGTAAATATTTTACACAAGCCCCATATTCCAAATGTTAAGAAAAGACATAACATGGTTGGGTGTACCATACCATGGAGTCATTTCAACAGATCTGATGGTGCTCTTTTCAGTGTAAAAGCCACAGTCTCTAAAGCATTACTTTTAAAAGGGATAATCGCAAATTGATTTATGTCATCTTTGATCTTACCATGTCATAAATGGTTTGATTACATCTTCACGGATATTCCACTCACAGTGGTGCTCCGTGAGGTGTAAGTTATGAAACTCTTTTCACAACTCATCAGACATTCGCTAAACTTGTAACTCAAATATTCCTTTCGGCAATCTAGTTTGCAGAAACATAATTTTCTTGTTACAATAATTTCTACTTCATTTTTGAAAACCTTATGAATTATTTCAAAAGATCCAGACTTATGTCTCATCAAGTAAATATCCATATATCTACTTGAGTCATTTCTGAAGATAGATAAATCCACTGCTAGCAACAACATTTATCGGACTACATACATCAAAATGTATGATCACCAATAAGTTCGTTGCTTGTTCCTTATGGCATGTGAACGGTATTTCATTCACTTCACTTTTTGGAGGAAAGTTGCAAGTGTCAGATGATTTATAATCAAACGACTTCAAAAATCCATCATTATGGAATTTCTCCATGCGGGTTTCTCCAATGTGACCAAATGCAGTGCCACACATGTGTGGTATTCCCTTAGCCTTGCGATATTTAGCGTCAGTGTTATGGATGTATCATATTACCATCAATATTCATAACATACATCCCATTCATGATGGAAGTATGGCCCTTATGTTATTCATAACACTGAACAACAATTGTTCTCTTCTGAACAACCCTTTTGCAACAAACATTATGCAATGGGCTAGAGTGTGTAAAACTCTAAAATGAATTATGAAAGTAAATACAGAGGTAATATATTATTATCAATATTCATAACATACATCCCATCCATGATGGAAGCATGGCCCTTATGTTATTCATAACACCGAACATCAAAAGTTCTCTTATGAACAACCTTCTTGCAAGATACTTTATGCAATGGGCTAGAGTGTATATAAACTCTAAAATGAATTATGAAAATAAATACATAGGTAATGTACCGAGTATAGCAACTTTTACTATGTTCCCAGCGCATATCTAAACTTCACTCCGGCAAGTCTTTTAGGCCGTAGTAGTTCTTGCATCGAGTTGCAGCAGAATGCAATCGAGCGGGTATCTTTGTGATCAACTCACAATACCCAAGAATTAGTGACTAACAATTTAATCACAATTTCCAAGAACTATTTCTTTGACCAGCCTATACATCAATACCTTGTATGACTTTCATACATGAGCTGGACATTCCAGTCTTCTCTCCTTTTGCCTTTATACTTTTAACAGTTTAACTTTCAGTATTTCTCCTACTCTCAGAAGAAGCACTCAACATAAGAGTGGCGTTAGCCCCGGACTTCCTAGGTGTGTAAGTCACACTAACACCCTTTGGACATTTCCTTTCTCTTTAAGTTGTTGTTTTATTCACCTTCATCATATGATAGGCGTTCTTCTGGATCCCTCTCGTATTAGTCAAATGCATAGTAAATACTTTCTAATAGTTTGCAAACAAACATTGCTTTGGATATCACATATCTTTTAGCCTTTGTTTGTGTCTAAAAATGATTTTCAGTTCCATGAATATCACTTAGCTATACCAAACTTTTGAAGTTCGGGTCTCATGGAAGCAAACATATGGCACTTGACTGTAACGGAATTCTAGCTTTTGGATCGAAGGACGAGAGTCACATTATCCATAGCATTAGCGGGAGAATACCAAAAGCATGCGATAGGACAAAGTCCTTCTTGGCACTTTTGAGGACAATCTTCACATTACGTTACCAACCGTAAAGTTTTAACCAGATATTTAACAGCTTATTCAATTTTTAATAGGGAAGGTGGAAACGCGAGCCATTATTCTACAACTCTTATGCAAATCACACTTAGACAATGTTCATAATTAATTGCATTGAGAATTAAACAAGTTAATTCTACAGTGCGCTCCCACTCAAATCAATATCTCTCATAATTGATTGTGAGTGATGCAAGATCCGCATTTCCATTCAACGCCATTGTTCGAGATGAACACTGATGGCGCCAACTTCAATCGGTAGGCAAACTTGCCGATCACATCTCTATGTGACTCTTGTTCATCTTTCGATGCTTGTGTTCCGAGCTCAGGACAATCCTGCCATGAACATCAAGACAACCAAGTGATCTCGCTGCGAGGTCTGACCTCACCCGCCTTACACCCGTACAATCGTTCGTACCCATGTAGATCTTGGCGCACCCCGAAAGGAAAGATGTTGTGACGGTGCTACACTTGGGAGAACACTAACTACTTGATATTTTAAGTGAGAGATTACCCTAATAAAAAGCGACTACCGCGCAATCAAAAAGGGTGCATCATAAGGGATAAACATCTCAGGCAATTCATAATAGCATGATATGGTATAGCCCTTTCTGACGGAGAAGTCTTTAATTTCTTCGTCTTCAGCATTCGCGTCGGTGTTCACCTTCGTGAAGTTTGCCACCACCTTGTCGATGCACCAGATGATATTGCTATCTCTATAGCTAATAAAATAAGTGCATTACTTAAGGTTGACACGCAGGTCATTAAAGTGACAATCATATGGCTCCAGCCATCATGCCGAATCATGACACGCTGGTCATGTTAATTTTACATTATATAGTCATCTCATAGATAATCAAATTAATATGAGCACTGCTATACCACATCACATGCACATCTTATGTCATCCTGCAAAACCAAGTTAGACGCCTCTAATCGGTTCATACAAATTTTCATTTTACGTGGCTTCTAAGGTTTCGAAGCAAACCGAAGCTACCAACGTCCATCATCAAGTATGATTATTCAAGCCGCAAGATTAACTTTGCGGGGTGTATGAAACACGAGATAATAAAATCTCGAGCCCCATACTGAACTTCGTCATACGCATGACCCCCATGCAGGTCATATCTGCATTGCCCTTTTGTCTGCGAAATTTCATCTTTCTCTCTAACTATGGAGGAATTCAGCGAACTGTTAGCACTTCGTTGATCAATCAGGATCGCGGATTGCCAGAACTTTGAAACTCCACCATGTTGTTATCAAGATCAGAAATATGCAAATTTCAGGGAAGCAACAAGAACATCGGGTAACAGATTTCATCTGCTACCCGCACAAATAATTTTCAGTAATAGAACTCATCTACTACAAATTATATTGTGCAACACCCATACATCTCAATGTATTCTAGATCGTGACTAGCATTTACGCATAGCACGGCTCATGATGCCACTGTAGGAGAACGCAGCAAAAAACAAAAAAATTCCGACCTACGCACCAGCCCAGGACCACTATGAAGACCGCATACAAGATTTCGATCCGATCGTTACCGACTCGTAGCGCCGCGGAAGTAGAGTCAATGTTGATCGTCGGTGCAGATCCCCACAGCTAGGATTTACAACCTCCCAACCGCGAGGATGTTCTCCCTTGTCTGCTCGTCGGACAGCCCTCCGGGAGGCGGTCGGACAGTCCCTCGGACGGTCACTCGGACAGCCCTTCGGGAGGCACTCTCGAACAGCCCCTCGGGCAAAAAGATCGAACCTACGACCTCTCTATGGGGTTGCACACATACGGTGTCATCTATCCGACAGGGCTTCGCCGTCCAGAACTAGTTCCCACCGGAACCCAGACAGCCTTTCGGCTCTACGAAACTATTTCGCGGGGAGGGAGAGAGAAGCCAGATCATGCATGGCACTTGTATGTGAGAAAGGAGTGAGTGTGGAGAGCACCTCTCCACCTCTATTTATAGGAAAACCCAAGGGGTAGGGTGACTCTTAAAAAAACCAAAATGCCCATGCAAATGTCACACATGAAGGGCATAATGGGGAGGCAAAGGAGCTCCATGGAGGAGCATCCTTGGCCGGCCACCCCCTAGTGGGACCCTCCCAAAAGGGGTTCTTTAGTCCCTAAGTCTTTCCTTCTAGAAGCTTGACAAAAGCCCTAAAAGGTGGCTTTCCATAAAGTAGTCCAAAAAGCATTTTCACTATTCACGAAAACATTTTTCCGCGATCGTTAAATCTGAAAATATTTCTGTGGGTCTTAGAACAATTCTAGTACCCACTAAAATGATTTTGGACGCGTTCCGAAACAATTCTGGATTAGTGATTTTCATTTGCGAAAAGCAACCAAACCGGTTCCGGCAGCTCCGGAACATTTCCGGTTTCTATCTCGGAAAAATCCCAGAAGTTCCCAGAACAATTCTGGCACCCTCCAAGAATTTCCAGGAGTCTGCCGAAACCAATTTGACTTAATGGTATACCCTGAAACAACTTTTCAGTTTTACCGAAACTATTCCGGTGTTCTCTCTCCGAAACTTTTCCGTTGTCTCCGAAACTTTACCGGTGACTTTCTCTCAGACTCCCTGTCTAGTATTCAGCAGATAGATGACCCTTAAGCGTGTGACCCTATAGGTTCGGTGAAGCATAGACATGGCCGGAACACTTTCCGATCAATGATCAACATCGGAGCTGTGGACACCTATATTGACCCCTATACCCACACGAATAAATATTAGAGTGAACCTCCAGTTGCCGTGTGCTATTCATGTTGCTTCGCGATATGTTACAAACACCCGAGGTGAGACTTATCGGCATCCTCGTGAATCAACAACTTGTCCACTATGCCAGTTACCTCGTTACCGGTTTTGTTCTCTTTTCTCGTTCCCGAGTTTCGGCATCCCTGTGATCAAATCACAATGTGTCTGGCCAGACGATGGTGGATACTATAACATCGAGAGGGCCCAGAGATATCTCTCCATCGTCGGAGGAGCAAATCCCAATCTTGAGCTATCAAGTCCCTTGACACACTTTTCCATGAACCCGTAAGCCGCCGTAATAGCCACCCATTTACGGATGACGTTTAACAAACCCCAAAGTTCATGAAGCAAGCATGAAGAAACTCGACACTCTCATGGTCTAAGGAATTATGCAAACGTTAACTTTCTCTGTTTTATTAACCATTAACTTGTGACGAATGTATCTCATAGCATAACATCAATTCGGGTCGATTCAACACAAATGTTCTTCTAACATTGTGCCCTCAGAGTTGTTGCCATAGTCGTGCCCATGATCAGGAAAACAGAACCGTCATGCAACACTTTAGCTAGTCTTAGAGGCCAGACTAGGGATACATTTTACCGTTTATTATTCCACACGTGCATATGAGTCTTCCTTTTAGCCTCGTTGTTATTGCAGACTCGAGAACCATAGCAGTTATAGCATGGAACATAAACTTAATCAGGAACATGGGGATATATAATAACATTTATTATTGCCTCTAGGGCATATCTCCTACAAAAATAAAATAATACAAGATTTATATTACAAGCCAGGGGCCTCGAGGGCTCGAATACATAAGCTCGAGGTACACAAGAGTCAGCAGAAGCATCAGTATCCGAGTACAGACATAGTTAGACAAGTTTGCCTTAAGAAGGCTGAGCAAAACAATGACTCTAGATCAAAAAGGCGCAGGCCTCCTGCCTGGGAGCCTCCTAAACTACTCCTGGTCATCGGTCTCCACGTAGTTGTAGGCTCCATCAGGGTAGTAGTAGTCGTTGGCGGGATCAGCTGTCTCCGGGACTCCGTCATCTGATCGCAGCAATCGGGTATGGGGAAAAAGAGGTAGCAAAGCAACCGTGAGTACTCATCCAAAGTACTCGCAAGACTTACGTCAGATCTATTCTATTTATGCATCGGTATCAAATGAAGGGGCTGTATCTGTGGACTAGACTGCAGAAATACCAGAATAGAGGGGAAGGCCTAGCCTATCGAAGACTAGCATCTTCAGCGTCTTGCAGCATTAGAAGAGTGCAGATTAGTATCACATAATAAAGCAATAATTATGTAGTAGCAAAGCCCAGAGATCCTTCCTCGACTCCCTGCGAGAAAGCGATCCCGGAACTAACATATTAATTAAAGTATTGCAAGTATCCAGTTTAAGTTGTAGTAGATCGGGATACAACAATGAGCGTCCTGTTACCGTGGACACGGCTATTCGAATAGATAACTTCCCTGCAGGGGTGCACTACTGTTACCCAACACGCTTGATTAACTCCGGCCGGACACACTTTTCTCGGTCATGCCCGGCCTCAGCTGATCGACACGACGTAGTCCTACCTAGGCTCCGCAGAGAGGTCCCCGCCGGTCTACATCCTAAGTGCTCAGGGGTCTTGGGCCCATCGCCCTTTGCACTCCGGGTCGTTGCGAGCAGGGTGAATACCAGTGCCATCCCTCTCCTGGATGGCACGATCCGACCGTGCCACAATGCTGAACTGGACATCTGACAGAGCTTTCGGCTGATACATACGGCGTCGAGGGCCCCATTAAACCATTATCCCGCGTGGTGGTAGTGCGTATAGGCCAGTGGCCAACTCAGATCAAATACCCAAATCCGTTAAGCATGTTATTAGTAGCTCGCGGACACGAACAGGGCTCAAGGCTCACCTCCGACACCCTGTCGCACCGACTTGGTATCCCGTGGACCAACGACCGGGAACCATGCCCACCTCTCTCCTAGGTGGTCTCTACCTGCCCTGTCATTCCGCCACAATAATCTCTCGTGGGTGCCCTCATGGCCAACCCGACTTCCCAAAGGACTGAGGTGAAGGTCAAAGTACCCCGTGTGTCCATAACATCGTGGGGAATCCGAGGAATCACCCTCGATGGATTCCCACTCGATGTAACCGTCAAGGTGAACTTAGAGGAATCACCCTCGATGGGTTCACACTTGAGGGGTTGCACGACAGAGGCATCATCGGTGGTGGTGAAAGAGGAATCACCCTCGGTAACCCACAACCGACTAGCTCCGCTACAGAGATATCATCAGGAGTGAGGTAGGAGGTATCACCCTCGTCACTCGATGGTAGCTCTGCAGAGTCGTACATCTGAGGGGGTGTGCGGTGCTGTGTTTGGCCTCTGTACATCGATCACACTGATCGAGTCACTGGTGGTAAAGCATGGCAACAAGGTCAAGGGTGTGGGGCCTTTGATGGATCACTAACCAGCCTATACAAAGCATTTAGGACAACAGGTAAAGTATCAACAGCAGGTTACCAAAAATCAGGCTATGCTTCAGAATAGGAGCAATCAAATACGGTAGCAAATTCTAATGCAAGCACGGGGAAGAAGAAATAGGTGATATAGGAATTATCAAGGGGGTTTGCTTGCCTGGTTGCTCTGCAGACAGAAACGGATCTTCAACGAAGTAGGCGTTCACCAGATCATCAGCAGTCTCGGAGTCTACCGGAGAGAAGAGGGGGAGGAAACAAATAAATACAAAGCATACAAATGCAATCACAGCGCATTACATGGCAATATGCAACGCAGGGGTGACCTAATGCATCTCTAAACCATTTTAGGTAATTTAGGAATTAACTTGGAATTATTTAATTGGGGTCATGCACTATTCATCTATAAGAAACAGGCCAAAAGTTCCATGTTCATAATCTTAGAGGATTCTAACATGAGTGTAAATGACATATTCGGATTCATTGAATTTTTCTGATCATTTTTCATATATAAATTATTTTCATCCGAGTTACGGATTATTTTATATGATTTTTCAAAGTTTTAAACATTTTATGGAATTTCCTGGACTTATTTTAATTTCGAAATTAAATAGGAAATTGCTACGGGTACCCAGTGAATGTACCCAGATAAAAAGCTATGTGGCTGACAGTGGGGCCGGTCAATGCCCAGTCAGCAGTCAACAGAGTCAAGGTTGACTGGGTCAGCCTGACAGGTGGGGTCCAGTCAACTTCCCAGTCAGCAGTTGACTGGACCATTGACTGGTCAACTGGGTCCAGTCAGCAGAGGCTGACTGGTGGGGCCCCCTACTGAGTCAGCAGCTGACTGGACCCATCTTATCCGTTTGAACAGTAAAGGTGGGCCCCACTAGTCAGTTTAGTTAATTTAGCTAAACAGTTTATTAGGGTTGATTAAGTGGTGGGGGCCCGACTGTCAGTCAGTGGGTTAGTGGTTAATTAAACAGTGGTTAGCGGCTTAATGACGTGCCACGTCAGCGCCGCCGGAATCAGGCGCCGACGACCTTCCAGTGCGGCGGAGTTCGCACGGGGCGGCGCTACAGACGGCGGTTTGCCGCGCCGATGGGCTCTACGACGAGCTGGGAGAGTCGCGCATCCGATGGAGGTTGCGGGAGGCTGCGGGGTGGCCGGTTGTGACGGCGGTGACTAGCGGAGCGGCGACCGGAGTCGGGCATGGTTGAATCCGGGGTTAGGGGGCACGGCAAGACCAGCGGTTGGTCGCTACGGGTTGCTGGGGAGGTGCTGAGCACAGCGGCGCGCTCAAATGGCCATGATATGGGCGGCAGTGACGGCAGCGAGTGCGGCGGCGGAATCGAGCTTCAGCAGTGGCGGCCCGGGCATCTAGGGGTGACTAGGAAGGGAGGGGAGGAGCGCATCCGGCGCAGAGGCTCACAGCGGGGTCGAGGAGCAGCTCGGGGAGGCCGGGGAGGTCGCGGTGGTGTAGATCGACGACGAGGCAGAGGCGGCATCCGATGAAGGGGATCGACGTATGCGGCGTCGTCTTGGCGATCCGGCTCGAGGCAGTCCACGTAGAGGTCGAGGACGATGGCAGGCGTCTTCTGGACATGCTGGCTCGGCGAGCGGTGGCTGGTGGCCACGCCGGTGAGCTTGGCCATGGCGGCGGGGCTTCGGTTCGTCGCGGGGAAGGAAGAGAACGAGGTGAGGGGGGAAATGGGGGAGCTAGGGTTTGCCAGGGGGTTCGCCGGCATCCTTATCCGCGCGGGGAGACGACAGATGGCCGACAGGTGGCCGATCCGCGACGTGGACGTGCGCCCGGCAGCCACCGCACCCTTGTGAACAGAGGAAGACGACGGGAAGGTTAGGTGGGCTGGGCCTCTACTGTGCACTAGAGGCCCAGTGGCACAGTGGGTGCTTATTCTTTTCCCTTTTTCTTTTACTTTCTGTTTCTATTTATTCCTCTCTGTTTTCTATTACTTTGAGGCACTAGATGATTTTTGTTATATGTGAGACTTGGTATAGAAATGCTTTGTAATATTCTGGACTGGCACAAAAAGTTTCAGGGCAATTGGAAATGTTTAAACAATTTTAGAAATTGAAAAGGTTAAGCAATATGCTGCTGGTCCACTAAAATGGTTGCTAGGGTCAATTTGGGAACTCAAATGATGTTGACTATATTTTTATTATTGCTTTGGGATTATTTGCAATAACATTAACTATTTTGTTTAATTATTTAAAGAAGTTTTTATTTGACTTACATTTTAAATTTGAATTAAAGTTGGATTATTATTATTTTAATTGCATTTTAATTATAATAATCATGATGACATGGCACATTAGTGTGAGATCACTGTAGCTTAGTACTTGGGGTGTTACACCATAGGAAGCCACGCCTGAGGGAGCTCGCCCCACTCATCACGTGCCTCCACCCCCTGCTCACCACCCCCGGGAAGTCGTCCACCACTAGCACCAACTCGTCGTCACCTCCATGCCGGCTACCTCAAGCCTGCCGCTGCCGGGAAGTCGTCCACCACTAGCGCCAACTCGTCGTCTCCTCCACGCCAGCTACCTCAAGTCCACCGTCGCCCGAAGCTCCCGCATCGTCCGCACATGAACCTAGGCCGGCGGAGGTGGGGCTCAGGCGGGCGGACAGGATGAGAGGGCGCGGGGCTGCGGTGTTGACCAGATGAGCAGATCGGTGTTTTTTTTTTTTTGTCTGGTTTAGTTCAGCATGCTCCTGCTGACATGTAGGACCCATCCTTGAACCGAGAACAGATTTGGTTCGATCATCCAAAACCGGAGAAAAACCAAGGGTGTTAAATTAACCGCCTACGTGGTCTTCCAAATCAACACCAAATTGAGGGACAACTAAAATTTTGGGCAAATTATGTCGGGGTGGGGGGCAAAATGTGAAAGGAATCTTTAAATTAGGGGTAAAAATTTGACCATTTCTCGTTTTAGGGATACTTTCTCTCACTTGGGTTCTTTTTGGGGGTAAAAAATATAATTAACTCTTTAATCAATGAAGGATTATTATGTATTAAACGAGACAGCTACGGACCCTCTCCCGCCAACTTAACTGGTGTGTGTGTTGTGAGGCTCAACTCACCACGTATAACCTTGAAGAGAAAGTGACCGACGGAGATAAGATTCTCCCATCCCAGGACTTCAATTAACGACGATTGATCGACGTCAAGTATTGTCATCGGTCGACCAATTCAATCCATTTAGCTTAGTCATCTTGCTCCTAACTAACGAAATACTACTTGTTTGCTGTTCACCCGTGATTTTCATGGGAGTCCATTGACGTTGGTTGTTAGGTTCTGATCAAACTACTGTAATTATATACACAGCTCCCATAGTTAACTTTGCACGATCTGGCTAGGAAGCGTTCCTTTCCCTAGCGTCGGGTAGGGTTACACCTCCCCTCCAAGCAATTTCGGCTACCCGTGGATTTGCCTTCCCTTTGCCTGCCGCTTCGGCGGACGGCGGCGGGGAGGAGAATAACGATGCCTCGGCTCCGACTAGTAGTTTAGTTTAGGGTTTTTAGTCCTTGCAGAGGTGGCATTCAGGTGGATGGCGGCGCTTCTTCTTCGAGTTGGTTTTTTGGGCTCCAATACTCCTCGAGTTCGTCCATCTAGACGGAACCGACAGAGCTTGGTCGTAGATTCCTGCCGTCTCCTTGGGCGGTGAGGTTAGTGTTTCTTGTCGTGTGTGAGCGATGGTGAGACCTGATATCAGGCACTTCAGATCAATTTAAGGATTCAACGACGACGACTGTGATTCCAGGGCGCTGGTTCTTACGGGCACGTGCATAAAGACTTTCCGGTTGTAATCGACAAGGTCAGGCTGGCTCCAGTAAGGGAGCGGCGACAGCGGCGCGTCGGCGACTCGTTCTGACAGCAGTAGTGGTCGTTCGTTGGTCCAGAGACTTCAATGTAATTTTTATTATGTTTGAGGTGATTTGTACGGTCAACTTTTTAAGCACATCCTGATTGCTTTTTTCGCAAAAAAAGGAAAAAAAAAGAATTGCACGATGACATTGATTGTTAGGTTCTGATCAAACACGTAAGCAGCCTTCAAATTTCACATGGCGAAAAGAGTACGATGTCATAGCATCTTCAACAGTTTTTGTTTTTCTTGAAAGCTAGCATCTTCAACTGTTTTTGTTTTTCTTGAAAGCTAGCATCTTCAACAGTTACCTTATCGGTAAAATAATGATAGTTTAGAGAAAATTGGGCAACAAATAAAAAACTCCAACAGTCTTGTATCCGTAAAATAACCATTATTTAGGAAAAGTTGGCAGAAAAACCTCCAACAGGCTGTAAACGTGTCACTTTTTTGTGGGATCCCATAAATTCTTCAAAACTTCTCCTCCATGTACGGAAAGATGACTCTTCTCATGAAAGTGCCACGTTAGTTAACCAAAAAAAATAGAATTTTTTGAATTTGTTTGGTATTTTTTACTGTTTATCGAGAGCATTTGAGCTCGGGAGGGAGCAGATACTCCGCCGTCCCAATCAGCTGCCCTTTCTGGGCCAACTGGTGTGTGTGTGGTGGAGAGAAAGTGAGGTCCTCTCTCTCCGTGTCTCATGACTCGAGATAACGTCAAGTATGGAGAGTAATGAAGATGGAGTTGTCTAATTACTTACTGTTGGTCCGTGCCTTTTCTTCATGCATGCTGATTAATGAAGATCTGCTGGCCCTTGATGTGGGATGTCTGTTCATTGTAAAGGCCTAATTAACACTGCACGAATAAGACAGCCTTGGTAGTACTCCCTCCGTTCCTAAATATAAGACCTTTTAGAGATTCCATTATGAACTACATACGGATGTATATGGTCCTATTTTAAAGTGTAGATTCACTCATTTTGCTTCGTATGTAGTCCATAGTGGAATCTCTACAATGTCTTATATTTAGGAACGGGAGGAGGGAGTAGTAGCTAGTAAGATTTTTCATTTTGTTTGAGAGGAACCTAGCTAGCTAGAGCAGGCATAGCCCTGGAGGCTGGAATTTCCACCGGGCTGCTGCGAAAACGAAAGGAGTCGATTAGGATGCTAGCTGCGACTGCGAGTGCATTCGGCATTGCGCCACAAAGTCTCGAATCCGCCGTGCATGCATTTCCAGCATTGCTTTTTTTTAGGATAGAGGACGCGTGATTCTCACTCCGTCTTTGAACGAACGTTGCTTTGGTTCTTCCAGCATCGTTGGCTTCGATTGCTTGGACTGGGAGGCCCTCGCTGAAGCGTGGGCCCACCAGGATTCCTGCTCATCTGAGCTTGTTCTATCGGATTTGAATCGTCTGAATAAATAAAATGCCTTACACTTTTCTCAAAAAAAAAATGCCTTACACGTAGTGGTGCACTGTCAAAAAATAAAGGAAAAAATTCTCGCAAAAACAAATAAAGGGAAATTAACATGTAGTGGTACAAAAAGGGTCAATTTTTTTTTTAACACGGTATAGACGCAAACGCTCATATATATAAGCACATACACTCACCCCTATGACACCCTACCCCAATGAGCACCTCCGAGAGACTGAGTCGGCATGTCATCTTAAGATTTTACAAAGTCATCATAGGCGCCTCGTAGTCAACGGGAACATCTCCTCCCACTGAATGCGTATCGCCAGAAATTCTGAAATAAATTCAGAATAAATGCGAGCATCAGGATTTGAACTCTGGTGGGCTCTGTCCTTCTAACCATCCAACCAAGGCTTCGCAAAAGGTCGGTTTTGGTCAAACGCTGGAATAGTAAGGCAGCAGAGAGGGGGCGGGGCAGAAGAAAAGGAAAACCCGAGGGGCAAATCTGTACGCGACCACCACTCCCTGCTCCTCCTTCCTTTCTCGTCTCCCTCCCTGCCTACACGGCCCGCGCCTTCCTCTCAATCCCAATCCCGGCCGCCTCCCCCTTCCTTCCTTCCGCCGCCGCAGCTCGATCCGACGCCGCGCCGGAGCCACTCCGGGTGCACGGAGGAGACCGCATGCCACACGACCCGGCTACCGACCCGCCCCGCGCCTCGCCTTATATGTAATGGACGCCGACGAGCCGCCAGAGCCCAGCACCGCGCCGCACATCCCAGCCCACCCGCTCGCCATCTAGCTAGGGTTTTTGGTTCGGCTCCCCTCTCTTCATCCCCGGCCTGAGGGTGACTGGCCAAGGCCAACCATGGGCTGCACGACCTCGCACGACGCCTTCGCGGCCGCCGCGGCCAGGGCGACGCGGCGCCGGCCGACCACAGGGGCCACCGCCTCCTCCTCCTCCTCCTGGCGGCGAACCGGACGCGACCGGGCGCGGGACCCCGCGGCGGTGTGCCGGGAGCGGGCGGCGCTGATCCGGGCGGCGGCGGACAGACGGTTCGCGCTGGCGGCGGCGCACGCGGCCTACTTCCGCTCGCTCGCCGCCGTCGGGGGCGCGCTGCGGCGCTTCGCGGCGGCCGCGCTCCTCCCCGCCACCCCCGACCCCGCCTCGCCCGTGCTCACCCTCCCGCCGTCGCCAGCCAAGCCGCACCCCGCCGTCGCGAGGACCGCCTCGTCGAGCCTCCCGCCGTCCCCGGCCTCCTCCTCCTCCACCGTCTCGCCCTTCTCCCACTCCCTCTCCGACAACGACTCCGACGACGAGCACCTCCACGCGCTCGACCACTCCAGGCGCGCCCGTCTCCGCGGTCACGCGCCGCCCCCAACGACGCAGCACAGCCGCCAATACATGAGGAACTCCGCCACCGTGCCGACGGTGGTGTACGAGGACCCCTACGCCGAGTACGCCGAGGGCGCGGCCGGGTACGGGTACGGGTACGGAAACGCGTACCAGTACGGGCCCTACGGCGAGGTGGTCGCGGAGGAGGCGAGGCCGCGCGGCCCGCCGCCCACGCCGCCGCCCCCGGTGGCCTCGCCGTTCGACTTCTTCGACCCCTTCACGCCCTGCGACCAGTTCCTGGAGGACTACCCGCGCGGCATGCCCGGCGAGGCCGCCGACGGGAATCGGAATCTGCCCACCAACAGCCCCAATTACGCCAACTACGCCGAGCTAAGGAGGATGGAGGGGATCCCGGAGCTTGAGGACGAGGCTGAGCTGGAGCCATCAACCTCGGCCGTCGTTGAAGATCAGGATGTGAAGGGGAAGAGACCAGCTCCTGGTCCTGCCACCAATGCCGGTCCCAAGGGCGAGTCCTCTGAGGTGAAGCCGAAGAGCAAGGGATCATCTGGTGCCAATGCCGAGGCGGATAAGCCGCTGTCAAGGAACGATTCAGTGCCGAGCAATGCCGGCTCCGGCTCGAACAGCAAGAAAGGGGGCAGGAGCGATGCAGTGAGCTTGAAGGGTGCCAACTTTGGTGACATTGTTGGCGGCAACTCCTCTGAGAAGAAGAAGGGTGTGCCATTTGGTGAGAATGGTGGCGACATTGTTGGCGGCAGCTCCACCGGGAACAAGGGTGCTGCGATTGATGAGGCCGGGTCGATTGTCGATGCAGATGGCGCTGGGGGGAGCCACGGCAAGTCAGTGCAGTCGGCTGTGACAGTGAGCAGCGAGTCCTTCTCGCCGTTGCATAATGGGGAGAGAGATGTCGTGGAGGCGATGGAGGAGGTCAAGGAGCGATTCGAGGAGGCGCTGCATTGCGGTGATGAGGTCTCCAGGATGCTCGAGGTGGGAAAGGTGCCTCACCGGACAGCGCCTAAAGTTCTTAGATGTGGGTAATGAAATGTTTTATTGGAGCAACACATGTCTGA
Source organism: Elymus sibiricus (assembly GCA_039707655.1). NCBI lineage: Eukaryota > Viridiplantae > Streptophyta > Magnoliopsida > Poales > Poaceae > Elymus > Elymus sibiricus. The sequence goes on from CM077668.1 coordinate 443,323,601, forward strand.
AATTTTGTTATATGGGCAAGTGCATTGAAAGGTGACATACATATTATGTTGTTTCTGCAGATTTCTCTTCCAGGGTGATGGAGCCTATATCGCTTAGTGTGCCGTCCTCTTCTTACTGCGTTCCAAAGCGGGAAAGGCGCTCAAGGTTACCGAGCAATTCAGCTTCATCGGCCAATGGCGGAGAAAATCGCAACGGAAGCCTTTGTTCAACTCTGGAGAAACTCTGTGTATGGGAAAAGAAGCTATATCAGGAGGTCAAGGTAAGCACATTTGAGGCCACATCAACAAGCTACAAGTGTCCATTCATATTATCCCTTTATTTACTGCCAAATATGTGTTGAAAAAGGTTAGGTGATTGTTCTAGGATGAAGAGAAGCTGAGGATTCTGTATGAAAAGAAGTACAACAGGTTGAAGTCACTAGACGAACGAGGTGCAGAGCCGGATGCGATAGAGACGGCCAGATCGTCAGTGCGGGACTTGCGGTCGAAGATCACCATCAACATCAAAACAGCCAAGGCTTTCTCGTCCAAGATAGAGAAGATTCGGGACGAAGAACTGTACCCTCAGCTCATTGATCTTATTCAAGGGTATGATGAAGTTCTCTTCCTGGTTCTTGTTGTTCCACAACTTCATTGTCTGACAGAACAAAACCTTTAAACTGACCACACACATTGCTGCTCTTGTTTTGTTCAATCAAACACAGATTGCGAAGGATGTGGAGAGCAGTTCTGGAATGCCATGAGAAGCAGCTATCGGCCATAAGGGACAGCAGGCTCCACCTGCTCAAGGCGAGGACCGTGAGCCAGTCCGCCGCCGCCGCATTGGCCACGCTGGAGCTGGAGAGGGAGCTCACGAAATGGTACCGCTGCTTCAACAAGTGGATCAGCTCGCAGAGGTCTTATGTGGAGGCACTGAATGGATGGCTGAGGAGATGGTTCCCCGAGGTGCAGGACGAGCAAGACGCGCCAGACGGCGCCCCGCCTTTCTCCCCCGGCAAGCTCGGCGCACGGCCGATATTCATCGTGTCGAACGACTGGTTCCGGGCGATCGATCTGGTCCCCAAGAGCGACGCGCTGAAGTCGATCGACTGCTTCTCCAAGCTTGTCCACGAGCTCAGGAAGAGGCAGGAGGACGAGCACCGGCAGAAGAGGAGGGTCGACCACGCCTCCAGGGACTACATCAGAAGGCGCGAGGCCCTGCAGAGAGAACTTGGCCCGAGCACCGGCACCGACATGGTCGCGCTCCTGGAGAACCGTGGTGATGACACCGTTGATCTGCACAAGATGAGGAGGAGACTGGACAACGAGATGGCCAAGCACGACGAGTTGGTGAGGCATGTCCATGTTGCGGCCTCGGCCACTCTGCCGGTCGGCTTCGTCCCCGCGCTGGAGCAGATCGTCGGCTTCTTCCACGGGAACCTGCAGGTCTACGCGCGCATCAGGATCAATGGCGCTGGAGCTCGCAGGCCGCCTACAGATGATGGATCTGAGGTTCATCGTCGGCCACATCTTGGCTGATGGCATGTTTTTGCAGAGGGTTTTGTGACTTGAGGTGGTAGAGGAGGGGGTAGTGCTGGAGATTTTGGTGTGTGCATAGATGATTGGTTCATTCTGGGGTTTAGGCCTTAGTTCCTACGACGCTTACGGTGGTAGATAGAGGGTGTTAGTGTTTTGCAGAGGTTTCTTACTGATGATGCCTGACTCACCCATTGCTTGGTAGAGGGGAGCTGCATAAGTTTCAGTGGTGCTCCCATTTATATTCTGTACATGGTTACATGACACTTCAAACTTACTAATCTATGCCCATTTTCGCATTGTGTATGTGCCTGCGTCCGAGAGAATTGGCAGATCGCATTGCAACTGAGATCATGCTATCACCTTGCATCATGTCTCCGTTTACCTTACTGGACCCAACATTACGAATAAGCTTCAGTCATCCATCCACATGCCTGAAACTGAAAACTGTGGCAGCACCACCTACCACTCGTGCCAGGCCGTCGAAAAGAGGTGGATGTCCAGGTGTAGCAGATGCATTCTCAGCATCTCCTGGACAATTCCGCTGCGTCCCAGCTACGTCGCGAGATTCTATTTCGTGGGCAACTTTTCTATTTTGAGGGTCCCTGTTCGGTTGCCTGTAGCAGTCACAGCCAGGGGCGCTTGCAGTTACACGGTGGTGGCACTGGCACGAACCTCGTCTGAAGAATCTTCTGTCTTCGCCCTGGCTGCGGCGACCGACCTCATCACTTCTTGCTGTCGCTTGTACTCAGCCGCGCGGCGGGTGCTCTCCATCGAGATGAGGAGAACCGTCATGTCAGCTGGGCTCACGCCGCCGATCCTGCCAGCCTGGCCTAAGGTTTGTGGCCTTACCTGCAGATGCGTCATCCAAATATGAGTTGTATCGGACGCAATCGTAAAACTGGCATGCCCTGCTTATAACGGCCGAAATCACTGTTCTGACCTTATCAGGAATCTTTATCACAAACTGAACTCGATATGAAAGTATTTCACGATCTGACCCTTTTAGCAACGCCACGGCCCGTGGCGTTTCTGGGCCACACAGAAACGCCGAGCTAGCTCGCGTTGCTGCTCCACATGGAAACGCCGAGCAAGCTCGCGTTGCTGCTCCACATGGAAACGCCAGGGGCTTTGGCGTTTCTTCCCTATATGGAAACGCCATTGGCTTTGGCGTTTCATACGTGGCCTATTCACATAAGCACTCCTTGGCTTATATGAATAAAATATTCCGGTCACGTCGCAATCACACTAGATAATATAGTAGCCCAAGTTATAAATATACGACAAATACCCTTGAGCTTACAAAGAAAATAATAAAATATTCCGGCAACGTCGCAAATCAAACTGGATAATGGCCATCACGTACTAAGCATACTCCTTCACTTACGTAGACCCATGCACACACCACACCCATGTTTCAGCTTAGCATCTGATTTTTCTTAGGACTTGTCCTAGTTAGCAGCGTTGTCGCTCGAAATATCCTGAGTCTAGCTAGGACATGTCCTAAATACATTGCTGAAGTATTGCAACAGAAATTTTGATGGACAGGAGGACACTTAGGACATTTAGGAAATATTTTATTCATATAAGCCAAGGAGTGCTTAGTATGCTTAGTACGTGATGGCCATTATCCAGTTTGATTTGCGACGTTGTCGGAATTTTTTTTTTTGTAGGCTCAAGGGTATTTGTACGTATGTTTATAACTTGGGCTACTATATTATCTAGTGTGATTGCGACGTGGCCGGAATATTTTATTCATATAAGTGAATAGGCCACATATGAAACGCCAAAGCCAATGGCGTTTCCATATAGGGAAGAAACGCCAAAGCCCCTGGCGTTTCCATGTGGAGCAGCAACGCTATCTTGCTCGGCGTTTCCATGTGGAGCAGCAACGCTATCTTGCTCGGCGTTTCCATGTGGAGCAGCAACGCGAGCTAGCTCGGCGTTTCTATATTGGGAAAAAACGCCACGGGTTGTGGCGTTGCTAAAAAGGTCAGATCGTGAAATACTTTCATGTCGAGTTCAGTTTGTGACAAAGATTGCTGATAAGGTCAGAACAGTGATTTTGGCCGTAGTACAGTGCTGCGTCAGACAGGTTTTAACCACTTGGTTCAGTGTGTATGTACATGACACATAAGTTCAGACAGGATGTGTGGTCAAGCAGATCAAATTTGTAGCGCTGAAATCTTGAGGAAATGTTGGGCAAAAAAAGGAAGGCATCTTAAGATTCCCACACCATCGATTTTATCACAAAAGACTGAAGTGCACACAACATGTGTGTTGTTGCTAAATTAAGGACTGAATAATGCATGCCGCTGGGTTATTATTGGCAGTTTATCCTATGTACGGCTCTTGAACATACTCTAAATGCTACTCCGAAAAGAGCAAATATACTGTAGAAGCAGATGCTTCTCATACCTTGGAAAGTTTCTCACGAGCTTCAAGGGATAGATTTAGCATCGAGTGGTAATCCAAGTCTTCAGGAAGTTTCCTGTGTTCCTGGTTTATAATCTGAAGAGGAAAATTATTATTAGGGTCGGCAGGTTTTTCAAGTAGCAAAAATGACGGATTAAATAACTGAACCTATCAAAGTCAATGGAGCTGGTCTTTTTCTTAAGAAAAGCAAGAATAAAAAACTTAAACCCCGACATTCTTTATTACAATGGAGAAAGGTACAGAATCAGCTACAGTTACAAAAGAGCTAAAAACAAGTTCCTCAACATAGAAAAAAGAACATGCATAGCACGACAGATACTTGCACAACAAGTGCAATATGCATCACTGCCAGGCTTCTTAAACATGTATTTACCATTTCTCTTGCACTTGAAAGAAGCTCCCTTGCATATTTAATTCAGAACAAAATGACATGACCATAAGCAAATTACCTGTTGTAACTGGCTCTGCTGCCGTGCTATGAAACCTTCATACTTGATATCAATCTCCACGCAGTCTTTCTCAATTGAAGATAAATGCTCATTTCCATATCCGTGCTTATCCAGAAGTTTATATTGTACATGTGGCTTTTTCAGTATGGCTTCAAGTGTTGATGACTCCTTTACAGGTTGGTTTGATACTGCAGTAACTTCGGCAGCAAATTCAACTCCTGCAAACGAAATACTTAATTATAGAACCAGAAACCATGCTTGTAACTCTACGAAGTGAGCACATCTTAAGCAATAATATAATATTTTCAAACTTCACATAAAATATGTGGCAATTCAGCTTCGAAAGTATATAAAGCTTACCCGATACTCTTGTATGCTTCAACCGTTCTTTTTCTTCTTTAATGCGGGCTTGCTTTGACTGATAAAGCTCCCAGCGTCTATCATCTATTAAACCAATCTCTCTCCCGAAAGGGGTCAACCGACTATCAGCATTATCAGATCGAAATAGTAGACGGTGCTCTGAACGACTGAATGTACACAAGTGGCAACAACAAAAATTATCAGTCAAACTGTGATTCAAGAGTCACCATTAGATTAATAAAATGGTAAGTTCATCCACTCCTTCTAATGGATAATATTAGACAATATAAAACATCACAGCATGCTGTCAGTAAAGTTCTTCTGGCTTGTTTCTTCAAAAATCAAGTGATTTGTAATTATGGCTCCACTTTTTCTTCATAATGAATGAGCAGTGCTCATGCCGAGTTTCTCGAAAATCGGTAATATTGTTCAAACATACTTTTGTAACATTATCACATTAACATGCGGCCCCTGGACCCACGTGTTGGTGAGACGATTTGCAAATCCGTGAATGCCAACAAATGGAGTGGCAAACCCTAAATTTTGGCATGCAACCTTGTAGAATTCCCAGATTCTAGAATTCACTGTTAAATACAAACATTACGTCGCATTGCTTTGTCTTAATATATATGAGCCTGCAACTATCCTTTTTCCATCAGACCATTTAAGCATTAATACCAAGAGCTGCTGTACTGATAACCCATACCTTGTTAACATGCGATAAGGCTCCCTAAGATCTTTTGTAACAAGATCATCAATCAGAGTCCCAATGTAACTGCTTTCCCTCTCAAGAACAATTAGTGACTTTCCATCAGAATGCCTAGCTGCATTGATTCCTGAAACTATACCCTGTAACAAAAGAGAGCAAGATTAGGATTCAGAAAATCATGTTCAATTAACCATATGTCCTGAAATGGGCATATCAGAAGCAATGAACACACCTGAGCTGCAGCTTCTTCATATCCCGTTGTTCCATTAATCTGACCAGAGAAGAATAAGCCCTCGAACTTTTTTGTCATAAGCGATCTTGAGCACTGATAAGCAGGTAAGTAATCATATTCAACAGCATAAGCTGGCCTTAGCATCACACAGTTCTCCAGTCCTGGTAGTGTTCTCACAAGTGGTAATTGCAATCTCTCAGGAAGACCAGTTGAAAAGCCCTGTATGAGGTGTATACATGGTCTAAGTTGTAGGTTTTGAGTAACACAATGTTGCAGAAAATATCGTTTTTACACAAAAAATACATAGATAAGAACAAGTGATACCAAATCTCAGACTGAAAACAATTGGTGAAAAAGGAAAAAATATGCAGAATTGAGGGCAGAGAGAGACCTGTAGATATAGCTCAGGGACATCTCTACCCTCCGGTTCAAGAAACACCTGATGAGATTCTTTATCTTTGAACCTTACAATCTGCAACAAACAAATTTCCAGTTATGTTTCGGACTGTGATCGGCAAAAAAGTTAGTCTATATAGGGAAACTAATTTTTCTTTCCAAGATCTTTCAAGTTTAAGTCGATTACACATAATAGATCAAAGCATAATCATTCGTGGAACGAAGTCACAAACCAAAAATGTCCGTGATAGTACCTTGTCTTCAATTGCTGGGCAGTACCTTGGTCCCTTTGCTTCAACCCAGCCACCATATGTTGGTGTTTCATCCAAGTTGTCTGTAACAATCTGGTGTGTCTCTTTTGTAGTTCGCGTTAAATAGCAGCACATTTGTTCCCTCTCAACGTGAAATTCAGGATCAAAACTAAACCAGCCTACCTGTTTCAAGAGGCACCATTAGCTTGAACCTCAAGCTTAAGCTTAAGCCACACTTCATTCAACACATAGACTAACCGAGAGAGAAATCAGAACTAACTAAGTCATCTCAGGAGCCTACCATCTTAGAGCACAAAGGTGCGCTATTTAACTTGACATACTTATATTGAAGTTTGCCCTAACAATACAATGCCAATGTGGCAAATGGCCCCCCACCCAGAACACCCAAATGCAGATATCCAAGAACATATAATCACAAGAAAAAAATATTTTCACATGTTCTACACACCTCTTCATCACCATGCTGGGCTTCCAATCTAGAAAAGTCAACTGTTCTGCGATCAATTCGTGGTGGCGTGCCAGTTTTTAAACGGTCAGTTTCAAAACCCAGATGCTGCAAGTTTTCAGTAAGTCCCTGAGAAGCTGACTCTCCCGCTCGCCCTGCAGGCATTGATGTCCTACCAACCCAAATCTTACCACTCATAAATGTCCCGGTGGTAAGTACAACAGATGGTGCGTAAAAGTCCATGCCGAAGAAAGTGCGAACACCCTCAACACTATCATTCTTGCCTATCATAACTTCTGTAGCCATTGCCTCTCTAATGAAAAGATTTTGTGTGCTGAAAATAGCATGTGCAGTAATAAGTAAGTAGCATGAAAGATACCAGACTGATAAATATGCCGGCAACAACAACAAATATATAGATTAGATGTCATAATAGCGTTCACATTGTTTTTTTTTCAGTTGATAGGGAGAAAATCTGCATTCACCTTTACGAATCTGGGAGTCGATATGCAGGAAAAAAATATTCATCTAGTCAAATAGTACTAGCTACAGAGTCTCTGGTCAGGAGTAACACTACCACATGCCAAATTAGTGAGGTCGCTATGTTTTGTAGCTTAAATAATAGTGACATCGTGATTCTGTCAGAGCCACCTAAGAATATATGATACACTCGGTTTTTTTTGTATATACTGACCTTTCTACAACTTTCCTCATCTCCATTGCATACTCCCTCTTATCGGTCTGAGCACGCAGTGCACGGACAGCAGGACCTTTTGAGCTGTTCAGCACACGCTTTTGCAAATAGCACCTATCAGAAGAAGAGGTAATGAGTATATACCAAAAGATCTTTGTTGATTTGGTAGCATTGCAAGTTTCTCTCAGCTGAAAACCCCAGCCACAAGCACAAAAGGCACGAAATGATTCGTCTGTATAAACAGGAGCAGATTTAACTTCCTACCTATCTGCAATCTTTCCAATATCACCACCAAGGGCATCTACCTCATGGACAAGTTGAGACTTTGCAGGCCCGCCCACGGCGGGATTACAAGGCTGTATAACATATCAGAGAGAAAAAATGAGTCAGCAGAAATGCATTTTTGGTGCCTGGAATGTCGCGAAACTGACAGACAGCTCCTTGACTAAGGATACTTCCTTAGCTCTTTATAGCATATATAGAAATTTGCAACAACCATCGAAGTTCCCTTCTACTGCAAATTCAAACAGCTTTTGTCTTATGTAGTTATCTAGCCCTTGATCAGATACCACCAATATCAAAATTTGTAACAGAACCCGTGTGCTGCAGCCTACAGATACACTAACATATCAAAGTGTTGCACATTGTTCAACTCTTACAGCACATGGTTTAATGGATCGATTCTGGGTGTACAGAACTTGATTACAGACCTGAACTACAGTACATGGCAAGGATTCGATGCAGGGACGGAGCCAGGGCAGAGCCATTGGTGTCAGCTGACACAAATGCTTTCTTGTGTTGCTCTTAGAAATGTCCATGCATCTCAGTTTTTGACACCATTAATTAGCACATTATGGTAAGATTACTGCACTGGATGTATGCTAACCCCATTGAACATTATTCCTGGGTTGCTCGCATCCATCCATCCATCTAGCACATGAACTCGGTTGCATATTATTTTTACGAGTTATGGATAGAAAGGTGAGAAACTAAAAATTTACACGAACCAAAAGGATATGCCACTACACTAGTGCAGAAACCTGAACTGAGAACCGTAACGGAGCTCGGCCGAGCGCAGACCTGCCAGGCGATCCGGTCGATGTTGAGGGTGAGGAGGAGGGTGCGGGCGCCGAGGCGGGCGGACGCAAGCGCGGCCTCGCAGCCGGCGTGGCCCCCTCCGACCACGATGACGTCGTACCGCTCCCGCAGCGACTCCAGCCTTCCTCCTCCTGTGGGGGAGGCGGCGGTGGAGAGGCGGGGGCGGCGCGGGCGCCAGGACGGCGAGGGGAGAGGGCGGGTGAGGGGAACTGAGGGGAGGAATGACGAGAGGCCCGCGGCGGTGGCCGGCGGGCGGAGGCGGAGCAGCATCGCCGGAGACGGGGGAGGAGGAGGCTGAGCTATCCCTGCTCTGCTCCCGCGGCTGTGGCTCTCGCTCCGGGTGGAGATTGAAAATGGAAACTTGCAGAAAGGCCCCTCGTCCTACCGCGTAATTCAGAAATGCCCTTGTCAATGCAAAGAGTGTTTCATTCAGTTCAACTTGCTCCACCTCCTCCACTGATGTAGAGGGGAAGATAACTGATTACGTGGTAGTAGAGTGGGCTTTCAGTGAATTGGCACCCCTATTTTTGCATGATTTTTTCCCCCCCATTCTAGCCAAAATCATCTTTGTTTGATTGACGACTGCATTTGTGTTTTTTTTTTCCAACTATGTATAAGTGCAGCAATGGCAAACCTTGTGACAGATCACATATGACGAGTGCGGAAAACGAGGAATGGCGCACGGAGAAACCACTCCATCACTTTCTCAACCTCTAATCTTCTCAAGAAGCAGCAGCATGCCACAATGTGGATAGGGATGCAAGCGGGGGACCCGCGAGAGCTCGAACATAAGCATGCCCAAAGTCGACCTCTTATGTTAACGCCAACTAGGTCGACTTTGTGTAAACCCGCGAAAATGCTTCGCGGATTGCCCGCTTTGCATCCTTAATGGTGGAAGTATCATCAGGTCGGTGATATGAAGATAAGAGCCATGCAGATCATACTGTGACACAATTGCTGGCATTCCATCCAGGTTTTACCAGAAAAACACAGTTTCCTACCACTGCTACTTTGTACATGATGACAGTAATAAACTGTGCAATCAACAGGTCACTGGGAGTCTGGACATATAAAGTAAAGTTCTATTCATATATCTTTGTCTTTTCAACCGTTTTTTGACCGGATTCTCTTTCAAATCTCTTGCTCCTTAATTACTGCTGATACCAAGTTGGATGGAACGGCCGATCCGGTCAACCGCTTCAGAAGGCCGCGCCATCTTCACGACAAGAGCCTCACGCGCACGGTGATCGGCGTGCGGCACAGGTGGCAGGTCGATAGCGTCGGACCACATTCCCTACATGTCTTGGGGCAGACAGAAAGTAAGAGGCAAAGGGAGGGTTAGATCAGCGCACTCATACGGGAAAGGGGCTAGTACTTCATATTTAGTCGTGTTCATAGTAAATCTCGGGTTTCATTGTAGGCTCACAAGTTGAGTTAATGAGGCGCTAGGGAGACTTACCAGATGACCGCATTGGAAAGCCATGTCCTTTGGATTCGTTAAGCAGATGGGGCATACCTACAAGTTTTACAAAAACCAGAGTTTAATAAGAGGATATGATCATATGACTATAAAAAAAATGAATATGGTGCAGACTTACTAGCCTGAAGTTATCAACCTCTTCATCCGAAGCGTCCTTGCCAACGTCGGTTGACAGGGCGGTTGCGGGAGCACAGGAAGCTGCAACAGCATCGTCACGTTCAAGGACTTCCATTGGTGGCGGAAGGATCATCCAAGGGTCAGCCATTTCTTCGTGCCACCTGAGAGATTAGTGTAGGATAAGACAATAAGTACGACGCCGGCAAATGAGAATATGGCAAGGATGCCAAGGATAACTAATGCAGGGACGCCAAGAATGAAGAAGAGCGAGTACTCTGGAGGTTCAAGGCCTTGGGCCGCTTTGTATTGAGTGGGTATTTCCATCAGAGCTGCAATGGCAAATGCAGCCTCCTTCTTCGCCATATCCTTGCTTGTCGACATGATGTAAGTAAAGTTCACGAACTGCAATAGTTTTATCAACAAGGTTATAACTACATCAACAGATATATGAATGCAACAAAAATCTGAAATTCTTCTAATCAGAGAAGGCAACGGCACAAAGTAAAAATTGATCTCAACACAATTTGTTATTTTACTTCTTATTGGAATCATCAGCCTTCCCACATCATTAAGTCCAAGAAACACAGCTAGAGTCATTAGCATTGAAGGTAGCACTGTTTTTTGTGGAGCGCAACAAAAAAAATTGGAACTGAAGCAACATAATAGTATTGTTAAATCACCTGGAAATTGGCAAAAGCCCTGTCAGGAATACAGTCATCAACATGCTGCATTTCATCCCATGGTCCATCGCCCACTCCGACCATCACAATTGAAAGAGGATAGAAGCTAGCAAACAAAAAGGCTTTAGCAATACAACAACACCAAGTCGAATAACAATAGATGAACTGCATTTACCTAGCATCAACAAGTGCTTGTATAGTTGCCTCTTCTTGTGGACTTAAGATGCTGTAAGACTTTGAGGTGGCTACCTGCAACTTTTGCTCAAGTGAGACTCACGCTAAAGGGATGAAGTTCCATTGAAGAATTTACTGCTACAATGAACACATTACCTGTCCATCAGCTATGATGACGAGGACATGGTATTGGTAGTTACTGTTTTCAACAACTGAAATTGCCGCGTAGATAAGAGGTGCAAAAGAAGTTGGTCCTACAGTGACCAGCTCAACCAAATTATGGATGAAACAAAAGATTTAAGTATTGCTGGTGAAGTATTCAGCTGCCCCTAAACAGAGACGGCGTCATAGATACAAAATTATTCAGTCAAAACACAATACATGAGTTATACTGCAAATACCTTTGTCTTTGTCAAAATAATGTGTGTAATCATGATGCAACGATCGCAAGGATATAAACCTTATCAACAAGTGATGTCAGAAACTTAAAGATGCACTAAATAGAACTATTTGCTGTGTGCTATCCTAGGGTAATCTGGGAACATTATCAAATAAGTTTTTTTTTTCTCAAATAAGCACCAAAATGCGTGTTATTTTGTATTAGGAGGAAGTATCAAGATGACGCGACCTGTACAGGCGACCAAATGAAAACAAAGCAAGGCATAGCCAACAAAATTAAACAAAAGGAGGCCTGGAGTAAATGAAACAAAAAACAGAAAACTGTACGGCTAGCTATCCATCAATGCAGGGAGGGGTCAGGAGGCCTGGCGTGCACGTCATCAAATAAGTTGAAGCAAGGAAACAGAGCACAGCACTATATACAACAACAACAACAACAACAACAACAACAACAACAACAACAACAAAGCCTTTAGTCCCAAACAAGTTGGGGTAGGCTAGAGGTGAAACCCATAAGATCTCGCGACCAACTCATGGTTCTGGCACATGGATAGCAAGCTTCCACGCACCCCTGTCCATGGCTAGTTCTTTGGTGATGTTCCAATCCTTCAGGTCTCTCTTTACGGACTCTTCCCATGTCAAGTTCGGTCTACCCCGGCCTCTTTTGACATTATCAGCACGCTTTAGCCGTCCGCTATGTACTGGGGCTTCTGGAGGCCTGCGCTGAATATGTCCAAACCATCTCAGACGATGTTGGACAAGCTTCTCTTCAATTGGCGCTACCCCAACTCTATCTCGTATATCATCATTCCGGATTCGGTCCTTCCTTGTGTGGCCACACATCCATCTCAACATGCGCATCTCCGCCACACCTAACTGTTGCACATGTCGCCTTTTAGTCGGCCAACACTTAGCGCCATACAACATTGCGGGTCGAACCGCCGTCCTATAGAACTTGCCTTTTAGCTTTTGTGGCACCCTCTTGTCACAGAGAATGCTAGAAGCTTGGCGCCACTTCATCCATCCGGCTTTAATTCGATGGTTCACATCTTCATCGATATCCCCATCCTTCTGCAACATTGACCCCAAATATCGAAAGGTGTCCTTCTGCGGCACCACCTGCCCATCAAGGATAACATCCTCCTCCTCCTCGTGCCTAGTAGTACCAAAAGCGCACCTCATGTACTCGGTTTTAGTCCTACTAAGTCTAAAACCTTTCGATTCCAAAGTTTGCCTCCATAACTCCAACTTCCTGTTGACCCCCGTCCGACTCTCATCGACTAGCACCACATCGTCCGCAAAGAGCATACACCATGGGATATCTCCTTGTATATCCCTTGTGACCTCATCCATCACCAAGGCAAAAAGATAAGGGCTCAAAGCTGACCCTTGATGCAGTCCTATCTTAATCGGCAAGTCATCAGTGTCGCCATCACTTGTTCGAACACTTGTCACAACATTATCGTACATGTCCTTGATGAGGGTAATGTACTTTGCTGGGACTTTGTGTTTCTCCAAGGCCCACCACATAACATTCCGCGGTATCTTATCATAGGCCTTCTCCAAGTCAATGAACACCATATGCAGGTCCTTCTTTTGCTCCCTGTATCTCTCCATAAGTTGTCGTACCAAGAAAATGGCTTCCATGGTCGACCTCCCAGGCATGAAACCAAACTGATTTTTGGTCACGCTTGTCATTCTTCTTAAGCGGTGCTCAATGACTCTCTCCCATAGCTTCATTGTATGGCTCATCAGTTTAATTCCACGGTAATTAGCACAGCACTATATGGCTACCTAAAAACATAACTCGTCCTAAAAACAGTTCATCGATTAGAAAAAGATTGTCTCCACTATCAAAGTTACTGAGACAGATAAAACTCAGATTTGTTATGGTTTTACAATCCCAGAATCTCTACTGAAGGAAAAAAAAGGGGAATAAGCCTTCATTACCTGAAAGGTCCAAATATGGAATCATTTGTTTGTATCTGTCAAGAACCTCCTCAAAACCACAACAAGGACGGTTTTCTTCGTAAAAGCTGAAGACGGAATGATCACGTGTAGAAACTACAGGTTTGAATTACATTTCATCAAGTCACAGAAGAAGTACAAAATCTCCTTGAAAGAAAGTTAAAATAGAAAAGGAAAAAACAGTGAGCGAATACTTACCATCACCAAATCCAAAGCATGGTATCAAGTTATCATCATCAAAAGGTGATAGTGTTCGCCCAATAATAGAAATGGCTTGCTCATATGGATTTGGGGTGCGACTAATGGCATGCAGAGATTCTCCTCCGAAGGAATGCTTACCTACAGAAATCCAGCAGGATGCTTATTCAGTTAAACGACAGGGACCCTGTTGGGTAAAACAGCAGATCTGACGGTGACAGTGATACAGAAGTAACATTACCTGACCAATCGTTGCTTTTGGTGAAGTCAATGCCAAAAATCAGATTTGATGATTCAAGCCCAGCTTCTCTCAGTGCAGTAATGACCTTCATATATCCAAATTAGTACCAAATGTCTAGAGAATGCAAGCGCACGACAACATGATGTGGATACGATTTATTTACTTATAATTTTAAAAAGGAGATAAAGTAGCTGAAAACATTTTAAACAGAAGGTAAATGTGTGGCTCGGAGAAACAGTTTATGTTATGCAGATTTGGGCATGTAGCATACAGGTTAAAACATTTTATACCCTGCCAGGATATGACATTTCGCAACGTTTTTCGAGAAGACCGCGCCAAAGATTGAATAACAGAGACACAGAATTTGAGCAACACGCTGAGGTTTTAACCAAGCAAACACTAGAATAAGCTGGGTGACCGCCTCTGTCTGACTTTTCGCTGAAGTAACTTATGCTCAACAAACAGCGGTAGGATTCAGAGCAAAGAGTGTACACATAAGTAGCAGAGGAATGTATCTACACTTGATAGGTGTGAGGAAACAGAGAGTGACCATATTGGGACAATGTCTGCTTGTGACTCACCTCATCCACCGTGCTGTAATTGTCTGCTATGAACTTGGGCTCCCCTTCCTCGGAACCCCCAGAGGGAACTTCCTCGGAACTCCCGGAGGGAACGTCCTCATCATCGTTCCCATGCTCGTCATCAGTCTTTTTGTCCCACATTGTCGGCGGCAGGACCTCATCCACCGTGCTGTAATTGTCTGCTATGAACTTGGGCTCCCCTTCCTCGGAACTCCCGGAGGGAACTTCCTCGGAACTCCCGGAAGGAACGTCCTCGGAACTCCCGGAGGGAACGTCCTCGTCATCGTGCCCATGCTCGTCATCAGTCTTTTCGTCCCACATTGTCGGCGGCGATCTGCAGAACCACACAAATTTTGCGTGAGCGTCAGCAACCGTGGATCAACGCACTATGCAAGAAATAGAAATGGTTGCGAAAAATGATTTCTCTCAGTTTCCGAGAAATTTACTGGGTGTCATGCTCGTCATCAGTCTCCTCCTCTTCGCCCCACATTATCGGCGACGACCTGCAGAACCACAGGAATTTCGCCTGAGCATCAGCAACCCTGGATCAACGCACTGCAAGCCAAAAAAAGAAAAAAAATGGCTGCGAAAAATGATTTCTCTCGGTTTCCGAGAAATTTACTGGGTGTCATGGGCCTCTTCCTCTTCGCCCCACATTGTCGGCGACGATCTGCAGAACCATAGGAATTTCGCCTGAGCGTCAGCAACCCTGGGATCAACGCACTATGCAAAAAATAAAAATGGTTGGGAAAAATGATTTATATGGGTTTCCTCAGCATTTACTGGGTGGCAGTGCGCTAGATCCCCAGTTCTGTTCATGCTCTGTTCGGTTCGGTGTTATTTTATTACTGTATTGTGAGGGATCTAGCGCACTGCCACCCAGTAAATGATGGGGGATTTGGCACAGCGGAGCGAGCACAGCATCAGGGGGTTGATCCATCAATCAATCGATCGGCGCTCGCCACCGTCAGGCCAAATCGGCTGTAACCCCACCCGCCAGAGCGGGAGCCCCAGTCCGCTGGGCCGATTCGCCGCCGCTGAGGAGAGGGGACCGCCGGAGAGGGGCGGGGAGAGAGGCAGGGGAGCGACGGCGGCGTGCGTGCGTACGTACGTACTTACCACTGCGGCGCGGAGGGCCGGACCGCGACGGCGACGGCGACGACGGGTGGCGACGGGGGAAGGAAGAGACGACGCCGCGCGGAGGCGGAGCCCCCGGCCTTGGGTGCTGCTTGATTGCTGGAGACGCCGAGCGGCAGTTTCCCGTGGGTGCGGGTGGCTATATCCCCCCGCGTTGCGCAGCCAGCACAGCGCAGGGCGGCCTTCACTTCTTTCCTTTTCCTTTTTTTTTTATTATTTATTGAAAGAAAAAGGATTTGAAAGTTTGGAACTCTTCCTTTTGGGGAGGGCAGGGCGTAGGGCTTTGTGCCTTTGTCTCTGCTCGCCTTCAGATCAGTGGCTCTTCCTTCGCATCCTATTAGAGCATCTCTAGCAGGGGCGGAGCTTCCTTAGGGCCAAACTGGGCTGTGGCCCGCCCAGGATTTGTGCTCTTTTATTTTAACTATGCATCGGAAGCCAACCCAGCTCATAGTAAGTAACGACATGTATGTAGTAGCACCAGATTCAACGAGCACTGCTGGCTGCTGAGCCACATATGTACTTTTCTTTTCTCCTAAAATGCACATTCATCAATCAATGCCAATTTCCCTCGAGTTGTCAGCTATTTATAACACTTTGAATACTCCGAAATTCAATCAATTGATGAAGAAAAACGGATAGTATGGTTGAGAATTTTAAAACTTTTGGTACTCTCCTTTGAGCTGGCCCGCCCAGTATTTTCTTCGAAGCTCCGCCACTGATCTCTAGCAGAGCCGCTATAATCGTGTGGCCCGCAAAATAATCATCGATATACGGTACGAGCTGGAAAGACAGCCCGAACAGGTACGGTATATTCGGTCGGCCCATAAAAGATTTTAGGGCGACATGCAAAAACCGACCGTCGGCCGCCAAATCTTTCGTTTTCCTCTCCTCCTTTGTGGTTTCCCCTATCCCCCGTGAGTCTTGGCGGGTGGGAGGGGGGTGATTTCCGTGCCTGCCCGTCGTTCCGCCGCCGCCCCCTCCCCAAATCTCCGGCGAATCTTGCTTCCTCCGGCCACCCCGCGCCGTGGAGAGCTTCGGCCATCCTCGCCCGCATCTTCTCCACTAAGATTTGAGCGGCCGCCATTTCTTGCCACGGGCGGGTTGAAGCCGCCGTCGCCATGGATCCGGGCGGGAGCTTCGATTGGTGCCGCATTGCGGGTGGATTCGGCTGCTCCGAGCAAGATTGAGCAGCCGCCGTTCGCGCGGGCCGTTGGGAGGCAAGGGAAGTAGAGGAGGCGGCCGGCTACGGTGGAGAAGGAACGGCTTTGGTGGCTGCGCTTTCGGCCGGCGGTGGGGGAGAAGGGGGCTTCGGCGGCTGCATTTTCGGCTGGTGAAAGGTGAGATTTGCTGCTTTGCGCCGGTTTTGAGCTCTAAATCGTCCGACGGGGGAATTTTTATGTTGTCCCGATTTTCTTTTCGTAGATGGATGATATTTGGAGTTCGTCCTCGCCATCTGAGTCGAATGATTCTGACATAGAGGAGATGCTTTTTGACGATGATGCCGAGCACCTTCCTTTGTTGCACCTCGTCAACAAATTTGGAGTTCGTCCTTGCCATCCAAGTCGGATGATTCCGACATAAAGGAGATGCTTTTTGACGATGATGTTGAGCACCTTCCTTTGTTGCATCTCATCGACAAATTTGGAGTTCGTCCTTGCCATCCGAGTCGGATGATTCCGACATAGAGGAGATGCTTTTTGACGATGATGCCGAGCACCTTCCTCTGTTGCACCTCGTCGACAAATTTGAAGCCGGCAAGAAGAAGAAGCGCCGCAGATCGACGGTCGGCCGGCCTTGCATTCCATGCAACCGAGCTCTCGGTCACAAGTTGCTCATGAAAGACTACTTTGCCGAGGTACTGACCTATCTGGCTCATCTCTTCCGTAGGCGTTGTCGAATGCGTAGGTCTCTTTTTGTTCGCATTGTGGAAGCTTGCAAACAAAATTGTCGGTTCTTCACTCGCCGGAGAAATGCCGCCGGTTTGCTAGGATTTAATGCATACCAAAAAATATTGGCGGCAATGCTAGTGATACCATATGGCATTCCGGCTGATTACACCGATGAGTATCTTCGCATTGGAGAAGATACCACTCTCAAATGCGTGCGGGTGTTTGCAAAAGCAATGATCCGGAGTTTTTCTATGACAATATTGGTAGCCGTGTCAAGCCTACCAGAAACCCAAATGAGATCAGTGCATTTTTTGAGATCTACCGGCAGATTGAAGACCGTGACAAACACCAGCAGCTCCGCAATGATCTCATTGAGCATCAGTGGCAATTGTATGGAAAATAGACATTTATCTTATTAATTTGATCTAGTTGTTTTCATGTGTGATTTGAACAATTATTTTAATTCTAGACGATTTGTTATTGTAATAATTCCGAACCATTTGTTATTCAGATTTGAACATTTGTTGTATTTGAGATAATTATTGTATTGTTTGATGTTAACAAAGTTTTATATTTATTGTTGTTTTTATTTGAGTTATATTTGCCTAAAATGATGATTTACGGTATGGATTTGTAGTACCGCGCAGCGCCTGGCAGAACAATATGTGGTACCGGTTTGCGGCATCTGTTCCGCAAGACGCCGCCCGGTGCTGCAAATCCAATATAGGGTGAGCCGCAAAACGTTTTTACGGATGCTCTTATGTTGATACGCACTGCCACTCTCTCCACCTTCACGCATCGACTCTTCATGGTCTTTGTTCTAGGGGGAAGTATCAGGTGCTCCCATCCTTGGGGGTTCTCCCCATGCTCCAATGTTAAAACATCAATTTTAAATGGTTCAAAAATTCTGGAGAAATATGTGAATGTTCACAAGGAATGTGTCTAAAAATTTCAGGTCCAAACTCAAAATGTACATTGAGAAATAAAAAAGACAAATTCAGATGTAAATCGTGTCAAATGTTGCTTTTGTCCTTTTATGACACTATTCATGCTAGATTTTACATTTTTGTTTCTCAATGTGCATTAAGATTTTGGACCTTAAATTTTTAAGAGTTGTAGTCACACTCCTTGTGAACATTCACATTTTTTTTCATAATTTTTTGAAACATTTAAAATTGATTTTTTTGAAGTTGAAGCATGGGGAGCACCCCAAGCATGGAAGCACAGGATATTTCCCCTTGTTCTAGGCTCTCACGTCCACGATGTTAACCATACAATCGTCCTAAGAGCATCTCTAACCGATCTTCAAAAAAGAGTTAGAGGAGGATAAATTCGGTTTTCCTCTTCTAATCGGCACCTAACCGATCCCTCAAAAACTTTAAAGAAGGATAATTTTTACTCCAACCGCTTCTCGATCCCTAAATATACTCGCCCGTGACCGGCTGGAGTAAAAAAATTCGCTCCAAAGACGCCCCCACACCTCCAAATTCGCTCCAATCTATCAGGATGGTGACATGAAGATGCAATTATATTGAACCACAATTATTGCTAGTATTGATTCATTTAGGTTTTACAAGAAAACACGATTTTCTACTACTACTGCTTTTTACAAGATGACAGTAATAAACAGTAATAAACACAGTTGGCGCTGGACATATAAAGCTTTATGAACATTTACATATCTCCTTGCCCTTCCAACTTCTTGCTCCTTAATTACTGCTGATACCATATTGCATGAATGGCTGATCCTTCACTTCCAGAAGGCTGCATCATCTTTATGAAAAGAGCCTTACACGGACAGTGATCGGCGCGCGGCACAAGGGGCATGTCGATAGGGTCGGCCCGCATTCCTTGCATGTCTTGGGACAGACATAAAGAGGAGACAAAAGGAGGGTTATATCAGAGTATTCATCCAAGAAAGGGGCTAGTACTTCAATGTATCTGAATTTTTAACAGTGCTGTTTCACAGTGAACTCGGGTTTCATTATAAGTTCAGAAGTTGAGTTAGTTTGGCGCTAGAGAGTAGAGACTTACCAGATGGCCGCATTGGAAAGCCATGTCCTTTGGATTCGTTAAGCAGATGGGACATACCTTTCAAGTTTTACAAAAAAGAGAGTTAAGGTTATAACTGTAAAAAGAATATGACGCTGACTTACTGGCCTGGAGGTATACCAACCTGTTCATCCGAAGCGTTCTTGCCAACGTCGATTGACTGGGAGGTTGCGGCTGGAGCACGGGAAGCTGCGACAATATTGTCATGTTCAAGAACTTTGCTGGGAGGGGGAAGGATCCTCGGAGGGTTGGCCGTTTGTGCATGCCTCCTGATAGATTAGTTAGGTTAAGGTGATAAGTACGACGCTGACAAATGAAAGCATGACAAAGATGCCAAGGATGAATAATGCAGAGCGAAGAATGAAGAAGAGCGAGTACTCTGGAGGTCGGAGGCCTTGGGTCGCTTTGTATTGAGTGGGTATTTCCATCAGAGCTGCCAGGGCAAATGCGGCCTCCTTCTTTGACATATCCTTGCTTGTTGACATGATATCAGTGAAGTTCACAAACTGCAGTAGTTTATCGACAAGGTTATAAGTACAGCAGCAAGAGCAGATGACAACAACAACAAAGCCTTTAGTCCCAAACAAGTTGGGGTGGGCTAGAGGTGAAACCCATAAGATCTCGCAACCAACTCATGGTTCTGGCACATGGATAGCAAGCTTCCACGCACCCCTGTCCATGGCTAGTTCTCTGGTGATACTCCAGTCCTTCAGATCTCTCTTTACGGACTCCTCCCATGTCAAGTTCGGTCTACCCCGACCCCAGAGCATATGAATGCAACACAAATCTGAAATTCTTCTAGGTCCAAAGGCAATGGCACAAAGTAAATTAATCTCAACGCGATTTATTATTTTCTTACTGAAATCATCAGTCTCCTCACATCTTTAAGTCCAAGACACACAGCTAGAATCGTTAGCACTGAAGGTAGCACTGTTTTGGGTGGAGCACAGCAAGAAATTTGAAACTGAAGCAACATAATAGTATTGTTAAATAACCTGGAAATTGTCAAAAGCTCTGTCAGGAATACAGTCATCAAAATGCTGCATTGCATCCCATGGTCCATCGCCCACCCCCACCATCACAATCGAAAGAGGATAGAAGCTAGAGAACAAAAACACTTTAGTAAAATAATACAACACCAAGTTGAATAACGATATATGAACTGCATTTACCTAGCATCAACAATTGCTTGTATAGTTGCCTGTTCTTGTGGACTTAATCTTCCACTTGAATTTGAGGTGGTCACCTACAACTTTTGCTCAAGTGAGACTCACGCTGAATGGCTGAAGTTCCATTGAAGAATTTACTGCTACAATGAACACATTACCTGTCCATCAGCTATGATGACGAGGACATGGTATTGGCAGTTACTGCTTTCAACAACTGACATCGCCGCATAGATAAGAGGTGCAAAAGAAGTTGGTCCTACAGTGACCAGTTCAATAAAATTGTGAGGCAAACGAAAGATTTGAGTATTGCTGGTGAAGCATTCAGCTGCCCCCAAACAGAGACGGCATCATAGATACATTATTATTCAGTCAAAACACAATACAGGAGTTATACTGCGAACACCTTTGTCTTACTCAAATAGCTAGCACATCATGTTCACAGATTACATAATATATGTGATCATGATGCAACAATCACAATGATACAATCTTATCATATGTAATCATGATGCAACAATCACAATGATACAATCTTATCAACAAGTGATGTAAAAAACTTGTAGATGCACCGAATAGTTGAGCACCGACAGGACTATTTGCTATGTGCTATCGTACGGCAATCTCGGGACATCATCAAATAAGTTGTTTTCTCAAAAAAAAAAAAAAACACCAAAATGCATGTCATTTTGTACATTAGGAGGGAGTGTCAAGATGATGCAAACTGTACAAGTGACCCGGTGAAAACAAAACAAAAACTACCTAAGCTAGACGAAAGGAACTGGTAACGAGACAGAAAACAGAACCAGAAAACAAAAAAAAACTGTACAGCTAGCTATCCATCACTGCAGGGAGGGGTCGGGAGGCCTGGCATGCACGTCATCAAATAAGTTGAAGCAAGGAAACAAAGCATAGCACTATATGGTTACTTTAAAACATAAGTCGTCCTAAAAACAGTTTGTTGATTAGAAAAAGACTGTCTCCACTGTCAAAGTTACTGGGACAGATACAACTCATATTTGTTATCATTTTACAATCCCAGAATCTCTACTGGAGGAAAAGGGGAATAAGCCCTCATTACCTGAAAGGTTCAAATGTGGAACAATTTGTCGGTATCTGTCAAGAACCTCCTCAAAACCACGACAAGGACGGTTTTCTTGGTAAAAGCTGAAGACCGAATGATCATGTGTAGAAGCTACAGGTTGAATTGCATTTCATCAAGTCATGGAAAGGTGCAAACTTCCTTGAAATAAAGTTAAAATGGAAAAGCCAAAAACAGTGAGCCAATACGTACCATCACCAAATCCAAAGCATGGTATCAAGTTATCATCATCAAAAGGTGATAGTGTTCGCCCAATTATAGAGATGGCTTGCTCATATGGATTTGGAGTGCCACTAATGGCATGCAGAGATTTTCTTCCAAAGGAATGCCTACCTACAGAAATTCAGCAGAACATTTATTCAGTTAAACGACAAGGACCTTGGGTAAAACAGCAGATCTGACGTGGCAGTGATACAAAAGTAACATTACCTGACCATTCGTTGCTTTTTGTGAAGTCGATGCCAAGAATTAGATTTGATGATTCAAGCCCAGCTTCTCTCAATGCAGTAATGACCTTCATACATCGTAATTACTAATTAGTACTCCCTCCGATCCAAAATAAGTGTCGTGGTTTTAGTTCAATTTGGCGGCGTGACGGCATGATGTGGATATGATTGATTTACTTATTTTCAAACGGAATTGAGGTAGCTGAAAGCACCTCAACAATGTTTACTGTGAGCAACAAAACAGAAGGGAAATCTGTGGCTCGGAGAAACAGTTTATGTTCTGTAGATTTGGGCATGTGGCATACAGGGAAAACAGTTTATACCCTGCCAGGATTTGACATTTCTCAACGTTTATCAAGAAGACTGCGCCGAAGATTGAATAACAGAGAGACATAATTTGAGCAATGCCCTGAGGTTTTAATAACTAAGCAAATACTAGAATAAGCAGGGTGATGGCCTCTATCTGAATATTTTTTTTTTCTGCAGTAACTTATGCTCAACAAGCAGCGGCAGGATTCAGAGCAAAGAGTGCACACAGACTGAAGCAGCAGAGAGAGGACCCTGGCTGCTTGTGACTCACCTCATCCACTGAGCTGTAGTTGTCTGCTATGAACTTGGGCTGCCGGTCCTTGGAACCCCCGGACGGAACGTGGTCGTGATGGTGCCCATGCTTGTGATGAGCCCTCTCGCCCCACATTGCCAGCAGCGATCTGCAGAACCGCACGAATTTCGCGCACGCGTCAGCAACCTGGATCAACGCACTATGCAAAAAATGTTACTGGGTGGCAGTGCGGTCTAGTACACGCTAGGAAATCCGCGCGTGGTGTAACAACATGAGCAACAGGGTGGGCTGGACTGGAATCTAGATCCGTCCCAGTAAAAAAACGGTAGACAGAGCGTCAGTTTAGGCAGATGCAGTGTGCCGACTGACGGATTCGCCGGGCAACCAAGCAACCATGAACGGAACGGCTGCCGCGAGTGATGCGGGCCACAGTGGAGCGAGCGCAGCGTCAGGGGCTCCGTCGATGAGGAATCGATCGATCGGCGCTAGCTACCGTCGGGCCAAATCGGCCGGGACCCCTCCCCCGTCCCGCCCACCAGAGCAGGAGCCGAGTCCCCGCCGCTGGCGAAGGGAGAGCCTAGAGGGGAACGAACGGGCGAGGAATTCGGCCCGCCCTGGGCCCTAAGGCGGACAGGGAGGGGGCGAGAGGCAGGAGAGCGGCGGCGTGCGTACCAGTGCCGGCCGGAGGGCTGGGCCGCGACGGCGATGACGGACGGTGACGGGGAAGACGGGCAACGCCGCGCGGAGACCCCTTGCTGCTGCCTGCTTGCTTGCTGGATGGGGTGGCAGTTTCCGTGGGTGGGGATGGCTATCCCCCCTTGCTGCTGCTTGCTTGCTTGCTGGATGGAGGCAGCGTGCGTGAAGGGGAAGCAGACCGAAAAGGATGCGTCGGCGGCGTTCACTCCATTCTTTCCTTTTTTTTTTTTTTTGAGTTGCTGCCTTTGCTTTCGACGTGATCCATTCCACCTGTGCTTTTCTCTACTACTACTCCCTCCATTCCCCGCGCTTCCCGAGATTTAAGTTTGACCATAAATTTAACCAACGTGGACGACTGCGGCAGGAGCAAAAAATTATACCATTGAATTCGGGAAGCGCGGACGCACTACATTATGGAATGGAGGGAGTATTAAATAAGCATGTTAGAGATATATTTGGGTTACATGTATTTGGTAGTATAGGATTTGTAATCCATCTCTTACCTTATCTCTAAGAAAGCGTCTTGCCTTCAAGTCTTGTACTTAATATATACCCAAAATCTTCAAAGTGCACGGCGCGCCTTTTGGAGGAAACGAGCGGCCGGGCTTCACACGCATGCATGTGTTATTTTTTTGTCTGCTAGTGCATGTGGCTATTAGCATTAAATGTGTTCACACTGGTTACTTTGGTTTGGAAAAAAAAAAAACCAGCTTCACGTGCATTTATTTTAGCTTTTCAAATTTTTAAAAAGTCATATCTTTCAAATCGCGTGTCGGAATTCATATATGTTTTCACCGTTGGAATCATTGCGACGAGACCATTAAAACTAGATCCCGCATGGGTATATTTCAACTAAAAATTTTCTATGCCAATTTTGATGCTATATGGTGCAACTCTATTACTATATGGTGCAACTTTAGTATTGCATTGTGCAACTTTTTTCAAATTCAATTTAGAGTTGCATGAGCCAACTTTCTATGAGGTTGCAAAGTCTAGTGCCCCCGCCAACTACTTAGTAGTCAATGTGCAAACCCCCTCCTTACTTGTGCATGTGTAGTTTTTCAGTGCTAACACACCCTACCCCACCTACCCTACTAGCAGTATGTGCAACTTAGTCTGTTGGTGTGACCAACTACCTAGTAGTCGATATGCAACTCCTCCCCCTTTCTACTTCTGAATGTGTAGTTTCAGTTGGCGGGGCAACATACGGAGTTGCACATAGTCTGTTAGGTAGTTGGCCAGGGCAATAGACAAAGTTGCACATCGCACTGGAAGGGATAGTTGGATGGTGAAAATTGCACATCCATGAGGGGTACTGAAAAGTTGCATACAGACGGGGCGCTAAAGTTGCACATCTCACTAGCAGGCGTGGTTCGGACGGGGTGCTAGCAGAGAAAACTACACATCCACGGGGGTACGGAGGAAAGTTGCACATCATTGTTAGGCAGTTGGCCGGGGTAGCATCCGAAGTTGCACATCCACTGCTAGGCAGTTGGCCAAGGCAGCAAACAGTGAAAGCACATCCACGGGCAGGGGAAAGGTTGCACATCAATTACTACGCAGTTGGCCTAGGCAACATACGAAGTTACACATCTCACTGGAAGGGGGTAGTTTGGGGGTTGAGGTGACATCAGTGCACTTCCATGAGGTAGGCGGGAAGTTGCACATCCATTGTCAGGTAGTTGCACATCGACTGCTAAGCAGTTGCACAAAACGGGGACTAAATTGCACACAAAAAATTCGCTGAAACATACCCATGCAGGATCTACTTTCGAAGAGCACGTCACGAGGGTTCCAACGGTGAAAACGGATCTTAATTTCGATGCGCGGTTTGAAAGTTATGGTTTTTAAAAAATTTGAAAACCTAAATTAAATGTGTTCATGCATGTTCACGTGGGTGCTTTGCACTTAGTTTTTCTTTTTGTCTATTCACACATGTACACACCTGTTCATTTTTCCTAATATGGATTAAAAGGGGCAAACTATTCCATTTATAGATTAGGGGGATAAAATATTTCCTTTTTCAGCCGGCCACTCCGGAGCGCTAGCGGGCCAACGGCCACCCGCTAGACGCGTCCTAATATATAATCACCCTTGAGGCTCAATAATACATCACACAGTGAGTTGGCAGTGCAACTCAAGGGTCAAGCCCACGATGGTTGGGTCAGAAACACGAGCTAGTCAGGACACAAGTCTGCCTTGGAAATCAAATGCTCAGTTACACATACTTCCACATACATATTGTGAACATGCTGCCAAGGTCATGCAAGTCACTCGAACGATGATGCAAGCATGGTGAGAATCCGATGACCACATGAAGAGGAAGAAAGCCAGTATACACCTCAGTGTGATGCAAGTCCGGACTGACAAACCATAAAGTAAGACAACTTTGGAACAACAATCTTGACAGTGGATATCAAGGCCAATTTCCTCCCATCCGACAAAGTGATATCATTAACCTCTGTCACTGTCATGTGTGATTGACCACAACAGTGAGCTCTATACAAGTAACTGTGAACCTGGTATATGAACCTGATGAACCCTTGCTTACCTTTCCCTGGTAACGGCACCACGCCTGTGTTCTGAGCTGCTTTCAGCCGTCCGGGGTGGATGCCGACTTTATATTTCTCTTTTCAACTGCTGGCCCGTGTTCTGAGCTGCTTTTCGGCCGTCTCAGGCAGCTGTTGAGTTTCTTTTTGTAGCAGTGACCCTATGCTCTGAGTTGTTCTTCGGCCGTCTTAGGGAACTGCTACATTCTTCTTATCAACACTGCCTCATGCTCTGAGCTGCTTTTCAGCCGTCGTGAGCCATGGTTGAGTTATTTCAGTAATGTCCCAGATCTGAGTTGTAAAGACCGTTCTGGTGGCTACTGATTTATTTGCCGATTTTATGCAAAGGCTCGGATGATCATTGCCCTATAGTTAAAGCTCGGGAGATGATTAGCTTGCCATTTAAGCGTTGTTGCATGGTCATGGGTTAAGGATAAGTTATGTTTGCCAGAATATTGCACCTAACAGTACCTATGGTCACACGAAGGATTAAGGATATATATGGCCAAGCTCTTTCAGCAAAAGATTCAGAAAAAGAGAACAATAATGAAAGAGCAGGACCGGCAATACATGTATGATAATTGTTGCATGAACAATATGGTATGGATACACAAGACAGTCTGATTCCGTATCGATCACCATGAACACACACCCAAGGGGTCTACTCTGTTTGTAAGGACCTCATATCAAGGTGACAGCGGAATCATCGGTACGGATCTGAGACAAAGAAGTCAGCAAGATTTAGAACTACCTACAAGTAGTCAGATTCCGCCAAGAGAACGATTATGATTCTCAGCATTGCTTTGAACCCGGAGGACATGCATCTACTCGAGTAACCCAATGCAAGGAATAAATGTTTTGTGTCCACCGAGGAAATTTGTGCATAACTCCATTGAATACTATTGGTGAAGCAAACCACCCCAGAGCAAGGCAGTTAGTCAGATGAAATTCAATGGGAACATCATATAAAGGAAAAAGGATACCCGAGTTGGAAACGGTTTCCTTAAGTCAGAATATTCGTACTTGTTCCCTGAGCAACCAAATCTCGAGGATGAGATTTTTGTAAGGCGGGTAGTTTGTAACACCCCGATTTTTGGCCCTTTCTTTTTCTTTTGGATTTCTTCAAATTTTTATTTGGAGTTCTTTTTCCGTGGCTATGTGGTTTTAAAACCTGGGAAGATCATCTCTTCTTCCTCTCCCAAGTGGCTTGCCACTCTCAAATATTTCCCAAGACCATGCCATTTCCATCTTAGCCCAACCCCAATATTTATTTATTGGGAATATTCCTTTTTTCTATTAAAGGAATAACTCTGTTTGCCCTAGGTTGTGAAGCAACCTATATTTCTATCATTCCCAAAATTCCCACAAAATTCTAATAAATTCTTTGGATCATATTTTCCACAAATATGTCCAAACCCATCCTTGCCTAGTTCAAAAATAATTCAGGAATATTCATTTCCTATTCTGTCTAGTATGGCACTTTGTGAAGGAAGTGCTATTTATCTTTTCTTGATTGCCTTCAAAATTTTTGGGCACTCTTTAATATCCAAATAATTGTCACCTGCCAAAATTCAACTCCATTTGCCTAGTAAATCTTCCTAAGCAAATTTCTAAAGTTTCTGACCAGAGAGAAGCTTTGTGAAGGAAGTACTATTTAGGCTTATCCAAATGAGTTGAAATTTTGGTAGATCATCCATATGATCAAATCATGACTCTCCACCAAATTTCATCTCCATACAACAATCTATGTGAGCACACCTTCAAATTCTTGCTTCTGGTCACAATTTCAGTTTGTGAAACAACTATATTTTATATTGCTTAATAAAATCTTAAATTAATCCAGGCCCTAAATATACCTATATACTTTGAGCATGCCAAAATTTACATCATTTTGCCAATCCATTTGCTCCACAAAATCCCCCCAAGTTTCTGTTCAGTAGAAAGCATTGTGAAGCAAGTACCATTTTGGTGTATCCAAATGGTATGAAATTTTTGCAGTGCCTTCATATGACCAAATGATCATCCTTAACCAAATTTCAGCCCAATCCAATCATCCATGTGAGTGCCACTTCATGATATAGTTTCTGGACCAGATTATGTGGTTATGAAGCAACTATGATAAATATTGGTCCAAATCTTTTGAAAATCCACAAGATCATAGTCCTTACTACCCTAAACCTCTGTGACATCCTGGTTATCCCTTACCCTTTTTATTTTGACCACAACTTCATGATCAAGTTGGCTACAGCAAACTTCTGTTGATGCTACCCATTAGCACAAAGGTGCTCTAACCTAACCAAGACCTCAGTGTTTATCCATCAAGCAGGGTCCACACGCTAGACATATTTTTGCCAGCCAGAATGCACCACGTGCGCCTGTGCACGCGGTGACCACGCGGTCTGGCATGCCATCCACGTGCTCTGGACTTTGGGGCCCTCGGCCGCCGTCCAAACCACGCGCTCTCGCCACCGCACCATGTCCACCGCGTTGCTCTCACTCTCCTGCGTCCACGCCACCCCTCTGGACCCTCTCCCCCTCCTCTTTCCTCTCCGACACGCCACGCCGCATCGCGTGCCATGGCCGTCGTCGCGTTGCCGCTGTCCTCTTCCTTCTCGCCGATTCCCTGGCACTCCACTACCTCTCTCTCGTCACCATCAACCCCTCCGCGCGTGTGCACGCGCACGCGGTCGTGCCAGAGCATCGTCTTCGCGTCCATGGCGGCTTCCGGACTCAGGCATCTTGACCCGGCTACATATAGCCAGCCCCGAGCTCTCCCTTGTAGCCCAGCCTCCTCCTCTCCCTCCTAATGTCGCGCCCAAGTCCTCATTTGAGCTCAAGGAGCTCCCTGGCCATCTCTCTGGCCGAAGCCTCGTCGCCGGCCGCCGCCCGAATCCGAGCTCCATGGCGCATCCCTCTCTACATAGTCCTCACCGGAGCATTCTATGGACCTCCACAACTCTCCAGTAGCCGCCTCCTCTCGCCCCAGCAGCCGTAGCGCCGAGCCCACCCCTGCCCGTAGCTGCCGTCCGCCACGGCCGGTGGTATGCTCGCTTCCGCCCTCCCCGTGGTCAGCGACCTACATGGATGGATGTGCTGCGTCGCCCTGAGCACAACCATAACCGGAGCGCCGCCGGAGATGGCCGGTAGCTCCGGCAATCGTCGTCGAGGCGAGCTCCTCTCGTCGGCCGAGCGCAGGCGCGGGAGGAAGCAGACGGACCTGCCAGGCGGGTCCCGCCTCCTTTCTGGCCCCACTCGTCAGCCAGAGAGCGGCGTTGACCCCGGGCCAGCGCGGGAGTAAGTGGAGACGTATTCCGAAAAATGCGCTTTCCTATTCCAAAAACATACTTTGGTGCTTCTTCGAGCTAAAATACGTTTTCTCTGTTTGAAGGCGTAATCTCAGAAATGTGCTTTCTCTTTTTCAGTCGCCAGCCAAAATCCTTAAATAGCGAACGCTCGTCAGTTAGCTGCAGAAAAGCACAGATCTCAGTTGTTTTTCTGCCTAACAAATGAATGGCCGTCTCTCGGCAACCGTAACTCCGATCCAGGTGATTCCAAAGCCCACATTCTCTATTCGTCGAGCCCGTTCTGTTGGCATCATTTTCACCATGTTGTAACACTGTGAAAATGACCATTTTGCCCTTGCCCTCTAATCAGCTCCATCGGGAGAGAAACTCTTCCGGCAAAATTTTCCGCGAGCCTCTCGCACTTCTTCCCGGTGACTCCTTCAACCCCAGGCAAGCCACGACAGCCACTTGCATAATGGCATTGCAGTAGCCATGGTTTCCACTTGAATATTTAAATAACTATTTGCTCATTTATGATTGTAATGCTTCGAATATGCTTGTGAATCCATGTCTATGCTTATGCTATGATCATTTTCATCTAGTAAGGGAAATGATTAATTGCTAATGTTATTCTTATCATGTTCTATTCTTGTAATCATTTCAGATGCTAGTGACAATGATATGCTCATTTGAATGGTTATGGTGTGATATGAAAATAATTGTGATATTCATGATTATCATTATGCCATGCTCATTTGCATCCCGTAGACTAAATGATTTATTATTATTGAGGTTATGATGTTAAATGGTTATGTTGCCCATCCATGGTTACACTGATGTCATGCTCATATGCATCATTATTTCATTATGTTATTTTATTATGACTCAGCTCATCACCATTCAAGTTAAACCTGACATTAATCGAACTTGAACAAATCTGTTGGCTGAGTCATGGTGCCACCGAATCGAGCTCAACAGTGCAGCCACACTTGCCTGGATGGGGAGGCCCTAATGCGGTCTATTGTCATGCCTCTCGCCGGTGCCTCCAACTAGGGAAGGTTATGTGCGCGCGCTACCCTGATCAGGTAGGCGGCCATAAGCCTTGTGTGCCCGAGTTGTATGGATATCCGAGGTCCCCGTTTGGGACGATGTTTTGTTTTGGCCACGACGGTGGCAGCCACAATGGTGGCGGATGTCACGAGTTGACATCGGGGCCACCCATGACATAGCCCAAAGGGGAGTTTGTCGGAGTGGCCGGGAGAGTGTCATGCAATAGATTGGTTTTGTCGGAATATCGTTGGTCCACCCGAATGGGAGCACGAGGCCATGAGTTCCGTAGTGTGGGTACAGTGTACTAACCTCTGCAGAGTGTATAATCTATCGATAGCCGCGGCAGCCACGAGGACATAGTTCGTAGTATGTCACACTATGGGTCAACAGAAATAATAACCTGGATAATTAACAACCCCGGTTCCATGAGAGAAGAAGTTGGTGGATCTTTATGTGGTCACGAGATGATCACGATGGTATTCTTGATGATGGTTGATCATGAGGTGATCGCGTGATGATCACGACGGTAAGAAAGATTTATACCTATGGTGGTTACGAGATAACCTCCGAGCAGAGTAAGTGGGTCCATGAGACCTTAAACGTCGACCCCCTTGCATGCTAGTGCTAGTATCATCATGTTCATATCATGAGTAACATGTACAAGCCATGCTCACTCTCACGTTGATTCTAGTAGTATCATGTTCATCAATGGTAATTAACCTGTAAATGCCATGCTGTTGTTTGTCTTGATTGCTTTGGTTGCTGTGAGCTTGCGAGTACATTCAAAGTACTCACCTGGCGTGTCATGCCAGATTGCAGGTGATGCATGAGTGATTGCTTATCGAGGATCTCAAGTTTGCGCGCTAGGATGTGTCCCAGCCAGAGTCCCTACGGAGTGGAGTTCATCACCGTCGTCGCTGTTCCGCTGCTAGAAGTTATTCCGCTGTTACGAGTTGTTCCGCTGCTAGCATAGAGCTACCTTAGCAGGCGTAGTGTCGCCATGCTGATGTAATCCTTGTTATATCAGACCCTTGTATTCGTATCATTTGTAATAAAGAGCTGATTTGTTCTATGCTAAGCAGTGCCGTATTCCAGAAGACTTGATCTCTGGGCTGGAATACGGGGTGTTCTGGTCTCTCTGAGCCGGGGTGCCACAGCGCTTGGTATCAGAGCAGGTCTGGCTGTAGAACGCCCTAGTCCGCGCGAGCGTTATAAACCGGTAGTATAGAGTCTAGTCGGTTTGCTGCATTTGGTTGCTGCATTTGTTTGTCGCATAGCATACATATAGACTCACTATCTTGTCGCTAACGATCATATCTTGTGAGTGTAGGTGGCATCGGTTTCGATCCACTACTTGCACCCTCTAGCTTTGCATACATGCTTTTCGGTGTTTGGCGTCATCTCCATCCCAGCGGAGTGATGTCGAGGTACCAAGTGTTCCAGACACCACTTGCATGTATCGCATATATATTTCCGTCAGCCACACCTATCGTTTCGGTGGTAGACATGTTTCTACCCCAGATCTTGCCATTCAACCCGCCGCTTTGGCAACCCTTACTGATCTTTGTTATCAGAAAAGGGCAATGCCAGCAGATCCTTCTATTCTGGCATTTCTATAGTTTAGTCCACATTTACAGCCCCTTCATTTGATACCGATGCATAAATAGAATAGTTCTGATGTAAGTCTTGCGAGTACTTTGGATGAGTACTCACGGTTGCTTTGCTACCTCTTTTTCCCCATACCCGATTGCTGCGATCAGATGACGGAGCCCCGGAGCCAGCTGCCCCAGTCGATGACTACTACTACCACGGTGGAGCCTACTACTACGTGGAGACCGACGACCAGGAGTAGATAGGAGGCTCCCAGGCAGGAGGCCTGCGCCTTTTCGATCTAGTGACGTTGTTTTGCTCAGCCTTCTTAAGGCGGACTTGTTTAACTATATGTCTGTACTCAGATATTGTTGGTGCTTCCGCTAACGCTTGTGCGCGAGCTTATGTATTCGAGCCCTCGAGGCCCTTGGCTTGTAATATAAAGCTTGTATTATTTTATTTTGTGGCTAGAGTTGTGTTGTGATATCTTCCCGTGAGTCTCTGGGCTTGATCATGCGCATTGCGTGAATGATTAGTGCACGGTCGAGTCGGGGGCGTCACAGCGGCCTGTCACGGCCGTCATCCGCGCGTCTGCCGCCTGTCGCCTTGAGCCGGCCGTCGCTGCCCTGCTCCGACCGGGACTTCTCCATCACCACCCTACTCCGCCGCGTCTGTACGGCCGCCCTGCCGTCTGCCCCGCCGGCCCCGTCGCCGGCTGTCGGCTGCATCTGGCTCGCCGGCTGCCTCCGGCCGGCTGCGCTCGTCCACACGTCATCCCACGCCGACCGTCGTCACCGGGTTCATCACGGACTCCGCCGCCACCCCGCCTCCACCGAGCGGCGTCCCCGACCTCGCGCCCGGTCGGATTGATCACCCGCCCGCCCATGGTCCGCTTCATCTACGTCGTGCGACCGATCTGGCCCGTTGGTTGCGCGCACCTCCGCAAGTCCAGTGAAGACTGTCCCCGAGTACAGCGTGCGCCTCCACCGATCGAGCAACGGGCTGCCGCTGCGTTGCCCCATCGGGCCGCAGCGCCGCCGCCCCGTGGTTCTCCTTGCGGCTGCACCAACCCGCGCGCCGCCGCTGCGTCGCCCCTTCGGGATGTAGCGCCGCGACACGCGGTCCACGCCGCCGCCCCGAGACCGTCCCCACGGCAGCACCGACCCGCGCACCGCTGCTGCGTCGCCCCTTCGGGCCGTAGCGCCACAACCCACGGTCCACGCCGCCGCCCCGAGGTCTTCCCGTCGTCGCCTCGACCCGCCTGCTGCCGCTGCGTCGCCCCTTCAGGCCGTAGCGCCGCGGCATGCGGTCCACTCAGCCGTCCCCGCGCGTCGACTTCCACGTGGTATGCGCCGTGCCGCCTCCCTCGGCGCGGGAACTCCACCGTCCACGCCGGTCTTCGTCACGCTGTTGGGTTCTTCTCGCCTACTTCAAGCACCGCCGCCGCGCTCCTAACATAGCCGCCGCCGCCGCTCTTCTTCCTCGGCGCCGCTGCCGCTTGCTCACCCAAGCCGCATCGCCGTCCACCCCCTTCGTCTTCGTCCAACACCAGCTCATCGCCAGCGTCGCCGTCATCTACCCCGACCACTTCGTCTACTCCGACCACCGTTGGCGACATCAGCCCCACGCCGATTGGTGCCGCAACCGTCGTCGAGTCCTCCTCTGCTAGCCCCTCCGACTCCTCCGACATAGCGTACAGCTCGTGCAGGTCCCCGTCTACGCATGCCCGGTGCTGGCAACACCGACGCGTGCCTTCATCCCCGATGTGCTCCCGGGCCAGGCAAGCCTGGAGCGGCGCATCGTCAACATCGACTTCGTCCGTCTACGCATGCCCGGTGCTGGCAACACCGATGCGTGCCTTCGTCCACGACGTGTCCCCAGGTTTCGCAAACCCGGCGCAACGCTTCTTCAACACCATCTTCTTCCTAGTGCACCTGTAACGCCCCGATAATTAAGCTACAGTGATCTCCCTTCTAATCATGCCAAGTCATCATGCTTTGCAAGCTTGAGTGCCACTTGTCCCAATTCAATTTTAAATTTGCAAGTCAAAATAATATTTCTTTAGACAACTAAACAAACTTGTTCCTAATATGTCATAAAATCCCCAAGCAACTGTAAAAATAGCACAAACTTCGTTGGATGCCCAAATTGTCCCTGGCAATTATTTTAAATGGTCCAGCAGCATAATACTTGACCTTTTCAATTTCTAAAAATGCTTAAACAATTCCAATGGCTCTGAAACTTTTTATGCAACACCACAATGTTGTGCATGAATTATGTGCTAAGTATCACATTCAACAAAAATCGTTTGATGCACTAACTAAATGCAAAACTGCTGCTGTAAAAGAATAAAACAGAAAAGAACAAAACTACCTGTGGCTGGGCCTTAGTCCACAGTGGAGACCCAGCCCACCACCACCTCACCCCCTCCTCTGTACAGGAGACAGAGAGGTCGTGGCGCACATCCAGGGCGCCATGCCCGTGGATGGCCACCACGTCGCCCCCCCTGAGCCTATACCTACGCCCCCGCGAAACCCTAGATCGCCATCCTCCATCCCCCCTGTTTCCCCATTGTTCCTCCTCTCATCTGGCTCGAATTCGAGCTCGCAAGCTCACGCGGTGACCACTGCCTCACCATCGTTGCCGCGGCCACCGGCGTCTCCGTCGCGCAGGAGGGCGTCCAGGAGCTCCACTGCGCTCGACCGCATCCGTACAGGGCATCAGAGCAAGGAGGGGTGCTGCGTACCCGGCGCCGTTGTCTCCTTCTTCGTCCGGCCGTCGCCATCTTGCCGTCACCACCGCTGCTCCGGGCCACCCCAACCTTCACCGAGGCCACCACCGGACCCACGGTGAGCCCCTCCACCGGATCCACCCTTTCCCTGCCTCGATCTGTCGCCGTTGAGACCGCCCCCGCGCTCGGCCGCAATGGCCGGAGCTCGAGCTCACGTGCGTGCTTGCGCTGCTGCTTGCTTCTGCTGTGCTGCTGCTCCTCTGCCGCTGATGCGCGTTGCTGCTGCTCACTACTGCTGCTACTTGCTGCTGCTCAAACTCCTGCTGCCGCTGCTGCCTGCTACTGTTGCCGCCGGCTGCTACTACTGCTGGCCGAGGCCGCCGGCGCCCTGCGCCGTGCGTGCCCAGCCACTGGAAGTGGCTCGTTGAGCCACTGTCCAGTGGGGCCGGCCCTTGTTAATTAGTGTTAGGATTAGATTAGGTTATTTAGTTTAGGTTAGATAGTAATCTATGACATATGGGTCCCATCTAAATAATTTAGATAAATCATTTTTAGAAATTAATAAAATAGTGACATGTGGGCCACCACCTCTCCTTTTGACTAGTCAAATTGACTTGGTCAATTCGGATTAAAACAATTCCAGAAATTTTAGAAAAACAATAAAACTTTGAAAATTAATATAAAATAAATCGTAACTCGGATGAAAATAATTTATATATGAAAAATGATCAGAAAAATCCAACGAATCCGAATATGTCATCTGCATGCATGTTAGAACCCTCTGCGTAGAAGAACCTGTAAATTTAGGCCTGTTTCTGATAGATGAATAGTGCCTGACCTCCGGTAAATAATTCCAAATTAATTCCTGAATTAACTAAAATGGTTTAGGGATGTTTTAGGTCACCCCTACATTGCATATTGCCATGTCATGCTCTGTGAGTGCATTTGTTTGCTATGTATTTATCTGTTTCCTCCCCCTCTTCTCCCCGGTAGACCCCGAGACCGACGTTGCCCCCGAGGACTGCTACTCCACCGACGACCCCTCTTTTACCGCAGAGCTTCCAGGCAAGCCAACCCCCTTGATCATTCCTATATCACCTATTCCTTCTTCCCCGTGCTTGCATTAGAATTTGCTATCGTATTTGATTGCTCCTATTCTGATGCATAGCCTGATTTTGTAACCTGCTGTTGATACCTTACCTGCTATCCTAAATGCATAGTATAGGTTGGTTAGTGATCCATGAGTGGGCCCACACCCTTGTCCGTGTTGCCATGCTTTACTACTAGATGACTCGATCAATGTGATCGATGTTCAGAGACCGAACACAGCACCGCACACCCCCTTAATTGCACGACTCTGCAGAGCTACTATCGAGTGTCGAGGGTGATACCTCCTACCTCACTCCTGATGATATCTCTGTAGCGTAGCTAGTCGGTTGTGGGATACCGAGGGTGATTCCTCTTTCACCACCTCCGATGATGCCTCTGTCGTGCAACCCCTCAAGTGTGAACCCATCGAGGGTGATTCCTCCGAATCCACTTTGACGGATACATCGAGTTGGAATCCATCGAGGGTGATTCCTCGGATTTCCCCCTTGATGTTTCTGACACACAGATACTTTGGATTTACCTCAGGCCCCTGTTAAAGTCGGGTCGACCCCGAGGGGTACCTACGAGAGATATGAAGTCGGGTTGACCGTGAAGGTACCCGCGAGATAATTACGTGGCACGGCCGGGTAGGCAGACCGCCCTAGGAGAGGGATGGGCCTGGCCCATGCCGTAAGTCCACGAGACGAGGAGACGGGGTCACATGATCGTGGATCTCTGCTCGTCTCCGCGAGCTGTTAATAATTCACTAACGGATTTGGGTATTTGATCTGAGTTGGCCACTGGCCTATACGCACTACCACCACGCGGGATAATGATTTAATGGGGCCCTCGGCGCCATATGTATCAGCCGAAAGCTCTGTCAGACGTCCAGTTCAGCATTGCGGCACGGCTGGGCCGGCGCCATCCAGGAGAGAGGTGGTGCCTGGGTTCGCCCTACACGCAACGACCTGGAGTGCAAAGGGCGATGGGCCCAAGACCCCTGAGCACTTAGGATGTAGACCGACAGGGACCTCTCTGTGGAGCCTAGGTAGGACTACGTCGTGTCAATCAGCCGAGGCCGGTGATGTCTACTACACAACTTATTCTTGTAGACTCATGTTGGGCCTCCAAGCGCAGAGTTTTGTAGGACAGTAGCAATTTTCCCTCAAGTGGATGACCTAAGGTTTATCAATCCGTGGGAGGCATAGGTTGAAGATCGTATCTCTCAAACAACCCTGCAACCAAATACAAGAAATCTCTTGTGTCCCCAACACACCCAATACAATGGTAAATTGTATAGGTGCACTAGTTCGGCGAAGAGATGGTGATAAAAGTGTAGTATGGATAGTAGATATAGGTTTTTGTAATCTGAAAATATAAAAACAGCAAGGTAGCAAGTAACAAAAGTGAGCACAAACGGTATTGCAATGCTTAAAAACAAGGCCAAGGGTCATACTTTCGCTAGTGCAATCTCTCCACAATGCTAATATAATTGGATCATATAACCATCCCTCAATGTGCGATAAAGAATCACTCCCAAGTTCCTATTAGCGGAGAACATAAGATAGAAATTGTTTGTAGGGTACGAAACCACCTCAAAGTTATCCTTTCCGATCGATCTATTGAACTATTCCTATAAGTGTCACAAACATCCCTAGAGTTCGTACTAAAATAACACCATATGATACACATCAACCAACTCTAATGTCACCTAGATACTGCAATGTCACCACAAGTATCCGTGAGTTGATTATATGATATGCATCAAACAACTTCATAATCATAATATTCAATCCACACAAAGAACTCCAAGGAGCACAC
This sequence comes from Elymus sibiricus, assembly GCA_039707655.1. NCBI lineage: Eukaryota > Viridiplantae > Streptophyta > Magnoliopsida > Poales > Poaceae > Elymus > Elymus sibiricus. Next base: position 443,361,209 of record CM077668.1, read on the forward strand.
CAAAGTTTCTATCGGAGAAAAGATAATGAAAACGTGCATCAACCCCTATGCATAGATTACCCCAATGTCACCTCAGGAATCCGCGAGTTGAGTGCCAAAACATATATCAAGTGAATCAATATAATACCCCATTGTCACCACGGGTATTCATATGCAAGACATACATCAAGTGTTCTCAAATCTCAAATATTCAATCCGACAATAACGAAACCTCAAAGGGAAAATATTCGATTCATCACAACAAGGATAGAGAAGGAAGAAACACCATATAATCCAACTATATTAACAAAGCTCGCGATACATCAAGATCGTGCCGAATCAAGAACATGAGAGAGAGATTAAACACATAGCTACTAGTACATACCCCTAGCCTCGAGGGCGAACTACTCCCTCCTCGTCATGGAGACTGCCGGGATGATGAAGATGGCCTCCGGTGATGATTCCCCCACTACGAGAATCAGCTAGTTTGTCGTCTGTGAAGCACTTTGCCGTCAGCATTTCATCGGGGCAGACGGCAAATACCAATTTTGCCGACAGCTGCTGACGGCAAAGAACAGTTGACTGCAAAACATGCTTTGCCGTCTGCGGTTTTTATTACTGACGGCAAAATATGCTCTTTGCCGTCTGTAATAAAAAAACATAGACGGCAAAGTACTTTGCCGTCTGGATTTTTTATTACAGACGGCAAAGAGCATACTTTGCCGTCTGTAATAAAAAACACAGACGACAAAGTGTGGACACGTGGCAGGTTGACGGTAGCTAAACGGGACACTGGGTTTGCCGTCTGCTTTTTGATCCGCTGACGGCAAAGATCTGAGTTTGCTGTCTGTGTTCTTTTTTTGCAGACGGCAAAGAAGAAACACATGCCACGGATCGATCCCATGGATCGATGACTTGGCACACACCCACCCACGTCCCACACAGCCTCGGGCCCCACCCACGATGCACACAGACCCACACCCCGCCCTACCCACCCACCCACGCACACACAGTCAAACACAGACACGCCCCACCCACCCACGCGCACACACACCCATGCCGCACCGACGCCTCCACACACCCACGCACCGGCGCGGGCGAGCTGGGCGGCAGCGGCGGGCAGGGCAGGGCGGGGCGGCGGGCCGGCGGGCAGGGCTGCGGGCGGCGGTCAGGGCGGGGCGGGCGGCCGGCGGGCAGGGCGGCGGGCGGTGGTCAGGGCGGGGCAGGCGGCCGGCGTGCAGGGCGGGGCGGGCGGCCGGCGTGCAGGGCGGGGTGGGTGGCCAGCCGACGGCGGGCAGTGCAGGGTGGGTGGGCGGCCGACGGGCATGGCGGCGGCAGGAAGGGCGGCGTCCATGGCGGCTGCATCGGGCAGGGCCTCCTTCTCTCCCTCCGGCAGCCTCCTCCTTCTCTCCCTCCGCACCTTCTCCCTCCGGCAGCCTCCTCCTTCTCTCCCTCCGCACCTCCTCTCTCTAACAGTGGCATGAGCGAGCGAGCAGGGCCTCCGGCGTCGGCGGCGGCGGGCAGAGCAGAGCGGTCGGCCCTGTTTCCCTTCCCCCTCTGGCGCCTCCTTCTTCTCTCCCTCCGGCACGGGCGAGCGAGCAGACTTTGGCAACGGCGCGGGCAAACAGCAGTACGGCCGCCCGGGCGCATCCAAGACACGCCAGCGGCTGGACACGTCCAGAAATGGTCGCTAACAAACATTCGTCATACCGCATAGACCGTCTCGCGTCTGTTTTTTTTAATAAAATAAATAACTCTTTGCCGTCTGGTGATTGGGTTGGCTGACGGCAAAGCTCGGATTCTTTGCCGTCTATTTTAGTTTGCGCTGATGGCAAACTACTGACACCGTCCGTCAGGGCCTCTGTTCTGTCAGTCTGCTTTTCTTGGCCGTCTGGCTGGTTCGGCTGACGGCAAATACAAAAAACTGACGGCAAAATCTTTGCCGTTAGCCCAACGAAAAGCAGACGGCAAAGTATGCCTTTGCCGACTTTGGCTTTGCCATCTAAGTTTGCCGTCTGTCGGCTGACGGCAAACTCTTTGCCGTCTGTATTCCTTTGTTTGCCTTATGTACATGCCTGACGACAAACTAGCTGATTCCCGTAGTGCCCCCCTCCGGCAGGGTGCCGGAAAAGGGCTGTAGATGAGATCGTGGAGGTACAGAGGCTTGTGGCGGCGTAAAAACTCATCTAGGTTAACTTTCGGGAGTTTCTGAATATATATGATTTTTCAGCGTTGGAAGCACGCAAAGAGGTGCCACATGGGGTCCACGAGGCACCAGGGCGCGCCTGGGGAGGGGGGGCAGGCACGCCCAGGTGGCTCGTGGGGCCCCTGTGGCTCTTCTGCTGCTCCTCCGAAGCTTCCTGGGTCTGTTTCCTTCCAGAAAAAACCGTCAAAAATTTTCGCTGCATTTGGACTTCATTTGATATGGATTTTCTGGAAAACCAAAAACAAGCAGAAAACAACAACTGGCACTGGGCACTAGGTCAATATTTTAGTCCATAAAAATCATATAAAAGTCATATAAAAGTGCACCAAAATCATATAAAACTATAATAAACATGGCATGAATACTTCATAAATTATAGATACGTTGGAGACGTATCAGCATCCCCAAGCTTAATTCCCGCTCGTCCTCGAGTAGGTAAATGATAAAAGAAATAATTTATGATGTGTGAATGCTAGCATAGGGCATAAGTTTGATCAATGATAATTTCAATCACTTTTTCCAGCATCAATATATATCATAATCAGTAGCTCATCTCATAAAACTTCTCATGATCAAGTAGCAAGCTATTCACATGTTTAAAGTATAGGCCATAAACTTTCTTGAAAACTAACAAACTATGTTCTCAGTCATTAAACAATTGCAATTCATCTTATTTTCAGGAAGGGTCTATGTAAGAGCTTTGATCTAGCAAATTCCACATACTCAAACATCATTTAGTCTTCCATGATTGCTGACACTCAAAGCATATTTTTGGAACAAACCGTTTCAGTCAAACACATAGGAAGATAGGGGCTTAATGTTTCGCCTCCCAACTTATTTATCTCAGGGATAATGTCAACAGTAATAACTCATGATCACCTATATTCAACTGGATATATGTGCCTGGATCTTTCCCTACCACATAATGCTTGCCAACTAAAGAATAAATAGAGCGGAATAGGGATAAACATTAATGACTCTTGCATAAAAGTAAATACAGAAAATTAAAAGATAGGCCCTTCGCAGAGGGAAGCAGAGGTTGTCATGCGCTTTTTGTTGTTGGATGCACAAGCCCTTAATGCAAAGGAACGTCACGTTATATTGCCCCTTGTGATAGCAACCTTTATTATGCAGTCAGTCACTTTTATTTCTTTACCATCACAAGTTCGTACAACGCTTATTTTCCCTTGCAATAAAAGATCATACATATTTTAGGAGCAATTTTTATTGCTTTTTGCACCGATGACAACTTACTTGAAGGATCTTATTTAATCCATAGGTAGATATGGTGGACACTCATGGGAAGAAACTGGGTTTAATGGTTTTTGGATGCATAAGTAGTATCTCTACTTAGTACGAATTTTTGGGTAGTAAAAGATCCTAAGCAAGCACCACATGTTAGAGGATCCATGACAATATAACTTCTATGTGAATATAAACAAACATAACTCATTACGTTGTCTTCCTTGTCCAACGTCAACTACTTGATCAAGCTTGAAAATAATTAATGGGGGCTTACAATCATAGAAGATGTCCAAGATAGTATATTTATATGTGAAATTTCTCTTCCTTCAAAATTCTTTCATGAATTGTTCAAGTGACCAATGCTATGTTTGTTAACTTTCAATAAATTTTACCACTTATACTTCTTGTATGTGAAGTCACTACTCCCCATGGGACAAGCATATGAAGCATATAAATTTCAACTTTATGATATTCAGTTCATTTCAACAATTTACTCATAGGATATAAGTGAAGCACAAGAGTAAATGACAAACTACTCCAAAAAGATATAAGTGAAGATCAAATGAGCAGTTAAGTAATTAAGTAACTATGTGAGAACTCTCTCTCATTTAAAAATTTCAGATCTTAAGTATTTTATTCAAACAGCAAAGAAATCAAAATAAAATGACATTCCAAGGATAGCACATATCATGTGAAGAAGCAAAAACTTAGGCTCAACCAAAACTGACCGATAGTTGTTGAAGAAGAAAGGTGGGATGCCTACCGGGGCATCCCCAAGCTTAGATGCTTGAGACTTCTTGAAATATTAACTTGGGATGCCTTGGGCATCCCCAAGCTTGAGCTCTTGTGTCTCCTTAATTCCTCTCATATCACGGTTCCTCTAAATCTTAAAAACTTCATCCACACAAAACTCAACAAGAACTAGTGAGATAAGTTAGTATAAATCAACTCAAAACCTTAACATTCTCTACTGTAACAAATCACTAAAATTATAATTAAACATTGCATACTAAATGCCTCTGCATATTTAATAGTCCTATCCACAAATAGAAACATTAACAAGCAAACATATGCAAACAATGCAACTATAACAGCAATCTGCCAAAACAGAACAGTCTGTAAAAGGGGAATAAGAATCCATACTTCCCTAACTCCAAACATTCTGAAAAATTACCACATGACAGAGAAATCATGCATGCTTACTGTGTAAAAATTTCAGATTTTTATCATGTCCTGACTATTCAGGAATATTCTGGACATAACAGAAAACTTTCTGTTTTCAAACAGCAACACATGAACTTGCAAGCTGAGCATGGTAAAGGCTATAATTGGCATTTTATTGAACTAAAAGATACAAAAAATTATTATTGATAACAGCAAGCAAATATCAACAGAATAAAATGACGCTCCAAGCAAAAATCATATTATGTGACGAATAAAAATATAGCTCCAAGTGAGGTTATCGATAATGTTGAAGACGAAAGAGGGGATGCCTTCCAAGGCATCCCCAAGCTTAGACACTTGAGTCTTCTTTGAGTATTACCTTGGGGTGCCATGGGCATCCCCAATCTTAGGGTCTTACCGCTCCTTATTCTCCTCATATCGATATCTCACCCGAAACTTGAAAACGTCAATCACACAAAACTTAACGGAGCTTGTGAGATAGGTTAGTATTATAAAAATAAATCATCCACTTAGGTACTGTCAAGACAAGATTCATAATTGTTCTCACAAAATTCCTACTGTATTATATCATTTCCACAATTTATATTACTCAATATTAGATATGGAAACACTAAAACAAGCAAACTATGCACCGAAAACAGAATCTGTCAAAAACAGAACAGCGTGTAGTGAGCGATTTAAAAACCATACTTCTGTACCTCCAAAAATTCTGAAAAATTAGGAAAACGTAAAAAATTTGTAACCCAATACTGTGTAAAAAATTTCAAAATTTTCTCATGCCCTAGTACAGAATAGAAATTCCAGCACTGGACGCAAAAGTTTCTGTTTTTGCACAGAACCGAATCAACAAGTATCCACACTATCCCAAAGGCTTTACTTGGCACATTATTAAAAGAAAACATATAAAACATGATTACTACAGTATCTTAATCATGTGAGCACACAAAAACAGTAGGGGTAAATATTGGGTTGTCTCCCAACAAGCGCTTTTCTTTAATGCCTTTTAGCTAGGCATGATGATTTCAATGATGTTCATATAGAGGTAAAGAATTGAAACATAACAGGAGCATCATGAATCATATGTTCCTCTCTCATAATAATTTTCAGTAGCATCATGAATGGATTCATCAATATAGCTATCACATAAAGTATTCTTTTCATGATCCACAAGCATAGAATTTTTATTACTCTCCACATAAGCACATTTCTTCTCATCAATAGGAGTGGGAGTATCATATGAAACTCGAATACTATAAATTGTTTCCTCATTAAAAGAGTAAAGTTCAGTAAAAGGGTAATCATAATTATGACAAGTTTTATAAATATAATCATCACTACTTTTTATAACATAAGTATCATCACAATAATCATCATAAGTAGGAGGCATGCAATCATCATAACAAATTTGATCATTCAAAGCAGGGGGACTAAAAAGATCATCTTCATCAAGCATAGCATCCCCAAGCTTGGGACAAACATTAATTGCAGCAAATAAATTCTCAAATATGTCATTTTAATCAAACATAGCATCCCCAAGCTTGTGGCTTGGCATATCATAAGCATAATCACTCTCATCATTAATAGTATGAACATCACCAATAGTATAACAATTATTATCATCATAATTTTCTAAGTTGGTGCCAAAAAGATTTTCAAGATTATAAGAAGTATCATTATTTTCCCAATCATAATCATCACAAGGAGTAATATGCATAACAAAATCATCCTCAATAGTTCCTTCGGACCTTGTGCCATAAGACAAAGAAGCAATATCATCATCAAGTGTATCATCTTCCACAATTATTTTTGATTTATTCTCATGAGGCACAACAATAATAGGAGCAACATTATTTGGGAGGGATACCTTTTTACCTCTACTCTTTCTTCTTTTCTTCTTCTTCACCACATCATGTGTGGGTTTAATCAATTTTTCCGAGCTTCTTATTGATGAGATTGGTTGAATAGGAAGCTCCTCCTCGTCACCTATTTCATCATGAGAGACAATAGGAGGGAAAGTGGAAATCTTTACCCTTTCATTAGTGTTCCTTTTATATTCTATTGGTTTTCCCGTCTTTCTATAGTTGGCAATATAAGCATTCTCATTGCAATTTACCACACACAACATATAGATTTCCTCTAGATTAGTTTCAATATTGTCTGTGAGAATGAATAATTCAAACCAACTATTTTTATGTGACAATTCCTCACACCCCAAAAATAGATAAAGTTCATTATATAGTTCAAGGGCGGTCAAGTCATTACAATATTTAGCCATGATTCGATCATGAAAAAGTATGCATTGAAAATTAAGGTGACCAACTTTATTGCAAAGTTCACAAGTAATGGGATGAAGAGACCATAATTTTGTAGCAAATTCATCTATCACTTTGAGCAAAAAATTGGTTCTATCATGTTTATGCTTCTTACAAAATCTTTCATCCCTATAAGGCATGTCTTCACAAACTTTATGCACACCACAAAAATTGACATGCTTATAAGAAACATTTTTGTCATGACTAGTGCAATCATCTTTAGTATTCATAGAATTCATACTAACAACATTGCAATCATGCTCATCATTCAAAGATTTTATGCCAAACATTTTATTGAATTCTTCTTCTATCAATTGAGCACAATTTTCCGCTCCATCATTTTCAAGAAAAACATTATAAAGACGAATAATATGAGGCAACCTAAATTCCATTTTTTTGTAGTTTTCTTTTATAAACCAAACTAGTGATAAAACAAGAAACTAAAAGATTCAATTTCAAGATCTAAAGATATACCTTCAAGCACTCACCTCCCAGGCAACGGCACCAGAAAAGAGCTTGATGTCTACTACATAACTTATTCTTGTAGACTCGTGTTGGGCCTCCAATCGCAGAGTTTTGTAGGACAGTAGCAATTTTCCCTCAAGCGGATGACCTAAGGTTTATCAATCCACGGGAGGCGTAGGTTGAAGATGGTATTTCTCAAACTACCCTGCAACCAAATACAAGAAATCTCTTGTGTCCCCAACACACCCAATACAATGGTAAATTGTATATGTGCACTAGTTCGGCGAAGAGATGGTGATAAAAGTGTAGTATGGATAGTAGATATAGGTTTTTGTAATCTGAAAATATAAAAACAGCAAGGTAGCAAGTAACAAAAGTGAGCACAAACGGTATTGCAATGCTTAAAAACAAGGCCTAGGGTTCATACTTTCGCTAGTGCAATCTCTCAATAATGCTAATATAATTGGATCATATAACCATCCCTCAACGTGCGATAAAGAATCACTCCCAAGTTCCTATTAGCGGAGAACATAAGATAGAAATTGTTTGTAGGGTACGAAACCACCTCAAAGTTATCCTTTCCGATCGATCTATTGAGCTATTCCTATAAGTGTCACAAACAACCCTAGAGTTCGTACTAAAATAACACCATATGATACACATGAACCAACTCTAATGTCACCTAGATACTCCAATGTCACCACAAGTATCCGTGAGTTGATTATACGATATGCATCAAACAACTTCATAATCATAATATTCAATCCACACAAAGAACTCCAAGGAGCACCCCAAAGTTTCTATCGGAGAAAAGATATAATGAAAACGTGCATCAACCCGTATGCATAGATTACCCAAATGTCACCTCGGGAATCCGCGAGTTGAGTGCCAAAACATATATCAAGTGAATCAATATAATACCCCATTGTCACCACGGGTATTCATATGCAAGACATACATCAAGTGTTCTCAAATCTGAAATATTCAATCCGACAATAACGAAACCTCAAAGGGAAAAGATTCGATTCATCACAACAAGGATAGAGAGGGAAGAAACACCATATGATCCAACTATATTAACAAAGCTCGCGATACATCAAGATCGTGCCGAATCAAGAACACGAGAGAGAGAGATCAAACACATAGCTACTAGTACATACCCCTAGCCTCGAGGGTGAACTACCCCCTCCTCGTCATGGAGACCGCCGGGATGATGAAGATGGTCTCCGGTGATGATTCCCCCCCTCCGGCAGGGTGTCGGAAAAGGGCTGTAGATGAGATCGTGGAGGTACAGAGGCTTGCGGTGGCATTAAAATTCATCTAGGTTAACTTTCGGGGGTTTCTGAATATATATGATTTTTCAGCATTGGAATCACGCAAAGAGGTGCCACAGGGGGCCCACGAGGCACCAGGGCGCGCCTGGGGGGGGGGGGGGCAGGCGCTTCCAGGTGGCTTGTGGGGCCCCTATGGCTCTTCTGCTGCTCCTCCGAAGCTTCCTGGGTCTATTTCCTTCCAAAAAAAATCGTCAAAAAGTTTCACTGCATTTGGACTTCATTTGATATGGATTTTCTGGAAAACCAAAAACAAGCAGAAAACAGCAACCGGCACTAGGCACTAGGTCAATATGTTAGTCCATAAAAATCATATAAAAGTCATATAAAAGTGCACCAAAATCATACAAAACTATAATAAACATGGCATGAATACTTCATAAATTATAGATACGTTGGAGATGTATCAGCCGGGCATGACCGAGAAAAGTGTGTCCGGCCAGTGTTAATCGAGCGTGTTGGGTAACAGTAGTGCACCCCTACAGGGAAGAGTATCTATTCGAATAGCCGTGTCCACGCTAACAGGACGCCCAGTGTGTATCCCGATCTACTACAACTGAACTGGAAACTTGTTACTTTAATTAATTTGATAGCTCTGGGATTGCTTTCTCGCAGGGAGTCGAGGAAGGATCTCTGGGCATGGTTACTATTATACTTATTGCTACTACTACATTTATGTACTAATCTGCACTCTTCTAATGCTGCAAGACGCTGAAGATGCTAGTCTTCGATAGGCTAGGCCTTCCCTTCTTTTCTGGCATTTCTGCAGTCCAGTCCACAGATACAGCCCCCTCTTTTGATACCGATGAATACTTAGCATAGATCTGATGTAAGTCTTGCGAGTACTTTGGATGAGTACTCACGGTTGCTTTGCTACTTTTCCCCCCTACCCGTTTGCTGCGATCAGATGGCGGAGCCCCGGAGCCAGCTGCCCCAGTCGACGACTACTACTACCACAGTGGAGCCTACTACTACGTGGAGACCGATGACCAGGAGTAGATAGGAGGCTCCCAGGCAGGAGGCCTATGCCTTTTAGATCTAGAGTCGTTGTTTTGCTCAGCCTTCTTAAGGCAAACTTGTCTAACTATGTCTGTACTCAGATACTGATGATTCCGCTGACTCTTGTGTAACCCGAGCTGATGTATTCGAGCCCTCGAGGCCCCTGGCTTGTAATATAAAGCTTGTATTATTTTAATTTGTGTTTAGAGTTGTGTTGTGATATCTTCCCGTGAGTCCCTGTGCTTGATCGTGCGCATTTGTGTGTATGATTAGTGGATGATTAAGTCGGGGGCGTCACAAGCTGGTATCAGAGCCGACTGCCTGTAGGAACTCCCCCTTCCAACTCGTTGGCCGAAGTTGAGTCTGGTATTTGAAAACTGTTTTACTAACATGGCTGTGTGGCTTACGGGCCCACGTCGCCAATGGGTGGTATTAGGATCTTTTATTCCTCTTCTTTACTCTGGGACTCTGATTTCTTTTCTATTCGGGTTATAGATTTTACTGACTCTAACTCTAGGTTCTCGTGATCACATCCACCCGGAGATTTTGATTAACCCTTCTTTGAATTATGGGCCAGGTTCTGCTTCACAGCGTTCACGGACCGCATGATCCTTTTATCGAGGGCACCCTGCATTGTCACTTGCAGATTCCTCGCTCCAGTAGTTTTCTCCGACGTGATGTAGCCTTTGCTATGTCCCGTTGTTGTATCTCTCCACCGCGTGCTACGTGCCGCCTAGTTTGTCTAGTTGCGAGTGTTTCCGAACTCGTGCTGTCCGTTTGTATCCAACTCTGTGCATAGATCTGTATGTCTTTAGTGACTACTAATATGTATCTAATGCACTTCTTGTTCATTGCTCATGTTACATCATGAATGACTCCATACACTTGCAGTTGTTCTTGGTAAACTGCCCCTGTTGTTTTAGCAGGATGGCTGATGATCCTCCGCCTCCACCCTATATTGCCACAATGATGCAGCCGTTTGAGCTGAATTGTCAGTTCATCTCCGGGCTAATGAACCAATTTCCAACTCAGAATGCTCATCAACAGCCTGCCCCAATAACTCTGCAAGAATTCATGCGCCTCAGTCCGTCCACCTTCCGTAACTCGACTGATCCAATGGATGCTGATGATTGACTCCGTGACATCGCCTTTCAGATGGAGTCGGCTAATGTTGCCCCTGCCAGTTACGTCACCTATGCGGCGTATCACCTGAGGGGTTGATACGTCCATTTTGCATCATGTTTTGCTACTGTTATTTATAGTGTTTTTAATCAATATAACACTTTGTGGAGCAATTCTAATGCCTTTTCTCTCTTAATATGCAAGATTTACACAAGGAGGGAGATTGCCGGCAGCTGGAATTCTGGACCTGAAAAAGCTATGTCAGAGATACCTATTCTGCACATCTCCAAATGAGCTGAAATTTCACGGAGATTTATTTTGGAATAAATAAAAAATACTAGAAGCAAGAAGTACCAGAAGGGGCCACCCAGGTGCCCACGGGGCACCAGGGCGCGCCACCCCCCCAGGCGCTCCTTGGTGGCTCGTGGGGCCCCTGGCCAGCCTCTGGCCCCCATTTTCTGGTATATAAGTCCATTTTCCCTAGAAACAAATATAGAGAAGACTTTTGGGATGGTGCGCCGCCGTCTCGAGGCGGAACTTGGGCAGGACCACTTTTGCTCTCCGGCGGAGAGATTCTGCCGGGGATACTTCCCTCCAGGAGGGGGAAATCGTCGCCATCGACATCACCAACGATCCTCTCATCGTGGGAGGACTAATCTTCATCAACATCTTCACCGGCACCATCTCATCTCAAACCCTAGTTCATCTCTTGTATTCAATCTTTGCCTCAAAACCTCAGATTGGTACCTGTGGGTTGCTAGTAGTGTTGATTACATCTTGTAGTTGATGCTAGTTGGTTTATTTGGTGGAAGATTATATGTTCAGATCTATTATGCTATTCAATACCCCTCTGATCTTGGACATGATTATGATTTGTGAGTAGTTACTTTTGTTCTTGAGGACATGTCAGAAGTCTTGTCATAAGTAATCATGTGAATTTGGTATTCGTTCGATATTTGGATGATATGTATGTTGTTGATTCTCTTAGTGGTGTCATGTGAACGTCGACTACATGACACTTCACCATCTTTGGGCCTAAGGGAATGCTTGCGGAGTAGTAATTAGATGATGGGTTGCTAGAGTGACAGAAGCTTAAACCCTAGTTTATGCGCTATTCCGTAAGGGGCTCATTTGGATCCATATGTTTAATGCTATGGTTAGAGTTATCTTAATTCTTCTTTCGTAGTTGCGGATGCTTGCGAGAGGGGGTAATCATAAGTGGGAGGCTTGTTCAAGGAAGAACAGCACCCAAGCACCGGTCCACCCACATATCAAATTATCAAAGTAGCGAACGCGAATCAAACAAACATGATGAAAGTGACTAGATGAAATTCCCATGTGTCCTCGAGAACGCTTTACTTACTATAAGAGATCGTTCCGGCTTGTCCTTTGCTACAAAAAGGATTGGGCCAACTTGCTGCACTCTTTGTTACTATTGCTACTTGTCACTTGTTACAAATTATCTTGCTATCAAACTACTCGTTACCGATAATTTCAGTGCTTGCAGAAAACACCTTGTTGAAAACCGCTTGTCATTTCCTTCTGCTCCTCGTTGGGTTCGACACTCTTACTTATCGAAAGGACTATGATTGATCCCCTATACTTGTGGGTCATCAAGACTCTTTTCTGGTGCCATTGCCGGGGAGTGAAGCGCCTTTGGTGAGTGGAATTTGGTAAGGAAACATTTATATTACGTGCTGAAATTTATTGTCACTTGTCACTATGGAAAGTAGTCCTTTGAGGGGTTTGTTCGGGATATCTTCACCTCGACCGGAAACACAAATAGTTGCTCCTCAACCTACTGCACCTACTTAAAATATTTATTATGAGATTCCTCCGGGTATGATAGAGAAACTGCTAGCTAATCCTTATGCAGGAGATGGAACGGTACATCCTGATATGCACTTGATCTATGTGGATGAAATTTGTGGATTGTTTAAGCTTGCAGGTTTATCCGGAGATGGAGTTAAGAAGAAAGTATTCCCTTTATCTTTGGAGGGAAAGGCATTGATGTGGTATAGGCTATGTGATGATACTGATACATGTGACTGGAACCGATTGAAACTAGAATTCCATCAGAAATTTTATTCTATGCATTTGGTTCATCGTGATCGGAATTATATATATAATTTTTGGCCTCGTGAAGGAGAAAGCATTGCTCAAGCTTGGGGGAGGCTTAAGTACATGATGTAGACATGCCCCAATCATGAGCTCTCAAAAGAAATTATCTTACATAATTTTTATGGTCAGCTTTCTCATGATAATCAAACTATGCTCGATTCTTCTTCGACTGGCTCGTTTATGAAGAAAACTATTGAATTCAGATGGGATCTTTTGGAAAGAATTAAACGCAACTCTGAAGATTGGGAACTCGACAAAGGTAATGAGTCAAGTATAATACTTGAGTTTGATTGTGTTAAATCTTTTATGGCCACCGATGCTTTTCATAAGTTTAGCACTAAATATGGACTTGACTCTGAGATAGTAGCTTCCTTTTGTGAATCATTTGCTACTCATGTTGATCTCCCTAAGGAGAAGTGGTTTATATATCATCCCCCTGTTAAAGAAAAGATTGAGGAACCTGTTAGTGTTAAAGAAGAAACAATTGTTTACCATGCTGATCTAGTTGTGCCTACTGCTTATATTGAGAAACCACCTTTTCCTGTTAGGATTAAGGAACATGCTAAAGCTTCAACTGTGGTTAACAAAAGTAATATTAGAGCACCTAGACCCTCTGAACAAATTAAAGTTGAACCTGATGTTGCTATGGTTAAAGATCTCTTAGTCGATAATATAGATGGGCATGTTATTTACTTTTGTGATGAGGCTGCTAGAATTGCTAAACCTATTAGAAATGAACGAGATATGTTAGACAAGAACAAGCCCGTAGTTGGCATGCCTATTGTTTCTGTTAAGATTGGAGATCATTGCTATCATGGTTTGTGTGATATGGGTGCTAGTGTGAGTGCTATTCCATTTTATTTATATCAAGAAGTAATGCATGATATTGCACCTGTTGAGATTGAAGATATTGATGTTACTATTAAGCTAGCGAATAGAGATACTATTACACCACTTGGGATTGTTAGAGATGTTGAAGTCTTGTGTGGCAAAATCAAATACCCTACTGATTTCTTAGTACTTGGTTCACAACAAGATAATTTTTGTCCCATTATATTTGGTAGACCTTTCTTGAATACCGTTAATGCTAAGATTGATTGTGTTAAAGAAAAGGTTCGAGTTAAGTTTGGTGATGTATCTCATGAGTTTAATTTCTCCAAGTTTCGTAGACAACCTCATGATAAAGAATTTCCTAGTAAAGATGAAATTATTGGTCTTGCTTCTATTGCCGTACCTCCTACTGATCCGTTAGAACAATATTTGCTAGACCATGAAAACGATATGCATATGAATGAAAGAAATGAAATAGATAAGATGTTCTTTGATCAACCACCTATCCTTAAACACAATTTGCCTGTTGAAACTCTTGGAGGCCCTCCTCCACCTAAGGGTGACCCTATATTTGAATTGAAGCAATTGCCTGATACATTGAAATATGCTTACCTTAATGAAAAGAAGATATATCCTGTTATTATTAGTGCTAACCTTTCAGCACATGAAGAAAAGAGATTGCTAAAAACTCTAAGGAAGCACCGAGCTGCTATTGGATATACTCTTGATGATCTTAAGGGCATTAGTCTCACTCTATGTCAGCACAAAATTAACATGGAGCCTGATGCTAAACCAGTTGTCGACCACCAACGACGATTAAATCCTAAGATGAAAGAGGTGGTAAGAACCGAAATATTAAAACTTCTGGAAGCAGGTATAATCTATCCCATAGCTGATAGTAGATGGATAAGTCCCATTCAATGTGTCCCTAAGAAAGGAGGTATTACCGTTGTTCCTAATGATAAAAATGAACTCATTCCACAAAGAATTGTAACTAGTTATAGGATGGTAATTGATTTTAGAAAATTAAACAAAGCTACTAGAAAGGATCATTACCCCTTGCCTTTTATTGATCAAATGTTAGAAAGATTGTCTAAGCATACACACTTTTGTTTCCTAGATGGTTATTCTGGTTTTTCTCAAATACCCGTATCACAACCCGATCAAGAGAAAACCACCTTTACTTGTCCTTTTGGAACTTATGCTTATAGACTTATGCCTTTTGGTTTATGCAATGCACCTGCTACCTTTCAAAGATGTATGACTGCTATATTCTCTGACTTTTGTGAAAAGATTGTTGAGGTGTTCATGGATGATTTCTCCGTTTACGGAACTTCTTTTGATGATTGCTTCAGCAACCTTGATCGAGTTTTGCAGAGATGTGAAGAAACTAATCTTGTCTTGAATTGGGAGAAGTGCCACTTTATGGTGAATGAAGGCATTGTCTTGGGGCATAAAATTTCTGAAAGAGGTATTGAAGTTGATAAAGCTAAGGTTGATGCTATTGAGAAAATGCCATGTCCTAAAGATATTAAAGGTATAAGAAGTTTCCTAGGTCATGCTGGTTTCTATAGGAGATTTATTAAAGACTTCTCTAAAATTTCTAGGCCTCTTACCAATCTTTTGCAAAAAGATGTTCCATTTGTTTTTGATGATGATTGTCAAGAAGCCTTTGAAACATTTAAGAAAGCCTTAACCACTGCACCTATTGTTCAACCACCTGATTGGAACTTGCCTTTTGAAATTATGTGTGATGCTAGTGATTATGTTGTTGGTACTATTCTAGGACAGAGAGTTGATAAGAAATTAAATGTTATCCATTATGCTAGTAAAACTCTAGACAGTGCCCAAAGAAATTATGCTACCACTGAGAAAGAATTTCTAGCAGTTGTGTTTGCATGTGATAAATTCAGATCTTACATAGTTGATTCTAAAGTAACTGTTCACACCGATCATGCTGCTATTAAATATCTTATGGAAAAGAAAGATGCTAAACCTAGACTCATTAGGTGGGTTTTATTGCTACAAGAATTTGACTTGCATATTATTGATAGAAAGGGAGCTGAGAATCCCGTAGCAGATAATTTGTCTAGAATGGAAAATGTTCTTGATGACCCACTACCTATTAATGATGATTTTTCTGATGAACAATTAGCTGCAATAAATGCTTCTCGTAATACTCCATGGTATGTGGACTATGCTAATTATATTGTTGCTAAATTTATACCACCTAGTTTCACATACCAACAAAAGAAAAAATTCTTCTTTGATTTAAGACATTACTTCTGGGATGACCCACATCTTTATAAAGAAGGAGTAGATGGTATTATTAGACGTTGTATACCTGAGCATGAACAGGAACAAATCGTACGGAAGTGTTATTCCGAAGCTTACGGAGGACACCATGCGGGAGACAGAACTGCACATAAGGTACTACAATCTGGTTTTTATTGGCCTACTCTTTTCAAGGATGCTCGTAAGTTTGTCCTATCTTGTGATGAATGTCAAAGAATTGGTAATGTTGGTAGACGTCAAGAAATGCCTATGAATTATTCACTTGCTATTGAACCATTTGATGTTTGGGGATTTGATTATATGAGACCTTTTCCTAAATCCAATGGGTATACACATATTTTAGTTGCTGTTGATTACGTTACTAAGTGGGTAGAAGCTATTCCAACTAGTAGTGGTGATCATAACACTTCTATTAAAATGCTTAAAGAAGTTATTTTCCCAAGGTTCGGAGTCCCTAGATATTTAATGACTGATGGTGGTTCACATTTTATTCATGGTGCATTCTGTAAATTGCTTGCTAAATATGATGTCAACCATAGAATTGCATCTCCCTATCACCCTCAAACTAGTGGTCAAGTTGAATTGAGCAATAGAGAAATGAAATTAATTTTGCAAAAAACCGTCAATAGATCTAGAAAGAATTGGTCTAAGAAACTTGACGATGCATTATGGGCTTATAGAACTGCTTATAAAAATCCTATGGGTATGTCTCCTTATAAAATGGTTTATGGAAAAGCATGTCATTTACCTCTTGAGTTAGAACATAAAGCATATTGGGCAATTAAAGAACAATTACGATTTTAAACTTGCCGATGAAAAGAGGTTATTTGATATTAGCTCATTAGATGAATGGAGAACCCAAGCTTATGAAAATGCCAAATTGTTTAAAGAAAAAGTTAAAGATGGCATGATAGAAGAATTCAAAAATGGGAATTTAAAGTGGGTGAGCAAGTTCTATTGGACAATTCTCGTTTGAGATTCTTTGCAGGAAAACTTCTCTCTAAATGGGAAGGACCGTATATCATCGAAGAAGTTTATCGCTCCGGAGCCATCAAAATAAACAACTCCGAAGGCACTAATCCGAGAGTGGTGAATGGGCAAAGAATTAAGCACTATATTTCAGGTACTCCCATTAATGTTGAAACTAATGTTATTGAAACAATTACACCAGAGGAATACATAAGAGAGACCTTCCAGAACACTCCAGAACCCTGAAAAGGAGGAGGTACGTGATACGGTAAGTAAACCGACTTTACAAATTCCATAAAAATACTTTCTGTTAGTTTTGGAATATTAGTAAAACATAAAAATAAGAAACAGCCGAGGGGACCCACCTGGTGCCCACGAGGCACCAGGGCGCGCCAGCCCCCCAGGCGCGCCCTGGTGGCTCATGGGCCCCTCGTTGAAAGCACATTTGCTCCCTTGGTGGTTTTGGTAATTTATGCCAACATACATATTGTTGGACTAATGCTTTTATCTAGTGATTTTCAGACAAGTTCAACAATGGCGTGGCAGGGACAAGGAGAAGTGGAACCCTTCAAAATGCTAAGGACAAGGATTGGCAAAACCTCAAGACTCTACATTTTTGGTTTAGTGATCCAAGATCACATTGAGTCCATAGGAAAGCCAATACTATTAAAAGGGGATGAGGTGTTGCTTAATGGTCTTTTTGCTCAAGTGCTTAGTGACAGTGTTCCAAAACCCAAAACCACTTTCTCCATCCAAAAATGTCGAAAACCTACATTCGAACTCGGCCCCACCGAAATTTTCTATCCGGAGCCACCGAGTTCATCTGGACTTAGCCACTGCCAAAACCCTAACAAACTGGATCCACCGATATGGATCTCGGTCTCACCGAGATGGCCTTGCCAACTCTCTATAATCGTTTGCACTTACTTCGGTCCCACCGAGTTTTGCAAATCGGTCTCACCGAGATGGCTTGCCAACTCTCTGTTGCCTTATTCCTTCACTTCGGTCCTACCGAGTTGATGCAATCGGTGCCACCGAGACGAGGTTTGCCCTAGCCATTGCACTTCGGTCTATCCGAATTGTTCCAGTCGGTCCCACCGAGATTCCTAAGAAAGATCTCTGAATCGGTGCCACCGAGTTGGGTCAAAAGTGTGTAACGGTTGGATTTTCTGTGGAGGCTATATATACCCCTCCACCACTTCCTTCTCAGTAAGGAGAGCCATCAGAACGTACCTACACTTCCATCATACATTTTCTGAGAGAGAACCACCTACTCATGTGTTGAGATCAAGAGATTCCATTCCTACCATTTGAACCTTGATTTCTAGCCTTTCCCAAGTTGCCTCCCACTCAAATCCTTCTTCCACCATAGCCAAATCTGTGAGGAGTTGTTTGAGTGTTGGGAAGACTATCATTTGAAGCACAAGAGCAAGGAGTTCATCAACAACACACCGTCTATTACCTTTTGGAGAGTGGTGTCTCCTAGATTGGTTAGGTGTCACTTGGGAGCCTCCGACATGATGTGGAGTTGAACCAAGAAGTTTGTAAGGGCAAGGAGATCGCCTACTTCGTCAAGATCTACCCCGAGTGAGGCTAGTCCTTCGTGGACGTAAGCCATGGTGGGATAGACAAGGTTGCTTCTTCATGGACCCTTCGTGGGTGGAGCCCTCCGTGGACTCGCACAGCCGTTACCCTTCGTGGGCTGAAGTCTCCATCAACGTGGACGTACGATAGCACCACCTATCGGAACCACGCCAAAAACCACCATGTCTTCATTGTGTTTGATCTTCCATACTCTAACCCTTTACTTTCCGTACACTTGCATGCTTTACTATTTCCGCTGCTCAATCTCTAGATATGCATGTGTAGAAAGTATTGGAGTTGTCTTAACTTGTGCCAAAATCTGCCTAAGTTCCAAGAGAAACTAAAAACTGCTACTTTGGTTGGTTAAGTGTCTATTCACCACCCCTCTAGATCTATCTCCTCTATCCCACAATTGGTATCAGATCTTTGGTCTCCATTGCCTTGGTTTCATCACCATTGGAGGGAGATGGATGTGTCTACTTTGGGGAGTCTTAGACGTAGAGTGCCTATTCTCAATGGGGAGTATTACAACTTTTGGAAGGATGAAATGCTTGATATCTTTGATGAATTTAACTTGAGAAAGTATATTCATAATCCTTATGTGCCCCCTATTAATCCCTTGCATCCTACTCATGAAGAGGAAATTGACATGCTTCGTAATCTTAGAACCGTTAATCTTATCATTAGAGGACTACCTAAAGTTGTGCTTCGTTGTATGCAAAACTTTGCATGTGCTTATACTCTATGGCATGACTTGGAAAAGAGATATCCCGATTACTCTTTAAAAAGTCTTGATAAGATTCTTCTTAAGACTATTGCCTTTCACAAGATGAGTCCTAATGATCCTAACTTTGATGATTGCTTGTTTGAGCTTCGTGATCTTATGCGTGCTAAAGGAGATGTTAGAACTATTAGCAACATTATCATGGAAGCCATTAGAAGTCACAAACTTGAACATTGTCATGGTCATGAAACTAATGAATCTACTGCTCTAGGTGATGATCACATGCATGATGATGATGTTGAGCATGGCTATTATGATGAGGACGAAGAATTTGATATTGAATTTGAGCAGACCATGAGGAATCTCAGTCTTATGGCAAATCTTCGAGATTACATGGCCGGAGGAAAAGAGTGGATTCTTGATAGTGGATGTACCGATCACATGACCGGAGATAGAGACATGTTTCGTGAGCTTGCTAAAAATGATGGTCCACGCAAGTATGTGACTTTTGGAGACAATTCCAAGGGTAAGGTACTTGGCCTTGGTAAGTGTGATATCCCCAGATTACTAAACCCTAATCATGCTAATTAGTCATGCCAAGTCATCATCATTATGCTCTAAGAAAAACAATTAAGAAATAATCCAACTTCAAATTCAAATTTAAAATAAAAGTCAAATTATTATTTCTTCAAACTATAAAACTAAATTGTTCAAAATTTAGCAAATAATCATTAAGTAATGGACAAATGGAAACTAATATTATTTGAATTGGTAAAATGCCCTTAACCAATTTAAAACAGTACCTAAACAGCCTTTTTAAGATCATTTCTAATTATTCAAAATTCAAATGAAATCCTTTAACACCCAAACTTTTTGTGGCAGTACTAGGCATTGCCCACTATTTGAATTGGCCACTTGCACATTTTACAAAAGTCTTTTGGAGCAAAAAGAAAAGGCAAAACAGAAGAAAGGAAGAAAGCAGAAAAAGAAAAAGAGAAAATGGAAAACCCACTGTGCACTCGGCCCAGTTTCCCCTACAGTGCGGCCTGGCCCGCAAGCCACGGCATTCAACCTCGCGCCAGAGGGGAGGCCATGGCACACGCGTTGCCGTCCGCGCGCGGATTGCCATGCGCCGGCCATCCCGCGGCACAAGGAGATGGATAAGAACGCCCAGGAGCTCCTGGACGAACCCTAGGTCGCCCGTTCCTCTCCCTCGCCTCGTCCCCTTCCATTTCCTTCGAGGCCGAACGTGTCCGTCGCCGCCACTTGCCATTGTCGTGGCCACCGGCCACTCCTTGCCACGCGAGCATGTCCAGAGGCACCGACGTCCTTCTCTACGCCGACTACAAGCATCGGTTCGAGATGTAGCCTCTCCTAGCCATCGCAATCATCGTCGCCATCAACTGCATCCGCCACGGCCTCGACCTCGATCCGCCATCGTCCGAGTCCCTCCGGCTCCCTCGACCTCGCCTTCGGCTCCAATGTGAGCTCCTGTCCCTCTCTCTCCGCTCGCCCCCGTTCTTTTCGCGCCGTAGCATCAATCCCCGTGAGCTCCGAGCCGCCGTCCGCCATTGTCGCTATAGAGCTCGGTGCCGCATCCTTTTGCTCACCCCCGCGTGTCCAGATTGTTTCTCGAGCACCGTTAGTGCGAACTAGCTGCTCACTTGGCTCGCCTGCGTGCTATACCCTCGCGCCCGTGCTTGACCGAAACCGGCGGCCGCCAAATTCGCCGTCGTCACTGCCACGGTCCACCCCGGCGAGTCCCGCAACCACCCAAAGGCGCGCGCTGCTGCCAGCAACCCAACGCAAAAAACGGCGCGACGAACCCTGGCCGGAGACGAGCGCACGGTCGTCGCCGGCGCTTGCCCACGCTGCTCTGCAGCTGCTGCTACAGTAACTGAATGTTACTGTAGCGCTTGCTAGCTTCTGCTGCTTCTACTTGACTAGCTCTCTGGACAGCAGCAAAAATGCAACAAGACAAGGGTTATCATAAATAAAAATGATGTGAACAGGTAGTACACTTGACAAGCTCCAAATTACTCCATTGGACCAAATTCAAATAAGGCATGGATTAAATCCTATGAAAATGACAAAAGGCTATGTTTTGTTAACTGAAAAACAGAAATACTGCAGTAGCTACTTTGGAGATGTAGATGAACTAGCTGCAGGAACTGTTCATGCCATCAAAGGGCATGAACTGATAGTACTTTTGATGTAGAGTAAATCATCTATAGGGTGTATTTCCATTAGTGCTATGGATCAATGGGAATCATCCAGCAAACTTTGTAAAAATTAACAGATCCTGGAATGAACGTCAAGTAGCACTTTTCAAACAAAGATTTGAACAAGCAAATGGACACTAACATAGATGCACTTGATACTGTCATGTAGATCACGGAAAATTGATCAAGAATGATATAAGGCACAAAGCCATAGGATGAACAGAACACTAGCTATAGCCTCTGGAAAACAACTAAGTGATGTTTAAAACTGAGGGATTCTCAGATTTAGCAGAAATTTAGTAAATTCAGAAAATGATTAAAACTTTGAAAAATCATATAAAATAAACCGTAACTCGGATGAAAATAATTTATATATGAAAAACGATCAAGAAAATATGACGAATCCGAATATCCTACCCACATACCTGCCACACCCCTCTAACATACTGAACATGGAACTTTTTGCCCGTATTCGATAGATGAATAGTGCATGACCTTAATAAAATAATTCCAAATAAATTCCTAACTTATCTAAAACAATTAAGTAGGCATTATATCACCTCTGCATATCATTTAGGCATGTCATGCATCGCTGTTGCATTTGTTGCCGTGAATTTATTGTTTCTTCCCCCTCCTTTCTCCCGATAGACGCCGAGACCGCCGCCAACGCAGCTGGGTACGACTATGCTCCAGACAAGCAGCCTTCTGACGACCAGCCCCTTTCAGCAGAGCTTCCAGGCAAGCAACCACCCCCCTTGATGCATGCCTATATCACCTATTCTCTCTTCCTCCTGCTTGCATTAGAATTTGCTGCTGCTATTGTTTTATCCTATTCTGATGCATAGCCTGTCCTTGTAACTGTTATTGATACCTGCCTGCTAACCGAGATGCTTAGTATAGGTTGGATGGTAAACCATCTGTGGCCTCTCTTCCTTGCTGTAGTTGCCCCGCTTTAGTACCTGTGCCCCGATCGATGTGATCGAACGGGCTGAAAACAGCACATCACCGCACATTCCCCCTAAGTTGTCCGACTCTGCAGAGCTGGCATCGAGTGCCGAGGGTGATACCTCTTATCTCACTTCCGATGATGCCTCTGAAGAATAGCTATCCGGTTGTGGAATACCGAGGGTGATTCCTCTTTCATCACCTCCGATAAAGCTTCTGTCGTGCAACTCCTCGAGTGGGAATCCTTCGAGGGTGATTCCTCGGATCCCTTCTCGATACTTGGACACACGGTTACTTTGACCTTGTTACAGGCGGGTCGACCCCGAGGGGTACCCGTGGGGAAATGTGAAGTCGGGTTTGCCAGGAGGGCACCCGCGAGAGATTATTGTGGCGGAACGACAGGGCAGGAGGAGTCCACCCTGATCGTGATCCGTGTGTTACTAAGTTGGAGCGACAGGTAGTCTGATCGTCTCTACGAACTACTAAATACATCTAACAGATTTGGGTATTTGATCTGAGTGGGTCGTTGGCCCTATACGCACTACCACCACGTGGGATAATGGTTATTGGACCCTCTACGTCGTATGTATTAGCCGAAAGCTCTTCAGACGTCATAGCTCAGAGATGCGGCCTGATTGTTGGGGTGGGCTGGTTACGTCACTTGTGTATACAGTGTCGCGCCTGGGCCCCGACCAGCCACGCAACGTGTAGGAGTGCAAAGGGCGATGGCCCAAGACCCCTTCGCACTTAGGATTTAGACCGGCGTGCTGACCTCTCTGCTGAGCCTAGGTAGGACTGCATCGTGTCGATCTCCCGAGGCCGGGCATTACCCAGCCAGTGTGTCTGGCTAGATGTGATCGAGCGTGTTGGGTAACAGTAGTGCACCCCTGCAGGGAAGTTATCTATTCGAATAGCCGTGTCCACGGTAACAGGACGCTCAGTGTTGTATCCCGATCTACCACTATTTGAACTGGATACATGTTAATTAATTATAAGCTCCGGGACCGCTTTCTCGCAGGGAGTCGAGGAAGGATCTCTGGGCTTTGCTTCAACATGCTTGTTAATTTATAATATGCTAATCTGCACTCTTCAAATGCTGCAAGATTGCTTCAAGATGCTAGTCTTCGATAGGCTAGGCTTCTCCCCCTCTATTCTGGCATTCTGCAGTTCAGTCCAAAGATATGGCCCCATTCCTTTGATACCGATGCATAATTAGTATAGTTCTGATGTCAGTCTTGCGAGTACTTTGGATGAGTACTCACGGTTGCTTTGCTTCCCTTTTTCCCCTATACCCGATAATTGCGACCAGATGACGGAGCCCAGGAGCCAGACGCCACCACAGGAGACTACTTCCAGGAGAGCCCCGGAGGCACGTACTACTGGGTTGAGCTAGCCGACCAGGAGTAGTTCGGAGGCTCCCAGGCAGGAGGCCTGCGCCTTTTCGATCAGATGTCGTTGTTATGCTAGCCTTCTTAAGGCAAACTTGTTTAACTTTGTGTCTGTACTCAGATACTATTGCTTCCGCTGATGCTTGTATAACTCGAGCTTATGTATTCGAGCCCTCGAGGCCCCTGGCTTGTAATATAAAGCTTGTATTATTTTATTTTGTGTTTAGAGTTGTGTTGTGATATCTTCCCGTGAGTCTCTGATCTTGAGCGTGCACGTTTGCGTGTATGATTAGTGCATGGTCGAGCAGGGGCGTCACAAGTTGGTATCAGAGCCGACTGCCTGTAGGAAGCCCCCTTCCAATTCCTTGGTCGAAGTAGAGTCTAGTCTTTGAAAAACTGTTTTACTAACATGGCTGTGTGGCTTACAGGCCCACGTCGCCAATGGGTGGTATTAGGATCTTTTATTCCTCTTCCTTACTCTGGGACTCTGATCTCTCTTCTATTCGGTTTAAAGGTTTTACTAACTCTAACTTTAGGTTCTCGTAACTATTTCCTCCCGGAGAGCCCCTCATTCCAAATGATCGCTTGATTCACCAGAAGGTTCTGAAGATACTCTTCGAAGTTTTCCCGAGACCCTTGTGCCCACCGTCTTTGCAATTCCCTACCACCGATAAACCCCTATGGATTACTACACATCCTTGTCATTCATACAATTATTCTCCGTTGCTCTTGTTATTACAAGATGCCCCGAAATACTCTCTGTTGTTCCGAGAATCCTTGTGCCTACTGCCTTGCAGCTTCTTTTCGCACTGCGGATAATTCCTCACACTTACCGGGGATTCGTTCATCCCCAGTTGTTCATGTGATTCACAATATACTTCGAAATGATATCCGATCTTCCGAAAATCCTCTGCAGCCTACTGCTTTTGAGATTCCTCTTACCTGCTTGCATTATGGTTAATTCCATATGCCTATTAATTTTCATTGACAACCCTTGTCATTGCCATTCTGATCCAATTGATTCCACATGCGTGCGAATACTCGCAATCATTAGTTGATTCCTGTGAATTCATCCTTCCGACTCAGACGTCATTCCGGACATGAGCTGTTTCTCGGTAAATCAAACCTTGGTTGATTGTCCATCTAATTCTATTCAACCTACTAATCTTTGATCAGAGCGTCTGCCTCTGATCCCCCGAGTTAGAAATCATAATTCCTTTGTACTTAAGCATCGAATTATTCAGTTATTTCTATAATCCGATGCTTTTACATTCTTTCTTCTTCCGGTTGAGTACCGATGCTCACCTCAGATTCGTTGTGGACCGCCAGACCCTTTGCTGGATTATTATCCGACAGTGTCCTTCATATTCAAAAATCTTGTGAGTTCTCCTCTGATACAAGCTGCCTTTGCGAATTGTATCCTCTGCTTTTGTCGTCGATACTCTGCTTCGAGATGGTATCCGTTGCTTCTATAAGTGTGTTGTATAGGTTCCTAAAATGTCCCGATGGGTTGAACCTATGCCTTCCCTAATCTGTGTGAACCCGAAAGTTATGCGGCTTATACTCTACTGGCCTTTCGTCAGATAAATCTTCAACACTACAATTTCTTCGAAAACGAGAAGCGAATGGAAGGTTATGCATTGGAGAAGTGGGAGTCGACCTTGAACTTTGTGTTCATGCCCATGGAAACGATGTAGACCGTCACGGAAGCTTCTTGCAAAATATTTATTCATTTGTATAATTCTTCCAGTTTCCTTAACTTGATTCCATGCAGTAATGGTTCTGACCATGGTGACCTTATTTGATAACTCCATTCCCGTGCCTCGTCTATTTTTCAACAAGGTTAAAGCACCTACCATCCGCAGATCAACGATCTAGTTCAGCTTCGATTTTGTTTTACCTTCGAGTATTACCCTCTGGTATCTCGAGGATATCGTACCATTGCACTACATCTTATGAAGCTTGGATAAGGTGATACCTTTC
This sequence comes from Elymus sibiricus, assembly GCA_039707655.1. NCBI lineage: Eukaryota > Viridiplantae > Streptophyta > Magnoliopsida > Poales > Poaceae > Elymus > Elymus sibiricus. Next base: position 443,387,115 of record CM077668.1, read on the forward strand.
CCCGTCATAGTAATTCCATGGGTTCTGATTTGTTGTCAACCGAGAACACCGATAAGTGAATCAAATTCACCCTATAACACATTGACCTTCTGCTTCCCCATTTCTTCTGCTTGATCATGTTATTGACCAACTACATCTTCCTGAAACCTTTCGATAAATTGTGTCGTGATCATCGTCAACATTTTGACTTCTTCTGAGATGTCAATTGAACTCATGGTGAGAAATACCATTTTTGCCCCTCGATGATTTGTGTTATCATCGACAACATCCTTGACTTCCTGCCAACACAGACTTGGTCATGTTTTGCTTACACCTTGTTTTCCCTGCTATTCCTAAAATTGCTCCTTGTGTATTTCTTATGATCTTCGGACCCAACCCTTACTTGAAACACCATATTATTGCTACCCCGAAGCATGACTGTGGTATTTCGAATATCAACAAGGACATTGGAAGCGCAATGCTAAATGTTTCTTGATAAATTATCCAAACACCATTGTATGGGTAAAATCATGAATTTCTTCGCCCCTTTATCTAAATGATTTTGTACTTGCTGTCCTGCCATGTATATCATGCTCTGCTTTTCCTTGGGAAGGATATACACCTAATACTTGTGTATAATCACATTTTCCTTTCCATTGGTCTGTTTAATCTGATAAACATGTTTTCCTTTCCATTGGTTTGTTTAACCTTTCTTGTGATTTATATGATTTAAGCAGTAATAATTCCCTGCTTATGTAAACACCTCGGTGTACAACTCTGTCAGAAAAACCATGTTACTATTGTTGATGATATTCCGGAAACCACCGGTGGACGAGAACTTTGCCTATTGGTCCGCCTAGTTTCAACAAGCAGGAAAACGGTTCTCTTTGTCCCCGCACTTGGTACCGACGTTGTTGTCGGCATAGCTGACAAGATATCCTCTAACATGTCTTGCTATCGTGATCGTGCAAGATGTCACCGCCCTTCCTACTTTTAATCGGCACTCATCACAGTTCCACAGGATCGAAACCTGACTCTCCTGTGCACCCCCCCTGTTTCCAAAGTTATTCCTCGTGCTTAGCCTCATATGTAAATCACGAGCCACCTTCCGAGAGATGAATTATTTTGGTATCAGCCGCAATACTTATTTCCGTTGCTCTGAACCCCTTCCACACTCTGTTTCAGGCATCGAACGATTGCCTATCCTCTTGAAACTCCTTATTATATCTTCGTACTTTGCTCTTGATGTTTTCTTAAGTTTCAATTCGAGAGATACCTTCTGCCACATTCTCTGAGTTATCCACCTGATAATCGCCCTTGTAAAGGCCCGCCCTTCCGGAGCTACCCCCTATCCCTTTTCGTAAGTACGATAAGGATCCCGAAGAAAGGATAATGACTACATCATGAGGACCTGGAACAGAGCAATAAAGACATCAACTTAATGGATCAACCTCTTCGATGACAGCAACAAGAACAAGAAGATTCTTTAGAATTTCGTAGCCGGACCTTTTCCCCTACTCTACCTCTTAATTCTCGGGACGAGAATTTCTTTAAGTGGAGGAGAGTTGTGACATCCCCAGATTACTAAACCCTAATCATGCTAATTAGTCATGCCAAGTCATCATCATTATGCTCTAAGAAAAACAATTAAGAAATAATCCAACTTCAAATTCAAATTTAAAATAAAAGTCAAATTATTATTTCTTCAAACTATAAAACTAAATTGTTCAAAATTTAGCAAATAATCATTAAGTAATGGACAAATGGAAACTAATATTATTTGAATTGGTAAAATGCCCTTAACCAACTTAAAACAGTACCTAAACAGCCTTTTTAAGATCATTTCTAATTATTCAAACTTCAAATGAAATCCTTTAACCCCCAAACTTTTTGTGGCAGTACTAGGCATTGCCCACTATTTGAATTGGCCACTTGCACATTTTACAAAAGTCTTTTGGAGCAAAAAGAAAACGCAAAATAGAAGAAAGGAAGAAAGCAAAAAAAGAAAAAGAGAAAATGGAAAACCCACTGTGCACTCGGCCCAGTTTCCCCTACAGTGCGGCCTAGCCCGCAAGCCATGGCCTTTCCTTCAACTTCGCGCCAGAGGGGTGGCCATGGCACACGCGCTGCCGTCCGCGCGCGGATTGCCACGCGCCGGCCATCCCGCGGCTCAAGGAGATGGATAAGAACGCCCAGGAGCTCCTGGACGAACCCTAGGTCGCCCGTTCCTCTCCCTCGCCTCGTCCCCTTCCATTTCCTTCGAGGCCGAACGCGTCCGTCGCCGCCACTCGCCATTGCCGTGGCCACCGGCCACTCCTCGCCGCGCGAGCATGTCCAGAGGCACCGGCGTCCTCCTCTACGCTGACTACGAGGATCGGTTCGAGATGTAGCCCCTCCTAGCCGTCGCAATCATCGTCGCCATCAACTGCATCCGCCACGGCCTCGACCTCGATCCGCCGTCGTCCGAGTCCCTCCGGCCCCCTCGACCTCGCCTTTGGCTCCAATGTGAGCTCCTGTCCCTCTCTCTCCACTCGCCCCCGTTCTTTTCGCGCCATAGCATCAATCCCCATGAGCTCCGAGCCGCCGTCTGCCATTGTCGCTATAGAGCTCGGTGCCGCATCCTTTTGCCGACCCCCGCGTGTCCAGATTGTTTCTGGAGAACCGTTAGTGCGAACTAGCTGCTCACTTGGCTCGCCTGCGTGCTATACCCTCGCGCCCGTGCTTGACCGAAACCGGCGGCCGCCAAATTCGCCGTCGTCACTACCACGGTCCACCCCGGTGAGTACCGCAACCACCCAGAGGCGCGCACTGCTGCCAGCAACCCAACGCAAAAAACGGCACGACGAACCGTGGCCGGAGACGAGCGCACGGTCGTCGCCGGCGCTGCTCTGCAGCTGCTGCTGCTTCTACTTGAGTAGCTCTCTGGACAGCAGCAAAAATGCAACAAGACAAGGGCTATCATAAATAAAAATGATGTGAACAGGTAGTACACTTGACAAGCTCCAAATTACTCCATTGGAACAAATTCAAATAAGGCATGGATTAAATCCTATGAAAATGACAAAAGGCTATGTTCTGTTAACTGAAAAACAGAAATACAGAAATACTGCAGTAGCTACTTTGGAGATGTAGATGAACTAGCTGCAGGAACTGTTCATGCCATCAAAGGGCATGAACTGATAGTACTTTTGATGTAGAGTAAACCATCTATAGGGTGTATTTCCATTAGAGCTATGGATCAATGGGAATCATCCAACAAACTTTGTAAAAATTAACAGATCCTGGAATGAACGTCAAGTAGCACTTTTCAAACAAAGATTTGAACAAGCAAATGGACACTAACATAGATGCACTTGATACTGTCATGTAGATCACAAAAAATTGATCAAGAATGATATAAGGCACAAAGCCATAGGATGAACAGAACACTAGCTATAGCCTCTGGAAAACAACTAAGTGATGTTTAAAACTGAGGGGTTTTCAGATTTAGTAGAAATTCAGTAAATTCAGAAAATGATTAAAACTTTGAAAAATCATATAAAATAAACCGTAACTCGGATGAAAATAATTTATATATGAAAAACGATCAGAAAAATATGACGAATCCGAATATCCTACCCACATACCTGCCACACCCCTCTAACATAGTGAACATGGAACTTTTTGCCCGTATTCGATAGACGAATAGTGCATGACCTTAATAAAATAATTCCAGATAAATTCCTAACTTATCTAAAACAATTAAGTAGGCATTATATCACCTCTGCATATCATTTAGGCATGTCATGCATCGTTGTTGCATTTATTGCCGTGAATTTATTGTTTCTTCCCCCTCCTTCTCTCCCGATAGACGCCGAGACCGCCGCCGACGCAGCTGGGTACGACTACGCTCCAGACGAGCAGCCTTCTGACGACCAGCCCCTTTCAGCAGAGCTTCCAGGCAAGCAACCCCCCCTTGACGCATGCCTATATCACCTATTCTCTCTTCCTCCTGCTTGCATTAGAATTTGCTGCTGCTATTGTTTTATCCTATTCTGATGCATAGCCTGTCCTTGTAACTGTTATTGATACCTGCCTGCTAACCGAGATGCTTAGTATAGGTTGGATGGCAAACCATCTGTGGCCCCTCTTCTTTGCTGTAGTTGCCCCGCTTTAGTACCTGTGCCCCGATCGATGTGATCGAATGGGCTGATAACAGCACATCATCGCACATTCCCCCTAAGTTGTCCAACTCTGCAGAGCTGGCATCGAGTGCCGAGGGTGATACCTCTTATCTCACTTCCGATGATGCCTCTGTAGAATAGCTATCCGGTTGTGGAATACCGAGGGTGATTCCTCTTTCATCACCTCCGATAAAGCTTCTGTCGTGCAACTCCTCGAGTGGGAATCCTTCGAGGGTGATTCCTCGGATCCATTCTCGATACTTGGACACACGGTTACTTTGACCTTGTTACAGGCGGGTCGACCCGAGGGGTACCCGCGGGGAAATGTGAAGTCGGGTTTGCCAGGAGGGCAACCGCAAGAGATTATTGGGGTGGAACGACAGGGCAGGAGGAGTCCACCCTGATCGTGATCCGTGTGTTACTAAGTTGGAGCGACAGGTAGTCTGATCGTCTCTGCGAGCTACTAAATACGCCTAACGGATTTGGGTATTTGATCTGAGTGGGTCGTTGGCCCTATACGCACTACCACCAAGTGGGATAATGATTATTGGACCCTCTACGTCGTATGTATCAGCCGAAAGCTCTTCAGATGTCACAGCTCAGAGATGCGGCCTGATTGTTGGGGTGGGCTGGTTACGTCACTTGTGTATACAGTGTCGCGCCTGGGCCCCGACCAGCCACACAACGTGCAGGAGTGCAAAGGGCGCTGGCCCAAGACCCCTTCGCACTTAGGATTTAGACCGGCGTGCTGACCTCTCTGCTGAGCCTAGGTAGGACTGCGTCGTGTCGATCACCCGAGGCCAGGCATTACCCAGCCAGTGTGTTTGGCCAGATGTGATCGAGCATGTTGGGTAACAGTAGTGCACCCCTGCATGGGAAGTTATCTATTCGAATAGCCGTGTCCACGGTAACAGGACGCACAGTGTTGTATCCCGATCTACCACTATTTGAACTGGATACATGTTAATTAATTATAAGCTCGGGGACCGCTTTCTCGTAGGGAGTCGAGGAAGGATCTCTGGGCTTTGCTTTAACATGATTGTTAATTTATAATATGCTAATCTGCACTCTTCTAATGCTGCAAGATTGCTTCAAGATGCTAGTCTTCGATAGGCTAGGCTTCTCCCCCTCTATTCTGGCATTCTGCAGTTCGGTCCAAAGATATGGCCCCATTCCTTTGATACCGATGCATAATTAGTATTGTTCTGATGTCAGTCTTGCGAGTACTTTGGATGAGTACTCACGGTTGCTTTGCTTCCCTTTTTCCCCTATACCTGATAATTGCGGCCAGATGACGGAGCCCAGGAGCCAGACGCCACCACAGGAGACTACTTCCAGGAGAGCCCCGGAGGCACGTACTACTGGGTTGAGCCAGCTGACCAGGAGTAGTTCGGAGGCTCCCAGGCAGGAGGCCTGCGCCTTTTCGATCAGATGTCGTTGTTATGCTAGCCTTCTTATGGCAAACTTGTTTAACTTTGTGTCTGTACTCAGATACTATTGCTTCCGCTGATGCTTGTATAACTCGAGCTTATGTATTCGAGCCCTCGAGGCCCCTGGCTTGTAATATAAAGCTTGTATTATTTTATTTTGTGTTTAGAGTTGTGTTGTGATATCTTCCCGTGAGTCTCTGATCTCGAGCGTGCATGTTTGCATGTATGATTAGTGCACGGTCGAGCAGGGGCGTCACAGTAAGGTGGCCATATCCAATGATAGCTCCATACAAAATGTTATGCTTGTCGAATCTCTCGGTTACAATCTTCTTTCCGTATCTAGACTAGCCGATTTTGGTTTCAATGTTCTATTTACCAAAGTAGATTGCCAAGTGTTTTGTCAAGATAATCATAATATGGTCTTTACCGACATTCGTAGAGGTGATCTATACATTGTTGATTTCACTAAGAGAGCTCAACCTCGTACATGTTTAATTGCTAAATCTTCTAAAGGTTGGTTATGGCATAGGAGACTTGGACATGTTGGCATGCATAACCTTGATAAACTTGTTAAAGGAGATCACATTCTTGGAGTGAAAGATGTTATATTTGACAAAGATCGACTTTGTAGTGCTTGCCAAGCAGGAAAACAAGTTGGAGGAAAAGCCATCCCGTGAAGAACATTATGACCACAAGGAGACCACTCGAGCTACTTCATATGGATCTCTTTGGTCCCAACTCCTATAAGAGTCTTGGTGGTAACTCTTTTGGCTTGGTCATTGTTGATGATTTTTCCAGATTTACGTGGGTGTTCTTTCTTGATGACAAATCGCAGGTACAAAAGATCTTCAAGAACTTCGCAAGAAAGGCCCAAAACCAATTTGAAGTGAAATCAAGAAGGTTCGGAGTGACAACAGAACGGAGTTCAAGAACGCCAATGTGGACACCTTTCTTGATGAGGAGGGTATTTCACATGAGTTCTCAGCTACGTACACACCTCAACAAAATGGAGTTGTTGAGAGGAAGAACCGTACTCTTAGTGAGATGGCAAGAACAATGCTTGATGAATACAAGACGCCAAAACACTTTTGGGCGGAAGTGGTTGAAACAGCTTGTCATGCAACAAATCGACTCTACCTTCACAAGATCCTTGGTAAAACGGCGTATGAACTGCTCACCGGTAACAAACCACAAGTTGGATACTTTCGAGTATTTGGCTCAAAATATTACATTCTTGATAAGCACCGTCGTTCAAAATTTGCCCCTAAATCTCATGAAGGATTCCTACTTGGTTATGGATCGAACTCTCACACTTACCGTGTCTACAACAACTTCATTCGAAAAGTTGAAGAGACGGTAGATGTGAAGTTTGATGAGACTAACGGCTCGCAAGTCGAGCAATTGCCACTTGATGTAGGAGATCAAGAACTGTCGGAAACAATCCAAGACTTATCCATTGGCAAGATTCGCCCCATGGAAGTAAAGGAGAGTACCTCGTCTATTCAAGTGGAAGCCCCAACTTCACATCAAGGTGAACGACCAGTTGATATGGAGGCATCCACAAGTGGAACACGTCAAGACGATGGGAATGAGGAAGTGCAACAAGATGATCCATCTCAACCTCCCTCTCCACCTCCACAAGCGAACAACGACAACATCAACAAAGAAGAAGAAGATGATGATGAGGAAGCCTCACCACAACCCAAGCAAAAGCTACCTCGAGTCAAAGCAAGAATCGACAAGAATCATCCCGTCGAACAAATACTTGGAGATATCCAATCCGGGAGAATCACTCGCTCTAAAACTCGTTTAGCTAACTTTTGTGAGCATTACTCATTCATCTCTAGTGTTGAACCTTTGAAGGTGGAAGATGCTCTCAAGGACCCCGATTGGGTGAATGCAATGCACGAGGAGCTACACAACTTTGAGAGAAACCAAGTGTGGACATTGGTTGAGAAGCCTAAGGAAGAGCAAAACATCATTGGAACCAAATGGGTGTTTCGGAATAAGCAAGATGAAGATGGACAAGTTGTACGCAACAAGGCTCATCTCGTAGCACAAGGTTACACACAAGTCGAAGGTATGGACTATGGTGAGACCTATGCCCCCGTTGCAAGACTTGAGTCCATTCACATTTTACATGCTTATGCCAATCACCATGATATCACTCTTTACCAAATGGATATTAAAAGTGCTTTCTTAAATGGTGAAATTGAGGAGAAAGTGTATGTTAAACAACCTCCCGGCTTTGAGAATCCCAAGAAACCTAATCATGTGTACAAACTTCGTAAAGCTCTTTATGGTCTTAAACAAGCCCCTAGAGCTTGGTACAAATGCTTGACAAAGTTCCTTCTTGAAAAAGGTTTTGAAATTGGGAAGATTGATTCAACTTTGTTCACTAAGAGGGTTAATGGAGAATTATTTGTATGCCAAATTTATGTTGATGATATTATCTTTGGATCTACTAACCCCTCTTTTAGTGAAAAGTTTGGAAGGTTGATGTCGGAAAAGTTCGAGATGTCTATGATGTGTGAACTCAAATTCTTTCTTGGTTTGCAAATCAAGCAAACTAGGGAAGGTACCTTTGTTTCTCAGACAAAGTATACTAAGGACTTATTCAAGAAGTTCAACATGCAAGAGAGTAAAGGTATGAAAACTCCCATGCCCACGAGTGGACATCTTGACTTGACCAAGGATGGCAAACCGGTTGATCAAAAGGTTTATCGATCTATGATTGGTTCATTGCTATATCTATGTGCCTCCCGTCCCGATATTATACTAAGTGTGTGCATGTGTGCACGATACCAAGCGGCACCAAAAGAGTGTCACCTTAAAGCGGTGAAAAGAATTGTGAGATACTTGTTACATACACCAAACTTTGGCATATGGTATCCCAAAGGATCTTCCTTTAATCTTGTTGGCTACTACGATTCGGACTATGCCGGAGACAAGGTTGATAGAAAATCCACTTCGGGTACATGTCAATTTCTTGGTAGATCTCTTGTGTCTTGGTCCTCCAAGAAACAAAACTCGGTATCTCTATCTACTGCCGAAGCGGAATACATTGCCGCGGGATCATGTTGTGCTCAATTACTATGGATGACACAAACTCTTAAAGACTATGGTGTGCATGTGAGACATGTACCATTACTAGGTGACAATGAGAGTGCAATTAAGATTGCACACAATCCTGTGCAACATTCTCGAACTAAGCATATTGAAGTTCGTCACCATTTCATTCGAGATCATGTTGAGAAAGGTGACATTGACCTTAAACATGTTCGTACCGACAAACAATTGGCAGACATCTTTACTAAACCCCTTGGCGAGAAAGTGTTTTGTCACTTGAGAAGTGAGTTGAACATTATTGATGCTTCAAACGTGAACTAGAGGTTCATGTGGATGCTTACAAGGGCATGCGCATTCTTGACTAATCCATGATATCTTCATGATCATCTTATATCTTGGACATTTTGCTCCCTTGTATTGTATCTAACCTTTTGTAGGTACTTGGACAAGCTTCATGTCACAAGATTGCATCACACTCCTATCATAAGCAATCTTGTAAAACCCAAGTATCAACAATTGATGGTGGAACAAGGAACAAGACAACCTAAACGAAGATGAACTACAAATGATAGGATAGCTCCCAACTTCAACTCATGAGCATCCACTTCAAGTTCAACTACATGATGGACATCACCACCAAAACCCAATGTAAGTTCTCACATCTTAGAGAAGCTTTACTCAAAGACATGAGCTAAAGCAACTCAACAAGATGTGAATACATTGAAATGCTCAACGGAAAAATGGCAACCCCATTTTGAGCTTAACGATGAGTATGAACTATGATCAAGTGTTCTCACTTGACTCCTAAGTCAATATACTCTAACATAGGTGACCTAGTCGCCGACCCATCTAGATGAAGTTCTCTAGATGTTTTGTTGCTTCTTTTCAGTGTTTCTATTAGTTTAGCTTGATTCGCAGCAAATTCAATGCAAATCTTTGTGAGAATTCCTTTGCCCAGTGAGCTGAGTTGACAAAAAGTTCATTTGCACCAAACTCGGTTCGACCGTATTGATTCAACTCGGTGTCACCGATTTAGCTCCTCTAAGGAGTTTTCTGTCAAATATTTCCTGAGTTTTTCCGCTCCACCTCTACTCAATGATTCTTCTCCTCTATTTGCATCTAGAGCCACTCACTGGCAAGCTGTGTTTCTCAAGGACCAAACCCACTTGATCAACAACCTTGAAGTCCCTTCTTGGAAATTGATGTCAAAGGGGGAGAGAGGGATACATCAAAGCTTATCACTACAAAAGAGATGCACCTTACAAGAGGAGAGAATGTTACATGTTTCTAAGAGGGGAGAAACATGATTAGTTTGTTATTTGGTTGCTTTAGTTTTCTCACCCTACCTGCTCCTAATATCCAATGTCAGATTCAGGGGGAGAGGAAGTTCTTTAAGAGGAGATAACTACTTTTCTCTTTTGGGGACATGTCTGTTTCAAAGAAGTATTCACCTAGTGGTACTCTATTCTACATGTCATCCCAATCTTGGTTTCTTGTTGATCTTGTGTCTCTTCTTGAAGAAATTATTTTGTGTTTTCTAACCTTGTTTTCTCAAGTGTATTTCTTCAGGTACTTGATCAAGAACTTCAAGGTAAGTATATGCATCACACCCATGTACATAATGACCTCCTGCTAGTATATATTGTTTGCAAGGAGAAAATCATGGACATGTGGACACCTATATGTCATATATATTGCTTTGATGCATGTAGCCAAGATACATGTTGCATGTATATTTCCCATGTGATACCATCATTCAATATGCATATCTTTAGGGGGAGCTCATACATGTTACATGTTTTCCTTCAAAGCTTTAATATATTCTCAGTTAAATCTTTATTTGAAGCTTTGATGTATGTTGTCATCAATTACCAAAAAGGGGGAGATTGAAAGCACATTTGCTCCCTTGGTGGTTTTGGTAATTTATGCCAACATACATATTGTTGGACTAATGCTTTTATCTAGTGATTTTCAAACAAGTTCAACAATGGCGTGGCAGGGACAAGGAGAAGTGGAACCCTTCAAAATGATAAGGACAAGGATTTGCAAAAGCTCAAGACTCTTCATTATTGGTTTAGTGATCCAAGATCACATTGAGTCCATAGGAAAGCCAATACTATTAAAAGGGGATGAGGTGTTGCTTAATGGTCTTTTTGCTCAAGTGCTTAGTGACAGTGTTCCAAAACCCTCAACCACTTTCTCCATCCAAATATGTCCAAAACCTACATTCTAACTCGGCCCCACCAAAATTTCCTATCCGGAACCACCGAGTTCATCTGGACTTAGCCACTGCCAAAACCCTAACAAATCAGATCCACCGATATGGATCTCGGTCTCACCGAGATGGCCTTGCCAACTCTCTGTAATCGTTTGCACTTACTTCGGTCCCACCGAGTTTTGCAAATCGGTCTCACCGCGATGGCTTGCCAACTCTCTGTTGCCTTATTGCTTCACTTCGGTTCTACCGAGTTGATGCAATCGGTGCCACCGAGACGAGGTTTGCCCTAGCCATTGCACTTCGGTCCATCCGAGTTGTTCCAGTCGGTCCCACCGAGATTCCTAACATTCATATCTTTTACACGGTTTGGTGCCACCGAGATCTCTAAATCAGTGCCACCGAGTTGGGTTAAAAGTGTGTAACGGTTGGATTTTGTGTGGAGGCTATATATACCCCTCCACCACTTCCTTCTCAGTAAGGAGAGCCATCAGAACGTGCCTACACTTCCACCATCCATTTTCTGAGAGAGAACCACCTACTCATGTGTTGAGATCAAGAGATTCCATTCCTACCATTTGAACCTTGATTTCTAGCCTTTCCCAAGTTGCCTTCCACTCAAATCCTTCTTCCACCATAGCCAAATCTGTGAGGAGTTGTTTGAGTGTTGGGAAGACTATCATTTGAAGCACAAGAGCAAGGAGTTCATCAACAACACACCGTCTATTACCTTTTGGAGAGTGGTGTCTCCTAGATTTGTTAGGTGTCACTTGGGAGCCTCCGACATGATGTGGAATTGAACCAAGAAGTTTGTAAGGGCAAGGAGATCGCCTACTTCGTGAAGATCTACCCCGAGTGAGGCTAGTCCTTCGTGGACGTAAGCCATGGTGGGATAGACAAGGTTGCTTCTTCGTGGACCCTTCGTGGGTGGAGCCCTCCGTGGACTCACGCAGCCATTACCCTTCGTGGGTTGAAGTCTCCATCAACGTGGACGTACGATAGCACCACCTATCGGAACCACGCCAAAAACCACCGTGTCTTCATTGCGTTTGATCTTCCATACTCTACCCCTTTACTTTCCATACACTTGCATGCTTTACTATTTCCGCTGCTCAATCTCTAGATATGCATGTGTAGAAAGTATTGGAGTTGTCTTAACTTATGCCAAAATATGCCTAAGTTCCAAGAGAAACTCAAAACTGCTACTTTGGTTGGTTAAGTGTCTATTCACCCCCCCTCTAGACCTATCTCCTCGATCCCACACTCGTGAGCCTTCCCGACTTCGTTTTCTCCTGGATTACTTGTTTTGCAAGATAAAAAATCTTTATATATACTCCCGTAGGTTTTGACCACCGTATCGCAGAAATCTCCTCTTTTCTTGTTTCGTGCTATTTTTCTGACAGATCTAGATCGCTATGGCTTCACCAAGCTCTTCCAAAGACAAGTTGTACGAGAAGGTCATCAACCCCTACCAACCGGAGGTGGTGAAACACCCTCAAGCCATTGAGATGCGTGAGAGTGTGCTTCACATCCGGGATGTTCAAGGACCCAAGAAGACCGGGAGCGTGGAGTCCAGGCTCGAAGCGGTGGAGCAAGAGATCTTCAAGTGCCAAGGGATGGTGGAATGTGGACTCAGCGCCAACCACTCCATGATCACGGAATTCACCCGTAATCACAAGGTGGATGGCCAATCGATGGGGGACATCATCTTCAAGCTTAATGAATGAATCGACTATCTCGAAGGCCAAATCTATGATCTTCAAAACCAAAATTTTGAGTATGAGGCAAGATTCAAAGGTATGAGTTTAGCTGCAAGTTTCAGGACTCCGGAGACTCATTCATCTTTTTATGCTGGGGAACCTATGCCATGGAAGCCGGAGGACAAGCCCGCCACTTCATCACCACCACCATCACCGAAGAAGGAAACTTGAGCACATGGGTATGGGTACTCCCCTTGACTTGTGCCAAGCTTGGGGGAGGTGCCCCGGTATTGTATCACCATCACTTTTATTATCTTTACCTATTTTTAGTCTGATCCTTAGTTATTTCGTGATCTAGTTGAATAAAAGTTTAGTATGATCTATTTTCGAGTGTTAGCTTCATGATCTATCTATCTAGGTAATCGAGTTGAGAGTTATATAATAAAGAGTAGTTTGAGTTTTTGCTTCTTTACTTTCATGTTTCTATTCTAGTAATGAAAATAATGAAAAAGATCATATGCCAATCTTATAGAAAGTAATGACATTACATAAAGAAAAGTATAAGTGGTAAAATTTATTGGAAGTTAACAAACATAGCATTAGTCAATGATGCAATTCATGAAAAAGTTAATAGGGAAGAGAAGATTCACATGAAAATATACTATCTTGGACATCTTTTATGATTGTGAGCCCCCATTAAGTATTTTATGGCAAATTATTGACATTGGACAAGGAAGACAACGTAATGAATTATGTTTGTTCATATTCACATAGAAGTTATATTGTTATAGATCCTCCAACATGTGGTGCTTGCCCAATATCTTTGCTAGCCAAAAATCCGCACCAGGTAGAGATACTACTTGTGCATCCAAAACCCTTAAACCCAGTTTCATGTCATGAGAGTCCACTATATCTACCTATGGATTGAGTAAGATTCTTCAAGTAAGTTGTCATAAGCAATACAAATTGCCTCTAAACATGTTTGAACTTTTATTGTAAGGGAAATAAGCTTTGTATGAACTTGTGATGGTAAAGAAATAAAAGCGACAGACTGCATAATAAAGGTTGCTATCACAAGGGGCAATATAAAGTGACGTTCCTTTGCATTAAGAGCTTGTGCATCCAACAACAAAAAGCGCATGACAACCTCTGCTTCCCTCTACGAAGGGCCTATCCTTTACTTTTATGTATTTACTTTTTATTCAAGAGTCAATAGTGTTCTCCTCTATTCCTTTTTATTTTTCTCTTTTGCAAGCATCATGTGGTGGGGAAAGATCTAGGCACATATATCCAGTTGGATATGAGTGATCATGAGTTATTATTGTTGACATCACCCTTGAGGTGAATACGTTGGGAGGCGAAATTACAAGCCCCTATCTTTCTATGTGTCTGGCTGAAACTTTTTGCTCCATATATAAGTCGTGAGTGTTAGCAATCATAGAAGACTAAATGATGGTTGAGTATGTGGACTTTCTAAAAAGCTCCTACATGAGACCCTTCCTGAAAATATGATGAATTGCAATTGCATTGTTGACTGAGAACACAGTTTGTTAGTTTTCAAGAAAGTTTATGCCTTATACTTCATTGTTGTGGTGAATTGTTACTTGCTCATGAGAAGTTTTATGATAATAAATATTGCTGTTATAATAATGATCATGATGCTACTATGTCCGTATTTTGTTTTTATCGACACCTCTCTCTCTAAACATGTGGACATGATTATCGATATCGGCTTTCGCTTGAGGACAAGCGAGGTCTAAGCTTGGGGGAGTTGATACGTCCATTTTGCATCATGTTTTGCTACTGTTATTTATAGTGTTTTTAATCAATATAACACTTTGTGGAGCAATTCTAATGCCTTTTCTCTCTTAATATGCAAGATTTACACAAGGAGGGAGATTGCCGGCAGCTGGAATTCTGGACCTGAAAAAGCTATGTCAGAGATACATATTCTGCACACCTCCAAATGAGCTGAAATTTCACGAAGATTTATTTTGGAATAAATAAAAAATACTGGAAGCAAGAAGTACCAGAGGGGGCCACCCAGGTGCCCACGAGGCACCAGGGCGCGCCACCCCCCCTGGTGGGGATGGAGCGCCCTGGTGGCTCGTGGGGCCCCTGGCCAGCCTCTGGCCCCCATTTTCTGTTATATAAGTCCATTTGCCCAAGAAAAAAATATAGATAAGACTTTTGGGACGGTGCGCCGCCGTCTCGAGGCGTAACTTGGGCAGGACCATTTTTGCTCTCTGGCGGAGATATTCTGCCGGGGATACTTCCCTCCGGGAGGGGGAAATCGTCGCCATCGACATCACCAGCGATCCTCTCATCATGGGAGGACTAATATTCATCAACATCTTCACCAGCACCATCTCATCTCAAACCCTAGTTCATCTCTTGTATTCAATCTTTGCCTCAAAACCTCAGATTGGTACCTGTGGGTTGCTAGTAGTGTTGATTACATCTTGTAGTTGATGCTAGTTGGTTTATTTGGTGGAAGATTATATGTTCAGATCTATTATGCTATTCAATACCCCTCTGATCTTGGACATGATTATGATTTGTGAGTAGTTACTTTTGTTCTTGAGGACATGGGAGAAGTCTTGTCATAAGTAATCATGTGAATTTGGTATTCGTTCGATATTTTGATGATATGTATGTTGTTGATTCTCTTAGTGGTGTCATGTGAACGTCAACTACATGACACTTTACCATCTTTGGGCCTAAGGGAATGCATTGTGGAGTAGTAATTAGATGATGGGTTGCTAGAGTGACAGAAGCTTAAACCCTAGTTTATGCGCTATTCCCTAAGGGGCTGATTTGGATCCATATGTTTAATGCTATGGTTAGAGTTATCTTAATTCTTCTTTCGTAGTTGCGGATGCTTGCGAGAGGGGGTAATCATAAGTGGGAGGCTTCTTCAAGTAAGAACAGCACCCAAGCACCGGTCCACCCACATATCAAATTATCAAAGTAGCGAACACGAATCAAACAAACATGATGAAAGTGACTAGATGAAATTCCCATGTGTCCTCGAGAACGCTTTAGTTACTATAAGAGATCGTTCCGGCTTATCCTTTGCTACAAAAAGGATTGGGCCAATTGCTGCACGCTTTGTTACTATTGCTACTTGTCACTTGTTACAAATTATCTTGCTATCAAACTACTCATTACCGATAATTTCAATGCTTGCAGAAAACACCTTGCTGAAAACCGCTTGTCATTTCCTTCTGCTCCTCATTGGGTTTGACACTCTTACTTATCGAAAGGACTACGATTGATCCCCTATACTTGTGGGTCATCAGGGGTTCAGCTGCTCAATGGTGGGAAAGCCACAGGCGTATGCTGTCTGCTGAAACAGTCACCACATGGATAGAATTTCAGTCAGCCTTCCGTGCACGGCACATTCCACAAGGTCTGATGGACCAGAAGAAGAAGGAATTCCGCAAACTCACTCAGGGCAAAATGACTGTGGATGAATATCAGAGGAAATTTCTTGACTTATCCCGCTATGCTGAGGATGACGTCTGCACTGACGCTCGAAGGCAGGAGAAATTCCGTGAAGGACTGCACCCTGATATAAAGCTCGCACTTGTCGCCCATGATTGCGCAGACTTTGCAACGCTTGTCAGCCAAGCTTTCCGAACTGAAACTGGTCTGACTGAGTACCAGGAGTCGCTCAAGCATACTCGAGATGTTGGCTCATCCTCGGTTCAGCCTGCTCAGAAACGTCAAGTCTGGATCCCGCACAATGTTTATCACCGACCTGCTCCAACACCAAGGCCGTCTTATGTCGCACCTCGTCTGCCTCCGCCGCCGAGACAGCTAATGATTCAGGGTGGACAGCTCAATGCTATGTCTCCTCCCCATAATGATGGTTTATGCCGCACGTGTGGACAGACAGGGCACCTTGCTCTCAACTGTCGTCAGGGTCAGCCGCAGAATGCATCACGTCCTCCTGTTGGCCGTAAGAAGGGCCGTCGAAACCATCCTAATAGAAGAAACAGTGCCAGACCACTTGCTATGAGTTGTGGTTAAGTCACCCATGTCAAGATTGAAGAAGCTCGTGAGGCCCCAAAAATCGTGATGGGTACCCTTCGCGTTAATTCGGTACCAGCCTCTGTTCTCTTTGATTCAGGAGCATCGCATGCCTTTGTGTCCCAACAATTTGCTCAGTTACATGAGTTGGACATGGAAAAATTACCCACTCCTTTAGCGGTTCAATATCCGGGATCCAAGTGGCAAACCACAATGGTAAGCCCTCGCAACCAAATCGAAATTGGAGGTCTACTTTTTCCGGCTTCCCTCACTGTGCTCGGACCTTCCAACATAGACATCATTCTTGGTATGGAATGGTTGACAGCCTATAATGCTTTGATCGACTATGCCGCCAAGACAGTCCATCTCACACACCCTTCTGGCCAGATAATCCAGAATGCCGAGAGCCAGATATATGCTCTGAATGCATTGAATGCTTCACCTCTTGAAGGCATCGAGAACGTTCCAGTTGTTCGTGATTTTCAAGATGTCTTTCCAGAAGAACTTCCAGGAATACCCCCTGCTAGAGCTGTCGAATTCGTCATAGACTTGAAACCGGGCACTACTCCTATTGCCAAGCGCCCATACAAGATGCCGCCTCATGAACTCCTTGAACTTCAGGAGGAAATTGACAAGTCACTTCGTAAGGGTTTTATTCGCCCCAGTTCTTCTGCTTGGGGAGCACCTTCTCTATTTGTTAAGAAGAAGGATGGTACGAATCGGTTGGTTCAAGATTATCGACCTATCAACCAAGCAACAATTCAGAACAAGTATCCGCTTCCCAGAATCAATGATCTGTATGATCAACTTGCTGGTTCCTCAGTATTCTCTAAACTTGATTTGAGGTTGGGATACCACCAGATCAGAGTTCGTGAAGAAGACATTCCGAAGACAGCCATCGTTACTCGATATGGATCTTACGAGTACACCGTCATGTCTTTCGGCTTAACCAATGCTCCAGCTACCTTCTCCCAACTGATGAACTACATCTTCATGGATTACCTCGACAAATTTGTCCTGGTTTATCTAGATGATATCCTTGTATATTCGAAGAATGAAGAAGAACATGCCGAACATCTTCGGCTTGTACTGGAGAAGTTGCGTGAACATCAACTGTATGCCAAGTATTCCAAGTGCGAGTTCTGGTTATCTGAAGTGACATATCTTGGCCACGTGATTTCCAAAGATGGCATTGCTGTTAACCCAGAACGAGTTCAGGCTATTCTTGAATGGACTCCCCCGAAGAATGTCAAGCAAGTTAGAAGTTTTCTCGGACTCACCAGCTATTGCCGCTGTTTTGTCGAGAACTTCTCCAAGATTGCCAAGCCTCTGACTGATCTGCTTCACAAAGGCGTTAAGTTTGAGTGGACAGACAAATGTCAAGAAAGTTTCCAGACACTCAAAGACAAGCTGACATCTGCCCCAGTGCTTGCTCCTCCAGATTCTCGCAAGGACTTCATGATTTATTGTGACGCATCCCGTCAAGGGTTAGGCTGTGTCCTAATGCAAGAGCGCAAGGTGATTGCTTATGGCTCTCGACAGTTGCGTCCTCATGAAGAGAACTATCCAACG
Source organism: Elymus sibiricus (assembly GCA_039707655.1). Classification (NCBI taxonomy): domain Eukaryota; kingdom Viridiplantae; phylum Streptophyta; class Magnoliopsida; order Poales; family Poaceae; genus Elymus; species Elymus sibiricus. The sequence goes on from CM077668.1 coordinate 443,405,278, forward strand.
CATGATCTTGAACTTGCAGCAGTTATTTATGCATTGAAGTTATGGCGACATTACCTACTTGGTAATCGTTGCGAGATCTACACGGATCATCAAAGTTTGAAGTACTTGTTCACTCAGCCATCTCTGAACCTCCGTCAGCAAAGATGGATGGAGGCCATTACAGACTATGACTTGGGTATTTCTTATACCCCTGGCAAGGCTAACGTAATGGCTGATGCCGTAAATCCTACTATTGTGAACTTGAGGTTCAGCTGCAGCAGTCACTCCTGTATGAAGAGCTTCGAAAGCTGAACATCGAGATAGTTCCTCAAGGATATCTAAATACCTTGGTTGTTGAACCAGATGTCGAACGCAACATCAAGACAAGGGATAAGTATGACTCTGAAGTCGAGAAGATTAAGAGCTATCTCTCCAAACGTAATTCATCGTTCTTCACTGTTGATGATGATGGTACCTTATTCTTCAGAGGCCGCCTAGTGGTCCCCAGAAAGCAAAATCTGGACTCACGCCCGGATGTCATGAAAGAAGCACATGACACACCATTGTCTATTCATCCTGGTAGTACCAAGATGTACCAAGACATTCGTCAGCGGTACTGGTGGCCTGATATGAAGCGAGACATTGCTCGTTATCTTGCGGAGTGTGATGTTTGCCGTCGCATCAAAGCAGAACATCAAAGACCTGCTGGTACTCTACAACCACTTGCTATTCCTGAATGGAAATGGGACAAGGTTGAAATGGATTTCATTACTGGATTTCCCAGGTCACAGAAGGGTCATGATGCTATTCTTGTCGTCATTGACCGATTCTCCAAGGTTGCTCATTTCCTGCCAGTCAAGGAGACAATCACTGCTAGTCAGTTAGCAGACTTGTATGTTTTCAGAATTGTGTCACTCCACGGTGTTCCGTTGGAGATCAGTTCAGACCGTGGTAGCCTCTTTACCTCAAGGTTCTGGGAAAGTTTCCAAGAAGCTATGGGAACTCATCTGTCCTTTAGCACCGCTTTTCACCCCCAGTCCCAGGGTCAAGTCGAACGAGTCAACCAAGTGCTTGAAGATATGCTTCGCGCATGTGTCATCTCCTTTGGCAAGAAATGGGAGGAATCTCTCCCGTATGCTGAATTCTCTTACAACAATAGCTATCAAGCTAGTCTGAAAATGGCACCATTTGAAGTTCTTTATGAACGTAAGTGCCGAACTCCTCTAAATTGGTCAGAAACTGGGGAACGGTCACTCTTCGGTCCAGACATAATCCAACACACTGAAGAGCAAGTCTGTATCGTTCGTGAACATCTGAAGACTGCTCAGTCTAGTCAGAAGAGCAATTATGATCGTAAACACAAGGTAATGGTCTATCAACCTGGCGAACAGGCTTATCTTCGTGTCACCCCGATGAAGGGCACTCACTGCTTCGGAATCAAGGGCAAGCTAGCTCCTCGCTACATTGTCCCCTTCCGCATTCTCGCCAGATGTGGAGAAGTGGCATATCAATTGGAATTACCATCGAACCTTCCTCAGGTTCATGATGTCTTCCACATGTCGCAACTCCGTCGCTGCTTCAAGGATCCTATCCGAGCAGTGGATCATGAAATGCTCGAATTACAAGAGGATCTCTCTTATAAAGAACATCCGATCCGTATTCTTGATCAAGCTGAACGTCAAACCCGTCACAAGGCAATCAAGTTCCTTAAAGTTCAGTGGTCGAATCATTCAGAAGATGAAGCCACTTGGGAACGCGAGGATCGTCTTCGTGAAGAATACCCCGATCTTTTCCCTTCTACCTCTTGAATTCTCGGGACGAGAATTTCTTTTAGAGGAGGAGAATTGTAACGCCCCTATAATTAAGCTATAGTGATCTCCCTTCTAATCATGCCAAGTCATCATGCTTTGCAAGCTTGAGTGCCAGTTGTCCCAATTCAAATTTAAATTTGCAAGTCAAAATAATATTTCTTTAAACAGCTAAACAAAAGTGTTCCTAATATGTCATAAAATCCCCAAGCAACTGTAAAAATAGCACAAACTTCGTTGGATGCCCAAATTGTCCCTGACAATTATTTTAAATGGTCCAGCAGCAAAATACTTGACCTTTTCAATTTCTAAAAATGCTTAAACAATTCCAATGGCTCTGAAACTTTTTATGCAACACCACAATGTTGTGCATGAATTATGTGCTAAGTATCACATTCAACAAAAATCGTTTGATGCACTAACTAAATGCAAAACTGCTGTTGTAAAAGAATAAAACAGAAAAGAACAAAACTACCTGTGGCTAGACCTTAGTGTTGGTGCAATAATTTGCCTCCTTATGTTTTGGAGATTGTTGACAAACAGTGAGGGACTGATGTGTTTGCTAGTGCACACAGAGTAACAGGTCCCTGGAGTTAAGAGGAGTTTTGGATTCACAACTCCAAAGATTATTCCCTGTGTAGCAGTGAATGTTATCACCGAAGGTTATGACGACAAGAGTGACCCCTCAAAACTGCTGACGTGAAGCATTTGATTCGGTGCCTGTCCGAAGGAAGTGACTGCAGCCGAGGAAATTGAAGACGAAGAGAAGACGTAGCATTCTTTTCGTTGTTTTTTTTCCCTTATTGAGTCATAGGACCACCGTACTATTAAGAGGGGTGTAGCGTTCGAAGCTTTGATTCTCTGATGCTAAACCCAAATCCTATGAAAGCTGTGAGAGAAATCTCTTTGTGTTCCGAGCAAATACTTGCCAGCAAGAGACTGTGATCTTCTTCGCTGCGAGAGATTTGTCTCTGACCGAGGAGTTAGCATTACTTGTTCCTCAAGTAATGTTACCGTTGCTCCCAAATCCGACCGTTGTGAACGTGTCGGTTGGCCATTGGCTGGACCGCGTGTCCAAAATGGTCATTTCCCATCAGGGAAGGTTGCGGCTATAAATAGCCACCCCGCGTTGTCCGGTGGCTGCTCCGTTTGATTCTAAGAAGATGGTTGAGCAACCCCTCTCCGAGAGATTTGAGTTTAAAATCCACCGAGAGAAAACCCTAGAGCCGAAAAATTAGATAGTGGTTCAGCATCACTAGAATCTAAGTCCAGTATGCTCCGCCTATTACTCTTGAGAGCTGCAAACTCTCTAGACGGTTAGGTGTCAATTTCCTCAGAGACCAAGAGTAATTGTGGTTCTCGAAAGAAGAAGTCTGTAAAGGTTCGGAGATCGCCTTCAAGCATCTACCACGAGTAATCGGCATTGGTTGACGAACCAATTGTCGAGGAGAAAAGGGCGAAGAGAGTTTATCTTCTGTGTTAAATCACAATCCCTCCAACCAGACGTAGTCCTTGTGCAGAAGGGCGAACTGGTCTACCAAACACCTTGTCGCCATCGAGCATCACTGGTCACTTCTGCTACCCTCTCTACATTCGAACTGTGACATGCCATATTTCAATCATGTGATTTACCTCAGTACATGTTGTTAGTTTCCATTCGGTAGTTTGTATTCGCTCACTGTTTACTGTATTTTCATTCGTTCCGCTGCTGGGTTCCGAGAGTTTTAATATTTCCGAGAAAAATTTAAAACTCCCATTAACCCCCCCCCCCTCTGGTAGACATACTTCGATCCTACACTTAGTCCACAGTGGAGACCCAGCCTACCTCCACCTCATCCCCCTCCTCTGTACAGGAGATAGAGAGGTCGTGGCGCACATCCAGGGCGCCATGCCCGTGGATGGCCACCACGTCGCCCCCCCTGAGCCTATACCTACGCCCCCGCGAAACCCTAGATCGCCCTCCTCCATCCCCCCTGTTTCCCCATCGTTCCTCCTCTCCTCTGGCTCGAATTCGAGCTCGCAAGCTCACGCGGTGACCACTGCCTCACCATCATTGCCGCGGCCACCGGCGTCTCCGTCGCGCAGGAGGACGTCCAGGAGCTCCACTGCGCTCAACCGCATCCGTACAGGGTATCAGAGCAAGGAGGGGTGCTACGTAGCCGACACCGTCGTCTCCTTCTTCATCCGGCCGTCGCCATCTTGCCATCACCACCGCTGCTCCGGGCCACCCCGGTCTTCACTGAGGCCACCACCAGACCCGCGGTGAGCCCCTCCACCGGATCCACACTTTCCCTGCCTCGATCTGTCACCGTTGAGACCGCCCCCGCGCTCGGCCGTAGTGGCCGGAGCTCGAGCTCCCGTGCGTGCGTGCGCTGCTGCTTGCTTCTGCTGTGTTGCTGCGTACTGCTGCTCCTCTACTGCTGATGCGCGTTGCTGCTGCTCACTACTGCTGCTACTTGCTGCTGCTCAAACTCCCGCTGCCGCTGCTGCCTGCTACTATTGCCGCCGGCTGCTACTGCTGCTGGCCGAGGCCGCCGGCGCCCTGCGCCGTGCGTGCCCAGCCACTGGAAGTGGCTCGTTGAGCCACTGTCCAGTGGGGCCAGCCCTTGTTAATTAGTGTTAGGATTAGATTAGGTTATTTAGTTTATTTTAGATACTAATCTATGACATATGGGTCCCATCTAAATAATTTAGATAAATCATTTTTAGAAATTAATAAAACAGTGACATGTGGGCCACCACCTCTCCTTTTGACTAGTCAAATTGACTTGGTCAATTCGGATTAAAACAATTCCAGAAATTTTAGAAAAACAATAAAACTTTGAAAATTAATATAAAATAAACCGTAACTCGGATGAAAATAATTTATATATAAAAAATGATCAGAAAAATCCAACGAATCCGAATATGTCATCTGCATGCATGTTAGAACCCTCTGCATAGAAGAACCTATAAATTTAGGCCTATTTCTGATAGATGAATAGTACCTGACCTTCGGTAAATAATTCCAAATTAATTCTTGAATTAACTAAAATGGTTTAGGGATGTTTTAGGTCACCCCTGCATTGCATATTGCCATGTCATGCTCTGTGAGTGCATTTATTTTCTATGTATTTATCTGTTTCCTCCCCCTCTTCTCCCCGGTAGACCCCGAGACTGACGTTGCCCCCGAGGACTGCTACTCCACCGACGACCCCTCTTTTACCGCAGAGCTTCCAGGCAAGCAAACCCCCTTGATCATTCCTATATCACCTATTCCTTCTTCCCCGTGCTTGCATTAGAATTTGCTACCGTATTTGATTCCTCCTATTCTGATGCATAGCCTGATTTTGTAACCTGCTGTTGATACCTTACCTGCTATCCTAAATGCATAGTATAGGTTGGTTAGTGATCCATCACTAGCCCCACACCCTTGTCCGTGTTGCCAGGCTTTACTACCGGATGACTCGATCAATGTGATCGATGTTCAGAGACCGAACACAGCACCGCACACCCCCTTAATTGCACGACTCTGTGGAGCTACTATCGAGTGCCGAGGGTGATACCTCCTACCTCACTCCTGATGATATCTCTGTAGCGTAGCTAGTCCGTTGTGGGATACCGAGGGTGATTCCTCTTTCACCACCTCCGATGATGCCTCTGTCGTGCAACCCCTCAAGTGTGAACCCATCGAGGGTGATTCCTCCGAATCCACCTTGACGGATACATCGAGTGGGAATCCATCGAGGGTGATTCCTCAGATTTCCCCCTTGATGTTTCGGACACACGGATACTTTGGATTTACCTCAGGCCCCTGTTAAAGTCGGGTCGACCCCGAGGGGTACCCGCGAGAGATATGAAGTCGGGTTGACCATGAAGGTACCCGCGAGATAATTACGTGGCACGGCCGGGCAGGCAGACCGCCCCAGGAGAGGGATGGGCCTGGCCCTTGCCGTAAGTCCACGAGACGGGGCGACGGGGTCACATGATCGTGGATCTCTGCTCGTCTCCGCGAGCTCCTAATAATTCACTAACGGATTTGGGTATTTGATCTGAGTTGGCCACTAGCCTATACGCACTACCACCACGCGGGATAATGCGCCGTATGTATCAGCCAAAAGCTCTGTCAGACGTCCAGTTCAGCATTGTGGCATGGCTGGGCCGGCGCCATTCAGGAGAGAGGTGGTGCCTGGGTTCGCCCTACACGCAACGACCCGGAGTGCAAAGGGCGATGGGCCCAAGACCCCTGAGCACTTAGGATGTAGACCGGCGGGGACCTCTCTGCGGAGCCTAGGTAGGACTACGTCATGTCGATCAGCCGAGGCCGGGCATGACCGAGAAAAGTGTGTCCGGCCAAAGTTAATCGAGCGTGTCAGGTAACAGTAGTGCACCCCTGCAGGGAAGAGTATCTATTCGAATAGTCGTGTCCACGGTAACAGGACGCTCAGTGTGTATCCCGATCTACTACAACTTGAACTGTATACTTGTTACTTTAATTAATTTGATAGCTTCGGGATTGCTTTCTCGCAGGGAGTCGAGGAAGGATCTCTGGGCATGGTTACTATTATACTTGTTGTTACTACTATATTTATGTACTAATCTGCACTCTTCTAATGCTGCAAGACGCTGAAGATGCTAGTCTTCGATAGGCTAGGCGATTCTGGCATTTCTGCAGTCCAGTCCACAGATACAGCCCCCTCTTTTGATACCGATGCATGCTTAGCATAGATCTGATGTAAGTCTTGCGAGTACTTTGCATGAGTACTCATGGTTGGTTGGCTACTTTTTCCCCCCAACCCGTTTGCTGCGATCAGATGGCGGAGCCCCGGAGCCAGCTGCCCCAGTCGACGACTACTACTACCACGGTGGAGCCTACTACTACGTGGAGACCGACGACCAGGAGTAGATAGGAGGCTTCCAGGCAGGAGGTCTGCGCCTTTTCGATCTAGAGTCGTTGTTTTGCTCAGCCTTCTTAAGGCAAACTTGTCTAACTATGTCTGTACTCAGATACTGATGATTCCGATGACTCTTGTGTAACTCGAGCTGATGTATTCGAGCCCTCGACGCCCCTGGCTTGTAATATAAAGCTTTTATTATTTTAATTTGTGTTTAGAGTTGTGTTGTGATATCTTCCCGTGAGTCCCTGTGCTTGATCGTGCGCATTTGCGTGTATGATTAGTGCACGATTAAGTCGAGGACGTCACAGCAACACTACTTCGACACCACTGCGCCCATGACTAACTCGGCGCCTCCTTGCGCCCGCGGCTCCACGGCGACTTCCTTGACACCGGCCACCCCGACTCGACATCGACCACGGAATTCTTCGCACGGTTACCTCGACCACGGCTAGACCACCCACGCTCTCGGCTACCTCGACACTGGCACAAAGGGCTATCACCTCTCTTGAGCAACTCGTCGGCTTTCTCTACAGTCAACGCGTCCGCGATGCGACACCGTCCACGACGCTCCCGCTACGACTGCGGGGGGATGTCAGACCGTCGGCTGCTATTCTCTCCAGTCTGACTGTCCGCGATGCTCATGTTGTTCGCAACGCTACCGCTATGACTGCGGGGGGATGTTAGAGATATATTTGGGTTACATGTATTTGATAGTCTAGGATTTGTAATCCATCTCCTACCTTATCTCTAAGAGAGGCGTCTTGCCCTTCAAGTCTTGTACTCAATATATACTCGCCCTTGAGGCTCAATAATACATCCATCATATTCCGCCAACCTTCCTCTCTATCCCTTCTAACAAAGCAAACATATTCATCGCTAAGTGCACCCAGTCTGACGTACCCATAATAACACGGACCAATTACAGCCTCATGATCAGAACCATTTAATTTGATGCTAACCGTTAAAATTATACTAACCCTCGGTCCAAACTGCATTTAGCAATTTACCAGGCGGACGAAAACTCTGCCGGATCACTGTTCCACGCCCCGCCCACCCGAACAAATCGCTTCCTTAATCCAAGGGGAAAAAACACAACCCAATCGCAAACAGATACTACCTGATTTCAGGCTAGCGACGCGGTCAACACGGGGCTCCGGCGGGGCTGGCTTGGATCTGGCGGATGGCAGCTGGATCGGGTCGACGACGGGCGGCTCTGGCGAGTCGGAGGGACGGCGGCGGCGGCTGGGCTCCTCCATGGCCTGCGGTTCCAGGGAGAGAGAGCTTCGAAGGTGAGGAGATAGAGAAGAACAGAAGCAAGGGAGAGGAGGAAGGGCAGGGGCGCGGCAGCCTTGACGGTGAACCTCCGGTGGCGACGGTCTCCGGCGAGAGGCGGCGCACGGCGTGCGCCGACGCAAGCCTACGGGGGCGACGGCTTGGGGCTGCGGGACATCCCCTTGCTCCGAGACGGCTTCCGCGGTGGACTGAGAAGTTAACAACCCCACAACGACGTCCGCACCGAGGCCAATGGCCGTGCTCCACTCGCCCTCTCAGCGGAGACCAAAGGTCGCCGTCCCATGATTTAGATATTGATTCAGTACTACTAGCCAACATGTGCAGAAACAAGACGGCAATAAGAAAGGATCTTGATCATCTCATTCGCTGCCGGTCATATTAATTAGGAAGTGTTTATCATCTCATACGCACGAGGCTTTGCAGCTGGAGAGTATCGAGAGAGCAGACACACGTATTAGGAAGTGTTGGTACTGTGGAAGACCCAATAGGATTAGTCACCGATCTTATTGAAGCAGAAGACCCACAGGTGTGGTGTGTTGGTTCTGGATTCTCTTATTTGTGTTATTTCTCTTTTTTCTATGACTTCCATTCATTTTTTTTTCTTCTGTATGCATGCATGGATCTACCAGGAGACAAATGGTGAGCGATCCTCTGTCAACCTCATTTATTTTTCTGTCTACCTCAAGAAAATTTCGTGCTAAGATTATAACGTGCAGGTAGATATACCTTTGTGCAGTACGAGCAGAGCTGGGTTAGGGTGATGTACTTTTTGTTCTTGGAAGTCATATGCTCTAACTTGAGTGATCCTAAAGAAGCAAGCAACCAGAACAGTTTTCATTCTCTAGTGTTTATTTAGTTTGGGCCATAGTTCACGTCAGTCAAGTTTTGTTGATCTCTTTTGTCTGATGCACTATATTGCAATGATTTTTAATTTAGTGTTATGGACCATAGTTCACTTCAGTTAAATTATTTATTAATCTCTCTTGCCTCCTGCAGTGTATTAGAAAATATATTACTGTTCAGTTCAGTCAAGTTTCAGATTTGCAGCCACAGTGAACTTCAGTCAAGTTTCACTGATTTGAAGCCACAGTTCGCTTCAGTCAAGTTTCACTGATTTCCCCCCCCCCCCCCCCCCCCCCCCCCGCAAAAAAAAAGTTTCACTGATTTGCTCTCAAAATTCAGTTTAGTCAGTTCTGTTTGATAGTTAAATTTATCTACTTTGCCACCTGCATTATATTACAATGATTTTCAATTCACTTGTATGCTCACTAATGGATAGCATCAATGATATGCTCTCAAATTTTGTTGTCCGAAATATTGACGGGAGCACTGCTCTTCCTGTTAGTAGTAGAAAAGAGAGTTCAAAATAAAGTTTGCTACAGGGGCCTGCCCCTAGCACTTCGGTACCCAGCTGAAAAACATCAGCTACTAGTAGAATGCCCGTGTGTTGCTATGGGCTACAATGCATGAAGATGTGAACCATCGAATTAAAGCCGGATGGATGAAGTGGCGCCAAGCTTCTAGCATTCTCTGTGACAAGAGGGTGCCACAAAAGCTAAAAGGCAAGTTCTATAGGACGGCGGTTCGACCCGCAATGTTGTATGGCGCTGAGTGTTGGCCGACTAAAAGGCGACATGTGCAACAGTTATGTGTGGCGGAGATGCGCATGTTGAGATGGATGTGTGGCCACACAAGGAAGGACCGAATCCGGAATGATGATATACGAGATAGAGTTGGGGTAGCGCCAATTGAAGAGAAGCTTGTCCAACATCGTCTGAGATGGTTTGGACATATTCAACGCAGGCCTCCAGAAGCCCCAGTACATAGCGGACGGCTAAAGCGTGCTGATATTGTCAAAAGAGGCCGGGGTAGACCGAACTTGACATGGGAAGAGTCCGTAAAGAGAGACCTGAAGGATTGGAGCATCACCAAAGAACTAGCCATGGACAGGGGTGCGTGGAAGCTTGCTATCCATGTGCCAGAACCATGAGTTGGTCGCGAGATCTTATGGGTTTCACCTCTAGCCTACCCCAACTTGTTTGGGACTAAAGGCTTTGTTTGTTGTTGTTGTTGTTGTTGTTATACGTCCGGACGTGTTCGGACATTAAACGGGGGCCCAACGGGCTCCCCAAAATTCAACCATCTGGACAGTCCGAGTTCCCCCAAACCCAGCCCATATATGGGGGAGAAATGTGGCTGTCCGGACTATCCTTGATGTTATCTCCAACACATTGTCCAACGCAAAAACCCCGCCGCCACGATGCACCCTCTCCTTTTTCCGTCGGACCCTCCCCTTCCCGCTCGGTTTCCCGCCGTAGTGGAACATTTCATGTTGGAGCCCTCTCCTTTAAAAGAAGATGATGCCCACCTCAGTTTCGCCATGGGCCCTCTCTCCTTCATACCGTACTTTCCCACGGACGTCAAGGAGGAGTCCCCCCGTAATGCCTGCCCCACTCTCTCCCTGATCCCCTCCCCCCCTAGTGTTTGTGTCGTTCCACCACCGCCATCAGGGGGGAGGAGGCATGCATGCGCCGCCCGTGACGCACCCCGAGCCAAGAAGGCAGATCCATAACTGAACAGACTAACCTCATCCCCCATCCCGCTCACTTTCAACCCTCACTCTTATCACAAAGTCCATCAACTTGTGTTTTATGTCAGTGATCGACGCCGCCGTGGCCGGCCAGCAGCAAGAGATAAGGGCGGCAACCGCCTTCCCATCTTAGTGCTAGTACCTCCTGGTTCTATACTGGACCCGCCCTTTATCCCGGGCTCCGCTACGCTCATGTGTTCCCACGGAAACAGAAAGCTATGAATTAAAATGTTCGTCCAAAGCCCCCGCAAAAAAAAAAATGTTCGTCCAAAGCATGAAAAATGTCGATGTCTCTCTCCTCTTCCCTCCCTCACGCGCACATGCCTTGTCCCTCCTTGTCTGTGACGGCTCCTCCGTATTTAGGCCGGACGTGGCGAGCGGGCTTTTGGCCTGGCTCGCGGCCCGCTAAGGACCGGACCGAACGGTCCTGGCCCGGTAAAATAATCAGTCGGTCCGAGCTCAAGAATCAGGCCCGACAAAGTTTCGGTCCGGTCCTGTTTTTGACCGAGCCGACCAAGCGGACCGAGAATCCCAGCGGCGACCGTCGCCTGGGAATTCACATCGTCCAATTTACCTGCGCAAAAGGAGTATTGGAGGAGCAGTGTAGGAAGCGCTGCACCTGCCCGCCGTCGTCGACCGTCACCGTCTTCACCTGCCCGTAGTAGACTACCTCCTCCTCGTCAGGCTGCCGTTGACCATGTCAGTTTACAGCTGCTGTCGAAGTTTCAAAAGATACAGTTTCGTCAGTTGTAGCCGTAAGCTGTTAGAATTCAGTTTCGTCAGACAATACAACTTTCTTCAGTTTCGTCAGAAAATACAGTTTTCTTGGAAGAGCACTGCCTGGCAGCCGTTTCAGCACAGCACGCACGTAACGCAGGCCACCATCTGGGAGAAACACTCGATCGGCCGTGATTTTCTGATTGTGGGAGAAACGCTCAACCGTGATTTTCGCATCCAACAAATCAGGCAAGTATTTTTTAATAGCGCCCACTTCCTATAATCACGGGCCATCACCCCACGTTGCAGTTTCCTTTTATTCGGTCGAGCAGAAAACAAAATATACGAGAGAAACACGGCTTGATCCGAAAATCATGGTGCCATTTGAGGAAGAACTCCACGTCAGATTTGATCCTCTTATCTCGGCAAGACCCTCACACAGAAAATCGTGGCCTCATAGACGTGCTACATTACTTGCATACAATAGGAAAAACTGCTAATGAACTTGCCAAAAGGTTCAGGTTGACGCAGTTACTACATCGAAATCAATAGTACTGCTTCTGCATTAACGTACGTACCTATGGTATGGATCACTATTTACAAACCTGAGTCATAAACAACAGTGTTGTTAAACAATGCTGATAGTAACTTAATGTGCAGCTCGGATGTACAAATTCAAACTCTTATGTTTTAGCTCGGATATGTATGCTAGTTAGGCAATCTTAAAGGGGAGCTGGTAAATATCAAGAGGCGTATGCATACAACAGCAGATGATATTTTTTTTGAGAATAACAGGGCTTTCATGTGGCTCAGTCTGAACAACGGCTAATGAGCCTACAATAGAAGAGAAACCTTGAGCACAGGTGAGCTTGTCTTGAATGATGCAGATCCTTCATCACTGACCGCACCAATGTCCATATCCTCCTTAGGAAAGGTCTCTGATCTCTGTTTTCAGAGAAAAATTGCAGTGAAGGAGAAAGAAGAGAATCAGTCCGGTAGTTAATGAGGAGTAGAATCACCTTTGATGCGATGGTTGCCACTCCGCTAGTTCTGTACATGCTGTCAATTTTTAGTTCATCTTTATCCTACAACATCCACACATTATAAAAAAACAAGGAAAAGCAAAAAAACAAATGAAAACGTGCAAATTGACATTAGCAAAATAAATAACTGCCGATTTGTAAGCGGCAAACCCGCTCAAACATTGTCATCATCAGACCACCACATATATGCATCCATGATACATAAAAGGGGGAAGTAAATTACCTTGGATGAGAACTAATTAATTGTCAGGCGGCTGCGGCTGCCAAACATGCCACAGCTAAATACATGGATTCTGTCAGGGACCTGGGCACTTGAAAATAGACAAAATAACGCATCAATTAGAAGGAGCCAAAACAAGTAGAGCAGATCGCGAACAAAAAGCAAATGATTGAAGGGTTCATATAGAGAGGGGAAAGAGGTGGGCGAGAATACCCGCGGGCACCATAACAGTTATAGACACCACGACAGCATGTTGGGCATAGATAGTTCTTGATACCAAAATAAGATAAACTTTAGTGTACTGACACTAAGAATTTTAGATATTAGCTGCCAACCATGATTATGTGGTATTTGTCTAGCTTAAAAGTTTATGGGAGATATAACAAAAAGGGAGGCATACAGGAATCATCTTTTTGCTGGAGGCAAAGAATTTAAGGCCTAATGCCACTATCCCCCAATTCTCTCTCTCTCTCTTTCTCAGAAAAGATGCATTCAGTATAGAACATAGGACACAGGATTATAAGCAAAATAAAATAAATCGTAACATCAAAATGCAGGAACAAACGTGACTTTGTTAGAGAGAGAATTCACCTTGTTCTTCACGAAAATCTTCTTCAAGATTCTTCTTCTTCTCTTCTTTCTTAGATCTACACACATCGTGTTTAGAAAAATCAAGAAATCAAAATCAAATTTAGCTAGCTAACCAGGTCTGCATCCATCAGGGAAAAAAAAGTTAACTCTGCTCACCTGTAGTGGGTTAATAAACATTGGAGGTTGCTGGCATTTATCTTTTGTAAAAAAACAACCCAAACTACAGAACGTACAACATTTATCTTTTGTAACTGAACTTTGGATTTGCAAAATAGTGTATTCTTGAGAAGCAACAGCCTTAGCTTGCCTAGAAATTTACAGAGAAAACATTTATCTTTTGTAACTGAACGAACAACATTTAGATAGTAGTTGTGCATTTCTTAGAAGCTAAAAATACAGAACGGGTAAAGAGAAAGCCATGTTTCAGTATTTGAGAGATTCCTTTCATATGCATGTTTCAGGAAAGTACAGTGTAGGATGACATAATATTTTTTCACCAACCAATTATAAAAAAGGGCCAGTTCTGTAAATAAGAATGAAAGTACATGTTCGTCTACTGGTCTTACATGAACATTCTTCAGTCTGAGGTCCGTATGTGCCATTCCAAGGCTATGCAGACAAGTTATCTGCATAAAGCAAGACACACAAGCTAAAATTACAGAAGGGGTAAAAAGAAATCTGTGTATTAGTATTTAAAAAATTCCTTTCATATGCATGATTCAGAAAAATACAGTGTGGGATGTCATTATATTTTCTCATCAGCTAATCTTTCCCTAATAATAAAGCACGGATTGCGTCACAATACGCTTCTTCCCGTGAGTTTACGCCTTTCGTCCCGCATAGGTAATTTTCTATATACACGAGGTGGTACTAATTTGAGAACACATATATATAATACAACGCACCGTTCTGGCCTCATATACTTCGGTCGTACATCAACCCGTCCGTCAAAAATAATTTTTGGACCAAGCAGCCGCACAACTGGGCTTTTCTAGAGACTTCAAAGATTAACTGGGCCGTGTAGCTGCGTTGTTGGGTCTTCTCTTAAGGCCCGTCAGCCACACGAATAGGCTACAAAAAATAGGTTACAGTGGGAATCGAACTCAATACTTCTTTTGAGACGCTCGGAGGCAACAACCAACTCAGCTAGGCATACTTGACGTTCAATAGTCCCACCCTGCCTTTGTATGCATATTCCGACCTGTTAATATACCAGCCAACTCAGGAACCAACAAACCGGTGGTGAAACAGAGGCGAGCTAATTAAGAGGATGAAATGAAAGAAAGGATTCTAGGCTCAAAGGAAGGATTATGGTAAACATGTGGGATTAAAGGAAGGACTGAGGGCTTGATGGAATAGAATATTTAAACATGTATGGCTAATTTAAAGAAAGGATTGTGTGAAACAGGTGGATAATTATAAAGAAGGATTGTGTGGGCTCCTTAGAATATTTAAAGAGATGCTGATATAAAGGAATTAAACAGCCGGGATAATTAACAAGGAAGGCTTCATAGAATATGTAAAGAGATGCTGCTAATTATAAGGAAGTAAACGGTCAGGATAATTAAGAAGGAAGGATTTGTGGGATCGATTAGCAACGATGTAAACATGCTCTCAAATATAAATTTAAAGGAGTGTTTGCTTTGGAGTAAGAGTGTATGGACGTGACCAAAGACTCCTATTTTTTAATGTTCATTACTTCTATATTTGTATATGAATGCATGCATTCTTTTAAGATCTGCGTGTTTAAGAGCTTAAATTTATGATTGTGCTTGCCCATTTGAAATGTCAATTAATACTTACAAGTCCATGAAAATTGATACACGTGAAGCGATGTGCTAGAGTATGATGTCAACTCATTGTCATTGTCGTGTGATTAATCACGTTCATCATAAAGAGATGGACAAACGTGACGACCATTGACGATGGCGATGAAAAGTAGAATTAACAACAGCGATGGGTCTCTAGAAATGTACACGAATTTGTTTTTCCCGTTGCAATGCACGGACACATGTTGTATCGATGCTAACATCTTTCCCTAATAATAAAGCACGGATTGACTCCGTGGGTTCACCGTCACAATACGCTTCTTCCCGTGAGTTTACGCCTTTCGTCCCGCATAGGTAATTTTCTATATACACGAGGTGGTACTAATTTGAGAACACATATATATAATACAACGCACCGTTCTGGCCTCATATACTTCGGTCGTACATCAACCCGTCCGTCAAAAATAATTTTTGGACCAAGCAGCCGCACAACTGGGCTTTTCTAGAGACTTCAAAGATTAACTGGGCCGTGTAGCTGCGTTGTTGGGTCTTCTCTTAAGGCCCGTCAGCCACACGAATAGGCTACAAAAAATAGGTTACAGTGGGAATCGAACTCAATACTTCTTTTGAGACGCTCGGAGGCAACAACCAACTCAGCTAGGCATACTTGACGTTCAATAGTCCCACCCTGCCTTTGTATGCATATTCCGACCTGTTAATATACCAGCCAACTCAGGAACCAACAAACCGGTGGTGAAACAGAGGCGAGCTAATTAAGAGGATGAAATGAAAGAAAGGATTCTAGGCTCAAAGGAAGGATTATGGTAAACATGTGGGATTAAAGGAAGGACTGAGGGCTTGATGGAATAGAATATTTAAACATGTATGGCTAATTTAAAGAAAGGATTGTGTGAAACAGGTGGATAATTATAAAGAAGGATTGTGTGGGCTCCTTAGAATATTTAAAGAGATGCTGATATAAAGGAATTAAACAGCCGGGATAATTAACAAGGAAGGCTTCATAGAATATGTAAAGAGATGCTGCTAATTATAAGGAAGTAAACGGTCAGGATAATTAAGAAGGAAGGATTTGTGGGATCGATTAGCAACGATGTAAACATGCTCTCAAATATAAATTTAAAGGAGTGTTTGCTTTGGAGTAAGAGTGTATGGACGTGACCAAAGACTCCTATTTTTTAATGTTCATTACTTCTATATTTGTATATGAATGCATGCATTCTTTTAAGATCTGCGTGTTTAAGAGCTTAAATTTATGATTGTGCTTGCCCATTTGAAATGTCAATTAATACTTACAAGTCCATGAAAATTGATACACGTGAAGCGATGTGCTAGAGTATGATGTCAACTCATTGTCATTGTCGTGTGATTAATCACGTTCATCATAAAGAGATGGACAAACGTGACGACCATTGACGATGGCGATGAAAAGTAGAATTAACAACAGCGATGGGTCTCTAGAAATGTACACGAATTTGTTTTTCCCGTTGCAATGCACGGACACATGTTGTATCGATGCTAACATCTTTCCCTAATAATAAAGCACGGATTGACTCCGTGGGTTCACCGTCACAATACGCTTCTTCCCGTGAGTTTACGCCTTTCGTCCCGCATAGGTAATTTTCTATATACACGAGGTGGTACTAATTTGAGAACACATATATATAATACAACGCACCGTTCTGGCCTCATATACTTCGGTCGTACATCAACCCGTCCGTCAAAAATAATTTTTGGACCAAGCAGCCGCACAACTGGGCTTTTCTAGAGACTTCAAAGATTAACTGGGCCGTGTAGCTGCGTTGTTGGGTCTTCTCTTAAGGCCCGTCAGCCACACGAATAGGCTACAAAAAATAGGTTACAGTGGGAATCGAACTCAATACTTCTTTTGAGACGCTCGGAGGCAACAACCAACTCAGCTAGGCATACTTGACGTTCAATAGTCCCACCCTGCCTTTGTATGCATATTCCGACCTGTTAATATACCAGCCAACTCAGGAACCAACAAACCGGTGGTGAAACAGAGGCGAGCTAATTAAGAGGATGAAATGAAAGAAAGGATTCTAGGCTCAAAGGAAGGATTATGGTAAACATGTGGGATTAAAGGAAGGACTGAGGGCTTGATGGAATAGAATATTTAAACATGTATGGCTAATTTAAAGAAAGGATTGTGTGAAACAGGTGGATAATTATAAAGAAGGATTGTGTGGGCTCCTTAGAATATTTAAAGAGATGCTGATATAAAGGAATTAAACAGCCGGGATAATTAACAAGGAAGGCTTCATAGAATATGTAAAGAGATGCTGCTAATTATAAGGAAGTAAACGGTCAGGATAATTAAGAAGGAAGGATTTGTGGGATCGATTAGCAACGATGTAAACATGCTCTCAAATATAAATTTAAAGGAGTGTTTGCTTTGGAGTAAGAGTGTATGGACGTGACCAAAGACTCCTATTTTTTAATGTTCATTACTTCTATATTTGTATATGAATGCATGCATTCTTTTAAGATCTGCGTGTTTAAGAGCTTAAATTTATGATTGTGCTTGCCCATTTGAAATGTCAATTAATACTTACAAGTCCATGAAAATTGATACACGTGAAGCGATGTGCTAGAGTATGATGTCAACTCATTGTCATTGTCGTGTGATTAATCACGTTCATCATAAAGAGATGGACAAACGTGACGACCATTGACGATGGCGATGAAAAGTAGAATTAACAACAGCGATGGGTCTCTAGAAATGTACACGAATTTGTTTTTCCCGTTGCAATGCACGGACACATGTTGTATCGATGCTAACATCTTTCCCTAATAATAAAGCACGGATTGACTCCGTGGGTTCACCGTCACAATACGCTTCTTCCCGTGAGTTTACGCCTTTCGTCCCGCATAGGTAATTTTCTATATACACGAGGTGGTACTAATTTGAGAACACATATATATATAATACAACGCACCGTTCTGGCCTCATATACTTCGGTCGTACATCAACCCGTCCGTCAAAAATAATTTTTGGACCAAGCAGCCGCACAACTGGGCTTTTCTAGAGACTTCAAAGATTAACTGGGCCGTGTAGCTGCGTTGTTGGGTCTTCTCTTAAGGCCCGTCAGCCACACGAATAGGCTACAAAAAATAGGTTACAGTGGGAATCGAACTCAATACTTCTTTTGAGACGCTCGGAGGCAACAACCAACTCAGCTAGGCATACTTGACGTTCAATAGTCCCACCCTGCCTTTGTATGCATATTCCGACCTGTTAATATACCAGCCAACTCAGGAACCAACAAACCGGTGGTGAAACAGAGGCGAGCTAATTAAGAGGATGAAATGAAAGAAAGGATTCTAGGCTCAAAGGAAGGATTATGGTAAACATGTGGGATTAAAGGAAGGACTGAGGGCTTGATGGAATAGAATATTTAAACATGTATGGCTAATTTAAAGAAAGGATTGTGTGAAACAGGTGGATAATTATAAAGAAGGATTGTGTGGGCTCCTTAGAATATTTAAAGAGATGCTGATATAAAGGAATTAAACAGCCGGGATAATTAACAAGGAAGGCTTCATAGAATATGTAAAGAGATGCTGCTAATTATAAGGAAGTAAACGGTCAGGATAATTAAGAAGGAAGGATTTGTGGGATCGATTAGCAACGATGTAAACATGCTCTCAAATATAAATTTAAAGGAGTGTTTGCTTTGGAGTAAGAGTGTATGGACGTGACCAAAGACTCCTATTTTTTAATGTTCATTACTTCTATATTTGTATATGAATGCATGCATTCTTTTAAGATCTGCGTGTTTAAGAGCTTAAATTTATGATTGTGCTTGCCCATTTGAAATGTCAATTAATACTTACAAGTCCATGAAAATTGATACACGTGAAGCGATGTGCTAGAGTATGATGTCAACTCATTGTCATTGTCGTGTGATTAATCACGTTCATCATAAAGAGATGGACAAACATGATGACCATTGACGATGGCGATGAAAAGTAGAATTAACAACAGCGATGGGTCTCTAGAAATGTACACGAATTTGTTTTTCCCGTTGCAATGCACGGACACATGTTGTATCGATGCTAACATCTTTCCCTAATAATAAAGCACGGATTGACTCCGTGGGTTCACCGTCACAATACGCTTCTTCCCGTGAGTTTACGCCTTTCGTCCCGCATAGGTAATTTTCTATATACACGAGGTGGTACTAATTTGAGAACACATATATATAATACAACGCACCGTTCTGGCCTCATATACTTCGGTCGTACATCAACCCGTCCGTCAAAAATAATTTTTGGACCAAGCAGCCGCACAACTGGGCTTTTCTAGAGACTTCAAAGATTAACTGGGCCGTGTAGCTGCGTTGTTGGGTCTTCTCTTAAGGCCCGTCAGCCACACGAATAGGCTACAAAAAATAGGTTACAGTGGGAATCGAACTCAATACTTCTTTTGAGACGCTCGGAGGCAACAACCAACTCAGCTAGGCATACTTGACGTTCAATAGTCCCACCCTGCCTTTGTATGCATATTCCGACCTGTTAATATACCAGCCAACTCAGGAACCAACAAACCGGTGGTGAAACAGAGGCGAGCTAATTAAGAGGATGAAATGAAAGAAAGGATTCTAGGCTCAAAGGAAGGATTATGGTAAACATGTGGGATTAAAGGAAGGACTGAGGGCTTGATGGAATAGAATATTTAAACATGTATGGCTAATTTAAAGAAAGGATTGTGTGAAACAGGTGGATAATTATAAAGAAGGATTGTGTGGGCTCCTTAGAATATTTAAAGAGATGCTGATATAAAGGAATTAAACAGCCGGGATAATTAACAAGGAAGGCTTCATAGAATATGTAAAGAGATGCTGCTAATTATAAGGAAGTAAACGGTCAGGATAATTAAGAAGGAAGGATTTGTGGGATCGATTAGCAACGATGTAAACATGCTCTCAAATATAAATTTAAAGGAGTGTTTGCTTTGGAGTAAGAGTGTATGGACGTGACCAAAGACTCCTATTTTTTAATGTTCATTACTTCTATATTTGTATATGAATGCATGCATTCTTTTAAGATCTGCGTGTTTAAGAGCTTAAATTTATGATTGTGCTTGCCCATTTGAAATGTCAATTAATACTTACAAGTCCATGAAAATTGATACACGTGAAGCGATGTGCTAGAGTATGATGTCAACTCATTGTCATTGTCGTGTGATTAATCACGTTCATCATAAAGAGATGGACAAACGTGACGACCATTGACGATGGCGATGAAAAGTAGAATTAACAACAGCGATGGGTCTCTAGAAATGTACACGAATTTGTTTTTCCCGTTGCAATGCACGGACACATGTTGTATCGATGCTAACATCTTTCCCTAATAATAAAGCACGGATTGACTCCGTGGGTTCACCGTCACAATACGCTTCTTCCCGTGAGTTTACGCCTTTCGTCCCGCATAGGTAATTTTCTATATACACGAGGTGGTACTAATTTGAGAACACATATATATATAATACAACGCACCGTTCTGGCCTCATATACTTCGGTCGTACATCAACCCGTCCGTCAAAAATAATTTTTGGACCAAGCAGCCGCACAACTGGGCTTTTCTAGAGACTTCAAAGATTAACTGGGCCGTGTAGCTGCGTTGTTGGGTCTTCTCTTAAGGCCCGTCAGCCACACGAATAGGCTACAAAAAATAGGTTACAGTGGGAATCGAACTCAATACTTCTTTTGAGACGCTCGGAGGCAACAACCAACTCAGCTAGGCATACTTGACGTTCAATAGTCCCACCCTGCCTTTGTATGCATATTCCGACCTGTTAATATACCAGCCAACTCAGGAACCAACAAACCGGTGGTGAAACAGAGGCGAGCTAATTAAGAGGATGAAATGAAAGAAAGGATTCTAGGCTCAAAGGAAGGATTATGGTAAACATGTGGGATTAAAGGAAGGACTGAGGGCTTGATGGAATAGAATATTTAAACATGTATGGCTAATTTAAAGAAAGGATTGTGTGAAACAGGTGGATAATTATAAAGAAGGATTGTGTGGGCTCCTTAGAATATTTAAAGAGATGCTGATATAAAGGAATTAAACAGCCGGGATAATTAACAAGGAAGGCTTCATAGAATATGTAAAGAGATGCTGCTAATTATAAGGAAGTAAACGGTCAGGATAATTAAGAAGGAAGGATTTGTGGGATCGATTAGCAACGATGTAAACATGCTCTCAAATATAAATTTAAAGGAGTGTTTGCTTTGGAGTAAGAGTGTATGGACGTGACCAAAGACTCCTATTTTTTAATGTTCATTACTTCTATATTTGTATATGAATGCATGCATTCTTTTAAGATCTGCGTGTTTAAGAGCTTAAATTTATGATTGTGCTTGCCCATTTGAAATGTCAATTAATACTTACAAGTCCATGAAAATTGATACACGTGAAGCGATGTGCTAGAGTATGATGTCAACTCATTGTCATTGTCGTGTGATTAATCACGTTCATCATAAAGAGATGGACAAACATGATGACCATTGACGATGGCGATGAAAAGTAGAATTAACAACAGCGATGGGTCTCTAGAAATGTACACGAATTTGTTTTTCCCGTTGCAATGCACGGACACATGTTGTATCGATGCTAACATCTTTCCCTAATAATAAAGCACGGATTGACTCCGTGGGTTCACCGTCACAATACGCTTCTTCCCGTGAGTTTACGCCTTTCGTCCCGCATAGGTAATTTTCTATATACACGAGGTGGTACTAATTTGAGAACACATATATATAATACAACGCACCGTTCTGGCCTCATATACTTCGGTCGTACATCAACCCGTCCGTCAAAAATAATTTTTGGACCAAGCAGCCGCACAACTGGGCTTTTCTAGAGACTTCAAAGATTAACTGGGCCGTGTAGCTGCGTTGTTGGGTCTTCTCTTAAGGCCCGTCAGCCACACGAATAGGCTACAAAAAATAGGTTACAGTGGGAATCGAACTCAATACTTCTTTTGAGACGCTCGGAGGCAACAACCAACTCAGCTAGGCATACTTGACGTTCAATAGTCCCACCCTGCCTTTGTATGCATATTCCGACCTGTTAATATACCAGCCAACTCAGGAACCAACAAACCGGTGGTGAAACAGAGGCGAGCTAATTAAGAGGATGAAATGAAAGAAAGGATTCTAGGCTCAAAGGAAGGATTATGGTAAACATGTGGGATTAAAGGAAGGACTGAGGGCTTGATGGAATAGAATATTTAAACATGTATGGCTAATTTAAAGAAAGGATTGTGTGAAACAGGTGGATAATTATAAAGAAGGATTGTGTGGGCTCCTTAGAATATTTAAAGAGATGCTGATATAAAGGAATTAAACAGCCGGGATAATTAACAAGGAAGGCTTCATAGAATATGTAAAGAGATGCTGCTAATTATAAGGAAGTAAACGGTCAGGATAATTAAGAAGGAAGGATTTGTGGGATCGATTAGCAACGATGTAAACATGCTCTCAAATATAAATTTAAAGGAGTGTTTGCTTTGGAGTAAGAGTGTATGGACGTGACCAAAGACTCCTATTTTTTAATGTTCATTACTTCTATATTTGTATATGAATGCATGCATTCTTTTAAGATCTGCGTGTTTAAGAGCTTAAATTTATGATTGTGCTTGCCCATTTGAAATGTCAATTAATACTTACAAGTCCATGAAAATTGATACACGTGAAGCGATGTGCTAGAGTATGATGTCAACTCATTGTCATTGTCGTGTGATTAATCACGTTCATCATAAAGAGATGGACAAACGTGACGACCATTGACGATGGCGATGAAAAGTAGAATTAACAACAGCGATGGGTCTCTAGAAATGTACACGAATTTGTTTTTCCCGTTGCAATGCACGGACACATGTTGTATCGATGCTAACATCTTTCCCTAATAATAAAGCACGGATTGACTCCGTGGGTTCACCGTCACAATACGCTTCTTCCCGTGAGTTTACGCCTTTCGTCCCGCATAGGTAATTTTCTATATACACGAGGTGGTACTAATTTGAGAACACATATATATATAATACAACGCACCGTTCTGGCCTCATATACTTCGGTCGTACATCAACCCGTCCGTCAAAAATAATTTTTGGACCAAGCAGCCGCACAACTGGGCTTTTCTAGAGACTTCAAAGATTAACTGGGCCGTGTAGCTGCGTTGTTGGGTCTTCTCTTAAGGCCCGTCAGCCACACGAATAGGCTACAAAAAATAGGTTACAGTGGGAATCGAACTCAATACTTCTTTTGAGACGCTCGGAGGCAACAACCAACTCAGCTAGGCATACTTGACGTTCAATAGTCCCACCCTGCCTTTGTATGCATATTCCGACCTGTTAATATACCAGCCAACTCAGGAACCAACAAACCGGTGGTGAAACAGAGGCGAGCTAATTAAGAGGATGAAATGAAAGAAAGGATTCTAGGCTCAAAGGAAGGATTATGGTAAACATGTGGGATTAAAGGAAGGACTGAGGGCTTGATGGAATAGAATATTTAAACATGTATGGCTAATTTAAAGAAAGGATTGTGTGAAACAGGTGGATAATTATAAAGAAGGATTGTGTGGGCTCCTTAGAATATTTAAAGAGATGCTGATATAAAGGAATTAAACAGCCGGGATAATTAACAAGGAAGGCTTCATAGAATATGTAAAGAGATGCTGCTAATTATAAGGAAGTAAACGGTCAGGATAATTAAGAAGGAAGGATTTGTGGGATCGATTAGCAACGATGTAAACATGCTCTCAAATATAAATTTAAAGGAGTGTTTGCTTTGGAGTAAGAGTGTATGGACGTGACCAAAGACTCCTATTTTTTAATGTTCATTACTTCTATATTTGTATATGAATGCATGCATTCTTTTAAGATCTGCGTGTTTAAGAGCTTAAATTTATGATTGTGCTTGCCCATTTGAAATGTCAATTAATACTTACAAGTCCATGAAAATTGATACACGTGAAGCGATGTGCTAGAGTATGATGTCAACTCATTGTCATTGTCGTGTGATTAATCACGTTCATCATAAAGAGATGGACAAACGTGACGACCATTGACGATGGCGATGAAAAGTAGAATTAACAACAGCGATGGGTCTCTAGAAATGTACACGAATTTGTTTTTCCCGTTGCAATGCACGGACACATGTTGTATCGATGCTAACATCTTTCCCTAATAATAAAGCACGGATTGACTCCGTGGGTTCACCGTCACAATACGCTTCTTCCCGTGAGTTTACGCCTTTCGTCCCGCATAGGTAATTTTCTATATACACGAGGTGGTACTAATTTGAGAACACATATATATAATACAACGCACCGTTCTGGCCTCATATACTTCGGTCGTACATCAACCCGTCCGTCAAAAATAATTTTTGGACCAAGCAGCCGCACAACTGGGCTTTTCTAGAGACTTCAAAGATTAACTGGGCCGTGTAGCTGCGTTGTTGGGTCTTCTCTTAAGGCCCGTCAGCCACACGAATAGGCTACAAAAAATAGGTTACAGTGGGAATCGAACTCAATACTTCTTTTGAGACGCTCGGAGGCAACAACCAACTCAGCTAGGCATACTTGACGTTCAATAGTCCCACCCTGCCTTTGTATGCATATTCTGACCTGTTAATATACCAGCCAACTCAGGAACCAACAAACCGGTGGTGAAACAGAGGCGAGCTAATTAAGAGGATGAAATGAAAGAAAGGATTCTAGGCTCAAAGGAAGGATTATGGTAAACATGTGGGATTAAAGGAAGGACTGAGGGCTTGATGGAATAGAATATTTAAACATGTATGGCTAATTTAAAGAAAGGATTGTGTGAAACAGGTGGATAATTATAAAGAAGGATTGTGTGGGCTCCTTAGAATATTTAAAGAGATGCTGATATAAAGGAATTAAACAGCCGGGATAATTAACAAGGAAGGCTTCATAGAATATGTAAAGAGATGCTGCTAATTATAAGGAAGTAAACGGTCAGGATAATTAAGAAGGAAGGATTTGTGGGATCGATTAGCAACGATGTAAACATGCTCTCAAATATAAATTTAAAGGAGTGTTTGCTTTGGAGTAAGAGTGTATGGACGTGACCAAAGACTCCTATTTTTTAATGTTCATTACTTCTATATTTGTATATGAATGCATGCATTCTTTTAAGATCTGCGTGTTTAAGAGCTTAAATTTATGATTGTGCTTGCCCATTTGAAATGTCAATTAATACTTACAAGTCCATGAAAATTGATACACGTGAAGCGATGTGCTAGAGTATGATGTCAACTCATTGTCATTGTCGTGTGATTAATCACGTTCATCATAAAGAGATGGACAAACGTGACGACCATTGACGATGGCGATGAAAAGTAGAATTAACAACAGCGATGGGTCTCTAGAAATGTACACGAATTTGTTTTTCCCGTTGCAATGCACGGACACATGTTGTATCGATGCTAACATCTTTCCCTAATAATAAAGCACGGATTGACTCCGTGGGTTCACCGTCACAATACGCTTCTTCCCGTGAGTTTACGCCTTTCGTCCCGCATAGGTAATTTTCTATATACACGAGGTGGTACTAATTTGAGAACACATATATATAATACAACGCACCGTTCTGGCCTCATATACTTCGGTCGTACATCAACCCGTCCGTCAAAAATAATTTTTGGACCAAGCAGCCGCACAACTGGGCTTTTCTAGAGACTTCAAAGATTAACTGGGCCGTGTAGCTGCGTTGTTGGGTCTTCTCTTAAGGCCCGTCAGCCACACGAATAGGCTACAAAAAATAGGTTACAGTGGGAATCGAACTCAATACTTCTTTTGAGACGCTCGGAGGCAACAACCAACTCAGCTAGGCATACTTGACGTTCAATAGTCTCACCCTGCCTTTGTATGCATATTCCGACCTGTTAATATACCAGCCAACTCAGGAACCAACAAACCGGTGGTGAAACAGAGGCGAGCTAATTAAGAGGATGAAATGAAAGAAAGGATTCTAGGCTCAAAGGAAGGATTATGGTAAACATGTGGGATTAAAGGAAGGACTGAGGGCTTGATGGAATAGAATATTTAAACATGTATGGCTAATTTAAAGAAAGGATTGTGTGAAACAGGTGGATAATTATAAAGAAGGATTGTGTGGGCTCCTTAGAATATTTAAAGAGATGCTGATATAAAGGAATTAAACAGCCGGGATAATTAACAAGGAAGGCTTCATAGAATATGTAAAGAGATGCTGCTAATTATAAGGAAGTAAACGGTCAGGATAATTAAGAAGGAAGGATTTGTGGGATCGATTAGCAACGATGTAAACATGCTCTCAAATATAAATTTAAAGGAGTGTTTGCTTTGGAGTAAGAGTGTATGGACGTGACCAAAGACTCCTATTTTTTAATGTTCATTACTTCTATATTTGTATATGAATGCATGCATTCTTTTAAGATCTGCGTGTTTAAGAGCTTAAATTTATGATTGTGCTTGCCCATTTGAAATGTCAATTAATACTTACAAGTCCATGAAAATTGATACACGTGAAGCGATGTGCTAGAGTATGATGTCAACTCATTGTCATTGTCGTGTGATTAATCACGTTCATCATAAAGAGATGGACAAACGTGACGACCATTGACGATGGCGATGAAAAGTAGAATTAACAACAGCGATGGGTCTCTAGAAATGTACACGAATTTGTTTTTCCCGTTGCAATGCACGGACACATGTTGTATCGATGCTAACATCTTTCCCTAATAATAAAGCACGGATTGACTCCGTGGGTTCACCGTCACAATACGCTTCTTCCCGTGAGTTTACGCCTTTCGTCCCGCATAGGTAATTTTCTATATACACGAGGTGGTACTAATTTGAGAACACATATATATAATACAACGCACCGTTCTGGCCTCATATACTTCGGTCGTACATCAACCCGTCCGTCAAAAATAATTTTTGGACCAAGCAGCCGCACAACTGGGCTTTTCTAGAGACTTCAAAGATTAACTGGGCCGTGTAGCTGCGTTGTTGGGTCTTCTCTTAAGGCCCGTCAGCCACACGAATAGGCTACAAAAAATAGGTTACAGTGGGAATCGAACTCAATACTTCTTTTGAGACGCTCGGAGGCAACAACCAACTCAGCTAGGCATACTTGACGTTCAATAGTCCCACCCTGCCTTTGTATGCATATTCCGACCTGTTAATATACCAGCCAACTCAGGAACCAACAAACCGGTGGTGAAACAGAGGCGAGCTAATTAAGAGGATGAAATGAAAGAAAGGATTCTAGGCTCAAAGGAAGGATTATGGTAAACATGTGGGATTAAAGGAAGGACTGAGGGCTTGATGGAATAGAATATTTAAACATGTATGGCTAATTTAAAGAAAGGATTGTGTGAAACAGGTGGATAATTATAAAGAAGGATTGTGTGGGCTCCTTAGAATATTTAAAGAGATGCTGATATAAAGGAATTAAACAGCCGGGATAATTAACAAGGAAGGCTTCATAGAATATGTAAAGAGATGCTGCTAATTATAAGGAAGTAAACGGTCAGGATAATTAAGAAGGAAGGATTTGTGGGATCGATTAGCAACGATGTAAACATGCTCTCAAATATAAATTTAAAGGAGTGTTTGCTTTGGAGTAAGAGTGTATGGACGTGACCAAAGACTCCTATTTTTTAATGTTCATTACTTCTATATTTGTATATGAATGCATGCATTCTTTTAAGATCTGCGTGTTTAAGAGCTTAAATTTATGATTGTGCTTGCCCATTTGAAATGTCAATTAATACTTACAAGTCCATGAAAATTGATACACGTGAAGCGATGTGCTAGAGTATGATGTCAACTCATTGTCATTGTCGTGTGATTAATCACGTTCATCATAAAGAGATGGACAAACGTGACGACCATTGACGATGGCGATGAAAAGTAGAATTAACAACAGCGATGGGTCTCTAGAAATGTACACGAATTTGTTTTTCCCGTTGCAATGCACGGACACATGTTGTATCGATGCTAACATCTTTCCCTAATAATAAAGCACGGATTGACTCCGTGGGTTCACCGTCACAATACGCTTCTTCCCGTGAGTTTACGCCTTTCGTCCCGCATAGGTAATTTTCTATATACACGAGGTGGTACTAATTTGAGAACACATATATATATAATACAACGCACCGTTCTGGCCTCATATACTTCGGTCGTACATCAACCCGTCCGTCAAAAATAATTTTTGGACCAAGCAGCCGCACAACTGGGCTTTTCTAGAGACTTCAAAGATTAACTGGGCCGTGTAGCTGCGTTGTTGGGTCTTCTCTTAAGGCCCGTCAGCCACACGAATAGGCTACAAAAAATAGGTTACAGTGGGAATCGAACTCAATACTTCTTTTGAGACGCTCGGAGGCAACAACCAACTCAGCTAGGCATACTTGACGTTCAATAGTCCCACCCTGCCTTTGTATGCATATTCCGACCTGTTAATATACCAGCCAACTCAGGAACCAACAAACCGGTGGTGAAACAGAGGCGAGCTAATTAAGAGGATGAAATGAAAGAAAGGATTCTAGGCTCAAAGGAAGGATTATGGTAAACATGTGGGATTAAAGGAAGGACTGAGGGCTTGATGGAATAGAATATTTAAACATGTATGGCTAATTTAAAGAAAGGATTGTGTGAAACAGGTGGATAATTATAAAGAAGGATTGTGTGGGCTCCTTAGAATATTTAAAGAGATGCTGATATAAAGGAATTAAACAGCCGGGATAATTAACAAGGAAGGCTTCATAGAATATGTAAAGAGATGCTGCTAATTATAAGGAAGTAAACGGTCAGGATAATTAAGAAGGAAGGATTTGTGGGATCGATTAGCAACGATGTAAACATGCTCTCAAATATAAATTTAAAGGAGTGTTTGCTTTGGAGTAAGAGTGTATGGACGTGACCAAAGAATCCTATTTTTTAATGTTCATTACTTCTATATTTGTATATGAATGCATGCATTCTTTTAAGATCTGCGTGTTTAAGAGCTTAAATTTATGATTGTGCTTGCCCATTTGAAATGTCAATTAATACTTACAAGTCCATGAAAATTGATACACGTGAAGCGATGTGCTAGAGTATGATGTCAACTCATTGTCATTGTCGTGTGATTAATCACGTTCATCATAAAGAGATGGACAAACGTGACGACCATTGACGATGGCGATGAAAAGTAGAATTAACAACAGCGATGGGTCTCTAGAAATGTACACGAATTTGTTTTTCCCGTTGCAATGCACGGACACATGTTGTATCGATGCTAACATCTTTCCCTAATAATAAAGCACGGATTGACTCCGTGGGTTCACCGTCACAATACGCTTCTTCCCGTGAGTTTACGCCTTTCGTCCCGCATAGGTAATTTTCTATATACACGAGGTGGTACTAATTTGAGAACACATATATATATAATACAACGCACCGTTCTGGCCTCATATACTTCGGTCGTACATCAACCCGTCCGTCAAAAATAATTTTTGGACCAAGCAGCCGCACAACTGGGCTTTTCTAGAGACTTCAAAGATTAACTGGGCCGTGTAGCTGCGTTGTTGGGTCTTCTCTTAAGGCCCGTCAGCCACACGAATAGGCTACAAAAAATAGGTTACAGTGGGAATCGAACTCAATACTTCTTTTGAGACGCTCGGAGGCAACAACCAACTCAGCTAGGCATACTTGACGTTCAATAGTCCCACCCTGCCTTTGTATGCATATTCCGACCTGTTAATATACCAGCCAACTCAGGAACCAACAAACCGGTGGTGAAACAGAGGCGAGCTAATTAAGAGGATGAAATGAAAGAAAGGATTCTAGGCTCAAAGGAAGGATTATGGTAAACATGTGGGATTAAAGGAAGGACTGAGGGCTTGATGGAATAGAATATTTAAACATGTATGGCTAATTTAAAGAAAGGATTGTGTGAAACAGGTGGATAATTATAAAGAAGGATTGTGTGGGCTCCTTAGAATATTTAAAGAGATGCTGATATAAAGGAATTAAACAGCCGGGATAATTAACAAGGAAGGCTTCATAGAATATGTAAAGAGATGCTGCTAATTATAAGGAAGTAAACGGTCAGGATAATTAAGAAGGAAGGATTTGTGGGATCGATTAGCAACGATGTAAACATGCTCTCAAATATAAATTTAAAGGAGTGTTTGCTTTGGAGTAAGAGTGTATGGACGTGACCAAAGACTCCTATTTTTTAATGTTCATTACTTCTATATTTGTATATGAATGCATGCATTCTTTTAAGATCTGCGTGTTTAAGAGCTTAAATTTATGATTGTGCTTGCCCATTTGAAATGTCAATTAATACTTACAAGTCCATGAAAATTGATACACGTGAAGCGATGTGCTAGAGTATGATGTCAACTCATTGTCATTGTCGTGTGATTAATCACGTTCATCATAAAGAGATGGACAAACGTGACGACCATTGACGATGGCGATGAAAAGTAGAATTAACAACAGCGATGGGTCTCTAGAAATGTACACGAATTTGTTTTTCCCGTTGCAATGCACGGACACATGTTGTATCGATGCTAACATCTTTCCCTAATAATAAAGCACGGATTGACTCCGTGGGTTCACCGTCACAATACGCTTCTTCCCGTGAGTTTACGCCTTTCGTCCCGCATAGGTAATTTTCTATATACACGAGGTGGTACTAATTTGAGAACACATATATATATAATACAACGCACCGTTCTGGCCTCATATACTTCGGTCGTACATCAACCCGTCCGTCAAAAATAATTTTTGGACCAAGCAGCCGCACAACTGGGCTTTTCTAGAGACTTCAAAGATTAACTGGGCCGTGTAGCTGCGTTGTTGGGTCTTCTCTTAAGGCCCGTCAGCCACACGAATAGGCTACAAAAAATAGGTTACAGTGGGAATCGAACTCAATACTTCTTTTGAGACGCTCGGAGGCAACAACCAACTCAGCTAGGCATACTTGACGTTCAATAGTCCCACCCTGCCTTTGTATGCATATTCCGACCTGTTAATATACCAGCCAACTCAGGAACCAACAAACCGGTGGTGAAACAGAGGCGAGCTAATTAAGAGGATGAAATGAAAGAAAGGATTCTAGGCTCAAAGGAAGGATTATGGTAAACATGTGGGATTAAAGGAAGGACTGAGGGCTTGATGGAATAGAATATTTAAACATGTATGGCTAATTTAAAGAAAGGATTGTGTGAAACAGGTGGATAATTATAAAGAAGGATTGTGTGGGCTCCTTAGAATATTTAAAGAGATGCTGATATAAAGGAATTAAACAGCCGGGATAATTAACAAGGAAGGCTTCATAGAATATGTAAAGAGATGCTGCTAATTATAAGGAAGTAAACGGTCAGGATAATTAAGAAGGAAGGATTTGTGGGATCGATTAGCAACGATGTAAACATGCTCTCAAATATAAATTTAAAGGAGTGTTTGCTTTGGAGTAAGAGTGTATGGACGTGACCAAAGACTCCTATTTTTTAATGTTCATTACTTCTATATTTGTATATGAATGCATGCATTCTTTTAAGATCTGCGTGTTTAAGAGCTTAAATTTATGATTGTGCTTGCCCATTTGAAATGTCAATTAATACTTACAAGTCCATGAAAATTGATACACGTGAAGCGATGTGCTAGAGTATGATGTCAACTCATTGTCATTGTCGTGTGATTAATCACGTTCATCATAAAGAGATGGACAAACGTGACGACCATTGACGATGGCGATGAAAAGTAGAATTAACAATAGCGATGGGTCTCTAGAAATGTACACGAATTTGTTTTTCCCGTTGCAATGCACGGACACATGTTGTATCGATGCTAACATCTTTCCCTAATAATAAAGCACGGATTGACTCCGTGGGTTCACCGTCACAATACGCTTCTTCCCGTGAGTTTACGCCTTTCGTCCCGCATAGGTAATTTTCTATATACACGAGGTGGTACTAATTTGAGAACACATATATATATAATACAACGCACCGTTCTGGCCTCATATACTTCGGTCGTACATCAACCCGTCCGTCAAAAATAATTTTTGGACCAAGCAGCCGCACAACTGGGCTTTTCTAGAGACTTCAAAGATTAACTGGGCCGTGTAGCTGCGTTGTTGGGTCTTCTCTTAAGGCCCGTCAGCCACACGAATAGGCTACAAAAAATAGGTTACAGTGGGAATCGAACTCAATACTTCTTTTGAGACGCTCGGAGGCAACAACCAACTCAGCTAGGCATACTTGACGTTCAATAGTCCCACCCTGCCTTTGTATGCATATTCTGACCTGTTAATATACCAGCCAACTCAGGAACCAACAAACCGGTGGTGAAACAGAGGCGAGCTAATTAAGAGGATGAAATGAAAGAAAGGATTCTAGGCTCAAAGGAAGGATTATGGTAAACATGTGGGATTAAAGGAAGGACTGAGGGCTTGATGGAATAGAATATTTAAACATGTATGGCTAATTTAAAGAAAGGATTGTGTGAAACAGGTGGATAATTATAAAGAAGGATTGTGTGGGCTCCTTAGAATATTTAAAGAGATGCTGATATAAAGGAATTAAACAGCCGGGATAATTAACAAGGAAGGCTTCATAGAATATGTAAAGAGATGCTGCTAATTATAAGGAAGTAAACGGTCAGGATAATTAAGAAGGAAGGATTTGTGGGATCGATTAGCAACGATGTAAACATGCTCTCAAATATAAATTTAAAGGAGTGTTTGCTTTGGAGTAAGAGTGTATGGACGTGACCAAAGACTCCTATTTTTTAATGTTCATTACTTCTATATTTGTATATGAATGCATGCATTCTTTTAAGATCTGCGTGTTTAAGAGCTTAAATTTATGATTGTGCTTGCCCATTTGAAATGTCAATTAATACTTACAAGTCCATGAAAATTGATACACGTGAAGCGATGTGCTAGAGTATGATGTCAACTCATTGTCATTGTCGTGTGATTAATCACGTTCATCTTAAAGAGATGGACAAACATGACGACCATTGACGATGGCGATGAAAAGTAGAATTAACAACAGCGATGGGTCTCTAGAAATGTACACGAATTTGTTTTTCCCGTTGCAATGCACGGACACATGTTGTATCGATGCTAACATCTTTCCCTAATAATAAAGCACGGATTGACTCCGTGGGTTCACCGTCACAATACGCTTCTTCCCGTGAGTTTACGCCTTTCGTCCCGCATAGGTAATTTTCTATATACACGAGGTGGTACTAATTTGAGAACACATATATATAATACAACGCACCGTTCTGGCCTCATATACTTCGGTCGTACATCAACCCGTCCGTCAAAAATAATTTTTGGACCAAGCAGCCGCACAACTGGGCTTTTCTAGAGACTTCAAAGATTAACTGGGCCGTGTAGCTGCGTTGTTGGGTCTTCTCTTAAGGCCCGTCAGCCACACGAATAGGCTACAAAAAATAGGTTACAGTGGGAATCGAACTCAATACTTCTTTTGAGACGCTCGGAGGCAACAACCAACTCAGCTAGGCATACTTGACGTTCAATAGTCCCACCCTGCCTTTGTATGCATATTCCGACCTGTTAATATACCAGCCAACTCAGGAACCAACAAACCGGTGGTGAAACAGAGGCGAGCTAATTAAGAGGATGAAATGAAAGAAAGGATTCTAGGCTCAAAGGAAGGATTATGGTAAACATGTGGGATTAAAGGAAGGACTGAGGGCTTGATGGAATAGAATATTTAAACATGTATGGCTAATTTAAAGAAAGGATTGTGTGAAACAGGTGGATAATTATAAAGAAGGATTGTGTGGGCTCCTTAGAATATTTAAAGAGATGCTGATATAAAGGAATTAAACAGCCGGGATAATTAACAAGGAAGGCTTCATAGAATATGTAAAGAGATGCTGCTAATTATAAGGAAGTAAACGGTCAGGATAATTAAGAAGGAAGGATTTGTGGGATCGATTAGCAACGATGTAAACATGCTCTCAAATATAAATTTAAAGGAGTGTTTGCTTTGGAGTAAGAGTGTATGGACGTGACCAAAGAATCCTATTTTTTAATGTTCATTACTTCTATATTTGTATATGAATGCATGCATTCTTTTAAGATCTGCGTGTTTAAGAGCTTAAATTTATGATTGTGCTTGCCCATTTGAAATGTCAATTAATACTTACAAGTCCATGAAAATTGATACACGTGAAGCGATGTGCTAGAGTATGATGTCAACTCATTGTCATTGTCGTGTGATTAATCACGTTCATCATAAAGAGATGGACAAACGTGACGACCATTGACGATGGCGATGAAAAGTAGAATTAACAACAGCGATGGGTCTCTAGAAATGTACACGAATTTGTTTTTCCCGTTGCAATGCACGGACACATGTTGTATCGATGCTAACATCTTTCCCTAATAATAAAGCACGGATTGACTCCGTGGGTTCACCGTCACAATACGCTTCTTCCCGTGAGTTTACGCCTTTCGTCCCGCATAGGTAATTTTCTATATACACGAGGTGGTACTAATTTGAGAACACATATATATAATACAACGCACCGTTCTGGCCTCATATACTTCGGTCGTACATCAACCCGTCCGTCAAAAATAATTTTTGGACCAAGCAGCCGCACAACTGGGCTTTTCTAGAGACTTCAAAGATTAACTGGGCCGTGTAGCTGCGTTGTTGGGTCTTCTCTTAAGGCCCGTCAGCCACACGAATAGGCTACAAAAAATAGGTTACAGTGGGAATCGAACTCAATACTTCTTTTGAGACGCTCGGAGGCAACAACCAACTCAGCTAGGCATACTTGACGTTCAATAGTCCCACCCTGCCTTTGTATGCATATTCCGACCTGTTAATATACCAGCCAACTCAGGAACCAACAAACCGGTGGTGAAACAGAGGCGAGCTAATTAAGAGGATGAAATGAAAGAAAGGATTCTAGGCTCAAAGGAAGGATTATGGTAAACATGTGGGATTAAAGGAAGGACTGAGGGCTTGATGGAATAGAATATTTAAACATGTATGGCTAATTTAAAGAAAGGATTGTGTGAAACAGGTGGATAATTATAAAGAAGGATTGTGTGGGCTCCTTAGAATATTTAAAGAGATGCTGATATAAAGGAATTAAACAGCCGGGATAATTAACAAGGAAGGCTTCATAGAATATGTAAAGAGATGCTGCTAATTATAAGGAAGTAAACGGTCAGGATAATTAAGAAGGAAGGATTTGTGGGATCGATTAGCAACGATGTAAACATGCTCTCAAATATAAATTTAAAGGAGTGTTTGCTTTGGAGTAAGAGTGTATGGACGTGACCAAAGACTCCTATTTTTTAATGTTCATTACTTCTATATTTGTATATGAATGCATGCATTCTTTTAAGATCTGCGTGTTTAAGAGCTTAAATTTATGATTGTGCTTGCCCATTTGAAATGTCAATTAATACTTACAAGTCCATGAAAATTGATACACGTGAAGCGATGTGCTAGAGTATGATGTCAACTCATTGTCATTGTCGTGTGATTAATCACGTTCATCATAAAGAGATGGACAAACGTGACGACCATTGACGATGGCGATGAAAAGTAGAATTAACAACAGCGATGGGTCTCTAGAAATGTACACGAATTTGTTTTTCCCGTTGCAATGCACGGACACATGTTGTATCGATGCTAACATCTTTCCCTAATAATAAAGCACGGATTGACTCCGTGGGTTCACCGTCACAATACGCTTCTTCCCGTGAGTTTACGCCTTTCGTCCCGCATAGGTAATTTTCTATATACACGAGGTGGTACTAATTTGAGAACACATATATATAATACAACGCACCGTTCTGGCCTCATATACTTCGGTCGTACATCAACCCGTCCGTCAAAAATAATTTTTGGACCAAGCAGCCGCACAACTGGGCTTTTCTAGAGACTTCAAAGATTAACTGGGCCGTGTAGCTGCGTTGTTGGGTCTTCTCTTAAGGCCCGTCAGCCACACGAATAGGCTACAAAAAATAGGTTACAGTGGGAATCGAACTCAATACTTCTTTTGAGACGCTCGGAGGCAACAACCAACTCAGCTAGGCATACTTGACGTTCAATAGTCCCACCCTGCCTTTGTATGCATATTCCGACCTGTTAATATACCAGCCAACTCAGGAACCAACAAACCGGTGGTGAAACAGAGGCGAGCTAATTAAGAGGATGAAATGAAAGAAAGGATTCTAGGCTCAAAGGAAGGATTATGGTAAACATGTGGGATTAAAGGAAGGACTGAGGGCTTGATGGAATAGAATATTTAAACATGTATGGCTAATTTAAAGAAAGGATTGTGTGAAACAGGTGGATAATTATAAAGAAGGATTGTGTGGGCTCCTTAGAATATTTAAAGAGATGCTGATATAAAGGAATTAAACAGCCGGGATAATTAACAAGGAAGGCTTCATAGAATATGTAAAGAGATGCTGCTAATTATAAGGAAGTAAACGGTCAGGATAATTAAGAAGGAAGGATTTGTGGGATCGATTAGCAACGATGTAAACATGCTCTCAAATATAAATTTAAAGGAGTGTTTGCTTTGGAGTAAGAGTGTATGGACGTGACCAAAGACTCCTATTTTTTAATGTTCATTACTTCTATATTTGTATATGAATGCATGCATTCTTTTAAGATCTGCGTGTTTAAGAGCTTAAATTTATGATTGTGCTTGCCCATTTGAAATGTCAATTAATACTTACAAGTCCATGAAAATTGATACACGTGAAGCGATGTGCTAGAGTATGATGTCAACTCATTGTCATTGTCGTGTGATTAATCACGTTCATCATAAAGAGATGGACAAACGTGACGACCATTGACGATGGCGATGAAAAGTAGAATTAACAACAGCGATGGGTCTCTAGAAATGTACACGAATTTGTTTTTCCCGTTGCAATGCACGGACACATGTTGTATCGATGCTAACATCTTTCCCTAATAATAAAGCACGGATTGACTCCGTGGGTTCACCGTCACAATACGCTTCTTCCCGTGAGTTTACGCCTTTCGTCCCGCATAGGTAATTTTCTATATACACGAGGTGGTACTAATTTGAGAACACATATATATAATACAACGCACCGTTCTGGCCTCATATACTTCGGTCGTACATCAACCCGTCCGTCAAAAATAATTTTTGGACCAAGCAGCCGCACAACTGGGCTTTTCTAGAGACTTCAAAGATTAACTGGGCCGTGTAGCTGCGTTGTTGGGTCTTCTCTTAAGGCCCGTCAGCCACACGAATAGGCTACAAAAAATAGGTTACAGTGGGAATCGAACTCAATACTTCTTTTGAGACGCTCGGAGGCAACAACCAACTCAGCTAGGCATACTTGACGTTCAATAGTCCCACCCTGCCTTTGTATGCATATTCCGACCTGTTAATATACCAGCCAACTCAGGAACCAACAAACCGGTGGTGAAACAGAGGCGAGCTAATTAAGAGGATGAAATGAAAGAAAGGATTCTAGGCTCAAAGGAAGGATTATGGTAAACATGTGGGATTAAAGGAAGGACTGAGGGCTTGATGGAATAGAATATTTAAACATGTATGGCTAATTTAAAGAAAGGATTGTGTGAAACAGGTGGATAATTATAAAGAAGGATTGTGTGGGCTCCTTAGAATATTTAAAGAGATGCTGATATAAAGGAATTAAACAGCCGGGATAATTAACAAGGAAGGCTTCATAGAATATGTAAAGAGATGCTGCTAATTATAAGGAAGTAAACGGTCAGGATAATTAAGAAGGAAGGATTTGTGGGATCGATTAGCAACGATGTAAACATGCTCTCAAATATAAATTTAAAGGAGTGTTTGCTTTGGAGTAAGAGTGTATGGACGTGACCAAAGACTCCTATTTTTTAATGTTCATTACTTCTATATTTGTATATGAATGCATGCATTCTTTTAAGATCTGCGTGTTTAAGAGCTTAAATTTATGATTGTGCTTGCCCATTTGAAATGTCAATTAATACTTACAAGTCCATGAAAATTGATACACGTGAAGCGATGTGCTAGAGTATGATGTCAACTCATTGTCATTGTCGTGTGATTAATCACGTTCATCATAAAGAGATGGACAAACGTGACGACCATTGACGATGGCGATGAAAAGTAGAATTAACAACAGCGATGGGTCTCTAGAAATGTACACGAATTTGTTTTTCCCGTTGCAATGCACGGACACATGTTGTATCGATGCTAACATCTTTCCCTAATAATAAAGCACGGATTGACTCCGTGGGTTCACCGTCACAATACGCTTCTTCCCGTGAGTTTACGCCTTTCGTCCCGCATAGGTAATTTTCTATATACACGAGGTGGTACTAATTTGAGAACACATATATATATAATACAACGCACCGTTCTGGCCTCATATACTTCGGTCGTACATCAACCCGTCCGTCAAAAATAATTTTTGGACCAAGCAGCCGCACAACTGGGCTTTTCTAGAGACTTCAAAGATTAACTGGGCCGTGTAGCTGCGTTGTTGGGTCTTCTCTTAAGGCCCGTCAGCCACACGAATAGGCTACAAAAAATAGGTTACAGTGGGAATCGAACTCAATACTTCTTTTGAGACGCTCGGAGGCAACAACCAACTCAGCTAGGCATACTTGACGTTCAATAGTCCCACCCTGCCTTTGTATGCATATTCCGACCTGTTAATATACCAGCCAACTCAGGAACCAACAAACCGGTGGTGAAACAGAGGCGAGCTAATTAAGAGGATGAAATGAAAGAAAGGATTCTAGGCTCAAAGGAAGGATTATGGTAAACATGTGGGATTAAAGGAAGGACTGAGGGCTTGATGGAATAGAATATTTAAACATGTATGGCTAATTTAAAGAAAGGATTGTGTGAAACAGGTGGATAATTATAAAGAAGGATTGTGTGGGCTCCTTAGAATATTTAAAGAGATGCTGATATAAAGGAATTAAACAGCCGGGATAATTAACAAGGAAGGCTTCATAGAATATGTAAAGAGATGCTGCTAATTATAAGGAAGTAAACGGTCAGGATAATTAAGAAGGAAGGATTTGTGGGATCGATTAGCAACGATGTAAACATGCTCTCAAATATAAATTTAAAGGAGTGTTTGCTTTGGAGTAAGAGTGTATGGACGTGACCAAAGACTCCTATTTTTTAATGTTCATTACTTCTATATTTGTATATGAATGCATGCATTCTTTTAAGATCTGCGTGTTTAAGAGCTTAAATTTATGATTGTGCTTGCCCATTTGAAATGTCAATTAATACTTACAAGTCCATGAAAATTGATACACGTGAAGCGATGTGCTAGAGTATGATGTCAACTCATTGTCATTGTCGTGTGATTAATCACGTTCATCATAAAGAGATGGACAAACGTGACGACCATTGACGATGGCGATGAAAAGTAGAATTAACAATAGCGATGGGTCTCTAGAAATGTACACGAATTTGTTTTTCCCGTTGCAATGCACGGACACATGTTGTATCGATGCTAACATCTTTCCCTAATAATAAAGCACGGATTGACTCCGTGGGTTCACCGTCACAATACGCTTCTTCCCGTGAGTTTACGCCTTTCGTCCCGCATAGGTAATTTTCTATATACACGAGGTGGTACTAATTTGAGAACACACATATATATAATACAACGCACCGTTCTGGCCTCATATACTTCGGTCGTACATCAACCCGTCCGTCAAAAATAATTTTTGGACCAAGCAGCCGCACAACTGGGCTTTTCTAGAGACTTCAAAGATTAACTGGGCCGTGTAGCTGCGTTGTTGGGTCTTCTCTTAAGGCCCGTCAGCCACACGAATAGGCTACAAAAAATAGGTTACAGTGGGAATCGAACTCAATACTTCTTTTGAGACGCTCGGAGGCAACAACCAACTCAGCTAGGCATACTTGACGTTCAATAGTCCCACCCTGCCTTTGTATGCATATTCCGACCTGTTAATATACCAGCCAACTCAGGAACCAACAAACCGGTGGTGAAACAGAGGCGAGCTAATTAAGAGGATGAAATGAAAGAAAGGATTCTAGGCTCAAAGGAAGGATTATGGTAAACATGTGGGATTAAAGGAAGGACTGAGGGCTTGATGGAATAGAATATTTAAACATGTATGGCTAATTTAAAGAAAGGATTGTGTGAAACAGGTGGATAATTATAAAGAAGGATTGTGTGGGCTCCTTAGAATATTTAAAGAGATGCTGATATAAAGGAATTAAACAGCCGGGATAATTAACAAGGAAGGCTTCATAGAATATGTAAAGAGATGCTGCTAATTATAAGGAAGTAAACGGTCAGGATAATTAAGAAGGAAGGATTTGTGGGATCGATTAGCAACGATGTAAACATGCTCTCAAATATAAATTTAAAGGAGTGTTTGCTTTGGAGTAAGAGTGTATGGACGTGACCAAAGACTCCTATTTTTTAATGTTCATTACTTCTATATTTGTATATGAATGCATGCATTCTTTTAAGATCTGCGTGTTTAAGAGCTTAAATTTATGATTGTGCTTGCCCATTTGAAATGTCAATTAATACTTACAAGTCCATGAAAATTGATACACGTGAAGCGATGTGCTAGAGTATGATGTCAACTCATTGTCATTGTCGTGTGATTAATCACGTTCATCATAAAGAGATGGACAAACGTGACGACCATTGACGATGGCGATGAAAAGTAGAATTAACAACAGCGATGGGTCTCTAGAAATGTACACGAATTTGTTTTTCCCGTTGCAATGCACGGACACATGTTGTATCGATGCTAACATCTTTCCCTAATAATAAAGCACGGATTGACTCCGTGGGTTCACCGTCACAATACGCTTCTTCCCGTGAGTTTACGCCTTTCGTCCCGCATAGGTAATTTTCTATATACACGAGGTGGTACTAATTTGAGAACACATATATATATAATACAACGCACCGTTCTGGCCTCATATACTTCGGTCGTACATCAACCCGTCCGTCAAAAATAATTTTTGGACCAAGCAGCCGCACAACTGGGCTTTTCTAGAGACTTCAAAGATTAACTGGGCCGTGTAGCTGCGTTGTTGGGTCTTCTCTTAAGGCCCGTCAGCCACACGAATAGGCTACAAAAAATAGGTTACAGTGGGAATCGAACTCAATACTTCTTTTGAGACGCTCGGAGGCAACAACCAACTCAGCTAGGCATACTTGACGTTCAATAGTCCCACCCTGCCGTTGTATGCATATTCCGACCTGTTAATATACCAGCCAACTCAGGAACCAACAAACCGGTGGTGAAACAGAGGCGAGCTAATTAAGAGGATGAAATGAAAGAAAGGATTCTAGGCTCAAAGGAAGGATTATGGTAAACATGTGGGATTAAAGGAAGGACTGAGGGCTTGATGGAATAGAATATTTAAACATGTATGGCTAATTTAAAGAAAGGATTGTGTGAAACAGGTGGATAATTATAAAGAAGGATTGTGTGGGCTCCTTAGAATATTTAAAGAGATGCTGATATAAAGGAATTAAACAGCCGGGATAATTAACAAGGAAGGCTTCATAGAATATGTAAAGAGATGCTGCTAATTATAAGGAAGTAAACGGTCAGGATAATTAAGAAGGAAGGATTTGTGGGATCGATTAGCAACGATGTAAACATGCTCTCAAATATAAATTTAAAGGAGTGTTTGCTTTGGAGTAAGAGTGTATGGACGTGACCAAAGACTCCTATTTTTTAATGTTCATTACTTCTATATTTGTATATGAATGCATGCATTCTTTTAAGATCTGCGTGTTAAATTTATGATTGTGCTTGCCCATTTGAAATGTCAATTAATACTTACAAGTCCATGAAAATTGATACATGTGAAGCGATGTGCTAGAGTATGATGTCAACTCATTGTCATTGTCGTGTGATTAATCACGTTCATCATAAATAGATGGACAAACGTGACGACCATTGACGATGGCGATGAAAAGTAGAATTAACAACAGCGATGGATCTCTAGAAATGTACACGAATTTGTTTTTCCCGTTGCAATGCACGGACACATGTTGTATCGGTGCTAACAACAAATTTCGTCCAAAATTCATCTTATCAATCTTGACAAGCTCAATAATAAAAGCAAATCTCTTATACTACTATTGAGTCAACCAAAGTCAATGAGCCATGAGGTATATCCATTATATTCTTCCATAAATAATATTAATATGTCCATCAACCATGTCATCTCATTGTTTATGCTTTTAATTAATATTAATTTTATTTGTAGAGATAAATCGGTACATCTTCTCCTTAAAAGCCGATAACATATGTATCATCCTTTCACAATAGAAATACCTGTTTTTAGGACCTCTAGAGCTTGCGACCTACTATTTTTGTTTTCTAGATTTGTGTGTGCAAAATGCCAGGATTTCAGCATTATTATTTTATATTTTGTTATTATTCTATGACAACGGCATGGGCCGGTAACAATTGCCAGTCACCCGGCCACCTAGCACATGCCAACACCAACTATGCAACCATCATGGAATATATTTCAAGATGATATGCCGGCTCAGTCTCTCGGAGGTGCTCATAGGGGTAGGGTGTGCGTGTGTGCGTTCATAGGGATGAGTGTATGCGCGTGTATATGAGCGCTTGTGTCTGTACTGTGTTAAAAAAAATGATTCCATTAAAAAAAATCCAAAAACTATTCTCAAATTTTACATGAAAAAACCCTTCTAAAAATAAATAAAAAATTATGTTCACCGAGGATGTATTCCACACATCACAACACTTTCATCAGATGAAAGTGCCGAGCTGAAGTAGGTCCAGACAAATGATAAGGATGGCTTATTCACGTCCAAATTACATGGCCCAAAAAGCGATGATCAGTGTAACCTTATTTTTTACGCTTGCCAAAATTAGATATAAGAAGTGTTGTATAAACGCAAACGGTGTACTTTTTAACTTTTTTTTCGCCCGTTGCAACGCACGGGCATTTGTACTAGTAATAAAAAAAAGGGAAACTACAACCCAGAATTGGAATGAGTACAATCTCGCTTATCTCAGCAAATCAAAGATATAACTAAACGAAAAGATCATCAAGGCTTGGTCTCAGTAAGTCCATCACCAAAACATTGTAATCACCCTCTGTACACCAAACCACTTGACGTTTGGAATCCCATCTGCAGGGAATGTTGGTTGATTCCTTTGTCAACAAACAAGATACTGGAGTAAGCAAGAGCAAGGAAGTTAAAAGAAAACTCATATATTACTTCCTCCTAGAAGTATTCTGTATAAAATTGACTCGTACAAAAATTGTAGATGCTTTGCCTTAGATGGGATTGCCTAGCTAGATAGCATTGGTCCTCCATGGATCCGTGGTGAGACCCA
The DNA here is from genome assembly GCA_039707655.1 of Elymus sibiricus. NCBI lineage: Eukaryota > Viridiplantae > Streptophyta > Magnoliopsida > Poales > Poaceae > Elymus > Elymus sibiricus. The sequence continues at coordinate 443,448,625 of CM077668.1, forward strand.
GCCGTGGAGGAAAACGAGGAGAAGGCCGGGGTGAGCTCCTCCATGGATCCGGCAGCAACCACCGTGGCCACCTCGCTGGCATCGTTGGTGGTGGCCGGGGAAGCTACGTCGGCTGTGGCCACGGCCAGATCCGTAGAGCACGGCGACGGAAGGTTGGGGAGGGAGAAGAATGGCGATGGTGAAGGTCCCCCTCCGTCGATCTAACGACGTGGACGGATCCATCCTGGAGGAGATCGATAGAGGTTGAGAGACGGCGACATGGAGGTGAGGGCTGGCCGGTGGCGATGGAGAGGAGGGCGTCGGTGGCGACCATGGCTGAATCGAGGAGAAGGGGACGCGACCGTGACGTCTTGAGGAGGAGGACGGCGAGGATTGGGGTGCGGCGGCGGCTGCGGCTGGAGACGGGAGACGGGAGACGAGGTAGGGCTAGCGAGGGATTGAGGGAGGGAGTGTGCGGGCATTTTTCTCTGGTTTTTGTCCATCGGTTCTGTCATTCTATGTGCGACGATAAAACCAGTGGTACGGGGGTGGTGGCAGCACTACCGGACTGGAGTCCTACGCCGACGGCCGGCCCCCGTCGGCATAGGCCCATATGCCGTCGGCATAGGCCTATGCCGACGGGGGCCGTCGGCATAGCTCCGTCGGCAACGTGTACGTCGGCGTATCTGGCCACGGCCGTCGGCATAGCGGTCTATGCCGACGGCTTCCGTACAGCCGTCGGCATAGATTCACCGTCGGCAAACTTTTACATATGACGGCGGCTGACGGCGCCGTCGTCAAATTTTACCCAACCAAAGGCCGCCACATGGCACCTATATGCCGACGGCCTGGCCGTCGGCATATAGGTGCCACGTGGCGGCCGCTGGTGCGTCCTGGCGCACGGTTATGCTGACGGCCTGGCCGTCATCTATGGCGACGGCCTAGCCGTCGGCATACCTGTGTGCCAGGACGCACCAGTGGGCGCCACATGTCACCTATGCCGACGGTCTAGCGGTCGGCATCGATATAAACTATGCCGACGGCCTGGCCGTCGGCATAGGTGACACGTGGCGCCCACTGGTAGCACGGCCCACCCCTATGCCGACGGCCTAACCATCGGCATAGCTCCTGTCTATTTTTTTTTGTATTTTTTGTTTGAATTCAATTCAAATACACAGCACATATATTTAAATACACATGCACAGCACATATATATCACACAACAACATCATTATTACCACAAGATAATAGAGAACATCATCACAACATAAGTCAAATCATCACAACATAAGTCGAATCATCACAACATAAGCATCTACGCCAACATAATAGAGAAGCATAAAAGATAGAAGTCACCACCACCACCACCACCCAGAGGCTTAAGCGCCAGGACATCCACCACCACCGCCAAGTTCGTCACCGCCAAGACCGCCAAAGCCCAGGTCGTCACTGCTACCGGCACCGCTACCGCCAAGACCACCACCGCCACCTCCTCGGTGGATCGGAGTGATCGGGCTCCGTGACTCGGGAGTGATGCCATCATTGGCACCACCACCAACGGATGATCCACCGGTTCCCTGGATGTTTGAAAAGAGATGTTAAGGGGATATATGATTGTGTTGAATAAACGATAAGTAGTGGTTGAATAGTTTGGGGATGTACTAACCGGAGTCCAACTATGTTGTGCCAGAAATTCTTCAAACGTAGGCAGCACTGGTTGTGGTCCAGCAGGTGGTGGTGGTGGTTCCATTACAGGAACCGTGCCGGCCGCCATGGAGTCAAAAACGAGCTGCATGTTAGTTGACCAAGCAAACACGAAAGTCAGAAGAAATGAAAGTGCAAATATGAAAGTGAAATGAAAGGGGCTAAACTAACCTTCATCATGCGACTGTTGTGGTCCGTGACTGCTGCACTCTCGCGTTCCACGCCATGACCTCCTGACGTGTGTACTCCATGTAGGCCTACAATATGACATGATGAAACTCATAAAACATCTCAATGCAGAAAATAAAGTGAGAAAAAAGGAAGATAAGAGGGAAAATACTTACAGAGTGCTGCTGGGCTAGGAGGGACTGTGAGTGTGCACTGGTCGTGCTCGGGCGCGGGTTGGTAGCTCGGAGCCGTGTGTAGGAGACAGAAGGAGTGACCACAGCATCCAGAACCGCCTGCCGACCATGACCCTTCGGCCCTATGCCGACCACTGCCCTGTCGTCCGTAGCCTCTTTTAAGGGGTCAGGTGTGTCAGGATGTAACCTCAGATACTCCTCCTTGTTGGCCTTCAGGTTCTTCTCGGTCTTGCCGTAGTACTTGCCCTTGCCATCCTTGGGCTTATTCTGCATATGGGCGAGCTCCCATGCCTCCATGTCTGAGAGCGGCCGCTTCAATTTCTCCTCCTGCACCACCAAACAGAGGTTAGTCATACATAAGAAAGTGACGGTAAATAGAAGAAGAAGAATGTTTCATGTATATAGATATACCTGAACTTTCTTGTGGCTCCAGTGGTTCCGGTTTCCTTGACCATGTGTTCCGTCGGTCCCTCGATTAGCCCAGTTTTTTATGCTCTTAGCAGCCCACTCTTCATCCTGACCGAGCCACAGATCCACCAATGCCTCCCATCCATCAGTTTTTCCATAACACCAAGCAGGACACACCTACATAATGAAAGCATAATGGCATGTCAACACGAAACAATGAAATTTACCACAAACGTCGGAATGAAAAGTTTGTTATACTTACCATCAAGTACTCCTCCCTCCTCAAGGTAAGCTTCTGCCTCCGCGCGTCTTCCTTAGTCATCTTCTGGCCAAGAGCGTCGTGAAAATATTGCGAGATGGACACCCAGCGCACCTCGTACTGCATCTGGCGGGCCTTCTTCCTCGCAGCCCGCACCAAGAACTCGTCGGCAGTGGACTTGTGCTCCTTAAGAACTCGATAGTATTTCTACAGTCATTCATAAAACCAGAATGGAAGAAGCCATGAGTTAAACCATTCGATGATAAACTACGAACGAAACTCAAGACTCGTGCTTTTGAAGAGAACTTACCCAAAAATTTGTTATCACGGCCTCAACATATGTATCATGGTCCGGGTGGGGGGCCGCTTCGTAGTGGTCCCAGCTCGTGGCCAAAACCAGGCGCTCCGGGTGCCTGACTGGCTCCGGAGCGAACAGCCCCGGCCAATGTTCCTTCAGCAAGACAGTGATGATGCCGTTTGGAAGACGGCCCCCTCGAGGAACTATCCAGTTGCTGCAAAAGATAGAAAATATGAGCATGTTTACAATCAAAAGAATGACAATATGAGCATGTGTACAATCAAAAGAATGAAAATATGAGCATGTGTACAAGCAAAAGAATTAAAATATGATTAAGGGGCACTTACTCTTTCCCCGTTGGCTCAATGAGCCACTTCTGCTCCTCGGTAGCAGGAAGGCGGGGGAGTTTTGCAGTACCACGCAGCCACCCCTTCTTGTTGCCAACCCCCTCCCCGCCACCACCATCCTCCCCGCCACCACCATCCTCCTCGCCTGCCTCCTCCTCCTCCTCCTCCTCCTCCTTCCCCTCCCCAACCTCCTCCTCCTCCTCCTCAACCTCCTCGCGAACCTCCTCCTCCTCCTCCTCCTCGGTAGAGGGTACCTCACTAGAGGAGGGTACCTCACTAGAGGAGGGCCTCGAAGATGACACCCCTAAGTCGGTGAGGAAGCGCTGTTTCTGGCCCTGACCCCGTGCTCCTCTAGGGGCTCTCCCCCCACCCCCTCCTCCTCTAGGGGCACCTCTCCCTCGACCTCCCTGTGAGGAGTCATCCTCAAGTAGTCGGGGGGGGGGGGGGGGAACAGTACGGGGTCGACCACTCCGACTAGCCATCGTGGTGAGTTTGGTTAGGAAACCCGTGCCATCGGCCTTCCCCTTGCCCATGCTTAGCAAACCTGCATTGAAAAGAGAATAAACAATTAGTATATTAATAATGAAGAAAAAAGCATAATAATAAGGAATAAAAAAGCACATTAATAAATAAGCATAAAAAGGCATATGAATAAACCATAGAAAAAAAGACATGAAACGTACATCTGCTAGAACCCATACGAATCATCACTGTTGTAACCGATTCCTCGACCGGTCTCATCATCACTATCATGCATATCATCTTCGTTGTCTGACGGAGGTGGAGGCTCTTCCTCGTCGTCAGCGTCTTCATTTTACTTTTCTAGCATAAGTATGTCTTTTTCATTAACAATGGTCTCACCATCATTCCATGCATCGTCATCGTTTGGATCCACATCATCATCACCCAAGGCGTCAGCATCATCGTTTCTGAGCACATCTTCATCAGGTTGCTCTTGATAGAACACTCCCTCATATGTCATGGTGTTAATGTTGTAGTAATCGTCATCGTTCGGGTCAGGTAGCTTACCATGTGGCGACACCTTGAACACAACTTCCCAACCCTTTAGGTACTCTTTCTGGCATGGGTAAGGCAGATAATAAACTTGTGTGGCTTGGGTAGCCGCAATAAAGAGATCGGCTCCGGCATAGACGGTTGATGGTTTAACTTCGACGAAACCAACGGAAGGCGTATGTCTCAGCCCCTCTACTGGGTCGAACCATCGGCATTTGAACACAGGGAGACTTAGGGTTTCGTGCCCACGGCTGAATGTAAGCTCGTATATTTTTCCCACCCTTCCGTAGTAGTCAACTGCATTTTGACTTGGGGTGTACACTCCAGTATTTATAGTTTTGGGATCAGGCCGGCTGTTCTGGTGCTCCTCTGTATGGAAGAGATACCCATTCACATCATACTTTTCACATGTCAAATCGTCATCCATAGATATGTTCCGATCTTTTCCCTACAAGTTTAATTGAAATTGTTGGGTGCATTAGTTCGGTTAACTAATAAATGTTGAACTAGGTATTTAATAGGGGAATGTGAAAAATTACTTTTGCCATGAACCAAGCAACAAAATTTTTCCTTCCAGGGTTTCCATGACGGAGAAGAGTAAGTGCCTCCGCCTCAGTAGGAGGAATCATTCCCGTCCACTCCTCATCAACGAATTGACTAAAAGAAGAAAAGCGGTGTTAGACCGAGACTAAGTGAACATAGAACATGATGTTGTGCAAGACATAAAGGAATGGTGTAGTGGTATTACCTCATCCACTCATCCTCAACTTCCTTGATGTTGTGCAAGACATAGAACATGATGTCCTCCCACTCTTGTTCTGGCATGTTATAAGATTTCAAGCCCCCAGCCCTGCCACCTTGCCCGCTGAATAGATGGAGCTTGGGTTTATACTTGGGCTCTTCTATATTGTATCGAGGCACCTTATTATGCAGAGTGGGAACGTGGTCTGGATAGTACGATGTCCTGAGGTCTGACACCTCCTCTAGGATAACTGCCTCAGCTATAGAAGCTTCAATCTTAGCTTTGTTTCCACATTTGTGTCGGAGATGCTTGTTCTGTCTCTCAGGGACGTACTGCCAACGATTCTGCACAGGGCCCCCCAACAATACCTCGTTCACGAGGTGCAAAATGAGATGTGTCATCGGAGTAAAGAAGCTTGGCGGAAAGATCTTCTCGAGCTTGCATATCAACTCCGGTGCCTTCTTATGCAATTTTCTAATCACCTCGGGACATACTTCTTTAGCACAGAGCGTGCGGAAGAAATGGCTTAGCTCCGCAAGCACTCGCCAGACACGCTCGGGGACATAGCCTCGAACCATCACCGGCATTATCCGCTCAATCCATACATGATAGTCATGACTCTTGAGCCCGGTCACTTTGCCCGTTGAAAGATTGACTCCCTTACTTATATTCGATGCATAACCATCATTGAACTTCACGATGTGTTTGAGCCACTTCAATACCTCCATCTTTTCTGGCTTTTTAAGGACGAAGTCAGCATCTGGCTTGAACCAGTTTCTTCGACCGCCTGTGGGAGGCCGCATGTTTAGACGTGGTCTATCCCAAATTTTCTGTTGATCGGCTCTAGCATTAACGTTATCCTTCGTCTTATCAGGAATGTTGAGGATCGTGCGGAAAAGGGACTCTGCGACATTCTTTTCGGTGTGCATCACATCAATGTTGTAAGGAAGTTAGAGGTCCTTGAAATAGGGAAGCTTCGTGAAGGGGGTAATGTGAGTCCAGTTGTGCGTCTCACCATATCCCTCGAAGCCTTTGACTTTGCCTTTGCCTTTGCCTTGGCCTTGGGCTTCGCCTTCTCCTTTGGCTTTGCCTTTGCCTTCGCCTTCGCCTTTAGGCTTGAGAGCTTTTAGCTGAGCAAGAACATCTGCCCCTGAAAACGTTGGAATCTCGTTTACTTCATGGACAACCCGGCCTTTCGTGAAGTTCTTCTTGTCTTCCCTGTCTGGATGGTCTGGAGGGAGGAACTGTCGATGTAGGTCAAAGGCTACATACTTTCCACCCTTCTTCAGCCAAATGAAACGTAGAGCCTGCATGCACACTGGGCATGGCATCTTCCCACTTATACACCATCCGCAGAATAGGGCATAGCTGGGAAAGTCATGCATGCAATACTGCAACCAAACTTTCATCAAGAAATTTCTCTGCAGATCTCGGTCGTATGTCAACCTCGGGAAGTACCAAGAATGGTGCAAATCATCCACCAGCGGCTGCATAAACACACCCAAATTCTTCCCCGGGTATTCAGGCCCTGGAATGATGAGCGACAAGAACATGGTCTTGCGTTGCATTAGGGCACCGGGAGGGAGATTGAGCGGAATAACAAACATGGGCCAGCAGTTGTATGGATTGGACGACATACCATATGGATTGAACCCATCACATGATATGGCAATTCTGACATTCCCAGCCTCGGCTGCTTCCTCGGGGTATTCTTATCGAACGACTTCCATGCTTTGCCTTCCGATGGATGTACGATTTTATTTGGATGGTACCTTCTACCTAGGGATGGCAATGGGGCCCCATACCCGCCAAACCCATGGGGATTTCATCTATTAGGGGGTGGGGATGGGAGAAAAACTTCCCCATGGGGATATTTACTAAACTAATTTATTCCCCATAGGGTACAACGGGGATGGGGATGATATTCTATTCCCCAGACCCAATACCCATCGGGGACCTGCTTTTTAACTATGACATTGCGGTCAACCTTAAAATATTCACAAACAAACTTGTGAAAACAAAAAAACTCTGAAGAAAACCTTAAACCTAACCCACGTCCTCACCTCAGCCGCCACCATGACCAAGAAGTCAGTACGACCTAGATCGATATTAGCAGAACACGGACAACACCATTTATATTTGTTGATTATAGTATGTCATATTATGTATATGAGCATTTGTTTATGAGGATGGGGCCCCTAATGGGGCCCCGTTCCCTAGTGGGGCATGGGTATGGGGAAATTTCATCCCCAGTCATGTAAACGGGGATGGGGATGGGATGATGGGGAATAGATGGGGATGGGGATGTTCTAGGTATACCCATAGGGGATTGTCCCCATTGCCATCCCTACTTCTACCTTCCTTGTGCCACTTCATCATTTTGGCAGACTCCTCCGTGATGAAAAGGCGCTGCAGTCTTTCTATGAAATGGAGATACCGAAGAACCTTTGCAGGGATGTCTAGCTGCCTCTTCTCACCATCCTCACCGACCACCTCAAGGTACCGAGAGGAGCCGCACTCCCTACAGTACTTGTCATCCGCATACTCGTGCCTAAACAAAAGGCAATTCTTCGAACAAACATGTATTTTCTCATAATCTATAGAGAGTGCCTTCATGAGTTTCTTCGTGGCGTACATGCTTTTCGGTAGTTCATGACCCTCAGGGAGGCTGTTAGCCCATACTCCCAGAAATGCTTCGAAGCAAGCTCGGCTACAGCCGTACTCAGCCTTGACTGCCATCAATTGCGAGATAGCATCCAGCTGAGAGAGTTTGGCACCCGCATAAAGAGGTTTCTTTGACGAGGCCAAGATCTCCAAGAAGGCCTTTGCGGTTGCTTTCGTCTCCTCCGGTTCATTCTCTGAAGGTGTCGCATGTGCCGTCTCTTCAACAATGACATCATCTAGCATGTCTCTGACCCCGTCGTCCGCATAACCACCGATGCGTTGTCGCATCACCTCCTCTCTACCACGGTCCCGCTCGGCAAAGTTTATCGGCATGTTAAAGTTTGGCATATATCCGTGCGTGCGAAGGTGCTCAGTCATTTGCTCCTTATCTCTACGGAGACGTCTGCCACATTTCGCACAGGGGCATTGTGGGATAATTCTCAGTGGACGACGGAATATCTCCTTCAAAAACACATCGGTTTTCGCAACCCACTCTGTTGTTACTCGATTCCGATGGATAAAACCACTGTACATCCACTGATTATCTACCATCCTCTGCTTTATTGGGAGCCACACAACAAAATTAAGGATTCATTTAAATTAATCACATCAAATTTTTATTTTCTACCGCATTGACGGCATTGAATCCACCTACATCTCTAATAGGTAAAGATGGGTCCTAATCCCACCCGAGGATGTGTAGATTGAGTACGTTCTCCATGCTCTACCCCGTTCCGAGACAAAATTTCGGCAGCACCTCCCCGCTGTTCTCTAGATACACGTCTCGGCAAATAGCCGAGAGAATGTGCTCCGGAGAACAACAAGGAGGCGCCGCCGAAATCCTGTCTCGGAATGGGGTAGAGCATGGAAAACGTACCCAATCTACACATCCTCGGGCTGTCCATGGAAAACGCTGGACAATCCGAAAGAGTTGCGGTGATAAATATGCAATTGAATGCATATTTATCGATGCAACCCTTTCGGACGGGAGACGCCTAGGTTACGCGACTTGACGAGATAATGAAATCTAGTGACATGATTAAAAGAGCGTAGGAGGTGAAGGTGACTGTAGAGAAAGTAGAGAAATTAGTGACCCTCGGCTGTAGAGAAAGTAGTCGAACAGCGGCGGGATCACGGACCAACAACTTCGACGACGATGACTCCAAAGAGATGCAACACCACAAAGCCTGTAAATTTTACCGACAAAACAACTTAGATCATCACATCAAATTGCAAGATATGCTTCATAGAATTATTTACTAGATGAGCAATACAAAATAAATTCATCCACTTAAAGTTCCACATTCAAAGTATTAGAAATGTTAAATCCTAATGAACAAGTTACCATTTTTTCTCAAATATCTATTTTTTAGCAAGACCATCAAGTGTCAAAAAATATTTCATCATTATTTTGTAGCAAGACCATCATGAACAAAAAACCACTCATCATGATCTTAATTTGACATTATTTTCATCTCATCAAGTTGACACTATTAAATCATTAACAAAACAATCTATCTAACTATCATCTATCTATCAATCATCTATCTAACTACCATCTATCTATCTAACTATCAAATTAAGCACACTACTATCCTCTACAAAATCATGAAAAAAAAACAGAAAAAATATGCCTAAGGGAGGGGAAGGAGGGAGGAGGCCGTACCGAACGGGGAGCGGCCGGAGGACCGCAGGGGGGCGGGGGAGGTGGTGATGGAGGCGGTGTCGGAGGGGTCGGGCCAGCGACGAAGCAGCCGGCGACGGAGGGCCGGCGACGGAGGCGGCCGATGCCGAAGGGGCGCGCGGAGGGCCGGCCACGGAGGTGCCCGACGCCGGAGGGGGCGCGCGGGAGGCGGAGCGCGGCCGCCGCTAGTGGCCTCGCTGCGGCGCGCGGCGGGACAAAGAGGGTGGCGGCGGTGCGAGGGTGGCGACGGCGGAGGGTGGCCTCGAGCCGGAGCAGGCATGGGCGGCCGTGGCGGTAGAGCCGGAGCGGGCGTGGGCGGCCGACGCCGGAGGGGACGCGCGTAGGCGGCCGCGGCGGTGGTGGTGGCGACGGCGGCGCGCGCGGAGAGGGTGGCGGTGGCGGTTGCGCGCCGGCTGGGGTCGAGAGAGAGAGAGAGATTGGGGATCGGGTCAGACAGAGAGAATGAGTGGAGGAGGAGGCCCGCGAGTGGATAAGGGGGACCTAGCCGTCGGCATAGTGTGGGTGTCACGTGTCCATCTATGCCGACGGCTTAGCCGTCGGCATAGATGCTTACCATTTTCATTATTCCCAGTATTTATTTTGCTTTTGTATTGCACATACATACATGATATACATGTGTATGGGTGTTAAAAAAACAAACTTACTACATTCTACCCATCTGCATATATACATTTCTGACCGGGAAAGATTCCCTCCGTGTCGACCCACTCCATGTTACGGCGGGAGCGACGTCCGTGAGGGGGGTCACACTCCGGAGCCGCGTGCCGGGTGCTTGCACCTGCCACCACACTTCCATACATGTAAGAGGGCCCTGCGCAAGATCTGGCGGCATTGCTACCCCCCCAAGTCCCCCGTCCCGCCTAACCCTGGCCCAGTTGACCCGCGGATCTAGCCCTTTGACTTTCGCCGGACGAGCTTTGACCGATGAACCTTTTCAACTCGTTGTGATAGGTCAGCCCATAGGGACACTTCGGATCAAGGTCCGGGCCCAACCCACCGCAAGATTCCCTCCGTGTCGACCCGACGTGGCCGTTTCCCCCCTCCAGGTTACGGCGGCAGCGACGTCCGTGAGAGGGGTCACACTCCGGAGCCGCGTGCAAGGTGCTTGCACCTGCCACCACACTTCCATACGTGTAAGAGGGCCCAGCACAAGATCTGGCGGCATTGCTACCCCCCCCCCCAAGTCCCCCGTCCCGCCTAACCCTGGCCGAGTTGACCCGCGGATCTAGCCCTTTGACTTTCGCCGGATGGGCTTTGACCGATGAACCTTTTCAACTGGTTGTGTTAGGTCAGCCCATACGAACACTTCGGATCAAGGTCCGGGCCCAACCCACCGCAAGACTCCCTCCGTGTCGACCCGACATGGCCGTTTCCCCCCTCCAGGTGACGGCGGTAGCGACGTCCGTGAGGGGGGTCACACTCCGGAGCCCCGTGCCGGGTGCTTGCACCTGCCACCACACTTCCATACGTGTAAGAGGGCCCAGCGCAAGATCTGGCGGCATTGCTACCCCCCCCCCAAGTCCCCCGTCCCGCCTAACCCTGGCCTAGTTGACCCGCGGATCTAGTCCTGTGACTTTCGCCGGACGGGCTTTGACCGATGAACCTTTTCAACTGGTTGTGATAGGTCAGCCCATAGGGACACTTCGGATCAAGGTCCGGGCCCAACCCACCGCAAGATTCCCTCCGTGTCGACCCGACGTGGCCGTTTCTCCCCTCCAGGTGATGGCGGCAGCGACGTCCGTGAGGGGGGTCACACTCCGGAGCCGCGTGCCGGGTGCTTGCACCTGCCACCACACTTCCATACGTGTAAGAGGGCCCTGCGCAAGATCTGGCTGCAATGCTACCCCCCCCAAGTCCCCCGTCCCGCCTAACCCTGGCCCAGTTGACCCGCGGATCTAGCCCTTTGACTTTCGCCGGACGGGCTTTGACCGATGAACCTTTTCAACTGGTTGTGATAGGTCAGCCCATAGGGACACTTCGAATCAAGGTCCGGGCCCAACCCACCGCAAGATTCCCTCCGTGTCGACCCGACGTGGCCGTATCCCCCCTCCAGGTGACAGCGGCAGCGACGTCTGTGAGAGGGGTCACACTCCGGAGCCGCGTGCCGGGTGCTTGCACCTGCCACCGCACTTCCATATGTGTAAGAGGGCCCAGCGCAAGATCTGGCGGCATTGCTACCACCCCCCCCCCCCCCAAGTCCCCCGTCCCGCCTAACCCTGGCCTAGTTGACCCGCGGATCTAGCCCTTTTACTTTCGCCGGATGGGCTTTGACCGATGAACCTTTTCAACTGGTTGTGTTAGGTCAGCCCATACGGACACTTCGGATCAAGGTCCGGGCCCAACCCACCGCAAGACTCCCTCCGTGTCGACCCGACGTGGCCGTTTCCCCCCTCCAGGTGACGGCGGCAGCGACGTCCGTGAGGGGGGTCACACTCCGGAGCCCCGTGCCGGCTGCTTGCACCTGCCACCACACTTCCATACGTGTAAGAGGGCCCAGCGCAAGATCTGGCGGCATTGCTACCCCCCCAAGTCCCCCGTCCCGCCTAATTGACCCGCGGATCTAGCCCTTTGACTTTCGCGGGACGGGGTTTGACCGGTGGACCTATTCAACTGGTTGTGATAGGTCAGACCGTAGGGACACTTCCATACACAATCTGATGGATGTAGATATAAAATTTGTCTCGTTTGACAAAGAATGAAAAAAAATACAAAAAAGTCAAAACAGGAGGGTGTTCTGTGTAAATCTGAAGCAAACATGATTTAAGTTTGTTCAAATTAGAGAACATATTATAGCAACAGAATCCTTTCAAGATTCTTATAAAAAACATTTAAAACTTGTCAAAATAGATGCAATTATCAATTGTTTATGATTTTAATAAAGTATAGGGACCATTACTAACAGAAGTCCCCTCAATGCAAAAGTACATGAGGTCACATTACTAACATACTCGAAAACAAATACAAACTACATATTCATAATCTATGGAAAATTCTACGTCAGATCGATATAAAATTTACATATGTTTATGTTTAGATAAGTCAGATTTAAGTTAATCAAATGTTAATTTCAAAAAAATAAAAATGATAAAAAATTTAAAAAACAGATAATATCTATGCCGAGGGCTAGGCTGTCTGCATAGATGTCGCCCCAGGAGCTACCAGATGCCGACACGTGGCCAGGCTATGCCGACGGCCGCCGTCAGTGCCGTCGGCATACATTTGACGGCGTCAACCCGCCGTCTACCACCGGGCCGCCGGGCCCACGTGTATGCCGACGGCGAGTCTATGCCGACGGCCACCGTAGGCATATCTCGACCTATGCCGACGGGGGCTGTAGGCATAGCTCGACATATGCCGACGGCTTTTCTACCCCGACGGTTTCCCGTCGGCTGTCGGCATAGCTCGATCTATGCCAACGGGGGCCGTCGGCATAGATTAGGCCGTCGGGACAGATGTTCATTCCGGTAGTGCAGGTGGGAGGAAATAAAACCGGATGAAAATAAAACCGGAGTACCAGGCTACCAACTGCTCCATTAGGAGTAGAGATAACCCAAATCATCAGTGAGTATTATACTCACAATTTGACATGCATCTATGATCTTCTATTAAATTGAGAAAATTAATATACAATCCCAGTTCAATCTGAGTTCTAGATTCCTCACGAAATACATTCAGTTTCTACATCTGGAAATTCACTTCAGGCTGCAGCTGTTCAGCTACTGTCTGCCTCCTCTAGCGTTGCACTGCAGGCCGCGTCACACTTGCTATGTGTTGGTCGCCCTTCATCCGCAACTGCTCGCGCTCCCGCAGCGGCCGCCACCCTGATGACGTGATGTAGACACGCGCTGGTCGCGGCCAACACATAGCCAGCGGCTCTGCCTCTTGCGGTGACGCAGGCGGCGGCGGCAGCGGCAGTCGCACTCCTGCGCTGGTGTGGCAAAGGCGGCGGTTGCCCTCTCACCTGCAGCGGAGCTAAGGTTACGGTCATGGCGACGGCGAGCGCAGGCGATGCCGAGCGAACGTCGACGGGGATAAACTGAACTAGGCCGTATCTCTTCTGGGCTGATGGTTGTGCACTGCTTCCTAGCTACGATTTCCCTGATTTGCACTTGCTGCCGTCGGATGGCTTGCGAACGGTAGATACGAGAAGGATGTCCCACGGCAGTAGTTTGTATTACGTCAGAGGATCGCGTTCCGGATTGACATGGAGTCATGGCTCTTGGTCTTTTCCCCCTCAATGTTTGCATTGGTGCCTATGATCCCACCATGGAGTCTTGTAATGAAGCATTAGGTACAAGAAGCAGCAAAGCTCAAGTTTTATGTTCTTTAGCTTCTCCGTACAAACTTTTAAGGTTTAACAAGTTGCCATCTAAGAACAGGAACTTTGCTGTCAAAATTGTTAGAATGGACAGAAGGAGATATAAGCCAGGAAGGACACACTAGTAGAAAACGGACCTTTTGTCCGCAGCTTTAGTCCCGGTCGGGTTTTGAACCGGCACTAATGTGACCATTAGTCCCGGTTCAGGACGGGCATCATTAGTCGCGGTTCGTTCCGGACCTTTAGTCCCGGTTCGTAACACGAACCGGGACTAATGTGGTGGTGGCAGGCTGGTGTCAGCTGGGGCCCCCACGAGCCCCTTTAGTCCCGGTTGGTATCACCAACCGGGACTACAGGGCCCCCCTTTAGTCCCGGTTCGTAACACGAACCGGGACTAAAGGGTGGTGGCAGGCTGGTGTCAGCTGGGGCCCCCACGAGCCCCTTTAGTCCCGGTTGGTATCACCAACCGGGACTAAAGGCTCCCCCTTTAGTCCCGGTTGGAGATACCAACCGGGACTAAAGATCCCCTATATGAATTCAGCCAGCCCGATCACAGTACTCCTCCCTTTTTTTCCCCTTCTTCCCCTCCTTTATTCTTCCCTCTTCCTCGAGCTCATCCTCCATTTTTGCCAAAATTTGTCAAGATTTGGAGGCACCCCATCCATCCAAGTGTTCACAAAGGTTAGCAACTTTGTCCTTTCATCTCTCATTGCTAGATTAGCTCTTGCAATGCTCTATAAGTATAGTGATTTGTGGGTTTTAGTTTGGGAGTATTTATATGTGGTAGTAGTTCATTTGATTTATATGCAATTTGAGCTCAAATTAACTTCTTACTTTGCATGTGTAGGTGTGGTTTACTTAGTGCCTTCCCGTCCCCGTCCTAACCACCGTCGATCGCCCGCACCGTCCCGTCGCCGTCACCACACCTTGGTGAGCCTCTTGTTCGTTCTTATCCTTTTTATAAAAAAAAATCTTATTTGTATGATTTAGATAGTTAATTGTATAATTTTCTTACATGTATGATTGTTTGTTATACATAGTGCCATGACTTTGATATCCGTCCCCGTCGGCCCTCGTCCGGTTTATGATTCGGATGTGGTATATATATTCTCTTTTATAACTATTTGTTGCATTTCGCGTTTATGACAATTATGCCCATCAAGTTGACATAGATATTTTTATCTAGGAGGTATGTGAACCGGAAATGGCAATCGACATAGATATTCTTGTCAAGAAGTTAAATTTAGTTGAAAAAGAAAACGAGTATTTGAAAGAAAAATTGAAAAGAGTTGAAGAAGAGAAGATGAAACTGGAGTTGTATGTTGCCGATGTCGTCGATGATCACAAGATCAAGATGGATGCGATGCGCTTGAAGATTAGAAAATTTAAAAAATATGCCATTGATAGTGAGGCTTGGTATCACTATGCTGTTGGATCAATTGTTACCTTAGTTGCGATCTTGATCGCATTTGTTGTTGCATTTAAATGCTTTAGCTAGAGAGTTTGTATGTTGCTTTATGAGAACAAGTGTGTATGAACTTTATGTATGAACTTGTATTAATTTGGTCTTTTCGTTGTTGTGTAATGAAGATGAGCCGGCAATGGATGTACGATGACCGATGCTCTCCCCAGTTCATTAATGGCGTGCATACTTTTCTGGTTGCGGCTGAGGCAAACAAGCGGGCGGATGGTTTTATGTATTGTCCATGTGCTGGCTGTAAGAATGATCGAAATTACTCTAACTCAAGAACCATTCACGTCCACCTGTTTGAGTCCGGTTTCATGTCCGGCTATAACTGTTGGACCAAGCACGGAGAAAGAGGGGTCCTAATGGAAGAGAATGAAGAAGAAGAGGATGATGACAGCTATCCTGGCCATGGGTTCCATGAATACGATGGTACAACAATGGGGGAAGAAGCTGAGCCGGCAATGCAGGAAGGAGCTGAAGAAGAGGCATCAGATGAGCCCGCTGATGATCTTGGTCGGGCCATTGCCGATGCAAATAGAAACTGTGCAAGTGAAAAGGAGAAGCTGAAGTTGCAGCGCATGTTAGAGGATCACAAGAAATTGTTGTACCCAAATTGCGAAGATGACAAGAAAAAGCTGGGTACCACACTGGAATTGCTGCAATGGAAGGCAGAGAATGGTGTACCTGACAAGGCATTTGAAAAGTTGCTGAAAATAATGAAGAATAAGCTACCAAAGGACAACGAATTGCCCGACAGTACGTACGAAGCAAAGAAGGCCGTCTGCCCTCTAGGATTAGAGGTGCAGAAGATACATGCATGCCCTAATGACTGCATCCTCTACCGCGGTGAGTACGAGGATTTGAATGCATGCCCGGTATGCTGTGCATTGCGCTATAAGATCGGCCACGATGACCCTGGTGATGTTGCGGGCGAGCGCCCCAGGAAGAAGATTCCTGCCAAGGTGATGTGGTATGCTCCTATAATACCACGGTTGAAACGTTTGTTCCAAAACAAAGAGCATGCCAAGTTGATGCGATGGCACAAAGATGACCGTAAGAAAGACGGGAAGTTGAGAGTACCCGCTGACGGATCACAGTGGAGAAAAATCGAGAGAAAGTGGAAGGACTTTGCAGATGACGGAAGGAACGTATGGTTTGGTTTAAGTGCAGATGGCATCAATCCTTTTGGGGAGCAGAGCAGCAATCATAGGACCTGGCCTGTGACTCTATGTATCTATAACCTTCCTCCTTGGTTGTGCATGAAGCGGAAGTTCATTATGATGCCAGTGCTCATCCAAGGCCCCAAGCAACCCGGAAACGACATTGATGTGTACCTAAGGCCATTAGTCGAAGAACTTTTAGAGCTGTGGAATGGAAAAGGTGTACGTGCGTGGGATGAGCACAAACAACAGGAATTTGACCTGCGAGCGTTGCTGTTTGTAACCATCAATGATTGGCCTGCTCTCAGTAACCTTTCAGGACAGACAAACAAGGGATACCACGCATGCACGCACTGTTTAGATGATACCGACAGTATATATTTGGATAAATGTAAGAAGAATGTGTACCTGGGGCATCGTCGATTTCTTCAGATCAGGCATCCCGTAAGAAAGAAAGGCAAGCATTTCAAAGGTGAGGCAGATCACCGGAAGAAGCCTCGCCACCGTACTGGTGATGATATACTTGATATGGTCAAGGATTTAAAAGTAATCTTTGGAAAGGGTCCTGGCGGACAATCTGTTCCGAATAACGCTGACGGACGCGCACCCATGTGGAAGAAGAAATCTATATTTTGGGACCTACCCTATTGGAAAGACCTAGAGGTTCGCTGTGCAATCGATGTGATGCACGTGACGAAGAATCTTTCCGTGAACCTGCTAAGCTTCTTGGGCGTGTATGGGAAGACAAAAGATACACCGGAGGCACGGGAGGACCAGCAACGTATGCACGGAGAAGACGGCATGGATCCAAAGCAGTTTCAGGGTCATGCCAGCTACGCTCTTACCAAAGAAGAGAAGGAAATCTTCTTCGAATGCCTGCTCAGTATGAAGGTCCCGTCTGGCTTCTCGTCGAATATAAAGGGAATAATAAATATGGCAGAGAAAAAGTTCCAGAACCTAAAGTCTCATGACTGCCACGTGATTATGACGCAACTGCTTCCGGTTGCATTGAGGGGACTTCTACTGGAAAACGTTCGATTAGCCATTGTGAAGCTATGTGCATTCCTCAATGCAATCTCTCAGAAGGTAATCGATCCAGAAATCTTACCAAGGTTAGAGAATGATTTGGTGCAATGTCTTGTCAGTTTCGAGTTGGTGTTCCCACCATCCTTCTTCAATATCATGACGCACGTCCTAGTTCACCTAGTCGAGGAGATTGCCATTCTGGGTCCTGTATTTCTACACAATATGTTCCCCTTTGAGAGGTTCATGGGAGTCTTAAAGAAATATGTTCGTAATCGTGCTAGGACAGAAGGAAGCATCTCAAAGGGCCATGAAACAGAGGAGGTCATTGAGTTTTGTGTTGACTTTATTCCTGACATTAAGCCAATTGGTGTTCCTGAATCGCGGCATGAGGGCAGACTGGGTGGAAAAGGCACGCTAGGAAAGAATTCAGTAATATGCCGGGATGGGCATTCGTTGGCGCAAGCACACTACACAGTTCTACAAAGTTCCGCCTTGGTGGCTCCGTATATCGAGCAACACAAGAATATTCTACGCTCCAAACACCCGGAGCAGTCTGACGACTGGATTACACATGAACAAACTGTGACTTTCGCCGGTTGGTTGCAGACACGTCTCATGCATGACGACACTGTTGCAGATGACCTGTACTTGCTGTCCAAGTTACCATCTTCGACTATATTGACTTTCAAAGGGTACGAGATAAATGGGAATACATTTTACACGATCGCCCAAGATAAAAAGAGCGCCAACCAAAACAGTGCTGTCCGCTTTGATGCAGCAAACACCAATAGGCCAAAGGACACATATTATGGTTACATAGAGGAGATATGGGAACTTGACTATGGACTTGGTTTGAAGGTCCCTTTGTTTTGGTGCAAATGGGTCAATCTGAGAGGAGGCGGGGTAAAGGAAGACCCGCAGTATGGAATGACAACAGTGGATCTCAACAATCTTGGGTACGCAGACGAACCATTCGTCCTAGCCAATGATGTGGCGCAGGTTTTCTATGTGAAGGACATGTCTACCAAGCCGAGAAAAAGAAAAGATAAGGAAGCGAATACATCATACGATGAGCCAAAGCACCACATAGTTCTTTCAGGGAAAAGAAACATTGTGGGAGTGGAGGACAAGACAGACATGTCAGAAGATTATGAAAAGTTTCATGAAATTGCTCCCTTCACAGTGAATGTTGACCCGAGCATCAAGTTAAACGATGAAGATTGTCCATGGTTACGGCACAAAGGGACACACGCGAAGAAAAAGTTTTATATCCAAAGATCCCACTCTGGGATGTGACCGGCTTCTCTAGTTAGTTTCCGGACTTATATATCTGGAAAGTCCCACTTCGGACAAACCGGAGGGAATCTTTGTAATAGAACTCCGACTTATGTGTTTTGGCATTTGAAACGCGAAGAAATATTATGTCCAAAGCCACGTCATCAATTTTCAACCCTTTCTGACTTCATTTGCTATTTTTCATGCATTTACTGATTTTTTTGAGCTAAATGACCCTGAAATTGAAAAGCACTACAAATCACAATCAGAAAAGGTTGAAAGTAGGCATGGTATCATCATTTCACCCACATAGCATGTGCTAAAAAGTTGAGAGGGTTACAGCAAAAACTGGATGCACTTCGTGTACAAAATGGACAATCTCTTTCGAAGTATCACGCTTTCGGACGAAAACTCGTTTGTTACAAAGGCATTTCATTTTTTTTAAATAACCTAAGAATTACCAAATTGAATATAATGATAAAACACACTAATATTAAACAGCAGAAAAAAGAATCACTGAAAAATCTTTTTTTAAAATAAAGTTATTCACAAACTAGTGATTCATACAAATTTCAAATAATTCAAATTTGAAAACTACTGGCACTAACAGAAAGTTTATAATTTTTTTGACCTAAAGCAAAAAAGATTCACTCAGAAACTCTAAATAAAGCAAAAAACAACCAAGAAACAAAAGAAAATAAATATAGAAGAAAACAAAAAAAAACTGAAAAGTAAAAAAAAAGCCCGCCTACTGGGCCGCCACGGCCTGCATACGACTAGACACCCACTAGTTGGGCCAGGATGCAGGCCCGCAAGGCCCAGTATGGCCCACAGGGCAGGAAAGAACGGTAGGCCTTGTAGGCCTGCTTTAGAGAGGAGCTCGAATGAGCTACCGCGCCGGGGTTTATAAACCAGTGCGAGCGCCCTTCGCTGGGCGAGGTGGGACTAAACATCCACCACACTGCGCCGTGCCAGGAACAGGCCTTTAGTCGCGATTGGAGCCACCAACCGCGACTAAAGGGGGGCCTTTAGTCGCGGTTGGAGCCACCAACCACGACTAAAGGTGAATTTCATCCAGTCCAAGCGGCGGGAAGCGAGACCTTTAGTCGCGGTTGGTGGCTCCAACCGCGACTAAAGGTGGCCTTTAGTCGCGGTTGGAGCCACCAACCGCGACTAAAGGCTCTCATATATATAACTCCACTTACGATCCTCTCCATTCTCTCGACGCCAAACACAGACGGCGCCGCCAGGCTGCTGCGCGCCGCCGCCTGCCCCGATCGACGCCGTCGCCGCCCCCGACGCCGGCCGCCCGTCCCTCCTCGTCGACCCCTACTCCGGACGCGCCCTTCCTCGCCGATCCCCGACGGCGCCGCCGGCCTGCGCGCGCGCGCCCGCTCCTCGCTGCGCCGCCTGCCCCGACGCCGTCGCTGCCCCCGATTCGCCTCGCCTCGCCGTCGCCCCGCTGTGAGCTCAGTTCCTCCCTCTCCCCCCCCTCCCTCGCCCCCTGCCGCGCGCCATGGCCGCCCGTCCGGCCCCGAGCCCCCCCACACACACACACACACACACACACATTTTCTATTTAGATGTTTTAGTTGTTTTTCACTAGTATATATGTATGTATGAATGCATGTTAGATGGATATAATTAGTGTTTAATTAGTATAGATTTTTTTTATATAATGTTTCTTTTTCTGTTTTTTAATGGATGTATAGAAGTATGCTTAATTAGTGTTTCTTTTTCTGTTTTTTAATTTTTTATACTTTTAGTTATAGAAATGTTAGATGAATGTTTTTTAGTTTTTTATACTTTTAGTTATAGCTAGATAAATGTTAGATATAAAAACGTTGAGGAATTTTGACATTTGATCCAATGTATAGCAATTAGTATTTGCAAAAGTTGCATATTTTAATGTTGTATTTGCAATAGATTTTCTTAGTCCTTTAAGGGATTAATTATCAGGAATGCCCCCATTATGGATGTGCACAAGTTGATCCAATTTCTTTCTGATCTCATGCATCTACCTTTCGGATCTTTGAATACTAAATTGTTTTATCTTTCTTCTAGATTAGTTAAATAAAAGCTATGGACAATACCGGCAGAGAAGGAGAAGAGGCTGTGTTCGACATCATACGCTCCACGAGCCCAGATGATCATGATGACGGCTCGCAATATCTGAACCCTTCGGGTGAGGGTATGATGTTTGATGAAGACGAACGAATAGATGAAGGTGACGACAACGATGTTGACGAAGAAAATGTTCTTCAAATAACAATGACCGGCGAGGTATATTTAATATATAAGCCATCCGGTGATCATTACATGTCTTAATTGATTTGTATGTATTAACGAATCGATCTTTCTTCTTTTAGGCCTCCGGATCGAGCAAATCTTGTACAAGCGACAGGGTAGTTCGAGGCCCGGCCAAAAAGTTGGACGAAGGCGTAAAGTTCAACATCGATTCCATCAAAACATCAACTGGCGAACCGCTTGAACCTAAGAAAAATGCGACCACGTTCAAGAATCAATGCGGAGTTATTGTCAGGGACCAAATCCCGATCTCCGTTCAAGAATGGAGAAAGCCAGCAAAGGGAGATCGAGCAGGAGTTACTTTTGTCGACGAAAGAGCAAAAGATGTGCTTTGGACTACGCTCATGGAACATTTCACCCTACCAGATAATTTGACAGATGCAGATCTGAAGAAAGTCAGAAACTATGCTCTTAAAAAGATGGCGATCGCATTCAACACCTTCAAGAAAAATGCATGGGCTAAGTACGTCAAATCAAAAAAGAAGACTCCAAAATTCACGGGAGCACTGGTGAAGGCAAAAGATCACTGGGACGCTTTCGTGAAGTTCAAGGAATCGGAAGAAGCTAAGGAACTGTCGAGGAAAAACAAGATTAATGCTGCGAAAAAGAAGTGGCACCATCGTCTGGGGCCAGGTGGCTACCAGGTGGCCCTGCCTAAGTGGCATCAATCTGAGCAAGAGATGATTAGTAAACGGGTCAGTCCAGTTACATTGACATGGCCCCCCAGGTGCAGGACATGGTTTTATGCGCATGGGGGGGAGTTGGACCCAGAGACAGGGCTGGTTATGGTGAAGGCAAGTCTTAAAGAAGCGACAGACGAAATACTTATTGCAATAGAAGAAGCTCAATCGGGGGTGTTCATGCCCAACAGAGATAACGACGAGCTTACGCGCGCCCTGAAGAATCCTGAACACCCGGGAAGAACACGAGGCAAAGGCGTTGTTTCGTGGTATGAGGGGTTTGCGGATTGGAACGACGACTATAGAAGCCGTGCGAGAAAGAAGAAGCATGAGGAGCAGAAGAAGAAGGAGGAAGCACTCCGCCTTGAAGGCCTAATATCCTCGCACCTGGAGTTGGAACGATTTGTCAGGCGGCAGCAGGAGCAGATCGACTCACTCAGCCAGGAAAGGGCGTCTCAGCGGCAGCATGAGCAGATCGATCCAGCATTGGATAGCACCGTCCCATCTATGCCGAGAAGCAGCGTGGGTTCCGCCCCGGCCGATATCGATAATGCACTGCTAGCTAGCTACCCTGTGGATGATATCAAAGACAGGACTAACTGTGAGCTACACATGAAAGTGAAGAACTTATCCATGAAGGTGGCGGACGGCTATGCTTTAGCAAATCCCCCTGAAGCAACCTTCCATTGCAATCCCATTCCAGCTGGCTATGCTCGTGTCGGGGTTGATGAAGTGATGTCAGCATATCACGAGCTACAACTTGACATTCTTGGAGGTGACGAGGAGAGAACACTGGGAGAGGCCATACATCGTATCATTCTATGGAAAAAGGATTGCATCGTCTTTCCAAGGCCACCGACTCCTCCTCCAAGTCCGCCGCCGCGTCAGTCGACTCCTCCTCCTCCAAGTCCGGCACCGCGTCAGCCGACTCCTCCTCCAAGTCCGCCGCCGCGTCAGCCGACTCCTCCTCCTCCAAGTCCGGCACCGCGTCAGCCGACTCCTCCTCCAAGTCCGGCACGGCGTCAGCCAACTCCTCCTCCTCCAAGTCCTCCGCCGCTTCAGTCGACTCCTCCTCCTCCAAGTCCGGCACCGCGTCAGCCGACTCCTCCTCCAAGTCCGGCACGGCGTCAGCCAACTCCTCCTCCTCCAAGTCAGCCGACTCAGCGTGCTCCGCCTAAGCAACAGCGGAAGAGAGAGGCCGTAGCTACGACGGCTAGCGGTACAACAAGCAAGAAATTCAAATATGGTCCAGACCTCAAGCCTCTTCCGAAGTTGTCTTACCACCTGACTCAGGAGGAACTCGACGACGCATGTGATGCCCAATTGAAGGCCCATTTTGCACCGAAACCACCCGCGCCGCCAAAGGAGAAAGTACCTGAGCATGTATCACAACACTTTATTGATATGGCTCGACCGGCTGACAATCAGAAGGACTCCGACTATGTGCGGTCTATCAAGAGGTCATATTCTGCAGGGCAAAAGGAGTCGAGCTCGAGCTCGAGCCAAGCAGTTGGCAAAAAAAGCGGGAAAACTGTTCCCCAGCTGGGAGAACAAGCAGTGCAATCGATCCCCCCGCTCATTGTACAAACACATGTGAGTACCGCCGATCGGCCGGCAATAACCGACGATCTTAGAAGGCAGGCTAAAGAGGCCGGTGTCACTGTTGAACAACTCCTAGGCCTTGAGGAAATCCCCAGGATTACAGAGGAGGAAGTAAAATACCAATATGTCCGTGGCAAACCTCTGGTCAAGCCTGACGAAGTCAAGCTTCTACCAACGAGAATGTACGAGTTGCATACGTGGTACATGCAAAAAACAGCAAATACCAATGAAGAGTCCCTCATGGTGAAAGTCAGGAAAAGGCATTACTTGCATAAAAAAGACGTGTGGATTCATTATTCAGAGTTGCTTCAGTTATTCAATCAAGACGCACTCGACAAATCTATCGTCAGTTGCTATTGTCTGTAAGTGATTTCTTTCTGTAATTTAAGTCTCTAGCTAGCTAGCTAGATGTGCTCTCGTTCATTAACTGTAATTATCCTCACTATATTCTTTTCTGTGGTATTATGCAGAATGAAGATGTATGAAATGAAAAAAACTAGACGCTATGGAGTTGGGTTCATTGACCCAAATACGATTAATCAGGCGATATGGGAAGATCAATATTCGAGAGAAGACACAGAGAGATTCCTGCTAGAGTTTTTGAAGCAACTAAACACCCAACCAAAAATACTACTTCCTTACAACTTCGGGTGAGTGTTACTATATCTTGTACTACAAATTCTATTTTTTGCTTACTAGATGTTAATAAGTGTAGTTGTTGAGTTATGCACATGCCCGCTTATTTATAAAAAACGTGTGCGCATGCAGTTTCCACTGGATCTTGTTAATCATTGAAGTTGACAAGGGAAAAGTTGAAGTACTGGACTCACTATATAAGGATCCATCCGAATACGCAACCGTGAAGGGGATGTTCGACAGGTAATTTCAATCATTATCGCACTATGTCTGCCTCTTTACTTCATTTCCTGATATCAACTAGTTAATAACTCCTTTATTCATTTTCTTTGCCGGCGGGCAGGGCTTGGAAAAAGTTCATCGAAGAGGTCCCCGGCCAATGGAAACAACAGCTGAAATGGGTGCGACCCAAGGTAATTAAGTAGTACTAGCTAGCTACGTCTGTGTATCTCTTTAATTCTAGTTTCAATACCATTATCATGCTTGATTAATTATTACCTGATTGAATTTTATTCTCGTAAAGTGCATGAGGCAGGAGAAGGGGAATAGTTTATGCGCATACTACGTTTGCGAGAATATTCGCATGATCACGTCTGAAAGGAGCATAGATGAAAAAACTCTTTGGGTACGTTTGCCAGAACACTATCCATATTTTTTTTATCATGATCTAGCTAATATATATACACACAACTAATATATTCATCTTGATCTCCTGATTATAGATGATAGAGATGCGGGGCCAGCTCCTACCAACGGCTCGCGTACGAGCAATTCAAGAGGAAATAGCTGGATTTCTGGTCGACCAGGTCATAGATCCCAAAGGAGAATACCATTACAAGATCAAGCAGTAATGCCCTGCATATGTAATGATCCGCAAATTGTAGGAGAAATTGTATATACCAAATTGTATATATATATGTATGTGAATGGTCGTCGTACGAGAAATTCGATTTATATATATATGCACAACGTGTACAGTATGTAGTAGCGTAATATATGTTTGAAATGAAAAATAATTAAATGGAAAACACAAAATTAAAAGGAAAAATAAACCAAAATTAAAAGAATTAAATACTTTTAGTCCCGGTTGGTAACACCAACCGGGACTAAAGGTCCCCCAGCGAACGGCCCCGGCAGGCGCCACGTGGTGGGCCTTTAGTGCCGGGCCGTGACGAACCGGGACTAAAGGGGGGGGCCTTTAGTCCCCCCCCCCCCCCTTTAGTGCCGGTTGTAGAACCGGCACTAAAGGGCCTTACAAACCGGGATTAAAGGCCCGTTTTCTACTAGTGACAGGTCACCACAGTAGTCAAAAAAAAAATCATATGCAAGGTTTGCAGAGATCTTTATTCGTTTAATAGTATTGTCGTATGCATCTCATAATTGACATTTGTAGAACCAGTAAAAAAAATTTATTGATCAAGGAATTTAACTGGCACTGCATCAAGATAGTGTTGCACCTTACATATTAAAATTGATACTTCTGTGTAAGTTTTCTATGGCAGGGGCCAGGGGAATTCTTCGGCTGTGTAACTTTTGAAGGAAAATTCCATCGATAGAGAAAGTAACAAATTGCATGATTTGCTAATCATGTACATTTTGATAATTTTATTTGATCGTGTTTGTTGTTGATGTACAAACAAAAAAAATAGGTAGAGAGGATATCTTTTTCAAAATGTTTTCTTTGTAATAAAATGGGGGAGAAAATGTTTCTCAATATATTCATTTGTACTATGCCTGAAATATGTTCTATTTATTTTCCCTGTGTTATTCTTCAGGACCAAAGCCGCTGCACATAATGGGACAAGGAGGGTGAGTCAATCATTGCTTGGGGTTCTTTAAAGTTCAATTTCTTCCATTCCTATGTTGTAGATATTTCTTCTTTAGAAACCTAAAGTATTATGTGCTTCTGATTATAGCAAATGAAGATCTGCAAGACGCTCTTATATTATGGGACGGAGGGAGTACCATTTACCTTACTCATATTTCTGATGTTGGTGTGACTTAGACATTGAATATGGTCTGGTAGCAAAGGTATCATTGCCTATTGACTATGTTGGAGATTACATGTGCTCTAGGCTGTAATTTGGCTTTGTTTCCGGAAAGTACATGTGATGGTTATTAACTATTAGTTGCATACAATTTTGTCTGGTTGCCACATATAATTATTGACTCATTGCACCTTCTATGATTTAGCTACATTGAGAAATGCATAAGCATATTAAGAATTACCGAGATAATTAGTGTGTGTCTTTATATGTACGACGCTAAACTATAGCACTCATTTGCATTATAGTTGGTTTGTAATATTCTTTTAATCTATTGGAATAACTGAACAATCTATGTGAATTCTCATATTGGTTGTAATATTAGTCGATACGTACGTTTGCAGCTTACTAGTGCCTGCTAAAATAGCACACTTGAGGAAACGTGAGGGAGACTTGAGGAAACGTGAGCATCCATTCCTCCAGTGTCCGGTCACTTTAAAATGAGCATTTAAAGAAAAATATACTCGCGCCAACATTTCGCCAAAGTTTCTTTTTTGCCGGAAATACATTTCACCGAAGTTGCGTGCATTATATGGTGCGACTTCAGGACTAGTATACTGCATGACTTTAGGTGACCGATATTTACCAAAAATTTAGAGAACTCAACATTTACCAAAAGTGGGGAAACAATTCGATGATCCGTCTTGTTTTATTTTTCTTAATAACAGAGGTAAAAGGTTTACCTCATCCATCCAATAATTAAGTATATTTCACCGAAGTACCGCGCATCATATAATGTGATTTCAAGGCTAGTATACTACGCGGCTTTGCAAAAGAGGGGTCTTCCCCTCCAAAAATTTTAGAGAACTCAACATTCAGCAAAAATGGGGACAAAATCGATGATCCGACTTGTTTTATTTTCCTTAACGGGGATAAAAGGTTTGCCACATCCATCCATTAATTAAGTAGAAGATAATTTTCCAATTAATTAGCGAAAAACCAAGTGCTCTTTTTTTAGCAAAAGAGGGGTCTTCCCCTCCAATTTCATATAAAGAAATCAAAGAACCATCAACAAATATTCAGGACTAAGTCTATTACAAACTGGAGGTACGAAGACCTACCATCACATCAGGAATAGAACATGATCTAGGACCAGAGGCCAGACAAGGCTGGAAACCCTCCAACAGATAAAACTGACTCCAAGAAAACATCAAATTAACAAAACTAAAACACGGGACCAGGGAAGCAAGGGGGATGCCCGGTAGACTTCATTATAGTATCTCCATCTGTCAGCCACCAATCCAAAGAACTCACGGCCTCTACCCTTGAGATGCCCGGTAGACTTCATTTGCTACTCGCTCGACAAGCTTTGCTCCCAGTTTCAAGACCCTTGTTTCTGGCTGCTTTGTCTGCCAAATTGACCAATCAGTGACCAACGAACACAACAAACCTCACAAGGTGCTTGTAGTCGTCGGGTGGTCTACGGATCTGGATGTAATTTTTATTATTTCTGGTGTTCGTTGTACTGCCATGATTGAAGATGAATAGATCGGAAGTTTTCTCATAAAAAAAATAGTTTTTCTTTCAAATATAATGTCATTTCTACTACATCTCCAGATAGTCCAAAACATGGTTGCAACACCAACCAAAACAAGGTCAAGGGATTCACCATACAAAGTTCTTCCAAAAGTAAAAGTATCCCACCCTTTCTCAATAGCAAACCGAGTGCTCTAGCCTGTGGATCGGTTGATTGTTGAATCTTTGCTCGCCTTCATTTTAGTGGCACTTCTTTCACCCTATTTTGATCTTGTAACTCTCTTACGAATTGCCACTCTCTCCACCTCCACCTCCACCTCCATGCACTGCATCTTTGTGGTCTTTGTTTTTTTTTTTTCGGGGAATTTGTGGTCTTTGTTGTAGGCTCCCACACCCATGATGTTAATCCTACCGTCGCCCTACACCATCTCTCACATATGGCGGTGTCGTGTCACGCCTCGTTCAGCACACACACACACCCCCCTTTCATGTGCCATTGCCACGTCTAGATAGCATAGTGTTCGCCTTCAAAGCGAGTGATCCAGCAGCATTTCCAAGACATGGATGACAAGGGAGGAGTGGCATGAAAAAAAAGATGGAACATGGTTCTAAAACCGTTGTTGCCGTTTCATCCTAAATTAGGGTGTATTTTGTTTTGCAAATTGGAGGGCGGCGGCGCCTCGCCAATCAACCTCCCCCCCCCCCCCCCCCCCCTTCCTCCTCCATCATTTATCTTCCTTCTCCTCCTACATGTCGTGTCGTAATACCAAACTTCGAATGGTCGTCCTCACAAATTATTAAGCACATCTTTGTTATTCTTCCGAGCTCCATCACTTTTCATGTGCGTAAACATAAACGATAGGATTTTAAATCGCCGATGATGAAGCCGGCACCCAGGTAAATTTTGCATCGGGAGTGGACACGTGAAAGCAACAAGAGGGACGATTCTCGCACTAGATTCTTGACACATGAGATAGATTTGAGCTAGGCGGGCAACTTTCTTACTCAAAAAGATTCGAGTACGTGCTCATGCTCACCCAACAGGTGGGATAGAATTTGCAGCCCAAAGTCAAGTGTCGATGATGCATAGCTCGACATATATATTTTCACAAGAAGAAGAAAAAACGCACGAAAAATGAAGTGTTTGCAAAACGTTAAAAAAAAGAGAAGCACGCCCGGTGGGACTCGAACCCACAATCGCCTGATTAGAAGTCAGACGCCTTATCCATTAGGCCACGGGCGCTGTTGTGATCACGAAAATAATATCCACGTATTTATAGGTTCGCAAGCAGTGGCCAGACTCAAAGCACCCAAATGTCCGCGTGCATAAAATACAAATTTTGCTTTTAGATACAAGAAGAAAAATACATGGATCGACGCTCTGTTCACATCAAAGAGGCAGAGGGATGAACGCGTGCTTCAGCTTTGGCAAAGGGCTCCTTCGGTTCATATGATTGGAAGAAATAATGGAGGATCTCGTCCAATTGAATCCTATGAGATTTTTTTCCAGGAGCTTCTTCCATAGGAATGATTCCAAACGATTGCATTCCTACAAAATCAAACACCTATAGAAAAAATTCCATTGGATAACAATACTATGAAAATCCTATGAATCAACGTATTTGGGTTAGTTATGACTGGATTTGTTTGCTAACGGGAGAATGGTGCCGGTCTACAAAAATACTCCCTCCTTCACGAAATATAAGGCGCCGGTTGACTTTTCTAGTCTTCGTTGCACAATTTTGACTATGATTTTCACGTATTATATGTCTATAAAATTAGTATACAGACATATGCAATAAAATTATTTTGCAAGACAAATATGACGATGCCATTTATACGTGTTCAATCCATGTACTTCGATATATATTAGTGGTCAAAAAGTCATGCATCAAAGACCGTGCAAAGTCAATCGCACCTTACATTTTGGGAAGGAAGGAGTATCACCCATGAGTGCTTTAACGTTGAACAAATATTTGATTTTGCCTACAAAAAAGAACACTTATTTGATTGATGACCAAGAAGTGGTATGTGGGAGAATTGTGCCAATCAATTATTTAAGTGTCGGTACAAAGAATGGGTCCACTTTGGTGCAACATTTACGATAAAAATATACCACGGAACACTCATATAACCTATCAAGAATATGGTGGTCACGTTCGGGCCAATTGCCAGCGGTAATGGTTCAACGGACAACAAGAAAACTTCCTTTTCTTTATCTTCTCATCTCTTCGCAGCACATCGGGAACTAATCCTTTTCACATAGTAGGTTTCGGCTCAACATGAATAGCCCACTTTCTGAAGGCAAACTCATATTTATTAAAGCCACATGACTATGTGTGTGTGTGTGGGGGGGGGTGGTATGGGGACCAATGCCCCCCCTCTCCCTAAAGAAAAAACGTCCGATTTTACAACTTATCACAGCTATACTTTCCACTTTACAATCACTAGGATGCATATGTTGCCTCGTTGAAAGCTCTATGCATGCATCAGTGGTGAACAAACTCAAGAAGATAGTAGAAATGAAGGGGGCAACTTGTATGCGATCAAGCCTTCTGATGCAATCATACGATCCAGGCATCTGGGCCATGTGCAATGACGATCCTATGGTACAGATCAAATAAGGTGGAGAGGTGCTACAAATTTTGCGCAAACACCTGGAGGTATCAAAATATAGCAGCCCGAGTTCCTCTTCACCCCACGTTCAGCAGAACACCAAAATCAATCCATTCTCACACAAGCACGAGCAGCCAGGCTGCCGGAGTGCATCGCCGCGAGTTGCTCTGACGTGTGCCGCCGACCTCGCCTTGGAGCCGCCCAGATCCTACGTCCCAATCCTTGCTATCGCTAGATCCGATGGTTCCCAGGCACGCCGCCTCGTCTCCGGCTACCACTAGATCCACCGCCATTGTCCCGTGCAACCCAGCCGGTAGGAAGCGTCGCCTCCTCTTCCATGACGTCATCCAGGTCCTACCACCGGCTCCGTTGTCCATGGCAACTCGACACCCTTGGCCGTGGATCCGGCCGCAGCTCTGATGTTCCCCTTTTGGCAGATCCATTTCTCCGGCGGATGGCGTGTTTCGTGTAGATAATTCCCTACTTGATGCCTACTGCAGATGCACCTCTTGTTCCATCTCATGTTTGTTTGTTCACTAATCTTAAGCGAGCAAACTTTTTTCTGGCGTGTACATCCAACATTCCAGTGAACTGTTCTTTGCTGTATATGTATTCATCAATTCATAAGTCAGACGTCTTTCTGTTGTATTTTTATCCAGCGGAAGTTTTTTTTTTGGTATATTTCTTCTTTCAGATCTGCCCAGGATGTTATTTGAGACAGAGAACAAAGTAATGGTATTGTTTTTTGTAGGCAAAGAAGATTTTTTTAGGCCAGAACAAGTTGATGCTAATGTTGTGCTATTTGTAGGTAATAATATTGTCTGAGTTCAGGGGCCTGAATGCATAATGTGACATCCAAGCCCACTTCACCCATCTGCGCCATAAGATTACCATCCCATGGCTCAGATGTCTGGATGGTAGATCGCATCAGAAGGCTTGATCTCATTCTAGTCTTCCCCTAGAAATGAACAAGGATGCTACCACTCAGGGCTGGATAATTTTGAAACTTGTAGTTCATGTGTTCATATCAATGGTTCACCTCAAGCCGAGCTGTACCACTGAGTTCAACCAAAATAACTTCCACGAGGTACTCTCTAAGGCTCTTGAGACCATGTCGGGTGTGGATGAACGCATGCTCATGAGTGGCAACCATGGCGAGATGCCTGCCAGGCCTCTGGCTTCTCTTGTGAAAGAGGCACAGAAGGAGCTCGTGGCACAAGGCTAGAGACGTGATGCACTAAGAAGTGGGTGCTGCTTGTTTCAGTTCCCAAAAAATCTTTGTTTGTTGCAAATGGTGTGCTTGTGGAGTTTGTCTTGTTGAGTTATGTTTTATGTTGCAGATGATACAATCTTGTTCCAAATGATAGATTAAAATTATCTCCTCTTTCATGGGTCCAATCAACCCCATTGACCTGGCGGCTTAACTCGACTCTTGGAGTCACGTTGCGGCTGAGTAAGAGAGTTGCCACAATTGATCGTCGGCAGTTAAAACAGAAACTAGGCTAGTGAGAAAGGAAGGAACATACGCGTCCTTCCTGGAGCTAGGAGCATTCCCTTACGCTTTACTTTCCTGGAGCTTGGAGCATTCCCTTACGCTTTACTTCCCTTACGCTTTACGCTTTTGACATGAGCTGGAAAAATTTCCTTGAGAGAGCATCAGCTATTGTATTCTCTTTTCCTTTCTTGTACTAGATGACCCGTTGCGCCGATGGCGCAAAGGGCGAGAGCGAACCAAGCATTCAAACCATGCTAGTAAGAATATTTAGAGACCGATGATCAACAAAAGGCATCAATGTTGTGGTCTTTGAGAGAAGATCGACATCTTTTCTCCCTATTTGCACAGCTGATTCTATTAAAGAACTAAATGCAGCCACTTAGGGCCATATTTTTAATAGCATAGAAATGGAAGCAGTAAAGAAGCACTAAAGATCCAAAAGCAAGTGCATATCTGTTTATAGTGAAAAGAGATGTGTGACAGTTATCTCTAATCTCATAATTAATAAGCAAGCAGCACTATGTAGAGCAGAAACCATAACTAGAATTATTCATATCTGAAACAAATACCAAGCAGTAAAATTAAACAACAAACATCAAAACCTGCAGCACACAATGCCTAATCACATGAATCCCTCGCCTCAATCATAATCGCATCCGCCCAATCTGGATCATAGTGCTTCAACCCTGCACCCACCCTAACAAATCAATTCCATCACCAGCAAAATTATTCCGCCCAATTTAACGCTTTCTAAGAGCAGCGCAACCACTCCAAACCTGCAGAGCTACCATAGACATCATTGGCATCAGGGAAGGCCAGTGGCACTGGTCAAACAAAGTAGTCAGCAGCAGCCATAGCGAGGTCACGTAGGGCAGTGAGGGTGTTGTACTTGTCAAAAATCACGCCATGAAACCCAGCGCAGTGGAGCTCCCCTAGCCAGCCACTAGATGTCCTGCACTGAGACGAATGGCACACACAGCGAGGCTAAGCGAGGGTGGAGAGGCAAGGAAGTTGAGAGATGAAGAGACAGTGCAAAAGCTGTTACCTGCCCAGTAGCAGCACCATCCCAACCATCAGTTGTTGGCTGTGCTGGCAAAGAGATCAGTTCCAAATTCTAATCTCTATTACCTGCTATTCCTAACATGAGTATCTCATGAAAACTCAAAAGAATTCTGAACCAAACAGCAATTTACAATGTTGTAATTAGGCTCAAAGAGACTATCTGCCTAATACAAACTTTGATGGATGGCAGCATTGGATCAGTCTACATGTTTTATGGTAACATACATGTACTTCATAGGTATGCATAGCATCACAGCAAAGGATAGAAGATATGAAAAGGTGATAAAAATACCTAGTTAATCCAGGCATCCAGCCAACTTTGTATGGAAGTCATTGAATTTTTTTGAGGGGGACTCTGCTTCAAGGTATATTTGAAGTTCTTTCTCTGCACACTGATGCAGCCGTTCCAAACCTGATTCAGCCTCACCTATATACATACACACAAAGCAGAAATCAGATGAGTAGCGTACGCTTATATATTATCGATGATAGTAAAACTACAAACCTTGCAGAAACTCAAAAAACTGTCTTTTGGCATGTTCGTGCTCTGGGTGTTAAATGATAGGCTTGTGTAATTTGTATAGGCTTGTGTAACATGACATGTTGTCACGGGTGTACCATGGGCGTGCGTGTAGCTTGTATATATCAGGTTGTTAGCTAAGAATTGGTCTTATCCATGTATAGCTTGGAGTAGAGGCAAAGCCTAGTAACAACCTGCGCAATTGTAATCTGTTTCCTGATATATAACACGAACGCGTCCCTGCAGAACAACATATGCTTCCACGCCTCTTTTCTTTCATGGTAATCAGAGCTACCCTCGTTCATCCATGGCGACGTCCTCAAGTTCCTTCCTCTCCTCTCCATTTGTGCACACCACCACCGAGAAGCTCACCAAGGGCAATCAGGCGCTGTGGCGGGCGACCGTGCTCTCCGCCATCCGGGGAGCGCAGATGGCAAGGTACCTCGACGTCAACCAGCCGGCACCACCCATGCAAATTGAGGTGGCCTCGTCTGATGGAAAGACCATGACGAAGGCGCCGAATCCTGACTTCCAAACCTGGCATGCGCAAGACCAACAAGTCTTCTCCTATCTTCTGACGACACTTCCTCGTGAGATGGCCATCCAGGTTGCATCCTGCCACACCTCGGCAGAGCTTTGGAACACGGTTGAGGGGATGCTCGCCTCTCACACCCGTGCTCACACCACCAACATTAGGATCGCCCTCGCCAATCTGCAGAAGGCCAACTCCTCCATCACCGACTATGTCGGCAAGATCAGGTCCCTCTGCGATGAGTTGATCGCTGCAGGGAAGAAGGTGGACGAGGAAGATATCGTCTTCCACATCTTGGCCGGGCTCGAAGAGGACTTCGATCCCGTGGTCTCTGCCATGTGTTCCCGGGTGGAACCGGTCACCGTGGCCGAGCTGTTCTCGCAGTTGCTCAGCTTCGAGACAAGGATGAATCTCCGTGGTGGGGGATCTCAATCCTCTGCCAATGCTACCACTCGAGGCCGTTTTGCCAAAAACGGCGGCGGAAGTGGTGATCGTGGCCGCAAGCAAGGCGGCAATGGTGGTGATCGCGGCCGTGGCTACCACAAGCCAGGCGGTCGCGGTGGCGGCAGCGGACACGGCGGCGGCAGCAACGGCGGTGGCGGGGGCAACTATAACAACCATGCCTCCGCTCCCAGGGTGCAATGCCAAATCTGCGGCAAGATGGGCCATCCAGCATGGAAGTGCTGGAAACGCTACGATGAGTCCTACCAGGGTGTGGAGAAGTCGGCCAACCTTGCAGCTCCACAGTACGGGGTGGACACCAACTGGTACCTTGACAGTGGTGCCACCGACCACATCACGGGAGATCTGGAGAAGCTGACCGTGCGTGACCGCTACGCCAGCAACGAGCAAATTCATACCGCAAGTGGTTCAGGTATGGTTATTAAACACATTGGTCATTCGGCTATTCACACCCCTGATCGTGATCTTCACTTAAATAATATTCTTCATGTACCCGAAGCCAACAAAAGTCTAATCTCTGCTAGTCGTCTTGCCATTGACAATAATTCTTTTGTTGAAATTCACCCCTATTCTTTTCTTGTAAATGAACGGGGAACGAGGAAGGTACTACTTCAAGGCATGGGTAGAAGAGGTCTCTACCCAGTTAGGCACATGGGATCCAACGTCAAGAAGCAAGTGCTCAGTGCTACCAAGCTATCTTCGGATAGGTGGCACCGACGTTTAGGCCATCCATCTTCTGTTATTGTTAGCAAAGTTATTAGCCAGAATAATCTCCCATGTGCCAGTTCATTCAATAATGATTTTGTATGTGACGCCTGTCAGAAAGGCAAAAGTCACCAACTGCCTTATCCAAAGTCAATAAGTGAATCAAAGCTTCCTTTAGAACTTGTGTTTTCCGACGTTTGGGGTCCTGCTGCTGAAACGGTAGGAAGAAGAAAAAAATACTATGTGAGTTTCATAGATGACTTCAGTAAATTCACATGGATCTATCTAATCAAACACAAGTGAAGTTTTCCAAAAATTCTATGACTTTCAGAATCTTGTAGAACGACAATTTGATCGCAAAATTCTTGCTCTTCAAACAGATTGGGGAGGGGAGTACGAAAAGTTAAACTCCTTCTTCACCAAAATAGGCATATCCCACCATGTTTCGTGCCCTCATGCTCACCAACAAAACGGTTCAGCTGAGAGAAAACATCGACACATTGTCGAAGTAGGCCTGTCACTTCTTGCTCAAGCCTCCATGCCCCTAAAATTTTGGGACGAAGCTTTTATTGCTGCCACCTATCTGATAAACCGAATCCCTAGCAAGGTTATCAATTTTGAGACACCCTTTGAGAGGTTGTTTCATGAAAAACCCAACTATTCAATTCTTCGAATTTTTGGGTGTGCTTGCTGGCCCAACCTTTGACCTTACAATAATCATAAACTCCAATTCCGATCCAAGCAATGTGCTTTCCTTGGGTACAGCAATCTTCACAAAGGGTTTAAGTGTCTTGACATCTCTACTGGACGTGTTTATATCTCTAGGGATGTTGTGTTTGATGAAAATATTTTTCCCTTTTCTATCCTCCATCCTAATGCCGGTGCCCGCCTACGTGCTGAAATACTTTTGCTATCTCCGGAGCTATTAAATCCTACTGATCAAGGGGGTGAATATTACGCTGATGATCATTCGTTTAATAACTCTACTACTAACGGAGACAGCGGTGAAAAAAACAGCGCTCCAAATCATGATTTTATGCAGCAACAGAGAGCTCCTGTCCATCCTGGCGGCGTGGGACACGAGGCAGATACGCCTGCGGGCACCAATCCCGCGGGATCTAGCGCAAGTGCGCTCGCTGACACGGCAACAGATCCCCAGGAGGATCGTCTAACGCCACCTCCTCCAGATTCGTCAGGCGCTTGGTCGGGTGGGCCAGACGCCCCCTCGCCCCCCTCTAGTGCGCATCACGAGCCAAGCGCTCGGTCTATATGGTGTTCTTGTCCTCAAGAAACAGAAAAGCAAGTTATATCACATGGAACATGTAGTGAAAGCAAGGCCAATTAGTCCTTGAAACTAACAACAAATCTCCACTCAAATCTGAAATAAGCACAACAGATGCACACAAATAGAAAGCGGAAAGAACGACTAAGCCTACGATCCAAGGTTGTGAAAATAGATGCCTATTAATAAACCAAGACGGGAGCAACGGCAGGTAAGATACCAGCAGAGCACCGTACCTATGAGGCATGCATAAGCAAAAAAATAACTTTCAAGTTGGTAAAAGCAGCAAGAGCCTAAAAGAGGACTGTAGTAGCAGAATCATCAATATTGAGCTATAAAGGAATGTGATTCAGTTTGACATTTGTAGTACTAACCATTAAATAGCATTGTATTAGCTAAATGGTCTAACATTTTTAGCAATCAGTTACAGGTAAACACAAATATAGACAACTTGATATGAATTCATCCTTTGTAGGCGCAGCTAGAAAGAAAATCCTCCGGCCCAGTACCAGAGAAAGAAAACCCAACATGTACAACACAAAAAAAGGAGATGGGAGAGGCAGGGGAGAGATATCACCATTGCAGGGCACCATGTTGAGCTCGGTGACGGCGTCGATGCCATGTGCTCCTTGCTAAGGCTATGAATTGTCAACCACAGAGAGACCAGTAGAGAAATGGTCCCTGCCTTGTGAGTGTTGTCGTGGGTCACCAGCCTTGGTCCCCGCCTAAGCTGAACTGCCACTTGGGAATACAACAAAGTGGTGAACATGTATAAATTCGATTGTTATCAGAACCGCACTAATCGAAAGCCATGAGGCAATCAGGCAATAACTATCTCATAATCATGTTAAAATCTCTTGCAAGCAAAATCGAATTAAAATTTGTAATGTGTGAGACTGCAGGCCAGAACCAAAATTAGGTTGGAAGGCTCCTATAAGCAAACCTGAATTCTCTTTGTGTGGTATCTTGACTGCAAGCTATATCTGCAGTTGAACATTATTACTTGAATGCAAACAACAACAAAGAAAGATATCCAAGTAGAACAATTCTCTTTCTACAATACAACCATCCTTTCTATCTTCCATAACAGCGAGAAAATACCTTTGAATTAAAGTAACAATGAGGATGACGAAACCTGATGCATTTGATCTATCTTCGTAACAGATACTGGATCCTTTTCGTTTGGTTGCTACACAAAAAACATCAATTAAGCATCCAGAAGTATAGATCCTTAAAACTTTCCATAAACCAAAAGAAGAAATCAAGTAGATGTACCTAAAATAATTACAGAAAAATAGGATTGATGGTGTGTGAATTAGTAGGTAACCTCTAACCATCTCCGTGCGCTCTCTCGTGACACAGTCACCATAGTGTGCAACCACCTTTCAACAATGCAGCAAATGGCAGACACTTCCTAAAGGCCACTCCTTCACTTTTGAGTTAATTACAATTTTAGTACATGAACTTGCACGACGGGTACAAATTCATACATATAAAGTAGAAAATGACACAAATTAGCCCTATAACTTATGTTTGAGGTACACTTAGGTACATTTCTATCACTGGCCATTAACTCTGTCTACGCGGCGCCCCAGCGAGGCTGGGATCGCGCTCTCTAATGTGTGGGACCCACAGGTCGAACGAGAGACCTCACGTCCTTGTGCGAGAGGCGCTAGCCAGTGCACCAACTATTATTTGATGTTTACATAGACATATACTAATTCCTATATCATTGTCCGAGCTGTTATTGTTCTTTCTCCCATAGTTTAAAAAATTGAACCGGCAAGCCCTCCGGTTCATGTTTTTACCGGTAAGACTGCCGGTCTACCGGTTCATCCAGTGGTTTTTCAGGCACAAATAATATTAGTATGTATTGTTTACTAATACCCTAATAAAAAGATATCAAATAACTCCATCTTCTACTGCACAACAAAGTTGCTTGGGCGAGATGGCTAACGGGCCGGACCTGAAGGGTGTCACTATAGCGCCAAAAGTTGCTTGGGTTCGAATCTTATTGCTTGACAGCCCTCAACTCCTGCAAGAACAATATTTTTTGGCTGTCATCTTGAGGTCCATACACCCCAGAAATGCTCCCCATTGAATTTGTCAGTAACATGTCCTGTTACTGAATTAGGTCCATCAGCCAAAGGTTCATGCAGCAGAGAGAAATCATCCGTGCAAGCCATCAAAATTCCTCCTCTGGTGCCAACAGCCGCTCTGTAAATGAAATTCTGACCAAAAGCAGGCCCCAGCGTCTCAGTAACTAGCCGGGCATCAACATCAGCAACCTTAATCTCCTGTAAGCAGACAAAATTACACCGAAGCTCCGTGATCAAATCACGTACAGCCCCCCTCCTCGCTCGTATGGCAGGTTTGGCGGCTTTGTTTTTACCCCCTGTTTGCAAGAAAAAACGCCTGGTTCAGACCGGTCCAGTGAGCGTATTATACTGCTCCATATTACAAAAATCAGTTCTCCATTCAAAATATATATAACTAAGCGTATCTCTATGTAAACAAGTAATAATAGGAAGTGGTGCATTGGCTAGTCCTCTGGCGTGAGCCGCGAGCTCCTGTGTTTGAGCCCTGGCAGCAGCAGCTTCGCTCCACTATTTTTTTCTTTCTCCTTCCCTCACTTACAGGTATGTTTTTAGGGCCCCTCACTTACAGGTGGGACCCACACATAAGAGTGCGGCCCAGCCTCGCTGGCGTGCCACGTAGACATAGTTACCAGAGACCAGCGACGAAAATGTAACTAAATGTACCTTAAACACAAGGTGTAGGGCTAATTTGTGTCATTTTTTAACTTTATGTATGAATTTGTACCCGCCGTGCAAGTTCATGTACTAAAAGTGTAATTGATTTTTTTTACTTTTTACTTATCTCTCTTCTCCACATAGGCAAAAGTGTCATATGAGCAGACTTATAGCGCACTATTGTACTTGCTCTTAGTTTGCACGATCTCCGTCACTGCCTGCAAGGATTAAGCAACTAGCATGGAGAGCATAGTCATGGAAGCATTTCAAGTTATTTGATATCAAGCACAACCAGACTGGAACTAAGAACACGTTTCATTTAACGCTATTGTTTTGTCTAGAATCTTCCATTGAGCTATTCTATTGTTATCTGGGTTGTGTGAACTATTATGTCATTATGTAGTTGATCCATCCAAAACAAATGTACTCATTTGGCAAATTATGTTTTGCCTTTTCCCCCTTTGTGAGCTATATTGTTTGCTCCTAATTCTCTTTTTTCTTTTGTTGTAGTTCCTTCTCTATCCTATTATCCTCTCTTTTGCTTTTTAATTTCCATTGCCATGTAGTGAAAAAAAAAAGATAGTCACAACAACCATGGGTGGGTCAAGATCACAGTTTCTAGTTTCTCTCTTGGGTAAGCCATTAAGGGCATGTACAATGCTGCTGTATTTGCAATACCACATAGGATAATTGTTCGGTTGGAAGAGAGAAAAAGGGAAAGGGAAAAGATGTTTGTCTTCTCTTTGCTAGGAGATGATAACATTTTTCTCCATTGCACGATTTGTCTTCTCTTAGTCACATACTTTTATCTAGTTTAATTTAATCATCCTATGATTTAAGGAGCATGTAAACATAAATTGTTAGAGGTAACAGTTGGAGACAATTCATTAGCATGTTTTCGCTCTTTATTTGCCAAACATTGCGTAAGACGAGAATGTCTTATCAACCGCTATATACATACGTTGAATGGACGAAGATCTAACGACGGCAGAGACCGACAACTAAGGGGGGAGAAACAAAGATCGAATGGTTGAAAGAATATGTGGTGTGGCCCACCCAGATTTCCCTCCCCTTCTCTCAATTATCCCCTTTCGTAATTTACTTTGGTGCCCATATCCTTGATTGATTGCACTTTGTTTGTTTGAACCCAACTGAAGCTAGCACTTGACCTATTTCTTTTTCTGTGCCAAACGACCAGGCAAACCAACACAAAAACCCTATCCGGTGCAGAACAAATTGTTGGCAGTTTTTTGTTAGTTTTGTAAAAATACCATCAACCATGCTAGAGCAGGTAAAACACCCAAGTTAAAGCCGCTGTCGCTAGGTGACTTATGTCTATAACCATGTTGCTGGAAGTATGCTGGAATGTTGGATGGACTGTGATGATACTTGGCTGGAGCCCTTGGTTATTTCATATGCCCAAGTTTTAATTTCGTTGTTGGTTCATCAGTTTGTTTGTGCAACAAATTTACAGCATGGTATGAATTAGTCTTAAATTGCTCTGCTCAACTCGATCGAAAAATTAACACAAACTACTGTATCAGACAGAGCCTTGGGCAAGCCAAGTTGATGCGCCTTCAGCTGATAACCCTCCTAGACACAAGCAAAATGACTAGATGAGAAAGCTTATCCTCTCTTATGCCAAAAAATCATACTGTACTTGGTATGTTTACTACCTTTGCGCATGTGTCTTCTTGTTTCTCTAGCTTCAGAAAGTTAGAGCGGCCACCAATTTTTTATTTTTTTTTGACGAAAAAGCAGCCTTAGGCTGATTCTCATTGATGAAGAGGGAAAAGACCAGTTACAAGGAACTGAAGTTAGAAAGGAAAAGAAAAACCAAAACAAACAGAGGGAACTCTATACAGTCTACGCCTCAGGGCGGCTCGAAGAAGCTGGCCATTGGGGCCAGGCCCGCGAGTAGCCACGTCCTCGCCTCGTCGTAGCCACGTCCTCGCCTCGTCGATAATTCTGCCGTGGACCTGGGACACCGAGCTGGCTGTGTTGTTGAAGATCCGCGCATTGCGCTCTTTCCAAATGCACCATGAGACAAGCAGGCAAGTAGACTTCCTTGTCACCCTACGCGATCTTGGCAGCGTCCTGGTTTGCAATCTGAATCGCAACTTGATGCGGTTGTCTATCGTCATGTCCAGGTCCGAGAATGGTGACCCCAGAGATTGCGCCGTCTTGTTCCACAGCTCTATCGAGAAGGGGCACGCCGCGATGATGTGGTGTGCCGTCTCCGGAGCGGCATGACAAAGCGGGCAGATCGGGTCATGAGGGATCTGCCGGCGAGCTAGATTATCTGCCGTGAGGCATTTCCCCCGCACCATGATCCATGCAAAAGCCTTTGCCCTCGGTTCCGCCTTGGCTGACCAGATGACCCTATTGTCACTGGTGGGAATGGCCCCCTGGAACATCATCCGGTACTCCGACGCCGCCGAGTAAACACCATCCGTCGTCCACTTCCATTTCAGATTGTCAGTCACCCCTGTGCTTAGTGTGATACCGGCAGCAACCTCCCATAGTTCACATAGCTGGCGCAAAACCATCGTGCTCGGGTTGGGTTTGACGTAACGAATCCAGGCGTTGCCATCTAGCGCCGCCCGCAGAGTCAGGCAACGTCCGTTGCAGTGCTTGTGCAGCTCAGGCCACCGATCGGCCGGCCGGCAACCGTTCGCCCAGTGGGATGTCCAGAAATTGGTCTTGTTCCCGTCCCCTATGATGATCTCCGTGGAGGCCCTGAAGATGCTGTCCGCAGCCGGGTCGTTGGGCAGAACGAGGCCATGCCATGGTCTCGTATCATCTGTCCATCGCGTCCATTGCCATCTAGCTCATAAGGCAGCTCCTTGGCGATGCAGGTCATGAATGCCGAGGCCTCCAAACTCTCGTGGCCTGCACACTTCTCTCCAATTAACCAGGCACTTGCCCGTCGGAGTTGCCTCGTCCGCCGCCCAAAGGAACCCTCGCCGTAGCTTGTCCACCATCTTGAGGAACCAGACGGGTGGCGCGATCGCCATGATCCGGTAGATAGCCATTGCCGACAGGGTGGTTCTGACCAGCTCGATTCTTCCTGGGAGCGCAATTAACTTAGCCTTCCAGCCTCTCAATCTCTTCGCCAGACAGTCTAGGATCGGCTGCAGGTCCTCTCTGCGTAGCCGAGCATCAGTGAGCGGGAGACCTAGGTAAGTAATCGGGAAGGGCTTTGTGGAGCATGCAGTCTCCCTGACAGCCTCCTCCGCAAGACCGGCCGCACATGTGATTGGGGTGGCCGCGCTCTTCGCCCAGTTAGTCCGTAGACCAGAGGCCGACTGGAAGAAATCTAGAAGCCTCACAGCTGCATGCATCTCTGATCTCGAGGGGTTGATGAACAGAACCACGTCGTCGGGGTAGATTGATATTCTGGACGGCATGCAGATTTCACCGATCTTTCCAAGCACCTGGACATGACTAGCAGCCTCCATGAGAGTGGCAAGTGAGTCCATGGCGATGACGAAAAGTAACGGGGATAAGGGGTCCCCCTGCCGTAATCCTCTGTGGTGTTTTATGGTGTCTGACAGGTCTCCATTGATGCAAATCTTGGTGGATGATGAACTGAGCAGTCCCGCGATCCAGTTGGTCCATCTCCGGCCAAAGCCCCGAGCGCGCAGCAGCTCGAGAAGGAACTCCCACGAGACGGTGTCAAATGCCTTTGCTATGTCAATCTTCAGCAGTATGGCTGGAGTTTTCTTCGCCTTCAGTGTTTTGATCATGGCCTGGACATACATAACGTTATCAAGGATCGACCTCTTCTTGATGAAGGCGCTTTGACAGGGGGCAATCAGATCATCCATCAGCGGTTGTAGCCTTCTCGCCAAGATCTTTGCAAGCAGCTTTGCAATGCTGTGGATCAAGCTTATGGGTCGGAAATCAGCTATTTGCAGGGCCCCCTCCATCTTGGGGATCAGGATCATGGTGGCCGAGTTGAGAGCCTGCATATTGGTTGTGTTGCAGCTAGCGAATTTGGACAGGGCTTTCATCAAATCCTCCTTAATAATCGGCCAACACTTCTGGTAAAAAAGGCCCGTAAAGCCATCGGGGCCTGGCGCCTTTTCAGCGTTGGAGTCATTGATCGCGGCCAGCACCTCATCCTCTGTGAAATTTTGTTCCAGCTGCTGCAGCAGTTCTGACTGTGGCGTGTATCCAAGGGCTTCAAAGTTCAGCGAAGATGATCTTGGCGCTGGCTGCCCTATTAGGTCGGAGAAAAAATCACACGTGATCCTGCATTTATCCTCCTGACCCGAAAACAGCTGGTCCAGATGGCGAAGGGACTGGATGTAGTTCTTCCTTCTCCTCGACGATGCCTTCATATGGAAGAATTTGGTACATGCATCGCCCTCTCTGATCCAAAGAACTCGCGCCCTTTGGGTAGGGAAAACCCTCTGTATAGAAGACAAGAGGGGTAGGGAAAACCCTCTGTATAGAAGACAAGAAACCAAACTCTTCACTGATTGCCATCTGGTCACAAAAGCATTCGCCATAAACAAATGATGTCAATACTATATAGCATTAATATAAGATACAAAAATATATAAGTTTGTACCTAATCAACAACTTGAGTCGTTGGTGTGCTGCTATTCTCAACAGGAGTAGGATCCGGTCGAGCATAAATGGCCACAGTTGGCACCTCAGGGCCCGTCTGATTGCATGGCGTTATTTAACGGCATGACACTGCAATTGTAAAAGTGGAAAACAAAATTTACAGACGCAAAGCTTGGCAGGCTGGGCCGACTCAACAATCCCTCTAGTTAATTTGTTTTATCACTAAAATAAAAGGGGAGCCATGGGCATGATGTGAACTATCAATTAAGTACAAGTGTACCATTATTGATTTAATAAAATGAGTCATACGTCTTCATCCAGAACTAACTTGGAGGATTTTCCCCCCTAAAACATGACCTGCTATACCTCGAATTTAAGTACCATTTGTTCCTGTTGGTTAGCTATGTGCACGAAGTGAAAGTGATCTAAACGCTCTTATATTTCTTTACGGA
Source organism: Elymus sibiricus (assembly GCA_039707655.1). Taxonomy (NCBI): domain Eukaryota; kingdom Viridiplantae; phylum Streptophyta; class Magnoliopsida; order Poales; family Poaceae; genus Elymus; species Elymus sibiricus. The sequence continues at coordinate 443,492,557 of CM077668.1, forward strand.
GGGAGTACCAATTAAGTAGAGGTGTACCATTAATTAATTTAATAAAATGACTCATAGGGCTTCATCCAGAACTAAATTACAGCATCTTTTCGTAAAACATGACCAGTGTTCTGCTGTAACTCGAATTTCAGTACCTATTGTTGTTCCTGCTGGTTCCATTTCCACGGGCAAAGGATATGCAGTCAGCAAGCCGTGAATATTCATCGACGGTCCCTTCTGTCATGTTCATCTGCTTGGGTCTGTGAAGGAATCAAGAAACTTAGACAACACACGTCACCTCATTCTCATTGACATTTGGCACAAATACGTCCACGTAAAAAAAACAAGAAATTGGAGAATGAGCTACCTTGGAGTAGACTTCCGCTTCATCTTTGTATTTCCAGTATCAACGCCTCTTTCTGCAGAAGCTTCAGAGGGCACACTTGGAAGGTCCAACTCACAAGCATTGTTCACCCCACCATCTGTTGTTGAATTGCCTTTGGCTGATTTCCTATACAAAAGAAGTAAAGGACTCTTGATGTCACTGAAAATCTACGAGGAAGCAGATATAGATGATGTCAAACACTATTGATTTTTTTATTTTTTTTATTTTGCCATGGTCGAGGTTATACCTTGATACTCTCTTCCTTTTCGTTGTGTTGCCTTGGTTGTCAATAGAGACTGGACCCCTCATCCTGTTTTCGACTGCTCTCCCATCACCAGCAGTGATAGAGCCCCTCATTTTCTTTTTGACAGCTCCCTCGTTGCCGACAGACACAGAGACCCTTGTTCTCTTTTTAGCTGTGCCTTTACCAACTGACGTAGGGTCCCTCTTTCGATTAGTAGGTGCCTCATTATCAAAACTGATAGGGACCCCAAGTATATCTAGGGTGGACTCGTCATCAACAGAGATTGATCCCCTCATTCTCTTTTGCACAACCACATCGCTATCAGTGGTAACTTTCCTCTTGCTAGCTTTGCTGTAGCCCCTAGAGGAATTGTTGACACCATCAGACACAGTTATATCTTCTCCAGTTTGGTGTTCAGCTCCATTTCTGTAAAAGCAAGTACGAAACAAACATGTGAGCACTGAGCAGGCATAAGGGAGTGAAATTCAACAGTCAAGCATATGTAATGTTATAAGTCATACCCAGACAATTTTTTCCTTGATTTTCTCATGGTGGTGTTTACAGCAGCAACATCAGCAGAAGACTTCGAGGGATCGCCAGATGGCACGTTATCCGCACATGATCTTCTCGACCGTTTTCGAGGTTTCTTGACTTGATCACTGAAAAACAGGGAACGATGAGGAAGAGAACATAGCTAAAACTACCCTTTTTTTTACACTTTTATTGTTTGAAAAGCATTGCAATTGAAATTACTGTACCTTGCAGTGTTCTCATCACGCCTGTCAACTTTCGAGTACACAAGTGATGGGAAGTCACTGGGGCAAATTGCAGGTCGCTCTGTTTCTCTATCAACAAAATTGGTCTGAAAAATAGTTTTCCTTACTTGATTGACTGCCATCAGTTGCGAGATAGCATCCAGCTGAGAGAGTTTGGCACCCGCATAAAGAGGTTTCTTTGACGAGGCCAAGATCTCCAAGAAGGCCTTTGCGGTTGCTTTCGTCTCCTCCGGTTCATTCTCTGAAGGTGTCGCATGTGCCGTCTCTTCAACAATGACATCATCTAGCATGTCTCTGACCCCGTCGTCCGCATAACCACCGATGCGTTGTCGCATCACCTCCTCTCTACCACGGTCCCGCTCGGCAAAGTTTATCGGCATGTTAAAGTTTGGCATATATCCGTGCGTGCGAAGGTGCTCAGTCATTTGCTCCTTATCTCTACGGAGACGTCTGCCACATTTCGCACAGGGGCATTGTGGGATAATTCTCAGTGGACGACGGAATATCTCCTTCAAAAACACATCGGTTTTCGCAACCCACTCTGTTGTTACTCGATTCCGATGGATAAAACCACTGTACATCCACTGATTATCTACCATCCTCTGCTTTATTGGGAGCCACACAACAAAATTAAGGATTCATTTAAATTAATCACATCAAATTTTTATTTTCTACCGCATTGACGGCATTGAATCCACCTACATCTCTAATAGGTAAAGATGGGTCCTAATCCCACCCGAGGATGTGTAGATTGAGTACGTTCTCCATGCTCTACCCCGTTCCGAGACAAAATTTCGGCAGCACCTCCCCGCTGTTCTCTAGATACACGTCTCGGCAAATAGCCGAGAGAATGTGCTCCGGAGAACAACAAGGAGGCGCCGCCGAAATCCTGTCTCGGAATGGGGTAGAGCATGGAAAACGTACCCAATCTACACATCCTCGGGCTGTCCATGAAAAACGCTGGACAATCCGAAAGAGTTGCGGTGATAAATATGCAATTGAATGCATATTTATCGATGCAACCCTTTCGGACGGGAGACGCCTAGGTTACGCGACTTGACGAGATAATGAAATCTAGTGACATGATTAAAAGAGCGTAGGAGGTGAAGGTGACTGTAGAGAAAGTAGAGAAATTAGTGACCCTTGGCTGTAGAGAAAGTAGTCGAACAGCGGCGGGATCACGGACCAACAACTTCGACGACGATGACTCCAAAGAGATGCAACACCACAAAGCCTGTAAATTTTACCGACAAAACAACTTAGATCATCACATCAAATTGCAAGATATGCTTCATAGAATTATTTACTAGATGAGCAATACAAAATAAATTCATCCACTTAAAGTTCCACATTCAAAGTATTAGAAATGTTAAATCCTAATGAAAAAGTTACCATTTTTTCTCAAATATCTATTTTTTAGCAAGACCATCAAGTGTCAAAAAATATTTCATCATTATTTTGTAGCAAGACCATCATGAACAAAAAACCACTCATCATGATCTTAATTTGACACTATTTTCATCTCATCAAGTTGACACTATTAAATCATTAACAAAACAATCTATCTAACTATCATCTATCTATCAATCATCTATCTAACTACCATCTATCTATCTAACTATCAAATTAAGCACACTACTATCCTCTACAAAATCATGAAAAAAAAACAGAAAAAATATGCCTAAGGGAGGGGAAGGAGGGAGGAGGCCGTACCGAACGGGGAGCGGCCGGAGGACCGCAGGGGGGCGGGGGAGGTGGTGATGGAGGCGGTGTCGGAGGGGTCGGGCCAGCGACGAAGCAGCCGGCGACGGAGGGCCGGCGACGGAGGCGGCCGATGCCGAAGGGGCGCGCGGAGGGCCGGCCACGGAGGTGCCCGACGCCGGAGGGGGCGCGCGGGAGGCGGAGCGCGGCCGCCGCTAGTGGCCTCGCTGCGGCGCGCGGCGGGACAAAGAGGGTGGCGGCGGTGCGAGGGTGGCGACGGCGGAGGGTGGCCTCGAGCCGGAGCAGGCATGGGCGGCCGTGGCGGTAGAGCCGGAGCGGGCGTGGGCGGCCGACGCCGGAGGGGACGCGCGTGGGCGGCCGCGGCGGTGGTGGTGGCGACGGCGACGCGCGCGGAGAGGGTGGCGGTGGCGGTTGCGCGCCGGCTGGGGTCGAGAGAGAGAGAGAGATTGGGGATCGGGTCAGACAGAGAGAATGAGTGGAGGAGGAGGCCCGCGAGTGGATAAGGGGGACCTAGCCGTCGGCATAGTGTGGGTGTCACGTGTCCATCTATGCCGACGGCTTAGCCGTCGGCATAGATGCTCACCATTTTCATTATTCCCAGTATTTATTTTGCTTTTGTATTGCACATACATACATGATATACATGTGTATGGGTGTTAAAAAAACAAACTTACTACATTCTACCCATCTGCATATATACATTTCTGACCGGGAAAGATTCCCTCCGTGTCGACCCACTCCATGTGACGGCGGGAGCGACGTCCGTGAGGGGGGTCACACTCCGGAGCCGCGTGCCGGGTGCTTGCACCTGCCACCACACTTCCATACATGTAAGAGGGCCCTGCGCAAGATCTGGCGGCATTGCTACCCCCCCAAGTCCCCCGTCCCGCCTAACCCTGGCCCAGTTGACCCGCGGATCTAGCCCTTTGACTTTCGCCGGACGAGCTTTGACCGATGAACCTTTTCAACTCGTTGTGATAGGTCAGCCCATAGGGACACTTCGGATCAAGGTCCGGGCCCAACCCACCGAAAGATTCCCTCCGTGTCGACCCGACGTGGCCGTTTCCCCCCTCCAGGTTACGGCGGCAGCGACGTCCGTGAGAGGGGTCACACTCCGGAGCCGCGTGCAGGGTGCTTGCACCTGCCACCACACTTCCATACGTGTAAGAGGGCCCAGCGCAAGATCTGGCGGCATTGCTACCACCCCCCCCCCCCCAAGTCCCCCGTCCCGCCTAACCCTGGCCGAGTTGACCCGCGGATCTAGCCCTTTGACTTTCGCCGGATGGGCTTTGACCGATGAACCTTTTCAACTGGTTGTGTTAGGTCAGCCCATACGGACACTTCGGATCAAGGTCCGTGCCCAACCCACCGCAAGACTCCCTCCGTGTCGACCCGACATGGTCGTTTCCCCCCTCCAGGTGACGGCGGTAGCGACGTCCGTGAGGGGGGTCACACTCCGGAGCACCGTGCCGGGTGCTTGCACCTGCCACCACACTTCCATACGTGTAAGAGAGCCCAGCGCAAGATCTGGCGGCATTGCTACCCCCCCAAGTCCCCCGTCCTGCCTAACCCTGGCCTAGTTGACCCGCGGATCTAGCCCTGTGACTTTCGCCGGACGGGCTTTGACCGATGAACCTTTTCAACTGGTTGTGATAGGTCAGCCCATAGGGACACTTCGGATCAAGGTCCGGGCCCAACCCACCGCAAGATTCCCTCCGTGTCGACCCGACGTGGCCGTTTCTCCCCTCCAGGTGATGGCGGCAGCGACGTCCGTGAGGGGGGTCACACTCCGGAGCCGCGTGCCGGGTGCTTGCACCTGCCACCACACTTCCATACGTGTAAGAGGGCCCTGCGCAAGATCTGGCTGCATTGCTACCCCCCCCAAGTCCCCCGTCCCGCCTAACCCTGGCCCAGTTGACCCGCGGATCTAGCCCTCTGACTTTCGCCGGACGGGCTTTGACCGATGAACCTTTTCAACTGGTTGTGATAGGTCAGCCCATAGGGACACTTCGAATCAAGGTCCGGGCCCAACCCACCGCAAGATTCCCTCCGTGTCGACCCGACGTGGCCGTATCCCCCCTCCAGGTGACAGCGGCAGCGACGTCTGTGAGAGGGGTCACACTCCGGAGCCGCGTGCCGGGTGCTTGCACCTGCCACCGCACTTCCATATGTGTAAGAGGGCCCAGCGCAAGATCTGGCGGCATTGCTACCACCACCCCCCCCCAAGTCCCCCGTCCCGCCTAACCCTGGCCTAGTTGACCCGCGGATCTAGCCCTTTTACTTTCGCCGGATGGGCTTTGACCGATGAACCTTTTCAACTGGTTGTGTTAGGTCAGCCCATACGGACACTTCGGATCAAGGTCCGGGCCCAACCCACCGCAAGACTCCCTCCGTGTCGACCCGACGTGGCCGTTTCCCCCCTCCAGGTGACGGCGGCAGCGACGTCCGTGAGGGGGGTCACACTCCGGAGCCCCGTGCCGGCTGCTTGCACCTGCCACCACACTTCCATACGTGTAAGAGGGCCCAGCGCAAGATCTGGCGGCATTGCTACCCCCCCAAGTCCCCCGTCCCGCCTAATTGACCCGCGGATCTAGCCCTTTGACTTTCGCGGGACGGGGTTTGACCGGTGGACCTTTTCAACTGGTTGTGATAGGTCAGACCGTAGGGACACTTCCATACACAATCTGATGGATGTAGATATAAAATTTGTCTCGTTTGACAAAGAATGAAAAAAAATACAAAAAAGTCAAAACAGGAGGGTGTTTTGTGTAAATCTGAAGCAAACATGATTTAAGTTTGTTCAAATTAGAGAACATATTATAGCAACAAAATCCTTTCAAGATTCTTATAAAAAACATTTAAAACTTGTCAAAATAGATGCAATTATCAATTGTTTATGATTTTAATAAAGTATAGGGACCATTACTAACAGAAGTCCCCTCAATGCAAAAGTACATGAGGTCACATTACTAACATACTCGAAAACAAATACAAACTACATATTCATAATCTATGGAAAATTCTACGCCAGATCGATATAAAATTTACATATGTTTATGTTTAGATAAGTCAGATTTAAGTTAATCAAATGTTAATTTCAAAAAAATAAAAATGATAAAAAATTTAAAAAACAGATAATATCTATGCCGAGGGCTAGGCTGTCGGCATAGATGTCGCCCCAGGAGCTACCAGATGCCGACACGTGGCCAGGCTATGCCGACGGCCGCCGTCAGTGCCGTCGGCATACATTTGACGGCGTCAACCCGCCGTCTACCACCGGGCCGCCGGGCCCACGTGTATGCCGACGGCGAGTCTATGCCGACGGCCACCGTAGGCATATCTCGACCTATGCCGACGGGGGCTGTAGGCATAGCTCGACATATGCCGACGGCTTTTCTACCCCGACGGTTTCCCGTCGGCTGTCGGCATAGCTCGATCTATGCCAACGGGGGCGTCGGCATAGATTAGGCCGTCGGGACAGATGTTCATTCCGGTAGTGCAGGTGGGAGGAAATAAAACCGGACGAAAATAAAACCGGAGTACCAGGCTACCAACTGCTCCATTAGGAGTAGAGATAACCCAAATCATCAGTGAGTATTATACTCACAATTTGACATGCATCTATGATCTTCTATTAAATTGAGAAAATTAATATACAATCCCAGTTCAATCTGAGTTCTAGATTCCTCACGAAATACATTCAGTTTCTACATCTGGAAATTCACTTCAGGCTGCAGCTGTTCAGCTACTGTCTGCCTCCTCTAGCGTTGCACTGCAGGCCGCGTCACACTTGCTATGTGTTGGTCGCCCTTCATCCGCAACTGCTCGCGCTCCCGCAGCGGCCGCCACCCTGATGACGTGATGTAGACACGCGCTGGTCGCGGCCAACACATAGCCAGCGGCTCTGCCTCTTGCGGTGACGCAGGCGGCGGCGGCAGCGGCAGTCGCACTCCTGCGCTGGTGTGGCAAAGGCGGCGGTTGCCCTCTCACCTGCAGCGGAGCTAAGGTTACGGTCATGGCGACGGCGAGCGCAGGCGATGCCGAGCGAACGTCGACGGGGATAAACTGAACTGGGCCGTATCTCTTCTGGGCTGATGGTTGTGCACTGCTTCCTAGCTACGATTTCCCTGATTTGCACTTGCTGCCGTCGGATGGCTTGCGAACGGTAGATACGAGAAGGATGTCCCACGGCAGTAGTTTGTATTACGTCAGAGGATCGCGTTCCGGATTGACATGGAGTCATGGCTCTTGGTCTTTTCCCCCTCAATGTTTGCATTGGTGCCTATGATCCCTCCATGGAGTCTTGTAACGAAGCATTAGGTACAAGAAGCAGCAAAGCTCAAGTTTTATGTTCTTTAGCTTCTCCGTACAAACTTTTAAGGTTTAACAAGTTGCCATCTAAGAACAGGAACTTTGCTGTCAAAATTGTCAGAATGGACAGAAGGAGATATAAGCCAGGAAGGACACACTAGTAGAAAACGGACCTTTTGTCCGCAGCTTTAGTCCCGGTCGGGTTTTGAACCGGCACTAATGTGACCATTAGTCCCGGTTCAGGACGGGCATCATTAGTCGCGGTTCGTTCCGGACCTTTAGTCCCGGTTCGTAACACGAACCGGGACTAATGTGGTGGTGGCAGGCTGGTGTCAGCTGGGGCCCCCACGAGCCCCTTTAGTCCCGATTGGTACAGGGCCCCCCTTTAGTCCCGGTTCGTAACACGAACCGGGACTAAAGGGTGGTGGCAGGCTGGTGTCAGCTGGGGCCCCCACGAGCCCCTTTAGTCCCGGTTGGTATCACCAACCGGGACTAAAGGCTCCCCCTTTAGTCCCGGTTGGAGATACCAACCGGGACTAAAGATCCCCTATATGAATTCGGCCAGCCCGATCACAGTACTCCTCCCTTTTTTTCCCCTTCTTCCCCTCCTTTGTTCTTCCCTCTTCCTCGAGCTCATCCTCCATTTTTGCCAAAATTTGTCAAGATTTGGAGGCACCCCATCCATCCAAGTGTTCACAAAGGTTAGCAACTTTGTCCTTTCATCTCTCATTGCTAGATTAGCTCTTGCAATGCTCTATAAGTATAGTGATTTGTGGGTTTTAGTTTGGGAGTATTTATATGTGGTAGTAGTTCATTTGATTTATATGCAATTTGAGCTCAAATTAACTTCTTACTTTGCATGTGTAGGTGTGGTTTACTTAGTGCCTTCCCGTCCCTGTCCTAACCACCGTCGATCGCCCGCACCGTCCCGTCGCCGTCACCACACCTTGGTGAGCCTCTTGTTCGTTCTTATCCTTTTTATAAAAAAAAAATCTTATTTGTATGATTTAGATAGTTAATTGTATAATTTTCTTACATGTATGATTGTTTGTTATACATAGTGCCATGACTTTGATATCCGTCCCCGTCGGCCCTCGTCCGGTTTATGATTCGGATGTGGTATATATATTCTCTTTTATAACTATTTGTTGCATTTCGCGTTTATGACAATTATGCCCATCAAGTTGACATAGATATTTTTATCTAGGAGGTATGTGAACCGGAAATTGCAACCGACATAGATATTCTTGTCAAGAAGTTAAATTTAGTTGAAAAAGAAAACGAGTATTTGAAAGAAAAATTGAAAAGAGTTGAAGAAGAGAAGATGAAACTGGAGTTGTATGTTGCCGATGTCGTCGATGATCACAAGATCAAGATGGATGCAATGCGCTTGAAGATTAGAAAATTTAAAAAATATGCCATTGATAGTGAGGCTTGGTATCACTATGCTGTTGGATCAATTGTTACCTTAGTTGCGATCTTGATCGCATTTGTTGTTGCATTTAAATGCTTTAGCTAGAGAGTTTGTATGTTGCTTTATGAGAACAAGTGTGTATGAACTTTATGTATGAACTTGTATTAATTTGGTCTTTTCGGTGTTGTGTAATGAAGATGAGTCGGCAATGGATGTACGATGACCGATGCTCTCCCCAGTTCATTAATGGCGTGCATACTTTTCTGGTTGCGGCTGAGGCAAACAAGCGGGCGGATGGTTTTATGTATTGTCCATGTGCTGGCTGTAAGAATGATCGAAATTACTCTAACTCAAGGACCATTCACGTCCACCTGTTTGAGTCCGGTTTCATGTCCGGCTATAACTGTTGGACCAAGCACGGAGAAAGAGGGGTCCTAATGGAAGAGAATGAAGAAGAAGAGGATGATGACAGCTATCCTGGCCATGGGTTCCATGAATACGATGGTACAACAATGGGGGAAGAAGCTGAGCCGGCAATGCAGGAAGGAGCTGAAGAAGAGGCATCAGATGAGCCCGCTGATGATCTTGGTCGGGCCATTGCCGATGCAAATAGAAACTGTGCAAGTGAAAAGGAGAAGCTGAAGTTGCAGCGCATGTTAGAGGATCACAAGAAATTGTTGTACCCAAATTGCGAAGATGACAAGAAAAAGCTGGGTACCACACTGGAATTGCTGCAATGGAAGGCAGAGAATGGTGTACCTGACAAGGCATTTGAAAAGTTGCTGAAAATAATGAAGAATAAGCTACCAAAGGACAACGAATTGCCCGACAGTACGTACGAAGCAAAGAAGGCCGTCTGCCCTCTAGGATTAGAGGTGCAGAAGATACATGCATGCCCTAATGACTGCATCCTCTACCGCGGTGAGTACGAGGATTTGAATGCATGCCCGGTATGCTGTGCATTGCGCTATAAGATCGGCCACGATGACCCTGGTGATGTTGCGGGCGAGCGCCCCAGGAAGAAGATTCCTGCCAAGGTGATGTGGTATGCTCCTATAATACCACGGTTGAAACGTTTGTTCCAAAACAAAGAGCATGCCAAGTTGATGCGATGGCACAAAGATGACCGTAAGAAAGACGGGAAGTTGAGAGTACCCGCTGACGGATCACAGTGGAGAAAAATCGAGAGAAAGTGGAAGGACTTTGCAGATGACGGAAGGAACGTATGGTTTGGTTTAAGTGCAGATGGCATCAATCCTTTTGGGGAGCAGAGCAGCAATCATAGGACCTGGCCTGTGACTCTATGTATCTATAACCTTCCTCCTTGGTTGTGCATGAAGCGGAAGTTCATTATGATGCCAGTGCTTATCCAAGGCCCCAAGCAACCCGGCAACGACATTGATGTGTACCTAAGGCCATTAGTCGAAGAACTTTTAGAGCTGTGGAATGGAAAAGGTGTACGTGCGTGGGATGAGCACAAACAACAGGAATTTGACCTGCGAGCGTTGCTGTTTGTAACCATCAATGATTGGCCTGCTCTCAGTAACCTTTCAGGACAGACAAACAAGGGATACCACGCATGCACGCACTGTTTAGATGATACCGACAGTATATATTTGGATAAATGTAAGAAGAATGTGTACCTGGGGCATCGTCGATTTCTTCAGAGCAGGCATCCCGTAAGAAAGAAAGGCAAGCATTTCAAAGGTGAGGCAGATCACCGGAAGAAGCCTCGCCACCGTACTGGTGATGATATACTTGATATGGTCAAGGATTTAAAAGTAATCTTTGGAAAGGGTCCTGGTGGACAATCTGTTCCGAATGACGCTGACGGACGCGCACCCATGTGGAAGAAGAAATCTATATTTTGGGACCTACCCTATTGGAAAGACCTAGAGGTTCGCTCTGCAATCGATGTGATGCACGTGACGAAGAATCTTTGCGTGAACCTGCTAAGCTTCTTGGGCGTGTATGGGAAGACAAAAGATACACCGGAGGCACGGGAGGACCAGCAACGTATGCACGGAGAAGACGGCATGGATCCAAAGCAGTTTCAGGGTCATGCCAGCTACGCTCTTACCAAAGAAGAGAAGGAAATCTTCTTCGAATGCCTGCTCAGTATGAAGGTCCCGTCTGGCTTCTCGTCGAATATAAAGGGAATAATAAATATGGCAGAGAAAAAGTTCCAGAACCTAAAGTCTCATGACTGCCACGTGATTATGACGCAACTGCTTCCGGTTGCATTGAGGGGACTTCTACCAGAAAACGTTCGATTAGCCATTGTGAAGCTATGTGCATTCCTCAATGCAATCTCTCAGAAGGTAATCGATCCAGAAATCTTACCAAGGTTAGAGAATGATTTGGTGCAATGTCTTGTCAGTTTCGAGTTGGTGTTCCCACCATCCTTCTTCAATATCATGACGCACGTCCTAGTTCACCTAGTCGAGGAGATTGCCATTCTGGGTCCTGTATTTCTACACAATATGTTCCCCTTTGAGAGGTTCATGGGAGTCTTAAAGAAATATGTTCGTAATCGTGCTAGGCCAGAAGGAAGCATCTCAAAGGGCCATGAAACAGAGGAGGTCATTGAGTTTTGTGTTGACTTTATTCCTGACATTAAGCCAATTGGTGTTCCTGAATCGCGGCATGAGGGCAGACTGGGTGGAAAAGGCATGCTAGGAAAGAATTCAGTAATATGCCGGGATGGGCATTCGTTGGCGCAAGCACACTACACAGTTCTACAAAGTTCCGCCTTGGTGGCTCCGTATATCGAGCAACACAAGAATATTCTACGCTCCAAACACCCGGAGCAGTCTGACGACTGGATTACACATGAACAAACTGTGACTTTCGCCGGTTGGTTGCAGACACGTCTCATGCATGACGACACTGTTGCAGATGACCTGTACTTGCTGTCCAAGTTACCATCTTCGACTATATTGACTTTCAAAGGGTACGAGATAAATGGGAATACATTTTACACGATCGCCCAAGATAAAAAGAGCGCCAACCAAAACAGTGCTGTCCGCTTTGATGCAGCAAACACCAATAGGCCAAAGGACACATATTATGGTTACATAGAGGAGATATGGGAACTTGACTATGGACTTGGTTTGAAGGTCCCTTTGTTTTGGTGCAAATGGGTCAATCTGAGAGGAGGCGGGGTAAAGGAAGACCCGCAGTATGGAATGACAACAGTGGATCTCAACAATCTTGGGTACGCAGACGAACCATTCGTCCTAGCCAATGATGTGGCGCAGGTTTTCTATGTGAAGGACATGTCTACCAAGCCGAGAAAAAGAAAAGATAAGGAAGCGAATACATCATACGATGAGCCAAAGCGCCACATAGTTCTTTCAGGGAAAAGAAACATTGTGGGAGTGGAGGACAAGACAGACATGTCAGAAGATTATGAAAAGTTTCATGAAATTGCTCCCTTCACAGTGAATGTTGACCCGAGCATCAAGTTAAACGATGAAGATTGTCCATGGTTACGGCACAAAGGGACACACGCGAAGAAAAAGTTTTATATCCAAAGATCCCACTCTGGGATGTGACCGGCTTCTCTAGTTAGTTTCCGGACTTATATATCTGGAAAGTCCCACTTCGGACAAACCGGAGGGAATCTTTGTAATAGAACTCCGACTTATGTGTTTTGGCATTTGAAACGCGAAGAAATATTATGTCCAAAGCCACGTCATCAATTTTCAACCCTTTCTGACTTCATTTGCTATTTTTCATGCATTTACTGATTTTTTTGAGCTAAATGACCCTGAAATTGAAAAGCACTACAAATCACAATCAGAAAAGGTTGAAAGTAGGCATGGTATCATCATTTCACCCACATAGCATGTGCTAAAAAGTTGAGAGGGTTACGGCAAAAACTGGATGCACTTCGTGTACAAAATGGACAATCTCTTTCGAAGTATCACGCTTTCGGACGAAAACTCGTCTGTTACAAAGGCATTTCATTTTTTTTAAATAACCTAAGAATTACCAAATTGAATATAATGATAAAACACACTAATATTAAACAGCAGAAAAAAGAATCACTGAAAAATCTTTTTTTAAAATAAAGTTATTCACAAACTAGTGATTCATACAAATTTCAAATAATTCAAATTTGAAAACTACTGGCACTAACAGAAAGTTTATAATTTTTTTGACCTAAAGCAAAAAGATTCACTCAGAAACTCTAAATAAAGCAAAAAACAACCAAGAAACAAAAGAAAATAAATATAGAAGAAAACAAAAAAAAACTGAAAAGTAAAAAAAAAGCCCGCCTACTGAGCCGCCACGGCCTGCATACGACTAGACACCCACTAGTTGGGCCAGGATGCAGGCCCGCAAGGCCCAGTATGGCCCACAGGGCAGGAAAGAACGGTAGGCCTTGTAGGCCTGCTTTAGAGAGGAGCTCGAATGAGCTACCGCGCCGGGGTTTATAAACCAGTGCGAGCGCCCTTCGCTGGGCGAGGTGGGACTAAACATCCACCACACTGCGCCGTGCCAGGAACAGGCCTTTAGTCGCGATTGGAGCCACCAACCGCGACTAAAGGGGGGCCTTTAGTCGCGGTTGGAGCCACCAACCACGACTAAAGGTGAATTTCATCCAGTCCAAGCGGCGGGAAGCGAGACCTTTAGTCGCGGTTGGTGGCTCCAACCGCGACTAAAGGTGGCCTTTAGTCGCGGTTGGAGCCACCAACCGCGACTAAAGGCTCTCATATATATAACTCCACTTACGATCCTCTCCATTCTCTCGACGCCAAACACAGACGACGCCGCCAGGCTGCTGCGCGCTGCCGCCTGCCCCGATCGACGCCGTCGCCGCCCCCGACGCCGGCCGCCCGTCCCTCCTCGTCGAACCCTACTCCGGACGCGCCCTTCCTCGCCGATCCCCGACGGCGCCGCCGGCCCGCGCGCGCGCGCCCGCTCCTCGCTGCGCCGCCTGCCCCGACGCCGTCGCTGCCCCCGATTCGCCTCGCCTCGCCGTCGCCCCGCTGTGAGCTCAGTTCCTCCCTCTCCCCCCCCCTCCCTCGCCCCCTGCCGCGCGCCATGGCCGCCCGTCCGGCCCCGAGCCCCCCCACACACACACATGCATGAACACACACACACACACACACACATTTTCTATTTAGATGTTTTAGTTGTTTTTCACTAGTATATATGTATGTATGAATGCATGTTAGATGGATATAATTAGTGTTTAATTAGTATAGATTTTTTTTATATAATGTTTCTTTTTCTGTTTTTTAATGGATGTATAGAAGTATGCTTAATTAGTGTTTCTTTTTCTGTTTTTTAATTTTTTATACTTTTAGTTATAGAAATGTTAGATGAATGTTTTTTAGTTTTTTATACTTTTAGTTATAGCTAGATAAATGTTAGATATAAAAACGTTGAGGAATTTTGACATTTGCTCCAATGTATAGCAATTAGTATTTGCAAAAGTTGCATATTTTAATGTTGTATTTGCAATAGATTTTCTTAGTCCTTTAAGGGATTAATTATCAGGAATGCCCCCATTATGGATGTGCACAAGTTGATCCAATTTCTTTCTGATCTCATGCATCTACCTTTCGGATCTTTGAATACTAAATTGTTTTATCTTTCTTCTGGATTAGTTAAATAAAAGCTATGGACAATACCGGCAGAGAAGGAGAAGAGGCTGTGTTCGACATCATACGCTCCACGAGCCCAGATGATCATGATGACGGCTCGCAATATCTGAACCCTTCGGGTGAGGGTATGATGTTTGATGAAGACGAACGAATAGATGAAGGTGACGACAACGATGTTGACGAAGAAAATGTTCTTCAAATAACAATGACCGGCGAGGTATATTTAATATATAAGCCATCCGGTGATCATTACATGTCTTAATTGATTTGTATGTATTAACGAATCGATCTTTCTTCTTTTAGGCCTCCGGATCGAGCAAATCTTGTACAAGCGACAGGGTAGTTCGAGGCCCGGCCAAAAAGTTGGACGAAGGCGTAAAGTTCAACATCGATTCCATCAAAACATCAACTGGCGAACCGCTTGAACCTAAGAAAAATGCGACCACGTTCAAGAATCAATGCGGAGTTATTGTCAGGGACCAAATCCCGATCTCCGTTCAAGAATGGAGAAAGCCAGCAAAGGGAGATCGAGCAGGAGTTACTTTTGTCGACGAAAGAGCAAACGATGTGCTTTGGACTACGCTCATGGAACATTTCACCCTACCAGATAATTTGACAGATGCAGATCTGAAGAAAGTCAGAAACTATGCTCTTAAAAAGATGGCGATCGCATTCAACACCTTCAAGAAAAATGCATGGGCTAAGTACGTCAAATCAAAAAAGAAGACTCCAAAATTCACGGGAGCACTGGTGAAGGCAAAAGATCACTGGGACGCTTTCGTGAAGTTCAAGGAATCGGAAGAAGCTAAGGAACTGTCGAGGAAAAACAAGATTAATGCTGCGAAAAAGAAGTGGCACCATCGTCTGGGGCCAGGTGGCTACCAGGTGGCCCTGCCTAAGTGGCATCAATCTGAGCAAGAGATGATTAGTAAACGGGTCAGTCCAGTTACATTGACATGGCCCCCCAGGTGCAGGACATGGTTTTATGCGCATGGGGGGGAGTTGGACCCAGAGACAGGGCTGGTTATGGTGAAGGCAAGTCTTAAAGAAGCGACAGACGAAATACTTATTGCAATAGAAGAAGCTCGATCGGGGGTGTTCATGCCCAACAGAGATAACGACGAGCTTACGCGCGCCCTGAAGAATCCTGAACACCCGGGAAGAACACGAGGCAAAGGCGTTGTTTCGTGGTATGAGGGGTTTGCGGATTGGAACGACGACTATAGAAGCCGTGCGAGAAAGAAGAAGCATGAGGAGCAGAAGAAGAAGGAGGAAGCACTCCGCCTTGAAGGCCTAATATCCTCGCACCTGGAGTTGGAACGATTTGTCAGGCGGCAGCAGGAGCAGATCGACTCACTCAGCCAGGAAAGGGCGTCTCAGCGGCAGCATGAGCAGATCGATCCAGCATTGGATAGCACCGTCCCATCTATGCCGAGAAGCAGCGTGGGTTCCGCCCCGGCCGATATCGATAATGCACTGCTAGCTAGCTACCCTGTGGATGATATCAAAGACAGGACTAACTGTGAGCTACACATGAAAGTGAAGAACTTATCCATGAAGGTGGCGGACGGCTATGCTTTAGCAAATCCCCCTGAAGCAACCTTCCATTGCAATCCCATTCCAGCTGGCTATGCTCGTGTCGGGGTTGATGAAGTGATGTCAGCATATCACGAGCTACAACTTGACATTCTTGGAGGTGACGAGGAGAGAACACTGGGAGAGGCCATACATCGTATCATTCTATGGAAAAAGGATTGCATCGTCTTTCCAAGGCCACCGACTCCTCCTCCAAGTCCGCCGCCGCGTCAGTCGACTCCTCCTCCTCCAAGTCCGGCACCGCGTCAGCCGACTCCTCCTCCAAGTCCGCCGCCGCGTCAGCCGACTCCTCCTCCTCCAAGTCCGGCACCGCGTCAGCCGACTCCTCCTCCAAGTCCGGCACGGCGTCAGCCAACTCCTCCTCCTCCAAGTCCTCCGCCGCTTCAGTCGACTCCTCCTCCTCCAAGTCCGGCACCGCGTCAGCCGACTCCTCCTCCAAGTCCGGCACGGCGTCAGCCAACTCCTCCTCCTCCAAGTCAGCCGACTCAGCGTGCTCCGCCTAAGCAACAGCGGAAGAGAGAGGCCGTAGCTACGACGGCTAGCGGTACAACAAGCAAGAAATTCAAATATGGTCCAGACCTCAAGCCTCTTCCGAAGTTGTCTTACCACCTGACTCAGGAGGAACTCGACGACGCATGTGATGCCCAATTGAAGGCCCATTTTGCACCGAAACCACCCGCGCCGCCAAAGGAGAAAGTACCTGAGCATGTATCACAACACTTTATTGATATGGCTCGACCGGCTGACAATCAGAAGGACTCCGACTATGTGCGGTCTATCAAGAGGTCATATTCTGCAGGGCAAAAGGAGTCGAGCTCGAGCTCGAGCCAAGCAGTTGGCAAAAAAAGCGGGAAAACTGTTCCCCAGCTGGGAGAACAAGCAGTGCAATCGATCCCCCCGCTCATTGTACAAACACATGTGAGTACCGCCGATCGGCCGGCAATAACCGACGATCTTAGAAGGCAGGCTAAAGAGGCCGGTGTCACTGTTGAACAACTCCTAGGCCTTGAGGAAATCCCCAGGATTACAGAGGAGGAAGTAAAATACCAATATGTCCGTGGCAAACCTCTGGTCAAGCCTGACGAAGTCAAGCTTCTACCAACGAGAATGTACGAGTTGCATACGTGGTACATGCAAAAAACAGCAAATACCAATGAAGAGTCCCTCATGGTGAAAGTCAGGAAAAGGCATTACTTGCATAAAAAAGACGTGTGGATTCATTATTCAGAGTTGCTTCAGTTATTCAATCAAGACGCACTCGACAAATCTATCGTCAGTTGCTATTGTCTGTAAGTGATTTCTTTCTGTAATTTAAGTCTCTAGCTAGCTAGCTAGATGTGCTCTCGTTCATTAACTGTAATTATCCTCACTATATTCTTTTCTGTGGTATTATGCAGAATGAAGATGTATGAAATGAAAAAAACTAGACGCTATGGAGTTGGGTTCATTGACCCAAATACGATTAATCAGGCGATATGGGAAGATCAATATTCGAGAGAAGACACAGAGAGATTCCTGCTAGAGTTTTTGAAGCAACTAAACACCCAACCAAAAATACTACTTCCTTACAACTTCGGGTGAGTGTTACTATATCTTGTACTACAAATTCTATTTTTTGCTTACTAGATGTTAATAAGTGTAGTTGTTGAGTTATGCACATGCCCGCTTATTTATAAAAAACGTGTGCGCATGCAGTTTCCACTGGATCTTGTTAATCATTGAAGTTGACAAGGGAAAAGTTGAAGTACTGGACTCACTATATAAGGATCCATCCGAATACGCAACCGTGAAGGGGATGTTCGACAGGTAATTTCAATCATTATCGCACTATGTCTGCCTCTTTACTTCATTTCCTGATATCAACTAGTTAATAACTCCTTTATTCATTTTCTTTGCCGGCGGGCAGGGCTTGGAAAAAGTTCATCGAAGAGGTCCCCGGCCAATGAAAACAACAGCTGAAATGGGTGCGACCCAAGGTAATTAAGTAGTACTAGCTAGCTACGTCTGTGTATCTCTTTAATTCTAGTTTCAATACCATTATCATGCTTGATTAATTATTACCTGATTGAATTTTATTCTCGTAAAGTGCATGAGGCAGGAGAAGGGGAATAGTTTATGCGCATACTACGTTTGCGAGAATATTCGCATGATCACGTCTGAAAGGAGCATAGATGAAAAAACTCTTTGGGTACGTTTGCCAGAACACTATCCATATTTTTTTATCATGATCTAGCTAATATATATACACACAACTAATATATTCATCTTGATCTCCTGATTATAGATGATAGAGATGCGGGGCCAGCTCCTACCAACGGCTCGCGTACGAGCAATTCAAGAGGAAATAGCTGGATTTCTGGTCGACCAGGTCATAGATCCCAAAGGAGAATACCATTACAAGATCAAGCAGTAATGCCCTGCATATGTAATGATCCGCAAATTGTAGGAGAAATTGTATATACCAAATTGTATATATATATGTATGTGAATGGTCGTCGTACGAGAAATTCGATTTATATATATATGCACAACGTGTACAGTATGTAGTAGCGTAATATATGTTTGAAATGAAAAATAATTAAATGGAAAACACAAAATTAAAAGGAAAAATAAACCAAAATTAAAAGAATTAAATACTTTTAGTCCCGGTTGGTGTTACCAACCGGGACTAAAGGCTCCACCTTTAGTCCCGGTTGGTAACACCAACCGGGACTAAAGGTCCCCCAGCGAACGGCCCCGGCAGGCGCCACGTGGTGGGCCTTTAGTGCCGGGCCGTGACGAACCGGGACTAAAGGGGGGGGGCCTTTAGTCCCCCCCCCCCCCCCCTTTAGTGCCGGTTGTAGAACCGGCACTAAAGGGCCTTACAAACCGGGATTAAAGGCCCGTTTTCTACTAGTGACAGGTCACCACAGTAGTCAAAAAAAAATCATATGCAAGGTTTGCAGAGATCTTTATTCGTTTAATAGTATTGTCGTATGCATCTCATAATTGACATTTGTAGAACCAGTAAAAAAAATTTATTGATCAAGGAATTTAACTGGCACTGCATCAAGATAGTGTTGCACCTTACATATTAAAATTGATACTTCTGTGTAAGTTTTCTATGGCAGGGGCCAGGGGAATTCTTCGGCTGTGTAACTTTTGAAGGAAAATTCCATCGATAGAGAAAGTAACAAATTGCATGATTTGCTAATCATGTACATTTTGATAATTTTATTTGATCGTGTTTGTTGTTGATGTACAAACAAAAAAACATAGGTAGAGAGGATATCTTTTTCAAAATGTTTTCTTTGTAATAAAATGGGGGAGAAAATGTTTCTCAATATATTCATTTGTACTATGCCTGAAATATGTTCTATTTATTTTCCCTGTGTTATTCTTCAGGACCAAAGCCGCTGCACATAATGGGACAAGGAGGGTGAGTCAATCATTGCTTGGGGTTCTTTAAAGTTCAATTTCTTCCATTCCTATGTTGTAGATATTTCTTCTTTAGAAACCTAAAGTATTATGTGCTTCTGATTATAGCAAATGAAGATCTGCAAGACGCTCTTATATTATGGGACGGAGGGAGTACCATTTACCTTACTCATATTTCTGATGTTGGTGTGACTTAGACATTGAATATGGTCTGGTAGCAAAGGTATCATTGCCTATTGACTATGTTGGAGATTACATGTGCTCTAGGCTGTAATTTGGCTTTGTTTCCGGAAAGTACATGTGATGGTTATTAACTATTAGTTGCATACAATTTTGTCTGGTTGCCACATATAATTATTGACTCATTGCACCTTCTATGATTTAGCTACATTGAGAAATGCATAAGCATATTAAGAATTACCGAGATAATTAGTGTGTGTCTTTATATGTACGACGCTAAACTATAGCACTCATTTGCATTATAGTTGGTTTGTAATATTCTTTTAATCTATTGGAATAACTGAACAATCTATGTGAATTCTCATATTGGTTGTAATATTAGTCGATACGTACGTTTGCAGCTTACTAGTGCCTGCTAAAATAGCACACTTGAGGAAACGTGAGGGAGACTTGAGGAAACGTGAGCATCCATTCCTCCAGTGTCCGGTCACTTTAAAATGAGCATTTAAAGAAAAATATACTCGCGCCAACATTTCGCCAAAGTTTCTTTTTTGCCGGAAATACATTTCACCGAAGTTGCGTGCATTATATGGTGCGACTTCAGGACTAGTATACTGCATGACTTTAGGTGACCGATATTTACCAAAAATTTAGAGAACTCAACATTTACCAAAAGTGGGGAAACAATTCGATGATCCATCTTGTTTTATTTTTCTTAATAACAGAGGTAAAAGGTTTACCTCATCCATCCAATAATTAAGTATATTTCACCGAAGTACCGCGCATCATATAATGTGATTTCAAGGCTAGTATACTACGCGGCTTTGCAAAAGAGGGGTCTTCCCCTCCAAAAATTTTAGAGAACTCAACATTCAGCAAAAATGGGGACAAAATCGATGATCCGACTTGTTTTATTTTCCTTAACGGGGATAAAAGGTTTGCCACATCCATCCATTAATTAAGTAGAAGATAATTTTCCAATTAATTAGCGAAAAACCAAGTGCTCTTTTTTTAGCAAAAGAGGGGTCTTCCCCTCCAATTTCATATAAAGAAATCAAAGAACCATCAACAAATATTCAGGACTAAGTCTATTACAAACTGGAGGTACGAAGACCTACCATCACATCAGGAATAGAACATGATCTAGGACCAGAGGCCAGACAAGGCTGGAAACCCTCCAACAGATAAAACTGACTCCAAGAAAACATCAAATTAACAAAACTAAAACACGGGACCAGGGAAGCAAGGGGGATGCCCGGTAGACTTCATTATAGTATCTCCATCTGTCAGCCACCAATCCAAAGAACTCACGGCCTCTACCCTTGAGATGCCCGGTAGACTTCATTTGCTACTCGCTCGACAAGCTTTGCTCCCAGTTTCAAGACCCTTGTTTCTGGCTGCTTTGTCTGCCAAATTGACCAATCAGTGACCAACGAACACAACAAACCTCACAAGGTGCTTGTAGTCGTCGGGTGGTCTACGGATCTGGATGTAATTTTTATTATTTCTGGTGTTCGTTGTACTGCCATGATTGAAGATGAATAGATCGGAAGTTTTCTCATAAAAAAAATAGTTTTTCTTTCAAATATAATGTCATTTCTACTACATCTCCAGATAGTCCAAAACATGGTTGCAACACCAACCAAAACAAGGTCAAGGGATTCACCATACAAAGTTCTTCCAAAAGTAAAAGTATCCCACCCTTTCTCAATAGCAAACCGAGTGCTCTAGCCTGTGGATCGGTTGATTGTTGAATCTTTGCTCGCCTTCATTTTAGTGGCACTTCTTTCACCCTATTTTGATCTTGTAACTCTCTTACGAATTGCCACTCTCTCCACCTCCACCTCCATGCACTGCATCTTTGTGGTCTTTGTTTTTTTTTTTTTCGGGGAATTTGTGGTCTTTGTTGTAGGCTCCCACACCCATGATGTTAATCCTACCGTCGCCCTACACCATCTCTCACATATGGCGGTGTCGTGTCACGCCTCGTTCAGCACACACACACACACCCCTTTCATGTGCCATTGCCACGTCTAGATAGCATAGTGTTCGCCTTCAAAGCGAGTGATCCAGCAGCATTTCCAAGACATGGATGACAAGGGAGGAGTGGCATGAAAAAAAAGATGGAACATGGTTCTAAAACCGTTGTTGCCGTTTCATCCTAAATTAGGGTGTATTTTGTTTTGCAAATTGGAGGGCGGCGGCGCCTCGCCAATCAACCTCCCCCCCCCCCCCCCCCCCCCCTTCCTCCTCCATCATTTATCTTCCTTCTCCTCCTACATGTCGTGTCGTAATACCAAACTTCGAATGGTCGTCCTCACAAATTATTAAGCACATCTTTGTTATTCTTCCGAGCTCCATCACTTTTCATGTGCGTAAACATAAACGATAGGATTTTAAATCGCCGATGATGAAGCCGGCACCCAGGTAAATTTTGCATCGGGAGTGGACACGTGAAAGCAACAAGAGGGACGATTCTCGCACTAGATTCTTGACACATGAGATAGATTTGAGCTAGGCGGGCAACTTTCTTACTCAAAAAGATTCGAGTACGTGCTCATGCTCACCCAACAGGTGGGATAGAATTTGCAGCCCAAAGTCAAGTGTCGATGATGCATAGCTCGACATATATATTTTCACAAGAAGAAGAAAAAACGCACGAAAAATGAAGTGTTTGCAAAACGTTAAAAAAAAGAGAAGCACGCCCGGTGGGACTCGAACCCACAATCGCCTGATTAGAAGTCAGACGCCTTATCCATTAGGCCACGGGCGCTGTTGTGATCACGAAAATAATATCCACGTATTTATAGGTTCGCAAGCAGTGGCCAGACTCAAAGCACCCAAATGTCCGCGTGCATAAAATACAAATTTTGCTTTTAGATACAAGAAGAAAAATACATGGATCGACGCTCTGTTCACATCAAAGAGGCAGAGGGATGAACGCGTGCTTCAGCTTTGGCAAAGGGCTCCTTCGGTTCATATGATTGGAAGAAATAATGGAGGATCTCGTCCAATTGAATCCTATGAGATTTTTTTCCAGGAGCTTCTTCCATAGGAATGATTCCAAACGATTGCATTCCTACAAAATCAAACACCTATAGAAAAAATTCCATTGGATAACAATACTATGAAAATCCTATGAATCAACGTATTTGGGTTAGTTATGACTGGATTTGTTTGCTAACGGGAGAATGGTGCCGGTCTACAAAAATACTCCCTCCTTCACGAAATATAAGGCGCCGGTTGACTTTTCTAGTCTTCGTTGCACAATTTTGACTATGATTTTCACGTATTATATGTCTATAAAATTAGTATACAGACATATGCAATAAAATTATTTTGCAAGACAAATATGACGATGCCATTTATACGTGTTCAATCCATGTACTTCGATATATATTAGTGGTCAAAAAGTCATGCATCAAAGACCGTGCAAAGTCAATCACACCTTACATTTTGGGAAGGAAGGAGTATCACCCATGAGTGCTTTAACGTTGAACAAATATTTGATTTTGCCTACAAAAAAGAACACTTATTTGATTGATGACCAAGAAGTGGTATGTGGGAGAATTGTGCCAATCAATTATTTAAGTGTCGGTACAAAGAATGGGTCCACTTTGGTGCAACATTTACGATAAAAATATACCACGGAACACTCATATAACCTATCAAGAATATGGTGGTCACGTTCGGGCCAATTGCCAGCGGTAATGGTTCAACGGACAACAAGAAAACTTCCTTTTCTTTATCTTCTCATCTCTTCGCAGCACATCGGGAACTAATCCTTTTCACATAGTAGGTTTCGGCTCAACATGAATAGCCCACTTTCTGAAGGCAAACTCATATTTATTAAAGCCACATGACTATGTGTGTGTGGGGGGGGGGGGGGGGGGGGGGGGTGGTATGGGGACCAATGCCCCCCCTCTCCCTAAAGAAAAAACGTCCGATTTTACAACTTATCACAGCTATACTTTCCACTTTACAATCACTAGGATGCATATGTTGCCTCGTTGAAAGCTCTATGCATGCATCAGTGGTGAACAAACTCAAGAAGATAGTAGAAATGAAGGGGGCAACTTGTATGCGATCAAGCCTTCTGATGCAATCATACGATCCAGGCATCTGGGCCATGTGCAATGACGATCCTATGGTACAGATCAAATAAGGTGGAGAGGTGCTACAAATTTTGCGCAAACACCTGGAGGTATCAAAATATAGCAGCCCGAGTTCCTCTTCACCCCACGTTCAGCAGAACACCAAAATCAATCCATTCTCACACAAGCACGAGCAGCCAGGCTGCCGGAGTGCATCGCCGCGAGTTGCTCTGACGTGTGCCGCCGACCTCGCCTTGGAGCCGCCCAGATCCTACGTCCCAATCCTTGCTATCGCTAGATCCGATGGTTCCCAGGCACGCCGCCTCGTCTCCGGCTACCACTAGATCCACCGCCATTGTCCCGTGCAACCCAGCCGGTAGGAAGCGTCGCCTCCTCTTCCATGACGTCATCCAGGTCCTACCACCGGCTCCGTTGTCCATGGCAACTCGACACCCTTGGCCGTGGATCCGGCCGCAGCTCTGATGTTCCCCTTTTGGCAGATCCATTTCTCTGGCGGATGGCGTGTTTCGTGTAGATAATTCCCTACTTGATGCCTACTGCAGATGCACCTCTTGTTCCATCTCATGTTTGTTTGTTCACTAATCTTAAGCGAGCAAACTTTTTTCTGGCGTGTACATCCAACATTCCAGTGAACTGTTCTTTGCTGTATATGTATTCATCAATTCATAAGTCAGACGTCTTTCTGTTGTATTTTTATCCAGCGGAAGTTTTTTTTTGGTATATTTCTTCTTTCAGATCTGCCCAGGATGTTATTTGAGACAGAGAACAAAGTAATGGTATTGTTTTTTGTAGGCAAAGAAGATTTTTTTAGGCCAGAACAAGTTGATGCTAATGTTGTGCTATTTGTAGGTAATAATATTGTCTGAGTTCAGGGGCCTGAATGCATAATGTGACATCCAAGCCCACTTCACCCATCTGCGCCATAAGATTACCATCCCATGGCTCAGATGTCTGGATGGTAGATCGCATCAGAAGGCTTGATCTCATTCTAGTCTTCCCCTAGAAATGAACAAGGATGCTACCACTCAGGGCTGGATAATTTTGAAACTTGTAGTTCATGTGTTCATATCAATGGTTCACCTCAAGCCGAGCTGTACCACTGAGTTCAACCAAAATAACTTCCACGAGGTACTCTCTAAGGCTCTTGAGACCATGTCGGGTGTGGATGAACGCATGCTCATGAGTGGCAACCATGGCGAGATGCCTGCCAGGCCTCTGGCTTCTCTTGTGAAAGAGGCACAGAAGGAGCTCGTGGCACAAGGCTAGAGACGTGATGCACTAAGAAGTGGGTGCTGCTTGTTTCAGTTCCCAAAAAATCTTTGTTTGTTGCAAATGGTGTGCTTGTGGAGTTTGTCTTGTTGAGTTATGTTTTATGTTGCAGATGATACAATCTTGTTCCAAATGATAGATTAAAATTATCTCCTCTTTCATGGGTCCAATCAACCCCATTGACCTGGCGGCTTAACTCGACTCTTGGAGTCACGTTGCGGCTGAGTAAGAGAGTTGCCACGATTGATCGTCGGCAGTTAAAACAGAAACTAGGCTAGTGAGAAAGGAAGGAACATACGCGTCCTTCCTGGAGCTAGGAGCATTCCCTTACGCTTTACTTTCCTGGAGCTTGGAGCATTCCCTTACGCTTTACTTCCCTTACGCTTTACGCTTTTGACATGAGCTGGAAAAATTTCCTTGAGAGAGCATCAGCTACTGTATTCTCTTTTCCTTTCTTGTACTAGATGACCCGTTGCGCCGATGGCGCAAAGGGCGAGAGCGAACCAAGCATTCAAACCATGCTAGTAAGAATATTTAGAGACCGATGATCAACAAAAGGCATCAATGTTGTGGTCTTTGAGAGAAGATCGACATCTTTTCTCCCTATTTGCACAGCTGATTCTATTAAAGAACTAAATGCAGCCACTTAGGGCCATATTTTTAATAGCATAGAAATGGAAGCAGTAAAGAAGCACTAAAGATCCAAAAGCAAGTGCATATCTGTTTATAGTGAAAAGAGATGTGTGACAGTTATCTCTAATCTCATAATTAATAAGCAAGCAGCACTATGTAGAGCAGAAACCATAACTAGAATTATTCATATCTGAAACAAATACCAAGCAGTAAAATTAAACAACAAACATCAAAACCTGCAGCACACAATGCCTAATCACATGAATCCCTCGCCTCAATCATAATCGCATCCGCCCAATCTGGATCATAGTGCTTCAACCCTGCACCCACCCTAACAAATCAATTCCATCACCAGCAAAATTATTCCGCCCAATTTAACGCTTTCTAAGAGCAGCGCAACCACTCCAAACCTGCAGAGCTACCATAGACATCATTGGCATCAGGGAAGGCCAGTGGCACTGGTCAAACAAAGTAGTCAGCAGCAGCCATAGCGAGGTCACGTAGGGCAGTGAGGGTGTTGTACTTGTCAAAAATCACGCCATGAAACCCAGCGCAGTGGAGCTCCCCTAGCCAGCCACTAGATGTCCTGCACTGAGACGAATGGCACACACAGCGAGGCTAAGCGAGGGTGGAGAGGCAAGGAAGTTGAGAGATGAAGAGACAGTGCAAAAGCTGTTACCTGCCCAGTAGCAGCACCATCCCAACCATCAGTTGTTGGCTGTGCTGGCAAAGAGATCAGTTCCAAATTCTAATCTCTATTACCTGCTATTCCTAACATGAGTATCTCATGAAAACTCAAAAGAATTCTGAACCAAACAGCAATTTACAATGTTGTAATTAGGCTCAAAGAGACTATCTGCCTAATACAAACTTTGATGGATGGCAGCATTGGATCAGTCTACATGTTTTATGGTAACATACATGTACTTCATAGGTATGCATAGCATCACAGCAAAGGATAGAAGATATGAAAAGGTGATAAAAATACCTAGTTAATCCAGGCATCCAGCCAACTTTGTATGGAAGTCATTGAATTTTTTTGAGGGGGACTCTGCTTCAAGGTATATTTGAAGTTCTTTCTCTGCACACTGATGCAGCCGTTCCAAACCTGATTCAGCCTCACCTATATACATACACACAAAGCAGAAATCAGATGAGTAGCGTACGCTTATATATTATCGATGATAGTAAAACTACAAACCTTGCAGAAACTCAAAAAACTGTCTTTTGGCATGTTCGTGCTCTGGGTGTTAAATGATAGGCTTGTGTAATTTGTATAGGCTTGTGTAACATGACATGTTGTCACGGGTGTACCATGGGCGTGCGTGTAGCTTGTATATATCAGGTTGTTAGCTAAGAATTGGTCTTATCCATGTATAGCTTGGAGTAGAGGCAAAGCCTAGTAACAACCTGCGCAATTGTAATCTGTTTCCTGATATATAACACGAACGCGTCCCTGCAGAACAACATATGCTTCCACGCCTCTTTTCTTTCATGGTAATCAGAGCTACCCTCGTTCATCCATGGCGACGTCCTCAAGTTCCTTCCTCTCCTCTCCATTTGTGCACACCACCACCGAGAAGCTCACCAAGGGCAATCAGGCGCTGTGGCGGGCGACCGTGCTCTCCGCCATCCGGGGAGCGCAGATGGCAAGGTACCTCGACGTCAACCAGCCGGCACCACCCATGCAAATTGAGGTGGCCTCGTCTGATGGAAAGACCATGACGAAGGCGCCGAATCCTGACTTCCAAACCTGGCATGCGCAAGACCAACAAGTCTTCTCCTATCTTCTGACGACACTTCCTCGTGAGATGGCCATCCAGGTTGCATCCTGCCACACCTCGGCAGAGCTTTGGAACACGGTTGAGGGGATGCTCGCCTCTCACACCCGTGCTCACACCACCAACATTAGGATCGCCCTCGCCAATCTGCAGAAGGCCAACTCCTCCATCACCGACTATGTCGGCAAGATCAGGTCCCTCTGCGATGAGTTGATCGCTGCAGGGAAGAAGGTGGACGAGGAAGATATCGTCTTCCACATCTTGGCCGGGCTCGAAGAGGACTTCGATCCCGTGGTCTCTGCCATGTGTTCCCGGGTGGAACCGGTCACCGTGGCCGAGCTGTTCTCGCAGTTGCTCAGCTTCGAGACAAGGATGAATCTCCGTGGTGGGGGATCGCAATCCTCTGCCAATGCTACCACTCGAGGCCGTTTTGCCAAAAACGGCGGCGGAAGTGGTGATCGTGGCCGCAAGCAAGGCGGCAATGGTGGTGATCGCGGCCGTGGCTACCACAAGCCAGGCGGTCGCGGTGGCGGCAGCGGACACGGCGGCGGCAGCAACGGCGGTGGTGGGGGCAACTATAACAACCATGCCTCCGCTCCCAGGGTGCAATGCCAAATCTGCGGCAAGATGGGCCATCCAGCATGGAAGTGCTGGAAACGCTACGATGAGTCCTACCAGGGTGTGGAGAAGTCGGCCAACCTTGCAGCTCCACAGTACGGGGTGGACACCAACTGGTACCTTGACAGTGGTGCCACCGACCACATCACGGGAGATCTGGAGAAGCTGACCGTGCGTGACCGCTACGCCAGCAACGAGCAAATTCATACCGCAAGTGGTTCAGGTATGGTTATTAAACACATTGGTCATTCGGCTATTCACACCCCTGATCGTGATCTTCACTTAAATAATATTCTTCATGTACCCGAAGCCAACAAAAGTCTAATCTCTGCTAGTCGTCTTGCCATTGACAATAATTCTTTTGTTGAAATTCACCCCTATTCTTTTCTTGTAAATGAACGGGGAACGAGGAAGGTACTACTTCAAGGCATGGGTAGAAGAGGTCTCTACCCAGTTAGGCACATGGGATCCAACGTCAAGAAGCAAGTGCTCAGTGCTACCAAGCTATCTTCGGATAGGTGGCACCGACGTTTAGGCCATCCATCTTCTGTTATTGTTAGCAAAGTTATTAGCCAGAATAATCTCCCATGTGCCAGTTCATTCAATAATGATTTTGTATGTGACGCCTGTCAGAAAGGCAAAAGTCACCAACTGCCTTATCCAAAGTCAATAAGTGAATCAAAGCTTCCTTTAGAACTTGTGTTTTCCGACGTTTGGGGTCCTGCTGCTGAAACGGTAGGAAGAAGAAAAAAATACTATGTGAGTTTCATAGATGACTTCAGTAAATTCACATGGATCTATCTAATCAAACACAAGTCTGAAGTTTTCCAAAAATTCTATGACTTTCAGAATCTTGTAGAACGACAATTTGATCGCAAAATTCTTGCTCTTCAAACAGATTGGGGAGGGGAGTACGAAAAGTTAAACTCCTTCTTCACCAAAATAGGCATATCCCACCATGTTTCGTGCCCTCATGCTCACCAACAAAACGGTTCAGCTGAGAGAAAACATCGACACATTGTCGAAGTAGGCCTGTCACTTCTTGCTCAAGCCTCCATGCCCCTAAAATTTTGGGACGAAGCTTTTATTGCTGCCACCTATCTGATAAACCGAATCCCTAGCAAGGTTATCAATTTTGAGACACCCTTTGAGAGGTTGTTTCATGAAAAACCCAACTATTCAATTCTTCGAATTTTTGGGTGTGCTTGCTGGCCCAACCTTTGACCTTACAATAATCATAAACTCCAATTCCGATCCAAGCAATGTGCTTTCCTTGGGTACAGCAATCTTCACAAAGGGTTTAAGTGTCTTGACATCTCTACTGGACGTGTTTATATCTCTAGGGATGTTGTGTTTGATGAAAATATTTTTCCCTTTTCTATCCTCCATCCTAATGCCGATGCCCGCCTACGTGCTGAAATACTTTTGCTATCTCCGGAGCTATTAAATCCTACTGATCAAGGGGGTGAATATTACGCTGATGATCATTCGTTTAATAACTCTACTACTAACGGAGACAGCGGTGAAAAAAACAGCGCTCCAAATCATGATTTTATGCAGCAACAGAGAGCTCCTGTCCATCCTGGCGGCGTGGGACACGAGGCAGATACGCCTGCGGGCACCAATCCCGCGGGATCTAGCGCAAGTGCGCTCGCTGACACGGCAACAGATCCCCAGGAGGATCGTCTAACGCCACCTCCTCCAGATTCGTCAGGCGCTTGGTCGGGTGGGCCAGACGCCCCCTCGCCCCCCTCTAGTGCGCATCACGAGCCAAGCGCTCGGTCTATATGGTGTTCTTGTCCTCAAGAAACAGAAAAGCAAGTTATATCACATGGAACATGTAGTGAAAGCAAGGCCAATTAGTCCTTGAAACTAACAACAAATCTCCACTCAAATCTGAAATAAGCACAACAGATGCACACAAATAGAAAGCGGAAAGAACGACTAAGCCTACGATCCAAGGTTGTGAAAATAGATGCCTATTAATAAACCAAGACGGGAGCAACGGCAGGTAAGATACCAGCAGAGCACCGTACCTATGAGGCATGCATAAGCAAAAAAATAACTTTCAAGTTGGTAAAAGCAGCAAGAGCCTAAAAGAGGACTGTAGTAGCAGAATCATCAATATTGAGCTATAAAGGAATGTGATTCAGTTTGACATTTGTAGTACTAACCATTAAATAGCATTGTATTAGCTAAATGGTCTAACATTTTTAGCAATCAGTTACAGGTAAACACAAATATAGACAACTTGATATGAATTCATCCTTTGTAGGCGCAGCTAGAAAGAAAATCCTCCGGCCCAGTACCAGAGAAAGAAAACCCAACATGTACAACACAAAAAAAGGAGATGGGAGAGGCAGGGGAGAGATATCACCATTGCAGGGCACCATGTTGAGCTCGGTGACGGCGTCGATGCCATGTGCTCCTTGCTAAGGCTATGAATTGTCAACCACAGAGAGACCAGTAGAGAAATGGTCCCTGCCTTGTGAGTGTTGTCGTGGGTCACCAGCCTTGGTCCCCGCCTAAGCTGAACTGCCACTTGGGAATACAACAAAGTGGTGAACATGTATAAATTCGATTGTTATCAGAACCGCACTAATCGAAAGCCATGAGGCAATCAGGCAATAACTATCTCATAATCATGTTAAAATCTCTTGCAAGCAAAATCGAATTAAAATTTGTAATGTGTGAGACTGCAGGCCAGAACCAAAATTAGGTTGGAAGGCTCCTATAAGCAAACCTGAATTCTCTTTGTGTGGTATCTTGACTGCAAGCTATATCTGCAGTTGAACATTATTACTTGAATGCAAACAACAACAAAGAAAGATATCCAAGTAGAACAATTCTCTTTCTACAATACAACCATCCTTTCTATCTTCCATAACAGCGAGAAAATACCTTTGAATTAAAGTAACAATGAGGATGACGAAACCTGATGCATTTAATCTATCTTCGTAACAGATACTGGATCCTTTTCGTTTGGTTGCTACACAAAAAACATCAATTAAGCATCCAGAAGTATAGATCCTTAAAACTTTCCATAAACCAAAAGAAGAAATCAAGTAGATGTACCTAAAATAATTACAGAAAAATAGGATTGATGGTGTGTGAATTAGTAGGTAACCTCTAACCATCTCCGTGCGCTCTCTCGTGACACAGTCACCATAGTGTGCAACCACCTTTCAACAATGCAGCAAATGGCAGACACTTCCTAAAGGCCACTCCTTCACTTTTGAGTTAATTACAATTTTAGTACATGAACTTGCACGACGGGTACAAATTCATACATATAAAGTAGAAAATGACACAAATTAGCCCTATAACTTATGTTTGAGGTACACTTAGGTACATTTCTATCGCTGGCCATTAACTCTGTCTACGCGGCGCCCCAGCGAGGCTGGGATCGCGCTCTCTAATGTGTGGGACCCACAGGTCGAACGAGAGACCTCACGTCCTTGTGCGAGAGGCGCTAGCCAGTGCACCAACTATTATTTGATGTTTACATAGACATATACTAATTCCTATATCATTGTCCGAGCTGTTATTGTTCTTTCTCCCATAGTTTAAAAAATTGAACCGGCAAGCCCTCCGGTTCATGTTTTTACCGGTAAGACTGCCGGTCTACCGGTTCATCCAGTGGTTTTTCAGGCACAAATAATATTAGTATGTATTGTTTACTAATACCCTAATAAAAAGATATCAAATAACTCCATCTTCTACTGCACAACAAAGTTGCTTGGGCGAGATGGCTAACGGGCCGGACCTGAAGGGTGTCACTATAGCGCCGAAAGTTGCTTGGGTTCGAATCTTATTGCTTGACAGCCCTCAACTCCTGCAAGAACAATATTTTTTGGCTGTCATCTTGAGGTCCATACACCCCAGAAATGGTCCCCATTGAATTTGTCAGTAACATGTCCTGTTACTGAATTAGGTCCATCAGCCAAAGGTTCATGCAGCAGAGAGAAATCATCCGTGCAAGCCATCAAAATTCCTCCTCTGGTGCCAACAGCCGCTCTGTAAATGAAATTCTGACCAAAAGCAGGCCCCAGCGTCTCAGTAACTAGCCGGGCATCAACATCAGCAACCTTAATCTCCTGTAAGCAGACAAAATTACACCGAAGCTCCGTGATCAAATCACGTACAGCCCCCCTCCTCGCTCGTATGGCAGGTTTGGCGGCTTTGTTTTTACCCCCTGTTTGCAAGAAAAAACGCCTGGTTCAGACCGGTCCAGTGAGCGTATTATACTGCTCCATATTACAAAAATCAGTTCTCCATTCAAAATATATATAACTAAGCGTATCTCTATGTAAACAAGTAATAATAGGAAGTGGTGCATTGGCTAGTCCTCTGGCGTGAGCCGCGAGCTCCTGTGTTTGAGCCCTGGCAGCAGCAGCTTCGCTCCACTATTTTTTTCTTTCTCCTTCCCTCACTTACAGGTATGTTTTTAGGGCCCCTCACTTACAGGTGGGACCCACACATAAGAGTGCGGCCCAGCCTCGCTGGCGTGCCACGTAGACATAGTTACCAGAGACCAGCGACGAAAATGTAACTAAATGTACCTTAAACACAAGGTGTAGGGCTAATTTGTGTCATTTTTTAACTTTATGTATGAATTTGTACCCGCCGTGCAAGTTCATGTACTAAAAGTGTAATTGATTTTTTTTACTTTTTACTTATCTCTCTTCTCCACATAGGCAAAAGTGTCATATGAGCAGACTTATAGCGCACTATTGTACTTGCTCTTAGTTTGCACGATCTCCGTCACTGCCTGCAAGGATTAAGCAACTAGCATGGAGAGCATAGTCATGGAAGCATTTCAAGTTATTTGATATCAAGCACAACCAGACTGGAACTAAGAACACGTTTCATTTAACGCTATTGTTTTGTCTAGAATCTTCCATTGAGCTATTCTATTGTTATCTGGGTTGTGTGAACTATTATGTCATTATGTAGTTGATCCATCCAAAACAAATGTACTCATTTGGCAAATTATGTTTTGCCTTTTCCCCCTTTGTGAGCTATATTGTTTGCTCCTAATTCTCTTTTTTCTTTTGTTGTAGTTCCTTCTCTATCCTATTATCCTCTCTTTTGCTTTTTAATTTCCATTGCCATGTAGTGAAAAAAAAAAGATAGTCACAACAACCATGGGTGGGTCAAGATCACAGTTTCTAGTTTCTCTCTTGGGTAAGCCATTAAGGGCATGTACAATGCTGCTGTATTTGCAATACCACATAGGATAATTGTTCGGTTGGAAGAGAGAAAAAGGGAAAGGGAAAAGATGTTTGTCTTCTCTTTGCTAGGAGATGATAACATTTTTCTCCATTGCACGATTTGTCTTCTCTTAGTCACATACTTTTATCTAGTTTAATTTAATCATCCTATGATTTAAGGAGCATGTAAACATAAATTGTTAGAGGTAACAGTTGGAGACAATTCATTAGCATGTTTTCGCTCTTTATTTGCCAAACATTGCGTAAGACGAGAATGTCTTATCAACCGCTATATACATACGTTGAATGGACGAAGATCTAACGACGGCAGAGACCGACAACTAAGGGGGGAGAAACAAAGATCGAATGGTTGAAAGAATATGTGGTGTGGCCCACCCAGATTTCCCTCCCCTTCTCTCAATTATCCCCTTTCGTAATTTACTTTGGTGCCCATATCCTTGATTGATTGCACTTTGTTTGTTTGAACCCAACTGAAGCTAGCACTTGACCTATTTCTTTTTCTGTGCCAAACGACCAGGCAAACCAACACAAAAACCCTATCCGGTGCAGAACAAATTGTTGGCAGTTTTTTGTTAGTTTTGTAAAAATACCATCAACCATGCTAGAGCAGGTAAAACACCCAAGTTAAAGCCGCTGTCGCTAGGTGACTTATGTCTATAACCATGTTGCTGGAAGTATGCTGGAATGTTGGATGGACTGTGATGATACTTGGCTGGAGCCCTTGGTTATTTCATATGCCCAAGTTTTAATTTCGTTGTTGGTTCATCAGTTTGTTTGTGCAACAAATTTACAGCATGGTATGAATTAGTCTTAAATTGCTCTGCTCAACTCGATCGAAAAATTAACACAAACTACTGTATCAGACAGAGCCTTGGGCAAGCCAAGTTGATGCGCCTTCAGCTGATAACCCTCCTAGACACAAGCAAAATGACTAGATGAGAAAGCTTATCCTCTCTTATGCCAAAAAATCATACTGTACTTGGTATGTTTACTACCTTTGCGCATGTGTCTTCTTGTTTCTCTAGCTTCAGAAAGTTAGAGCGGCCACCAATTTTTTATTTTTTTTTGACGAAAAAGCAGCCTTAGGCTGATTCTCATTGATGAAGAGGGAAAAGACCAGTTACAAGGAACTGAAGTTAGAAAGGAAAAGAAAAACCAAAACAAACAGAGGGAACTCTATACAGTCTACGCCTCAGGGCGGCTCGAAGAAGCTGGCCATTGGGGCCAGGCCCGCGAGTAGCCACGTCCTCGCCTCGTCGTAGCCACGTCCTCGCCTCGTCGATAATTCTGCCGTGGACCTGGGACACCGAGCTGGCTGTGTTGTTGAAGATCCGCGCATTGCGCTCTTTCCAAATGCACCATGAGACAAGCAGGCAAGTAGACTTCCTTGTCACCCTACGCGATCTTGGCAGCGTCCTGGTTTGCAATCTGAATCGCGACTTGATGCGGTTGTCTATCGTCATGTCCAGGTCCGAGAATGGTGACCCCAGAGATTGCGCCGTCTTGTTCCACAGCTCTATCGAGAAGGGGCACGCCGCGATGATGTGGTGTGCCGTCTCCGGAGCGGCATGACAAAGCGGGCAGATCGGGTCATGAGGGATCTGCCGGCGAGCTAGATTATCTGCCGTGAGGCATTTCCCCCGCACCATGATCCATGCA
This sequence comes from Elymus sibiricus, assembly GCA_039707655.1. NCBI lineage: Eukaryota > Viridiplantae > Streptophyta > Magnoliopsida > Poales > Poaceae > Elymus > Elymus sibiricus. Next base: position 443,527,508 of record CM077668.1, read on the forward strand.
AAAGCCTTTGCCCTCGGTTCCGCCTTGGCTGACCAGATGACCCTATTGTCACTGGTGGGAATGGCCCCCTGGAACATCATCCGGTACTCCGACGCCGCCGAGTAAACACCATCCGTCGTCCACTTCCATTTCAGATTGTCAGTCACCCCTGCGCTTAGTGTGATACCGGCAGCAACCTCCCATAGTTCACATAGCTGGCGCAAAACCATCGTGCTCGGGTTGGGTTTGACGTAACGAATCCAGGCGTTGCCATCTAGCGCCGCCCGCAGAGTCAGGCAACGTCCGTTGCAGTGCTTGTGCAGCTCAGGCCACCGATCGGCCGGCCGGCAACCGTTCGCCCAGTGGGATGTCCAGAAATTGGTCTTGTTCCCGTCCCCTATGATGATCTCCGTGGAGGCCCTGAAGATGCTGTCCGCAGCCGGGTCGTTGGGCAGAACGAGGCCATGCCATGGTCTCGTATCATCTGTCCATCGCGTCCATTGCCATCTAGCTCATAAGGCAGCTCCTTGGCGATGCAGGTCATGAATGCCGAGGCCTCCAAACTCTCGTGGCCTGCACACTTCTCTCCAATTAACCAGGCACTTGCCCGTCGGAGTTGCCTCGTCCGCCGCCCAAAGGAACCCTCGCCGTAGCTTGTCCACCATCTTGAGGAACCAGACGGGTGGCGCGATCGCCATGATCCGGTAGATAGCCATTGCCGACAGGGTGGTTCTGACCAGCTCGATTCTTCCTGGGAGCGCAATTAACTTAGCCTTCCAGCCTCTCAATCTCTTCGCCAGACAGTCTAGGATCGGCTGCAGGTCCTCTCTGCGTAGCCGAGCATCAGTGAGCGGGAGACCTAGGTAAGTAATCGGGAAGGGCTTTGTGGAGCATGCAGTCTCCCTGACAGCCTCCTCCGCAAGACCGGCCGCACATGTGATTGGGGTGGCCGCGCTCTTCGCCCAGTTAGTCCGTAGACCAGAGGCCGACTGGAAGAAATCTAGAAGCCTCACAGCTGCATGCATCTCTGATCTCGAGGGGTTGATGAACAGAACCACGTCGTCGGGGTAGATTGATATTCTGGACGGCATGCAGATTTCACCGATCTTTCCAAGCACCTGGACATGACTAGCAGCCTCCATGAGAGTGGCAAGTGAGTCCATGGCGATGACGAAAAGTAACGGGGATAAGGGGTCCCCCTGCCGTAATCCTCTGTGGTGTTTTATGGTGTCTGACAGGTCTCCATTGATGCAAATCTTGGTGGATGATGAACTGAGCAGTCCCGCGATCCAGTTGGTCCATCTCCGGCCAAAGCCCCGAGCGCGCAGCAGCTCGAGAAGGAACTCCCACGAGACGGTGTCAAATGCCTTTGCTATGTCAATCTTCAGCAGTATGGCTGGAGTTTTCTTCGCCTTCAGTGTTTTGATCATGGCCTGGACATACATAACGTTATCAAGGATCGACCTCTTCTTGATGAAGGCGCTTTGACAGGGGGCAATCAGATCATCCATCAGCGGTTGTAGCCTTCTCGCCAAGATCTTTGCAAGCAGCTTTGCAATGCTGTGGATCAAGCTTATGGGTCGGAAATCAGCTATTTGCAGGGCCCCCTCCATCTTGGGGATCAGGATCATGGTGGCCGAGTTGAGAGCCTGCATATTGGTTGTGTTGCAGCTAGCGAATTTGGACAGGGCTTTCATCAAATCCTCCTTAATAATCGGCCAACACTTCTGGTAAAAAAGGCCCGTAAAGCCATCGGGGCCTGGCGCCTTTTCAGCGTTGGAGTCATTGATCGCGGCCAGCACCTCATCCTCTGTGAAATTTTGTTCCAGCTGCTGCAGCAGTTCTGACTGTGGCGTGTATCCAAGGGCTTCAAAGTTCAGCGAAGATGATCTTGGCGCTGGCTGCCCTATTAGGTCGGAGAAAAAATCACACGTGATCCTGCATTTATCCTCCTGACCCGAAAACAGCTGGTCCAGATGGCGAAGGGACTGGATGTAGTTCTTCCTTCTCCTCGACGATGCCTTCATATGGAAGAATTTGGTACATGCATCGCCCTCTCTGATCCAAAGAACTCACGCCCTTTGGGTAGGGAAAACCCTCTGTATAGAAGACAAGAGGGGTAGGGAAAACCCTCTGTATAGAAGACAAGAAACCAAACTCTTCACTGATTGCCATCTGGTCACAAAAGCATTCGCCATAAACAAATGATGTCAATACTATATAGCATTAATATAAGATACAAAAATATATAAGTTTGTACCTAATCAACAACTTGAGTCGTTGGTGTGCTGCTATTCTCAACAGGAGTAGGATCCGGTCGAGCATAAATGGCCACAGTTGGCACCTCAGGGCCCGTCTGATTGCATGGCGTTATTTAACGGCATGACACTGCAATTGTAAAAGTGGAAAACAAAATTTACAGACGCAAAGCTTGGCAGGCTGGGCCGACTCAACAATCCCTCTAGTTAATTTGTTTTATCACTAAAATAAAAGGGGAGCCATGGGCATGATGTGAACTATCAATTAAGTACAAGTGTACCATTATTGATTTAATAAAATGAGTCATACGTCTTCATCCAGAACTAACTTGGAGGATTTTCCCCCCTAAAACATGACCTGCTATACCTCGAATTTAAGTACCATTTGTTCCTGTTGGTTAGCTATGTGCACGAAGTGAAAGTGATCTAAACGCTCTTATATTTCTTTACGGAGGGAGTACCAATTAAGTAGAGGTGTACCATTAATTAATTTAATAAAATGACTCATAGGGCTTCATCCAGAACTAAATTACAGCATCTTTTCGTAAAACATGACCAGTGTTCTGCTGTAACTCGAATTTCAGTACCTATTGTTGTTCCTGCTGGTTCCATTTCCACGGGCAAAGGATATGCAGTCAGCAAGCCGTGAATATTCATCGACGGTCCCTTCTGTCATGTTCATCTGCTTGGGTCTGTGAAGGAATCAAGAAACTTAGACAACACACGTCACCTCATTCTCATTGACATTTGGCACAAATACGTCCACGTAAAAAAAACAAGAAATTGGAGAATGAGCTACCTTGGAGTAGACTTCCGCTTCATCTTTGTATTTCCAGTATCAACGCCTCTTTCTGCAGAAGCTTCAGAGGGCACACTTGGAAGGTCCAACTCACAAGCATTGTTCACCCCACCATCTGTTGTTGAATTGCCTTTGGCTGATTTCCTATACAAAAGAAGTAAAGGACTCTTGATGTCACTGAAAATCTACGAGGAAGCAGATATAGATGATGTCAAACACTATTGATTTTTTTATTTTTTTTATTTTGCCATGGTCGAGGTTATACCTTGATACTCTCTTCCTTTTCGTTGTGTTGCCTTGGTTGTCAATAGAGACTGGACCCCTCATCCTGTTTTCGACTGCTCTCCCATCACCAGCAGTGATAGAGCCCCTCATTTTCTTTTTGACAGCTCCCTCGTTGCCGACAGACACAGAGACCCTTGTTCTCTTTTTAGCTGTGCCTTTACCAACTGACGTAGGGTCCCTCTTTCGATTAGTAGGTGCCTCATTATCAAAACTGATAGGGACCCCAAGTATATCTAGGGTGGACTCGTCATCAACAGAGATTGATCCCCTCATTCTCTTTTGCACAACCACATCGCTATCAGTGGTAACTTTCCTCTTGCTAGCTTTGCTGTAGCCCCTAGAGGAATTGTTGACACCATCAGACACAGTTATATCTTCTCCAGTTTGGTGTTCAGCTCCATTTCTGTAAAAGCAAGTACGAAACAAACATGTGAGCACTGAGCAGGCATAAGGGAGTGAAATTCAACAGTCAAGCATATGTAATGTTATAAGTCATACCCAGACAATTTTTTCCTTGATTTTCTCATGGTGGTGTTTACAGCAGCAACATCAGCAGAAGACTTCGAGGGATCGCCAGATGGCACGTTATCCGCACATGATCTTCTCGACCGTTTTCGAGGTTTCTTGACTTGATCACTGAAAAACAGGGAACGATGAGGAAGAGAACATAGCTAAAACTACCCTTTTTTTTACACTTTTATTGTTTGAAAAGCATTGCAATTGAAATTACTGTACCTTGCAGTGTTCTCATCACGCCTGTCAACTTTCGAGTACACAAGTGATGGGAAGTCACTGGGGCAAATTGCAGGTCGCTCTGTTTCTCTATCAACAAAATTGGTCTGAAAAATAGTTTTCCTTACTTGATTGGCTACTATAATTAAAGGTAATTCATCTTGACAGTCTCTTTTCCATCGCCTGCAGTCACAAATGGCATAACTATTAGCAACAAAGTTTGTGCTTGCTACGGTTGGTGGGGCAGCTCCTCCATCATGAAGTGCATTATTGATTTGAGGTTTCGAGCAACACATCAGAATTACATCATGTCAAATCTGAAAGAGAATAGGTTTATGGTTTACCTCAAGCACATACTATCAGTACGGTGAGGAATCATAGCCCCAGCAATCTTGGACCAGCATGCACCAACCTCATGGACGGAAGCGAGTAACTTGGAATCCTCTTCAGGGCGCCATTCCCCATGATCTATATCAGGATCAAGAACATTACGCCACCTGTTTAACGAGGATAAAAACTAGCATCACCATCAAACCATAAACTTTGAACTGACATGGTAAAACTACTACGTTACCTCTCGCTGCATTGACTTTGTGTGCGGCCAGGAACAAACTGAGCAATCTTATTCCAGCTGCCAGACCTAAAAAGCTTGACAGATACCATGAGGCGCTTGTTCTCGTCCTCAGACCATCTACCCACCCTTTTCCTTTCAGGGATTAGCGTTTTCCTCCACCTAGTAAAATTTGACGTAAGGTATGTCAAATATACCCCAACCAAGGAAAGTAAGAGATCATCCACGTAAACTAAGTGAGGACAAAGATTAAATACCATTAGAAAAGATTACCACAATAAAGAGTGATAACAAAGGTGCCATAATAGAAAGCGCGATCCACGTAAAATTAGTGAGGAAAAATATTAAATTCCATTAGAAAAGGTAACCATGATAAAGAGTCATAAGATATGTACCGTAATAGAAAGCACAATCGCATAGGTTTGATAGTAGTAGGTCTGAAAGACAAGTCAAAGAACAGTACCTGTTAGAGCACTGGTTGCCAACGCGACCAACCAGATTTGCTGATACAAGTTGCCAGTTACAACCAAAAGTTTCGACGGCAGCTACAAGTTGAAGATCTTCCTCTTTTGTCCAGGCCCTCTTCAATATGTGGGGATTAAGACTTCGTTGATAACGGGCAAGACACTGGAAAGGTGTTCTCTGTGTACCCAACGCAACCGCAATATTAATCCAGTTATGCATTCCTTTTTCTTGGACGGTTAGTATAAGTCTTTTCTCCTCACATGCAGTCCAGGCGTTGTGATTAATCAGCAGATCATCATGGTTTAGCCACCTAGATAGAGAATAAAATTACAATTTCTTGAAATAGGACTGACCAATTGAAAACACAGATACAGACACATACTGCAGAAACGTTGAACAACAATATCAGGAGAGATGGCAAAGTAAGATCTGGTGAAACTTTTGCAAGATGAGCGAAATGAAAATTGCTCCGTGCGCTAGAAGGGAAAAATATCTTCTATAGAGGAAAAGTACCTTGATTCACATTCAGCACCAGTTCGACCAGGCAGGTACATAGCAGCGATATAGTCCCAGTTTACTAATGGCAAGACTGACCGGAGAATCTCAGGAGTCGCCTCAAAATTACCCACAGTGTTCGTCAGTGCATAAGCCATATCTACAGCACTGAAGTCACCACTGGAACTGCAGAACAAAAAAGGAATAACAGAATAAGGTTTCATGTCAAATCTTCTAGCAGAAGACCAAGTAAAATTACATTAAAACTCATAAGTTTGGCATCAAACCCACATCTCAATTTGCGGAAAACAAATACCCCAGTAGCACAACTATAGAGACTATCAAGACTGTCAATTCATAATTTATAGATAGTTCAGTCAGAAACCCATTGAATTCATATTGATAGAAACCCATCAAAGAAAAATGGAAAATAGTAATTAATAAACAGACACAAAACTTTTAACGCTTTTGAAGCTTAAAAAGGGGTACTCTTCAAGTGTTAGCAAAAAAAAGTTGATAAACTATGACAATGGGTTGTTCAATGTGATATTAAGTGATTAAGTCATGATTTAAAATCCATGACTGAAATAGAAGATGAAAATGCTACATTGGTGCAAAGAGTTCAATAATTCGACAAACCTTCCATTCTTCATGGAGTCCTTAATCAGCGTTTCCTGATACTGCTGCTTTATTCCTTTAGCAAGCCTGTCTTTCTCTATATCTGACCATGAATGCTTCTGAAGCGACATTGGGAACTGCTTCAGAACTAATTTATACTTCTCAACATGAGGGTTCTCAGCTGGGCCAAGAAGTAATGCAGACATCTTACATTTATTCTGCAAGAACATAATACTCTTTTGTAAGTGTCAAGAAAGATAATCACTTGACAATCATGTTCATGCACATGACAGAGCAATATGCACTACATTCCCATGGTCCGCGAGCTAGTATGTTTTTGTGTACCATTCTCTCCATTATGAAATGGAAAACAATGGTTCAGACAACAGAGGAAGAATATGTACGTGTACAATAGAAACAATACATTTAGAACTGATATAATAAATAAATTGATTTAAGTGTGATAGAATAGCAATTCAATATCCCTAAAATAAAGAATGGCAATTCAATAAAATTCCACAAAATACATACATGTTCACAAGAAAAGGATTTTAAGTAATTTAGTCAACAGACTCAACATGAATGAAAATGCTATCACAACATAGTTGCAAATCAACATCTAGCTTCTTATACAGCAGAAATCTACCCTGCTAATCAACACATGCAAGTCTGATTCATACAAAAAAATTTGAAGATGATTACCAGATCCAAATGGATGCTATTTTATATTTGAATTTCTACTAATCAAACAACCATATAATCTCGGGGAATATGGCCTGAAGAGAGCAATGAAAATAATAGTACAGGTGACACACATGAACCACCAACCACCAGCATATGTCGTTCCTACTTGCACTAGGATACGAAACCTATTCGCCTTTTCATATAGGTATTTACAACTATCTTATCCAGGAAACAGGCATGGGTATAGAAAAATCTCTTATGAAAGTTAATAACTATGTGCCGTTTTCAGAGAACAAATAGGAACATCAACAACAGAAGGTACAAGTGCTCTATATATCATAAGGTGATTATATATGTTATCAAACATACAATACACATCTGTACATACTGACATTATTACCTTTGCGGATTGTGCGCTTTGTTTTTTAGAGGAAATCAATCGAACACGAGGATCCACCTTCTGGCATAAAATTTTGCTAAATGATCTTCTGCAGCTTAACTGATAATCCATAAGGCATTTGACGCGATCCCTAAGATCCTTATTTACTTCAACCTTTGCTTCAATGTTAATCATCTTCCTTCTAATAAACTTCTGGCATGCTCTGTTCTTCTTGAGAGCATCCACTAACAACAGTGCAGCTTTGGGGAACCCAGTTTGAGTGAGAGCTTTCGTATTTTTGTTCTGTACATCCTCTTCACCAGGTCGATGTATAATAAGTTCATCGTCCCCTCCTTTTGATGCCTCATTTTTCATGTTTTCCAGTGGACCAGTGGAGGTACCTTCAGTTGGTAAATAAAGATTAAGGGCCCCTTTATGTATCGACATATAAGCTTTTTACACTATTCAGGAATTATGATAACATTGCATATGTTGAGTTTTCGATTATATACTGGTACATGTGTCTTCAAGAGAACAGGGCTCTGCTTACAAGTAATAACTTGTGAATCAGAAAATCAACCATATATTGCATCTAATTTTTCAGCACGGAATTTGTAATGGGTTATTCTCATGCATTGCAATTCTGTAATCAGGATAACACTACATATTGTGTTAGCACAGCCATAGTTTCAACATTCAAAGCTAACACTGTATGGAAGTTACTACAAATGTAGCATGTTTAGTTACTAGCCTTCATAAGACATCATTGCTAATTGAAATTCAGAACAGTATAAAATCAGAAATACTCTTAAGAAAATAATGGCCATCCGATAGTTCTTTCATACCAAACGAAATGCACTGAATATTTTATGGTTAAATGTAATCAAAATTCAGCTTGGAAGTTTCTCATGGTAATATTTTTAGATATCTATCTAGAATAGGGATTACCAGGCTATATCATGCTATCCTAGATGTACCACCAAACAGACATGTTCATACACAAAAGAAATGCGAGCGCACATACAGTCTCGAACAAGCTGAAAACAATCATCATGCGCTTCCAAACTGGAACCGGAAAGAACAGGATCGTGAGTGGACTCACCGGAGTGGTAGTGCGAGAAGCGGCACTGTATCACGCGGAGCGTCTCGAGGTCATCCTCTTCATCATCCTCCGTGTCGGAAGGCGGCCAGATGCAGATCGGGCGCGGTGAGGAGGGCGAGGCCTTATTCAGGTGGAGGTTCTCGCGGATTGTGCGAACGAGGGCGAGGTCCTCGTCCTCCTTCTCATCCGACAAGCCATCAGTTGCTGCCACCGCCGTTGTCGTCGCAGGAACGGTGAGGTAGGAGGAGACCTGTGCGACGGCAGCGTCTGGGTCGGCGCCGGTGATGATGCAGGAGCGGCGGACCAGGTCAAGATCATCCTGGAGGCCCTCGTCGAACTCGGGGTCTGAGTCATCGTCGGAGTAGAAGTCCATTGAGGCGGCAGCAGAGGCGGCGGTTGTGGCGATGGGGCGCTAGTAAAATAGAAGGTAAAATAAGCCAATGATCACAGTCGGCGTTATTATATGTATAGTTATCACCTTACCGGAAATATACTTCTTCCCAACAGCAGTATCCTGGAGGATATGTGCAGCCACCTGAATGAAAAATTAAAAGCATAGAATGTATAAAAGGGCGTTTGCAATGCAATCTGAATAATTAGTGGACTGGACTGCATACACGTAATATCTATATGTTCTAAGGAAAACAGGAAATGGGGTAATAAGTTGCTGCTTCCTCATTTTTTTGGAAGAACTGATTCTGCATGCTATTATAAATGCTTCTTGTATTTAAAAATTAAAACCAAACTGTTCTGGTTGTTTTGTGGAAATATAATCATCAACATGATTTCCAATTGAGTTGGCAAATAACATTCACAAAGCTCGTACCTGGGAGCAGAAAGTGGATTACATCGCCACCATTTTGGACGATCATAGCAGGGCTGAAGTGTTAAAGCACGTAGCAGATAAGGTTTCCAATGTCCGGTAAGTAAATCCCTTCGTCAGCGTGACAGTGCACCCAGCCCCAGCTTAGTCACACATCAAACTATGGAACACTAATAATATGCTACTAATGTCCAGGCTTATGGAAACTTGAGTTCTACCAACTTATGTGAATTACGCGCTACAGGCTAACCTTATCTTTCTTTCTCTTTTCCTTATTTTATCTTTGTTCTAATTTTTAAGCTTTCTCCGTATGATAAGCAAAACTAGATTACAAGTTTGTTCCATTATATATACCTGATAAACAAAACTAGATTGGTAGAAGTACAATTTGCAATTTGGGCCCGATAACGAATCTGATAAAACATCATTGAACAAGAAACAGTGAACATGATGTGATGATCTGCAATACTAGATTGAAACTTAAGACTAACTTAACACCCTGAAACATCAAGAATGCATTAACGAGTGGCTGCTGCATAATACCATTAGTGTCAGATGCAGTAGTGGCAGCAGTAGTGGCTGCAGAAGATGAGCTAAACAGAGGGCTGGACGTGAGGGGCGGACATGGAGGATGGCAGGACGGGCAGGGAGGACGGCGGGGCGTGGGACAGGATGGCGGGGCACGGCGGGCGGGGTGTGGCACAGGGGAGCGGCGCGCACCGGTCCTGGGGCGCTGCTGACCTCCATGGGCCATGGCGGGGGGGAGGAGCGACGGGAGCAGGGATGCGGGATGGGGCGGAGATGGGGAAGAGGGGAGGAAGGCACCTGCGCAGCCGCCGGTCTCCGTCGTGGTCGCCGGCTCGCCGCCGACCTCCCTGCCTGCTCGGTCGCCGCTCTCGTTTTTTTCTTTTTTGGAGGGCTTGTCGCCGCTCTCGTCTGCGACCACTTTTTTCTAATTTTTGAGAAACTCGTCTGCGACACCTAATCCACGCGCGGGTCGGAGAACACCTACCAAACGCGCACTCCTCTGCGCGATTTGGTCCAGCCAATGCGTGGCGCGGGCGCCATTTTCTTTTACGTTTACTTTTTCCTTTTTCCTTTTTTCATTCTCCCTTTTGTTTTCTGTTTTTACTAGTACCTTTTAAATTTAATAAAAAATATAAAATGCTGCTATATTTAAAAAAAATAAAGATTCAAAAAATGTCCTACAAACAAAATATATTTGTGAATTTAAAAAATATTTAGAAATTCAAAAAATGTTCACGAATTACAAAACAATGTTCATGAATTTTCAACAATTTTCGCTAAATTCGTAAAATGTTTGTCAATTCCATAAAGATTCACGATTTAAATAAAAAAATCTAGAAATCAAGAAATATTCATGAATTCAAATAAATCGCATAAATAAAAAAATGTTCATAAATTTCAAAACGTTCATGAAATCAAAAGGTTCATGAATTAAAAAAACACAATTTGAAAAGTCTCAACAACAACAACAAACAAAGCCTTTAGTCCCAAACAAGTTGGGGTAGGCTAGAGGTGAAACCCATAAGATCTCGCGACCAACTCATGGTTCTGGCACATGGATAGCAAGCTTCCACGCACCCCTGTCCATGGCTAGTTCTTTGGTGATGCTTCAATCCTTCAGGTCTCTCTTTACGGACTCTTCCCATGTCAAGTTCGGTCTACCCCAGCCTCTTTTGACAATATCAGCACGCTTTAGTCGTCCGCTATGTACTGGGGCTTCTGGAGGCCTGCGTTGAATATGTCCAAACCATCTCAGACGATGTTGGACAAGCTTCTCTTCAATTGGCGCTACCCCAACTCTATCTCGTATATCATCATTCCGGATTCGGTCCTTCCTTGTGTGGCCACACATCCATCTCAACATACGCATCTCCGCCACACCTAACTGTTGCACATGTCGCCTTTTAGTCGGCCAACACTCAGCGCCATACAACATTGCGGGTCGAACCGCCGTCCTATAGAACTTGCCTTTTAGCTTTTGTGGCACCCTCTTGTCACAGAGAATGCTAGAAGCTTAGCGCCACTTCATCCATCCGGCTTTAATTCGATGGTTCACATCTTCATCGATATCCCCATCCTTCTGCAACATTGACCCCAAATATCGAAAGGTGTCCTTCTGCGGCACCACCTGCCCATCAAGGCTAACATCCTCCTCCTCCTCGTGCCTAGTAGTACCGAAAGCGCACCTCATGTACTCGGTTTTAGTCCTACTAAGTCTAAAACCTTTCGATTCCAAAGTTTGCCTCCATAACTCCAACTTCCTGTTGACCCCCGTCCGACTCTCATCGACTAGCACCACATCGTCCGCAAAGAGCATACACCATGGGATATCTCCTTGTATATCCCTTGTGACCTCATCCATCACCAAGGCAAAAAGATAAGGGCTCAAAGCTGACCCTTGATGCAGTCCTATCTTAATCGGGAAGTCATCAGTGTCGCCATCACTTGTTCGAACACTTGTCACAACATTATCGTACATGTCCTTGATGAGGGTAATGTACTTTGCTGGGACTTTGTGTTTCTCCAAGGCCCACCACATAACATTCCGCGGTATCTTATCTGTAGGAGATATGCCCTAGAGGCAATAACAAATGTTATTATTTATCTCCATGATCATAATTATGTTTATGTTCCATGCTATAACTGCTATGGTTCTCGAGTCTGCAATAACCACGAGGCTTGAAGGAAGACTCATATGCACGTGTGGAATAATAAATGGTAAAATGTATTCCTAGTCTGGCCTCTAAGACTAGCTCAAGTGTTGCATGATGGTTCTGTTTTCCTGATCATGGGCATGACTATGCCGGCAACTTTGAGGGCACAATGTTAGTAGAACACTTGTGTTGAATCGACCCGATTGATGTTATGCTATGAGATTCATTCGTCATAAGTTAATGGTTAATAACACAGAGAAGTTAATGTTTGCATAATTCCTTAGACCATGAGAGTGTTGAGTTTCTTCATACTTGCTTCATGAACTTTGGGGTTTGTTAAACGTCATCCGTAAATGGGTGGCTATTACGGCGGCTTACGGGTTCATGGAAAAGTGTGTTAAGTAACTTGATAGCTCAAGATTGGGATTTGCTCCTCCGACGATGGAGAGATATTCTCGGGCCCTCTCAGTGTTACGGTATCCATCATCGTTTGGCCAGACACAAGAGTGATTTGATCACAGGGATGCCGGAACACGGAAACGAGAAAAGAGAACAAAAACCGGCAACGAGGTAACTGGCATTGTGGACAAGTGTTGATCCACGAGGATGCCGATGTTTCTCACCTCGGGTATTTGTAACATATCGCGAAGCAACAGGAATAGCACACGGCAACTGGAGGTTCACTCGAATATTCATTCGTGTGGGTATAGGGGTCAATATGGGTGTCCACGGCTCCGATGTTGATCATTGATCGGAAAGAGTTCCGGTCATGTCTATACTTCACCGAACCTATAGGGTCACACGCTTAAGGGTCATCTATCTGCTGAATACTAGATGGGGAGTCTGAGAGAAAATCACCGAAAAAGTTTCGGACGAAACGGAAACGTTCCGGAGAGAACACCGGAATAGTTCCGGTGAAACTGAAAAGTTGTTTCAGGGTATTCCATTAAGTCAAATTGGTTCTGGCACACGCCTGGAAATTCTTGGAGGATGCCAGAAGTGTTCTGGAAACTTCAGGGAATTTTCCGGGACAAAAACCGGAAATGTTCCGGAGCAGCCGGAACCACTTTGGTTGCTTTTCGCTGAAGAAACATTGTTCCGAAATTGTTTCGGAATGCATTCAAAATTGTTTTGGTGGGTGCTAGAATTATTCTAGGCACACAGAAATAATTTGGGTTTTAACGGACGCAGAAAAATGTGTTCGTGAATAGTGAAAAGCACTTTTTGGGCTGATTTGCAAATGGGGTTTTTCTTCTAGAAGAAAACCACTTTTGGTGTGTGAAAGGGAGGTGGAGCTCCCCAAGGGGGCTGCAAATTTCGGCCATGGAATGGGGGGGGGCTCCTTGAGGTGTCCTTCCACCTCATGGTGGATATCTTCTACACACCCTTATGTGGCATGTGGTGGAAAGATCCTAGGAAGGTCCTTTTGGTCTTTCCTCTACCCCTTGCTCCTCCTATAAATAGAGGTGGAGAGAGCTCTCCAAAATCAGCTCATGCTTGCTCTCATACACATACCATTGACTTGTCTGGCTTCTCTCTCCCTCCCAGCGAAATAGTTTCGTAGAGCCGAAAGGCTGTCTGGGTTCCGGTGGGAACTAGTTCTGGACGGCGAAGCCCTGCCGGATAGATGACACCATATGTGTGCAACTCTGTAGAGAGATCGTAGTTTCGGTCTTAGTTCGAGAGTGCCTCCCGAAGGGCTGTCCAAGTGATCGTCTTAGTTTCGAGGGTCCTCCCGAAGGGCTGTCCGAGTGACCGTTCGAGTTTCGAAGGTCCTCCCGAAGGGCTGTCCGCGACACCGTCCGAGGGACTGTCCGACCGCCTCCCGGAGGGCTGTCCGAGGGGCAGATGTGGGAGTACATCCTCGCGGTTGGGAGGTTGTAAATCCTAGCTGCGGGGATCTGCACCGGCGATCGTCATCGACTCTACTTCCGTTGCGCTACGAGTCGGTAACAAAACAGATCAAACCTTGTATGCAGTCTCCATAGTGATCCTGGGCTGGTGCGTAGGTCGGAAATTTTTGTTTTCTGCTGCGTTCCCCTTCAGTGGCATCGTGAGCCGTGCTATGCGTAGATGCAGGTTGCGATCTAGAATACATGAGATGTATGGGTGTTGCACAATATAATTAGGTAGTAGATGAGTTCTATTGCTGAAAATTATTTGTGCGGGTAGCAGATGAAATCTGTTACCCGATGTTCTTGTTGCTTCCCTGAAATTTGCATATTTCTGATCTTGATAATGGTATGGTGGAGTTTCAAAGTTCTGGCAATCCGCGATCCTGATTGATCAACGAAGTGCTAACAGTTCTTTGAATTCCACCGTAGTTAAAAAGAAAGATGAAATTTCGCAGACGAAAGGGCAATGCAGATATGATCTGCACGGGGGTCATGTGTATGACGAAGTTTAGTATGGGGCTCGGAATTTAATTATCTCGTGTTTCATACACCCCGCGATGTTAATCTAGCGACTTGAATTATCATACTTGATGATAAAACGTTGGTAGCTGCGGTTTGTTCGAAACCTTAGAAGCCACGTAAAATGAAAATTTGCATAAACCGATTAGAGGCGTCTAAACTTGGTTTTGCAGGATGGTTTGCATGTGCATGTGATGTGGTATAGCAATGCTCATATTAATTTGATTATGTATGAGATGTCTATATGATGTAAATTAATTAACATGACCTGCGTGTCATGATTCGGCATGATGGCTGGAGCCATATGATTGTCACTTTAATGACCTGCGTGTCAACCTTAAGTAATGCACTTATTTTATTAGCTATAGAGATAGCAATATTATCTGGTGCATCGACAAGGTGGTGGCAAACTTCGCAAAGGTGAACACCGACGCGAATGCCGAAGACGAAGAAATACTTGACTTCTCCGTCAGAAAGGGTTATACCATATCATGCTATTATGAATTGCCTGAGATGTTTATCCCTTTGATGCACCCTTCTTGATTGCGCGGTAGTCGCTTTTTATTAGGGTGATCTCTCACAAAAATATCAAGTAGTTAGTGTTCTCCCAAGTGTAGCACCGTCACGGCACCTAACTTCTCGGAGTGCGCCGTGTCACACGGGTACAAACGATTAGCGAAGTGTGAGGCGGGTGAGTTGAGACCTCGCAGCAAGATCACTTGGTTGTCTTGACGTTCAGGCATGACCGTCATGAGCTCGGAACACGTGCATCGAAAGATGAACAAGAATCGCATAGAGATGTGATTGGCGTGTTGACCTACCGGTTGAGATTTTCGTCATCAGTGGTGTTACACCAATGGAGAACAATTGAAATGCGGGTCTTGTATCACTCACAATCAATTTTGAGAGATATTGATTTGAGTGGGAGCGCACTTTAGAATTAATTCTTTTAATTCTTAGTGCAATTAATTATGAACTTTGTCTAAGTGAAAATTGCATAATAGTTATAGAAGAATGGCTCGCGTTTCCACCTTCCCTATTAAAATTGAATAGCTGTTAAATATCTGGTTAAAACTTTACGGTTGGTAACGTAATGTGAGGATTGTCCTCAAGAGTGCCGAGAAGGACTTTTGTCCTATCTCATGCTTTTAGTATTCTCCCGCTAATGCTATGGATAATGTGACTCTCGTCCTTCGATCCAAAAGCTAGAATTCCGTTACGGTCAAGTGCAATATGTTTGCTTCCATGAGACCCGTACTTTAAAAGTTTTGGATAGCTATGTGATATTCATGGAACTGAAAATCATTTTTCAGACACAAACAAAGGCTAAAAGATATGGGATATCCAAAGCAATGTTTGTTTTGCAAACTGTTAGTAAAAGGTGTTTACTATGCATTTGACTAATGACAGAGGGATCCAGTAGAACGCCTGTCATATGATGATGATGGTGAATAAAACAACAACTCAAAGAGGAAGGAAATGTCCGAAGGGTGTTAGTGAGACTTTCACGCCTAGGAAGTCCGGTGCTAACGCCACTCTTAAGTTGAGTGCTTCTTCTGAGAGTAGGAGAAATACTAAAAGTTATACTGTTAGAAGTATAAAGGCAAAAAGAGAGAAGACTGGAATATCCAGCTCATGTATGAAAGTCATACAAGTTATTGATGTATAGAAGGCTGGTCAAAGAAATAGTTCTTGAGAATTATGATTAAATTGTTAATCACTGATTCTTGGGTATTGTGAGTTTATCACAGAGATACCCGCTCGATTGCACTCTGTTGCGACTCGATGCAAGAACTACTATGGCCTGAAAGACTAGCCAGGAATGAGGTTTAAATACATGTTGGGAACTTAGTAAAAGTTACTATACCTTCCATCGGTGTATTACCTATGTATTTATTTTTCATAATTCATTATAGAGTTTTACACACTCTAGCCCATTGCATAAGGTATCTTGCAAGAAGGTTATTCATAAGAGAACTTTTGATGTTCGGTGTTATGAATAACATAAGGGCCATAATTTCATTATGAATGAGATGTATGTTATGAATATTGATAATAATACTTTACCTCTGTATTTACTTTCATAAATCATTTTAGAGTTTTATACACTCTAGCCCATTTGCATAATGTTTGTTGCAAGAGTGTTGTTCATGAACGAACAATTGTTGTTCGGAATCATGAATAACATAAGGGCCATACTTCCATCAACGATGGAACGTATGTTATGAATATTGATGGTAATATGATACATCCATAACACTGACGCTAAATGTCGCAAGACTAAAAGAATACCACACAAGTGTGGCACTGCATTTGGTCACATTGGAGAAACCCGCATGGAAAAATTCCATTATGATGGATTTTGAAGTCATTTGATTTTGAATCATCTGACACTTGCAACTTTCCTCCGAAAAGTGAAGTGACTGAAATACCGTTCATAAGCCATAAGGAACGAGCAACGAACTTATTGGTAATCATACATTTTGATGTGTGTAGTCCGATAAATGTTGTTGAAAACAGTGGATTTGTCTATCTTCAAAAATGACTCAAGTAGATATATGGATATTTACTTGATGAGACGTAAGTCTGGATCTTTTGAAATCATTCGAAAGGTTTTCAACATGAAGTAGGAATTATTGTAACAAGAAAGATTATGTTTCTGCAAACTAGATTGCAGAAAGGAATATCTGAGTTGCAAGTTTAGCGAATGTCTGATGAGTTGTGAAAGGAGTTTCATAACTTACACCTCCCGGAACACCACTGTGTGTGGAATGTCTGTGAAGATGTAATCAAACCATTTTCGACATGGTAAGATCAAAGATGACATAAATCAATTTGCCATTATCCCTTTTAAAGTAATGCTTTAGAGACTGTGGCTTTTACACTGAAAAGAGCACCATCAGGTCTGTTGAAATGACGCCATGGTATGGTACGCCCAACCATGCTTGGTCTTTCCTTAACATTTGGAATATGGGGCTTGTGTAAAAGGTTACAAACCTATTCCAAATCAGACAAGAGCTACTTTGTAGGTTATCCCAAGTAATTGGAAATTCCTCCACCACTATACCGAGGCAAAAGGTTTGCCACCGAGAACGGTATGCTTTTAAAGAGAATAGTTCTTGCAAAAGGGTGAGTGGGAGAATAGTGCAACTCGACGAGATAAGCAGTATCTTCGTCATCAGATCAAAGGAAAGGAACCTTGGAAGTGATTCCAGAGTTTCCTACTGCGACTGATACGGAAGTCTCTACAATAAAATGTATGGACTTCAGTCGAACTTGCAGCTGAACCACGTAGGCAAAACTCGTGCAAACCTCTCAGGTGCGCAAGCGAGATATTGGTTTTAGACAACAGTATACCTACGATACACAAGGAAGCGTTGATGGGCCCTGACTCCGGAATTGGCTAAATGCCAATACAATCTGAGATAGTTTCCATATAAGTGATTCAAGATTAAAATCTTATTACACCTTTTCGGAAGACTTAGAGTCTAACGAATATTTATGGAACTATAAACTGATGTGGATAAAAGGTTTTATCCATAAAGCTCGACTTGTTGCAATAACAAGTTCAAGGAGTTGACTACGATGAGATTGTCTCACCGTAGCGATGCTAAAGATCGGTTCGGATTGAACTAGCAATTAATACATATTTCAACATGAGATATGAAACATGGATGCCAAAAGGATTTCCATATGATGGAAATACAACCTAGGACTTGTATGAGATACAGTCCAAAGTATTTTGTCGATCCAGAGGATGCTAGTAAGTATGCAAACTTCAGAGTTCCAGCGATGGACAGAAGAGAGCAAAATGGAGTTGGAATCTTCGTTTTTGATGAAATAGTTTGATTTCATCAATGGATAACGAAGATGCTTGTGGTTTCAAGAAAGTAAGTGGGAGCATAATAATATTTCTAAAAACTTTGTGTGCTTGACACATTGTTGATTGGAAATTTCTTGACACGAATTAGTACTTCATTAAAAATAGTTTTTCGATGAAGTGCTTGGGCTAAATAGCCTTGACATTAGGCATATTTATCTACGAGATAGAATTGCCTAATAGGATAAAGCCAAAAATACATATTGGCAAGATGCTAAAACCTTTTAGCATTAAAACGCCAAGGAGTGATTCTTGCCGAAGTCACATGGAAAGAGTTTTTGCAAGACTCGGTGTCCCAAAACACTGATGAGCGAAATACATGATGGAGATTCCACACACTTTCGTGTTTGGATTAATCATGTATTCCATGGTATGTAAAACAACCAGATATGTCCAATACTCCAAGCTGTTGCGAGTATAGATACCAAAGTGATCAAAGTACTGATCATGGGACAACAGTGAAAAATGTCATTAAGTACTAAAGTAGCACTGATGACATGTTTTCTCGCAAGCAGAGATTATGAAGTGCTCTTTGTAAGTGATTACATCGATACAGTCTTCATCAATGCTCCATGCGATTTTCGATTTAAATTAAGGGTTTTGTGTAACACACAATATGGTGGCACAGTGTTTGGAAATCGTTTCCAAACAGGTTACTGTGGCGAATTCTATAACTAAGGCTAAGTATGTTGCCACTTTCGAAGCAACATAGAAGATGTTGAATCATACAGTTCGTTCATGAACTTAGTATGATTCCAAGATGGCTTTGGTCAATGGAACACTATTGAAGATAGTTGCTCCATAGCTCAGTCCGAGGAATCAAGGTTTGACCAGTGATTCACATATATACGAAGCCAAGTCCACACAAAATATGAATTTTGTGAAAGCGTGAAAACACGAGGACATGCAAAGATACACACGGAACTGAAGTTGTCAGATCCGTTGGACATCAGGCTATACCACATGCGAAGCATTTTTACACCGGTGTGCCACAGGTGTAATGTGCATTAGCATTGACTAGATTATTGACTCTAGTGCAAGTGGGAGTCTGTAGGAGATATGCCCTAGAGGCAATAACAAATGTTATTATTTATCTCCATGATCATAATTATGTTTATGTTCCATGCTATAACTGCTATGGTTCTCGAGTCTGCAATAACCACGAGGCTTGAAGGAAGACTCATATGCACGTGTGGAATAATAAACGGTAAAATGTATTCCTAGTCTGGCCTCTAAGACTAGCTCAAGTGTTGCATGATGGTTCTGTTTTCCTGATCATGGGCATGACTATGCCGGCAACTTTGAGGGCACAATGTTAGTAGAACACTTGTGTTGAATCGACCCGATTGATGTTATGCTATGAGATTCATTCGTCATAAGTTAATGGTTAATAACACAGAGAAGTTAATGTTTGCATAATTCCTTAGACCATGAGAGTGTTGAGTTTCTTCATACTTGCTTCATGAACTTTGGGGTTTGTTAAACGTCATCCGTAAATGGGTGGCTATTACGGCGGCTTACGGGTTCATGGAAAAGTGTGTTAAGTAACTTGATAGCTCAAGATTGGGATTTGCTCCTCCGACGATGGAGAGATATTCTCGGGCCCTCTCGGTGTTACGGTATCCATCATCGTCTGGCCAGACACAAGTGTGATTTGATCACAGGGATGCCGGAACACGGAAACGAGAAAAGAGAACAAAAACCGGCAACGAGGTAACTGGCATTGTGGACAAGTGTTGATCCACGAGGATGCCGATGTTTCTCACCTCGGGTATTTGTAACATATCGCGAAGCAACAGGAATAGCACACGGCAACTGGAGGTTCACTCGAATATTCATTCGTGTGGGTATAGGGGTCAATATGGGTGTCCACGGCTCCGATGTTGATCATTGATCGGAAAGAGTTCCGGTCATGTCTATACTTCACCGAACCTATAGGGTCACACGCTTAAGGGTCATCTATCTGCTGAATACTAGATGGGGAGTCTGAGAGAAAATCACCGAAAAAGTTTCGGACGAAACGGAAACGTTCCGGAGAGAACACCGGAATAGTTCCGGTGAAACTGAAAAGTTGTTTCAGGGTATTCCATTAAGTCAAATTGGTTCTGGCACACGCCTGGAAATTCTTGGAGGATGCCAGAAGTGTTCTGGAAACTTCAGGGAATTTTCCGGGACAAAAACCGGAAATGTTCCGGAGCAGCCGGAACCACTTTGGTTGCTTTTCGCTGAAGAAACATTGTTCCGAAATTGTTTCGGAATGCATTCAAAATTGTTTTGGTGGGTGCTAGAATTATTCTAGGCACACAGAAATAATTTGGGTTTTAACGGACGCAGAAAAATGTGTTCGTGAATAGTGAAAAGCACTTTTTGGGCTGATTTGCAAATGGGGTTTTTCTTCTAGAAGAAAACCACTTTTGGTGTGTGAAAGGGAGGTGGAGCTCCCCAAGGGGGCTGCAAATTTCGGCCATGGCATGGGGGGGCCCTCCTTGAGGTGTCCTTCCACCTCATGGTGGATATCTTCTACACACCCTTATGTGGCATGTGGTGGAAAGATCCTAGGAAGGTCCTTTTGGTCTTTCCTCTACCCCTTGCTCCTCCTATAAATAGAGGTGGAGAGAGCTCTCCAAAATCAGCTCATGCTTGCTCTCATACACATACCATTGACTTGTCTGGCTTCTCTCTCCCTCCCAGCGAAATAGTTTCGTAGAGCCGAAAGGCTGTCTGGGTTCCGGTGGGAACTAGTTCTGGACGGCGAAGCCCTGCCGGATAGATGACACCATATGTGTGCAACTCTGTAGAGAGATCGTAGTTTCGGTCTTAGTTCGAGAGTGCCTCCCGAAGGGCTGTCCAAGTGATCGTCTTAGTTTCGAGGGTCCTCCCAAAGGGCTGTCCGAGTGACCGTTCGAGTTTCGAAGGTCCTCCCGAAGGGCTGTCCGCGACACCGTCCGAGGGACTGTCCGACCGCCTCCCGGAGGGCTGTCCGAGGGGCAGATGTGGGAGTACATCCTCGCGGTTGGGAGGTTGTAAATCCTAGCTGCGGGGATCTGCACCGCCGATCGTCATCGACTCTACTTCCGCTGCGCTACGAGTCGGTAACGAAACAGATGAAACCTTGTATGCAGTCTCCATAGTGATCCTGGGCTGGTGCGTAGGTCGGAAATTTTTGTTTTCTGCTGCGTTCCCCTTCATTATCATAGGCCTTCTCCAAGTCAATGAACACCATATGCAGGTCCTTCTTTTGCTCCCTATATCTCTCCATAAGTTGTCGTACCAAGAAAATGGCTTCCATGGTCGACCTCCCAGGCATGAAACCAAACTGATTTTTGGTCACGCTTGTCATTCTTCTTAAGCGGTGCTCACTGACTCTCTCCCATAGCTTCATTGTATGGCTCATCAGTTTAATTCCACGGTAATTAGTACAACTCTGAACATCCCCCTTGTTCTTGAAGATTGGTACTAATATACTCCGTCTCCATTCTTCTGGCATCTTGTTTGCCCGAAAAATGAGGTTGAAAAGTTTGGTTAGCCATACTATCGCTATGTCCCCGAGGCCTCTCCACACCTCAATGGGGATACAATCAGGGCCCATCGCCTTGCCTCCTTTCATCCTCTTCAAAGCCTCCTTGACCTCCGACTCCTGGATTCGCCGCACAAAAAGCCTGCTAGTATCAGCAAAGGAGTCGTCCAGATCAATGGTAGAGCTCTCACTCTCCCCATTGAACAGCTTGTCAAAGTACTCCCGCCATCTATGCTTAATCTCCTCGTTCTTCACCAGGAGTTGATCTGCTCTATCCTTGATGCACTTGATTTGGTCAACATCCCTTGTCTTCCTCTCTCGGATCTTGGCCATCTTATAGATGTCCCTTTCGCCTTCCTTCGTGTCTAACCGTTGGTAGAGGTCCTCATACGCCCGGCCCCTTGCTTCACTCACAGCTCGCTTTGCGGCCTTCTTTGCCATCTTGTACTTCTCTATGTTGTCTGCACTCCTATCCAGATATAGGCGTCTGAAACACTCTTTCTTCTCCTTAATTGCCTTCTGGACATCATCGTTCCACCACCAGGTATCTTTAGCTTCTCTTCTACTTCCCCTGGACACTCCAAACTCCTCTGAGGCCACCTTACGAATGCAAGTCGCCATCTTCATCCACATGTTGTCTACATCACCTCCTTCCTCCCAAGGGCCCTCCTTAATGACCCTCTCCTTGAACGCCTGAGCTACCTCCCCCTTGAGCTTCCACCACTTCGTTCTAGCGACTTTGGCACGCTTGTCCTGCTGGACACGAATCCGAAAGCGGAGGTCAGCAACCACAAGCTTATGCTGAGGGACAACACTCTCTTCAGGTATCACCTTACAGTCTAGGCAAGCACGCCTGTCTTCTCTTCTCGAGAGGATGAAATCAATCTGGCTAAAGTGTTGCCCACTACTGTAAGTCACTAGATGTGATTCTCTCTTCTTAAAGAGGGTGTTAGCTATGATCATGTTGTAGGCTAGCGCAAAGCTTAAGACATCTTCTCCTTCTTGGTCCCTGATGCCATAGCCAAAACCCCCATGCACCCCTTCAAAACCTGTGTTAGATGTGCCCACGTGGCCATTGAGGTCTCCTCCTATGAAGAGCCTCTCGCCAATCGGTACACTCCTAACCATGTCCTCTAGGCCTTCCCAGAACTCCCTCTTGGTGTTCTCATTGTGGCCTACTCGCGGGGCATACGCGCTGATAACGTTGAGAACTAAGTCCCCAACTACCAGCTTGACCAGGATAATCCGGTCCCCACGTCTCTTGACGTCTACCACTCCATCCTTGAGGCTCTTGCTGATCAAGATGCCTACTCCATTTCTGTTTGCAACCGTCCCCGTGTACCACAGCTTGAAGCCGGTACCCTCCACCTCCTTCGCCTTTTGTCCCCTCCATTTGGTCTCTTGGACGCAAAGGATATCAACGCCTCTCCTCACCGCGGTATCAACTACCTCCCGAAGCTTACCTGTCAGAGACCCTACGTTCCAGCTACCTAAGCGAATCCTCCTAGGCTCGGCTAGCTTCCTTACCCTTAGCACTCGTCGAGTCAAATGCGAAGACCCTTGCTCAATTTCCACTACACCCGGGCGCCGATGTAGCGCGCCACTAAGGATGCGACGACCCGATCCGCGCTCACTTGCCACCGTATCCAGATCAAGATACGGCGCGCCACCTGGGGGGTGACGGCCCGGCCCTTGCCCATTTTCCACCACACCCGGGTTCCGATGTGGCGCGTCGTTGAGAGGGTTACGCCCCAACGAAAATCTTTTGGGTTTCATCTCCATAAGAGTGGCTGAGTTTTGACGTTGGCTCGCCAAGCCTATCACAACCCTCCTCCTTTATCCGGGCTTGGGACCGGCTATGTTGAGACAACATAGGCGGAGTTACAATTTGAAAAGTCTCACATTTCAAAAAATGTTGATGAATTTGAAGAATATTCTTAGATTTTAGAAAATGTTCACAAATTTATTTTTTTCCCAAATGCAAGAAATGTTCCCACATTTAGGTAAAAATGTTCACAAAGTTTTTAAAATGTTTGTGAGATTCAAAATATGTTCATGAAATTCAAAATATATTCTTGAATTGTGAATGAATTAAAAGGAAAAAGAGAAGATGAAAGGAAAAAAACGAAAATGAAAATTAAAAAAAGCAGAAAAACCTGAAAAGGAAAATGCAGAAGAAAAAAAACGCTCTTAGAGGTGAAACCGGATCGGATTCAGGGTTTTAGTGAATCTACACTCTAAAATATGTCTATATACATCAGTATGTAGTCCGTAGTGAAATCTCTAAAAAAGACTTATATTTAGAAACGGAGGGAGTATTTCATATATAATTTTTTTATTTTGATTTCTTTTCTCTTGTTTGTTTCTTAAGATGTGATATTACCCTACTTCGGATAATAACCACCCACTGATTAGCATTACATAAACGTTGTTCAAATGAGATATAGTTCTTCGTCTTTTAACCGCCATTCTTTACTTTTTTTTAACCCGAGTGTCAGTGAAATTGGACAACGGTGGTCATTGGAGTGATTGGTTGTGTATGTTATTGTCCCTTCTATCCTTTACGGACCGTTTGGATGTTGATATTGAAGGCAAGAATTGGACATTGGCATTCGGGTGGCCCGAATAACTCTGTTTGGATGGTCACAACATTCATATGTGGAATCGCAACTCAATATTGAGCAGCCTTGGCCAACACTTGCACAACCCCATCCCGAATATTGTTCCCAGTTCTGTGTGGTCAGATGTGTATTGATTTAATGTTGACCAGAAGTTAAGCGGCGGCAAGGGTGCCAGTCTCGGCACGAGGGCCAGTCCAGAAGTCTCAGTTCTCGACGTCGGCTCAGGGTATGCTCACAATGTTCATTCTTGCAAAGGCGTTTGCAGTTCAGGCCTTTTTATTACGTGGATTATGCTACGGACGTGTAAGTGCAGAGGATTAGCACCTAACTGCATGTACCTGATGGCTCTTCTGAATTCTACTAGTAAGATCAAGTGGAGAAACTAAATATCTTGTTTGCATTTTTCACTTACCGAAACCATGACATGCAGATTGATCTGCCTTTCGCACTTGAGCCTAGCACTCGGGCCAAGTTGCGGCTCTGATATTTTACACAGAAAAGGAAAGCACAAAATTAAATTATTGAACGACATCCTCCAATTC
The DNA here is from genome assembly GCA_039707655.1 of Elymus sibiricus. Classification (NCBI taxonomy): domain Eukaryota; kingdom Viridiplantae; phylum Streptophyta; class Magnoliopsida; order Poales; family Poaceae; genus Elymus; species Elymus sibiricus. Next base: position 443,552,353 of record CM077668.1, read on the forward strand.
GGAGGACCATGATCTATGCGCACAGTTTGAATCTCCAACAATGACATAAGCCAGGTCCAAATTTAATACATATTTTGGATGACGGCTGCGGCCACAAAATTAAATCATCACAAGGAGCACGCTTGCATTGATCTCTGTTTAGTAGCATCGCAAATCAGGGCCAAGAGGACTTTCAACCGAGGCGCCATTGCTAAATTTATACTCCCTTCGTCCCATAATATAAGATGTTTTTATAAGCTGTTTTAGCTTAAAAAACGTCTTATATTGTGGGACGGAGGGAGTACTTATCAATTATGAATCAGAGCTACTCTCAGTGTGCATTCTTGCAAACTCGACTCTCCTTTGCTTACATGGTCCCAAATCTAGGTTTAGAAAGAACATGCAGTCGGACATTGGATCGACAACATTTAGAAGAGTACCACCATCATCATGACTTCATGACTACTTACTGAAGCTCATGCAATCTGAGAACTCACCAAAGTAAAGCAAACCGGCTTTGTGTGGATACGACGGGCACAGCTGTGAAGTAAAGGATATTAAGTTCCTACTATAAGACATAAAAACAGGCAGAAACAGAGAAAACAGAACAGAAATAAACATCATACATAATACTGTGTTGCGATGTGAAATATTCGAATAGTAAACAACTCTTTCTCTTTAAGCATCTACACTATGAATAAAAGGAACTCATAGCTCGCAAGGAGACATAAAGCCTTCTACTGGTGATTTAGCTGAAAGCTCAGCACTCATAAAGCCCACAGGGTTATTATTACTCACCAGAGCAGGGCTAATTAACACTGGAGAACACAAAATCCAGTTGTGTCTAATCTAGTTGATATGCTAAGAAAATCTTTCTCCTCAATACATTAAACTAGAAAAAAGAAGAACAAACATGATGAATGCACCATACACTTTGAGATATAAGCGCAACTCAGACAATAAAACCTGCAAGTGTCAAAGTTGCATCCTGACAACTGAGATGATCAGAATATTTGTGGACAATGGTAAATGACCAAGTGGTTCTAAAAAAAAGAAGGTAAATGACCAAGTTCACAACACATTTTGTATTTGAACTAGTAAGATGCATGTGCTACACTACCGAAGCAAAAAAATAAATAAAGCACTTATAGTTTACTCAAGTTATATTCACTCTGGTGCGTTCATTTACCAGTTATAGATTATATGGACAAAGGAACTACTATTATTACACGAGGCAAATTGGGGCAAGGTCTATAGACCCTGCTAGCCTTCGCTCTCAAGATTCAATGAGCTTTGGCATGAAAATGATGTCCGATTCGAATTTTAGAAGAGGGTGGATAATAGGTGAACGGACAACCACCAACTCAGATATTTATAAGTAGGAAAGATTTGATGCAGTGATTTGTGACATGGCAGACATAGGGGTCGCACAGTGACTTATTTGTGCCTACTCCATTCATCTACTATGGACACTGGAACAAGTTGGTTAATTTATCAGAACCCAATCAACCATATGTGTGTTGACCAACACTATGCAGTATAATAGCAAAGCATATATCATGATTTTTTTAGTTGCTTAGGATGCAAACATTGCAATAAACATGAACATTAAATGCATAACCTACAGAAATCAACGTTATGACTGCCAGCAACCACGACAAAGGGCACAGCCTGCATTTTTAGCAACAAGAGCAACCATATTCATCCCTACTCAGTGCATGCATAATCAAGTCCATAATAACCAATGTATTCTACTTGTTAAAATACTCCAGCAGCAGTGATCTCTGATAGATGCCATGCTATTCTGTCAACAAGATTTAGAACATCAGACATCACCCATAACTCTAATTTAATTGGAACTGCAATCATAGGCTTTCCACAGACCTTTCATAATAAGCACTTGAAGAAACAGTACCTTTACTGATGCAGTGCAGAAGCATCTACAATAACACAAGTATTCATATAAGAGAACATCTCAGAACATTCAAACATGGGAAAAAGCATTGTCCATTTTCAAGATAACAAGAACACCTTAGAAGACCAAACAGTAGAAGCCAATGCGGGCACCTGAACTCTGGAGCACTATCAAGTAGGCAGGTAGGTATCGTTAGCTCTCGAGTAAAACAGAAGTAATAACAAAGATAAACATCTCCAGCAATATGTAACCATATTAAGAAGCATAGGCAAGTCTGAAAACTACATAGTGCAAATTATAGTGCTGGACTTATAAAACACATAATACAAGAATCCAGAAGGCAGCAACCAACAAAAATAATCTCCATGATAGTAGCCACTGAAGCTTGGTTGTAAGCATTGCCCCGTAAGTAAACTGAGATAAGAAAAGCTCATTTCTTTCTCCCACCACGCTCCCTCAGAGCTAGATTGATGACCACCCCAGGGCCAACATTGTAATAGGCAAGAGAAAGATTGTCCTTGAGGAAACTAGTCCTCACACTCAGCTTCTGCTTATTAGCAGGAAGCTGCAGCTCTCCAGCAATCTGCTCCTTCAGACTGCCGACTGTGTCGGAGAGTGATTGGACAGAGATCTCCAAAACTTGGCCTCGCAAGTTTCCTTCATCAAGGTTGGGCACAGAAACTGAGATGCGAGCAGGGCCCTGCAGGAGGAACAAATAAATTAGCATGGCAGCTCAGAATAATAAGAAAGAGAAGTAGATGATTAGAGTGGAAATATATGAAAAGAGACATTACCGGATGCTGAGCAAGGAACTGCTCGGCTGGGATCAGAGAAGCATCATCTGTTCTCTGCCTCTTAGGTTCTGGTTCCTCAGGTAGAGGTGGCTGCTCCTCGGCAGGTGGTTGTGGAGGCAAAGGTGGTGGAGGCTGGGGGATTCCGATGGGGTTGACCATGGTTGGCATGTTCTGCATGTGCGGGGGAGGGGGCATAGCGAACCGTGGTGGACCAGGCATGAACTGAGTATTATGGCCTGGAGGCGGTGGAGGGATATTACTTGGCATATGACCCGCTAATGCTATGGATAATGTGACTCTCGTCCTTCGATCCAAAAGCTAGAATTCCGTTACGGTCAAGTGCAATATGTTTGCTTCCATGAGACCCGTACTTTAAAAGTTTTGGATAGCTATGTGATATTCATGGAACTGAAAATCATTTTTCAGACACAAACAAAGGCTAAAAGATATGGGATATCCAAAGCAATGTTTGTTTTGCAAACTGTTAGTAAAAGGTGTTTACTATGCATTTGACTAATGACAGAGGGATCCAGTAGAACGCCTGTCATATGATGATGATGGTGAATAAAACAACAACTCAAAGAGGAAGGAAATGTCCGAAGGGTGTTAGTGAGACTTTCACGCCTAGGAAGTCCGGTGCTAACGCCACTCTTAAGTTGAGTGCTTCTTCTGAGAGTAGGAGAAATACTAAAAGTTATACTGTTAGAAGTATAAAGGCAAAAAGAGAGAAGACTGGAATATCCAGCTCATGTATGAAAGTCATACAAGTTATTGATGTATAGAAGGCTGGTCAAAGAAATAGTTCTTGAGAATTATGATTAAATTGTTAATCACTGATTCTTGGGTATTGTGAGTTTATCACAGAGATACCCGCTCGATTGCACTCTGTTGCGACTCGATGCAAGAACTACTATGGCCTGAAAGACTAGCCAGGAATGAGGTTTAAATACATGTTGGGAACTTAGTAAAAGTTACTATACCTTCCATCGGTGTATTACCTATGTATTTATTTTTCATAATTCATTATAGAGTTTTACACACTCTAGCCCATTGCATAAGGTATCTTGCAAGAAGGTTATTCATAAGAGAACTTTTGATGTTCGGTGTTATGAATAACATAAGGGCCATAATTTCATTATGAATGAGATGTATGTTATGAATATTGATAATAATACTTTACCTCTGTATTTACTTTCATAAATCATTTTAGAGTTTTATACACTCTAGCCCATTTGCATAATGTTTGTTGCAAGAGTGTTGTTCATGAACGAACAATTGTTGTTCGGAATCATGAATAACATAAGGGCCATACTTCCATCAACGATGGAACGTATGTTATGAAACCTTGTATGCAGTCTCCATAGTGATCCTGGGCTGGTGCGTAGGTCGGAAATTTTTGTTTTCTGCTGCGTTCCCCTTCATTATCATAGGCCTTCTCCAAGTCAATGAACACCATATGCAGGTCCTTCTTTTGCTCCCTATATCTCTCCATAAGTTGTCGTACCAAGAAAATGGCTTCCATGGTCGACCTCCCAGGCATGAAACCAAACTGATTTTTGGTCACGCTTGTCATTCTTCTTAAGCGGTGCTCACTGACTCTCTCCCATAGCTTCATTGTATGGCTCATCAGTTTAATTCCACGGTAATTAGTACAACTCTGAACATCCCCCTTGTTCTTGAAGATTGGTACTAATATACTCCGTCTCCATTCTTCTGGCATCTTGTTTGCCCGAAAAATGAGGTTGAAAAGTTTGGTTAGCCATACTATCGCTATGTCCCCGAGGCCTCTCCACACCTCAATGGGGATACAATCAGGGCCCATCGCCTTGCCTCCTTTCATCCTCTTCAAAGCCTCCTTGACCTCCGACTCCTGGATTCGCCGCACAAAAAGCCTGCTAGTATCAGCAAAGGAGTCGTCCAGATCAATGGTAGAGCTCTCACTCTCCCCATTGAACAGCTTGTCAAAGTACTCCCGCCATCTATGCTTAATCTCCTCGTTCTTCACCAGGAGTTGATCTGCTCTATCCTTGATGCACTTGATTTGGTCAACATCCCTTGTCTTCCTCTCTCGGATCTTGGCCATCTTATAGATGTCCCTTTCGCCTTCCTTCGTGTCTAACCGTTGGTAGAGGTCCTCATACGCCCGGCCCCTTGCTTCACTCACAGCTCGCTTTGCGGCCTTCTTTGCCATCTTGTACTTCTCTATGTTGTCTGCACTCCTATCCAGATATAGGCGTCTGAAACACTCTTTCTTCTCCTTAATTGCCTTCTGGACATCATCGTTCCACCACCAGGTATCTTTAGCTTCTCTTCTACTTCCCCTGGACACTCCAAACTCCTCTGAGGCCACCTTACGAATGCAAGTCGCCATCTTCATCCACATGTTGTCTACATCACCTCCTTCCTCCCAAGGGCCCTCCTTAATGACCCTCTCCTTGAACGCCTGAGCTACCTCCCCCTTGAGCTTCCACCACTTCGTTCTAGCGACTTTGGCACGCTTGTCCTGCTGGACACGAATCCGAAAGCGGAGGTCAGCAACCACAAGCTTATGCTGAGGGACAACACTCTCTTCAGGTATCACCTTACAGTCTAGGCAAGCACGCCTGTCTTCTCTTCTCGAGAGGATGAAATCAATCTGGCTAAAGTGTTGCCCACTACTGTAAGTCACTAGATGTGATTCTCTCTTCTTAAAGAGGGTGTTAGCTATGATCATGTTGTAGGCTAGCGCAAAGCTTAAGACATCTTCTCCTTCTTGGTCCCTGATGCCATAGCCAAAACCCCCATGCACCCCTTCAAAACCTGTGTTAGATGTGCCCACGTGGCCATTGAGGTCTCCTCCTATGAAGAGCCTCTCGCCAATCGGTACACTCCTAACCATGTCCTCTAGGCCTTCCCAGAACTCCCTCTTGGTGTTCTCATTGTGGCCTACTCGCGGGGCATACGCGCTGATAACGTTGAGAACTAAGTCCCCAACTACCAGCTTGACCAGGATAATCCGGTCCCCACGTCTCTTGACGTCTACCACTCCATCCTTGAGGCTCTTGCTGATCAAGATGCCTACTCCATTTCTGTTTGCAACCGTCCCCGTGTACCACAGCTTGAAGCCGGTACCCTCCACCTCCTTCGCCTTTTGTCCCCTCCATTTGGTCTCTTGGACGCAAAGGATATCAACGCCTCTCCTCACCGCGGTATCAACTACCTCCCGAAGCTTACCTGTCAGAGACCCTACGTTCCAGCTACCTAAGCGAATCCTCCTAGGCTCGGCTAGCTTCCTTACCCTTAGCACTCGTCGAGTCAAATGCGAAGACCCTTGCTCAATTTCCACTACACCCGGGCGCCGATGTAGCGCGCCACTAAGGATGCGACGACCCGATCCGCGCTCACTTGCCACCGTATCCAGATCAAGATACGGCGCGCCACCTGGGGGGTGACGGCCCGGCCCTTGCCCATTTTCCACCACACCCGGGTTCCGATGTGGCGCGTCGTTGAGAGGGTTACGCCCCAACGAAAATCTTTTGGGTTTCATCTCCATAAGAGTGGCTGAGTTTTGACGTTGGCTCGCCAAGCCTATCACAACCCTCCTCCTTTATCCGGGCTTGGGACCGGCTATGTTGAGACAACATAGGCGGAGTTACAATTTGAAAAGTCTCACATTTCAAAAAATGTTGATGAATTTGAAGAATATTCTTAGATTTTAGAAAATGTTCACAAATTTATTTTTTTCCCAAATGCAAGAAATGTTCCCACATTTAGGTAAAAATGTTCACAAAGTTTTTAAAATGTTTGTGAGATTCAAAATATGTTCATGAAATTCAAAATATATTCTTGAATTGTGAATGAATTAAAAGGAAAAAGAGAAGATGAAAGGAAAAAAACGAAAATGAAAATTAAAAAAAGCAGAAAAACCTGAAAAGGAAAATGCAGAAGAAAAAAAACGCTCTTAGAGGTGAAACCGGATCGGATTCAGGGTTTTAGTGAATCTACACTCTAAAATATGTCTATATACATCAGTATGTAGTCCGTAGTGAAATCTCTAAAAAAGACTTATATTTAGAAACGGAGGGAGTATTTCATATATAATTTTTTTATTTTGATTTCTTTTCTCTTGTTTGTTTCTTAAGATGTGATATTACCCTACTTCGGATAATAACCACCCACTGATTAGCATTACATAAACGTTGTTCAAATGAGATATAGTTCTTCGTCTTTTAACCGCCATTCTTTACTTTTTTTTAACCCGAGTGTCAGTGAAATTGGACAACGGTGGTCATTGGAGTGATTGGTTGTGTATGTTATTGTCCCTTCTATCCTTTACGGACCGTTTGGATGTTGATATTGAAGGCAAGAATTGGACATTGGCATTCGGGTGGCCCGAATAACTCTGTTTGGATGGTCACAACATTCATATGTGGAATCGCAACTCAATATTGAGCAGCCTTGGCCAACACTTGCACAACCCCATCCCGAATATTGTTCCCAGTTCTGTGTGGTCAGATGTGTATTGATTTAATGTTGACCAGAAGTTAAGCGGCGGCAAGGGTGCCAGTCTCGGCACGAGGGCCAGTCCAGAAGTCTCAGTTCTCGACGTCGGCTCAGGGTATGCTCACAATGTTCATTCTTGCAAAGGCGTTTGCAGTTCAGGCCTTTTTATTACGTGGATTATGCTACGGACGTGTAAGTGCAGAGGATTAGCACCTAACTGCATGTACCTGATGGCTCTTCTGAATTCTACTAGTAAGATCAAGTGGAGAAACTAAATATCTTGTTTGCATTTTTCACTTACCGAAACCATGACATGCAGATTGATCTGCCTTTCGCACTTGAGCCTAGCACTCGGGCCAAGTTGCGGCTCTGATATTTTACACAGAAAAGGAAAGCACAAAATTAAATTATTGAACGACATCCTCCAATTCGGAGGACCATGATCTATGCGCACAGTTTGAATCTCCAACAATGACATAAGCCAGGTCCAAATTTAATACATATTTTGGATGACGGCTGCGGCCACAAAATTAAATCATCACAAGGAGCACGCTTGCATTGATCTCTGTTTAGTAGCATCGCAAATCAGGGCCAAGAGGACTTTCAACCGAGGCGCCATTGCTAAATTTATACTCCCTTCGTCCCATAATATAAGATGTTTTTATAAGCTGTTTTAGCTTAAAAAACGTCTTATATTGTGGGACGGAGGGAGTACTTATCAATTATGAATCAGAGCTACTCTCAGTGTGCATTCTTGCAAACTCGACTCTCCTTTGCTTACATGGTCCCAAATCTAGGTTTAGAAAGAACATGCAGTCGGACATTGGATCGACAACATTTAGAAGAGTACCACCATCATCATGACTTCATGACTACTTACTGAAGCTCATGCAATCTGAGAACTCACCAAAGTAAAGCAAACCGGCTTTGTGTGGATACGACGGGCACAGCTGTGAAGTAAAGGATATTAAGTTCCTACTATAAGACATAAAAACAGGCAGAAACAGAGAAAACAGAACAGAAATAAACATCATACATAATACTGTGTTGCGATGTGAAATATTCGAATAGTAAACAACTCTTTCTCTTTAAGCATCTACACTATGAATAAAAGGAACTCATAGCTCGCAAGGAGACATAAAGCCTTCTACTGGTGATTTAGCTGAAAGCTCAGCACTCATAAAGCCCACAGGGTTATTATTACTCACCAGAGCAGGGCTAATTAACACTGGAGAACACAAAATCCAGTTGTGTCTAATCTAGTTGATATGCTAAGAAAATCTTTCTCCTCAATACATTAAACTAGAAAAAAGAAGAGCAAACATGATGAATGCACCATACACTTTGAGATATAAGCGCAACTCAGACAATAAAACCTGCAAGTGTCAAAGTTGCATCCTGACAACTGAGATGATCAGAATATTTGTGGACAATGGTAAATGACCAAGTGGTTCTAAAAAAAAGAAGGTAAATGACCAAGTTCACAACACATTTTGTATTTGAACTAGTAAGATGCATGTGCTACACTACCGAAGCAAAAAAATAAATAAAGCACTTATAGTTTACTCAAGTTATATTCACTCTGGTGCGTTCATTTACCAGTTATAGATTATATGGACAAAGGAACTACTATTATTACACGAGGCAAATTGGGGCAAGGTCTATAGACCCTGCTAGCCTTCGCTCTCAAGATTCAATGAGCTTTGGCATGAAAATGATGTCCGATTCGAATTTTAGAAGAGGGTGGATAATAGGTGAACGGACAACCACCAACTCAGATATTTATAAGTAGGAAAGATTTGATGCAGTGATTTGTGACATGGCAGACATAGGGGTCGCACAGTGACTTATTTGTGCCTACTCCATTCATCTACTATGGACACTGGAACAAGTTGGTTAATTTATCAGAACCCAATCAACCATATGTGTGTTGACCAACACTATGCAGTATAATAGCAAAGCATATATCATGATTTTTTTAGTTGCTTAGGATGCAAACATTGCAATAAACATGAACATTAAATGCATAACCTACAGAAATCAACGTTATGACTGCCAGCAACCACGACAAAGGGCACAGCCTGCATTTTTAGCAACAAGAGCAACCATATTCATCCCTACTCAGTGCATGCATAATCAAGTCCATAATAACCAATGTATTCTACTTGTTAAAATACTCCAGCAGCAGTGATCTCTGATAGATGCCATGCTATTCTGTCAACAAGATTTAGAACATCAGACATCACCCATAACTCTAATTTAATTGGAACTGCAATCATAGGCTTTCCACAGACCTTTCATAATAAGCACTTGAAGAAACAGTACCTTTACTGATGCAGTGCAGAAGCATCTACAATAACACAAGTATTCATATAAGAGAACATCTCAGAACATTCAAACATGGGAAAAAGCATTGTCCATTTTCAAGATAACAAGAACACCTTAGAAGACCAAACAGTAGAAGCCAATGCGGGCACCTGAACTCTGGAGCACTATCAAGTAGGCAGGTAGGTATCGTTAGCTCTCGAGTAAAACAGAAGTAATAACAAAGATAAACATCTCCAGCAATATGTAACCATATTAAGAAGCATAGGCAAGTCTGAAAACTACATAGTGCAAATTATAGTGCTGGACTTATAAAACACATAATACAAGAATCCAGAAGGCAGCAACCAACAAAAATAATCTCCATGATAGTAGCCACTGAAGCTTGGTTGTAAGCATTGCCCCGTAAGTAAACTGAGATAAGAAAAGCTCATTTCTTTCTCCCACCACGCTCCCTCAGAGCTAGATTGATGACCACCCCAGGGCCAACATTGTAATAGGCAAGAGAAAGATTGTCCTTGAGGAAACTAGTCCTCACACTCAGCTTCTGCTTATTAGCAGGAAGCTGCAGCTCTCCAGCAATCTGCTCCTTCAGACTGCCGACTGTGTCGGAGAGTGATTGGACAGAGATCTCCAAAACTTGGCCTCGCAAGTTTCCTTCATCAAGGTTGGGCACAGAAACTGAGATGCGAGCAGGGCCCTGCAGGAGGAACAAATAAATTAGCATGGCAGCTCAGAATAATAAGAAAGAGAAGTAGATGATTAGAGTGGAAATATATGAAAAGAGACATTACCGGATGCTGAGCAAGGAACTGCTCGGCTGGGATCAGAGAAGCATCATCTGTTCTCTGCCTCTTAGGTTCTGGTTCCTCAGGTAGAGGTGGCTGCTCCTCGGCAGGTGGTTGTGGAGGCAAAGGTGGTGGAGGCTGGGGGATTCCGATGGGGTTGACCATGGTTGGCATGTTCTGCATGTGCGGGGGAGGGGGCATAGCGAACCGTGGTGGACCAGGCATGAACTGAGTATTATGGCCTGGAGGCGGTGGAGGGATATTACTTGGCATATGACCCATGGGACCTGACATCCTAATCATATGCTGTTGACCTGGTGGCAGAGGTGGGTGCATGTTGGACATCATATGTGGTGGAACTCCTTGCATATGATGAGGGGGTTGGACATGATAAGGCATTGGATTGGGTGTAAATCGGGGAACATTGACCAAGGAAAGTGGTTGGGGAGGCCGGGGCAACGGCATTATGCCAGGCCAGGGAAGTGGAGCTGGACCTGGAGCATTTGAGGCATCACCCTGTTCTTCTCCACCAATAGACATTGCCTGAGTGGCTGTCCAACCGATGCTCCCAGAATGACCATCCCAAATAACCTGCTTTGGCTGCTCATCCTTTATCTTTTCAATTTCTGCCTTGACGGCATTAGAAACCTCTTCCTCGGTGGTTCCAAAAATATCTGGCCTTGTACGCGCAAGACCAATAATGTTACGGGAGATCTCATCATCAGGAGCAAGCGTGGTCTCCTTAATCTTGGCCAGCATTCTTTCTTTCTGTTCCTTGTACTTGGGGTCAATGAGCGAGATGCGCATGTGTTCCTCCATCTCACTGATCGGAATGAGCTCCCCAGTTATTGGTGAGACAACAACCTTGGTTGGGTCCCTCTCCGCAGGGATCCTCTCCTCAGGCCTCTTATAGTTTTTGACAATTCTCATAGGCGGCTCCTCATCATTACCGGCTACCTTAACTTGTGCTCCTCCATCATTCTCATCAAGCCTTGCTGCCTTCATTCCTTCCTCGACAAGTTGCATCTCCTCCTCATCCATCTCCATCTCAACATCCTTAGCTGGTTCAGCCAATTCCATGGGTTCCTCCTCTCCCAAGGTCTCCATCCTCTTCCGGCGCTTCAACTCTTCCAGCGTAGGCGGCACAGGGAGCCCCTCAAACTCATCATCTGCAAACTCAATTGTCTCGACAACGACGAAATCATGCCAATCAATCATGGACATCTGCATCCTCTCCATCTCCACTTCATCCTCCGCCTGCTGCTTGGCCTGCTCCTGCGACCGATCCCACTCGAGCCGGTTGAGGCACCGCTCCAGCACCGTGGTGAGGTCCTTGGTCCCCTCCTTGAGCTCCCTCATCAAGGCAGACACGCCCTCGTCAGGCCTCATCACCCTCGAGTAAATGTCGGCGAGCGCAGTGAAGAAGGGGAACATGCTGTGCGTGGGCCGGAGGAAGTTGAACTGCGGGTTGGTGCTCTCCCGGGACGCCAGGCTGGCGAGGAAGGTCTTCCCGTTGCGGGCCACGAACTGCGCCGTCAGCTTGACGATGTCCACCTCCTCGGTGGTGATGCCCTCGGGGAGATGCACCGTGTAGAGCTCGGCCTTGGGCGGCACCAGCACCTTGGTGGGCGGGGCCACGCGGAAGGGCGCGGAGTGGTCGGCGGGGGCGCCGTCGGCGGCGGAGTCGTCGGACGGGAGCGCCTCGGGGTCGGGCGCGGCGGCGTCGGCGGCGGGCGGCGCGTCGGCGATCTCGGAGACGCGGTGCTGGTAGTAGGCGTGGTAGGGGTCGGAGGGCTGGAGGAAGTTGAACTTGGCGTTGCCCTGGTTGTGGGCGACGATGCGGCGCTCGAACTCGGGCCCGTTCTTGGCGACGAAGGTGGCCGTCTTCTCGATGATGACGCGGATGTCGGGCGGCGGGTGGATGATGCCGATGGTGCGCGTGTGGGTGGCCACCGTCGGCGCCGGCTCGGGCTTGGAGGGGGCGGCGGCGGCGGGGGCGGCGGAGGAGGGGACGATCTGCAGCTGCTGCTGCCGCTCGTGGTCGCCGTTGGCGTCCCCCTCGCCGCCGTCCGGGGCGGCGAGGAAGGGCGTGGGAGCCACCGTGGGGGCTCCCATGGGCGGCGGCGGCGGCGGGGTCTAGGGTTTCGGCGGCGGGGCGAGCGGGGGTGTAGATCGGAATCGATTGGGCGGGGCGAGAGGGCTGCGGGGGTGGGTGGGGATCCGGTTGGAGATGAGGGGTGCGGGCCGCAAATTTGCCAAGGTGAAGAGGTCGGTTGGACTTGGATCGGGCCGGTACCCTACCCAAGTCGAAGTCGAAGTCGGTCCGTCCACCGACTCGGCCCGACTCAACACCAGTCGTGCGAGAGGGGAGCCCCTATGTGACGCTCTTTGCGTCAAATTGGCGCCACGACGCATAGGGACAGCGTCGACTGGGCTGGCCCATTGAGTAGTGCGGTAGCGAACCTAAAAATCCCAAAAAAGCAGTGGGCGCACCCAGGAATCGAACTCGCGACCTTCGCGCTCGTGAACTCATGCGCTACCCGCTAGACCTCACTCGTGTTACTGACTAATGAGAAACACGAATTGTAATAGAACTAACAGCAGCGGGAGATGCGAACAGAATTCTTGAAAATTGTGAACAAAATGTTGAAATTCCGAATATTTTTACGAAATTCCAAACAATTCCAAAGATATTTTTTGTAAAAAGCAAACAATTTTAGAAGTTTTAAACTTCTTTGAAAAACATGAACAAAATTTTAAAATGTGAACAAATTTTGAAAATGCGAATATTTTTTGAATTTGCGAACAAATTATGAAAAACTAGAACATTTTTTGAAAATGCAAACATTTTTCAAAATTGTGAACAAATTGGAAATGCGGACATTGTTTGAAATTCCCGAACATTTTTTCAAAACACAAACATTTTTCTGAAAAATGTGAACAAATTTTGAAGAAATCATAATTTTTTTGAAAATATGAACAATTTTTGAAATTCCCCGAACATTCTTTGAATTTGTGAACAAAATTTGAAAATGGGAACATTCTTTGAAATTCCGAACAAATTTTGAAAACCATAAACATTTTTTGAAACTCCTGAACATTTTTTGAATTTGTGAACATTAATTGAAAAAGCGAACATATTTTGAAATTACGAACAAATTTTGAAAACCACAAACATTTTTTGAAACTCCTGAACATTTTTTGAATTTGTGAACAAATTTTGAAAAAGGGAACATTTTTTGAAATTCTGAACAAATTTTGAAAACCGGAAACATTTTTTGAAACTCCCGAACATTTTTTTGAATTTGTGAACAAATTTTAAAAACAGGAACATTATTTGAAAATCTGAACAAAATTTGAAATTTTCAAATATTTTTGTAAAATGAAAAAGGAAAAAAAGAAAATAAAGAAAAAATAAAAAAAGAGAAAAGAAAAAGAAACAGAAAATAAAAAAAAGAAAAAAAAGAAAAAGAAGCAGAAAAACAAGAAAAGAAAAAGAAAAGGAAAAACGAAAATTTAAAAACCAGAAAAACCCGGTTCAGGGAAGGCCCGTGTGCGTCGCTCGCTCGCAGCTTCCTGTGCGAAATGTCGACAACCTAACGCAGTAAGCGTCAAATAGGGATTTCCTGCGAGAGGCTTTGGGAGCACGTTTTCCTTTTCCTTTCCCCTTAATCTATTTGATTTGATGTATGTATAGTGGAGTACATGAGATTCTTAGGATTTGTTGGCGGGTGCCAACACATGGATCTGGCGATTTGTTGGCGCAGCAGGGATCTGGTGGCACGGAGAATGCACTGCAGCGGTGCAGAAGAGCATTGGCGGAGGAGTGCGTGTGCTCCCTACGTGAGCGCGGCGGGGAGGAGTCACGGCGGAGAAGAGCAATGGCGGAGGAGTGTGTGTGCTCCCTGTGTGAGCGCGGCGTTGAGGACATGCTGCATAGGAACTGCACATCGAGCTCGAGCTAGAGCACGAGGAAGGGGGAGGGGTCCGGCGGGTCACCCCGCCGCAGCTCCCTTCTACTAGGTTTCGATGCTTCCGCCTGCCGGAAGGAAGGGCGGAAGGGATAGGTCCGCCATAGCAGGAGACCGGGGCAGGACAGCGTCAACAAAGGGGGGAAGATAGGGTCGGCGGCCGCCGACATCATCGACTACCCCCTCTGCTTCACCCCATGCTCCCTCCCATTTTCCAGGTGCCCACTGTGTGTGTGATCCGTACTGAATACTGATACACTATTCAAACCCTAAGAGCTACTCATGGATATAGTCATTTCCTGTGATAGCGTTAGTGAATGTGTAGATTTTTTTTTGTGAAGCTCAAAATGATGCTTTGTTCATATACTATGCGATGATTTTCGTCTTGTATGTAGTTTAATTTTGTTCACGGGCTACAAAATGTTCCTGTGGTTATCGAGTCGGAATTCAGTAATTGATGGTAAAGTGGAGCTCGGGATTCACCCCTTGTATCGTCAAGGCAAAGATGCTAAAGTTGAGCACTGTTGGCTTTTGTCTATGTGGTCTAAATGATCTTTGTGAATTATTGCTTATGCCGATACAAAAGGAGAGCACAGCAGGCTAAGAAAGAAAATGAGAAAAAAAAAGTTTATATGCACAACTAATAACAATGAAAACTGGAGACTGGAGACGAAAGAAGATAATGATAGACCGAACAAAGACTGAGAGTAGATATGATTGAAGAAAGAAGATGATTGGAATCTGAGAACAAAAGTAGATAATAAGAGACTGAACAAGAACTAAGACTGAATATGATTGAAGAAAGAAGAGGCTAAAGACATATAAAAAAGATGACCAAAGGGACAAAAATAATGAACATGAATAATTATGAGTAAATACTAAAAGTAAGTGGTTGTCGTCCTACAAAAGTTGTGTTAACTAAGATACAAATGACTGAAAATTAAACTAACAAACGAAGATAGTTGATCTTCTCTCGATGATGAAAATGATCGACTATGAAATGAAAGAAGAAAATGAAGAATTGTTTCTTGTGTATGTGCACTTGACTGTATATGATGTTACCTAGTCTTCACATTATGAAGAAACGAGGGGTCAACATTGTTTGTGTATGTGCACTTGACTATATATGATGTCACCTAGTCTTCACATTACTTAATCTACTCATGCCTAGAGAATGACTAAAGAAACAGAAGAAACTACTAAGTCTTCAATCTGCTCATGCTCCCCATGATCAAAATGATGGACTAAACAAAAGGCTGAAGCTTATGGTGGACTGAACATTGGTACTCAACACTCGACTGAAATCAAATACTCCCTCCGAGTCACTTTTGGGACGGAGGGAGTACTAATGGACCGCAATGTGATCCATTTATGCAGCCCGCTTGCAAAGGCATTTCAAACTCGATATGCCCAGCCCATGCCGCCAGATGTAGTCTACGTGAACAAAACCAACTATGTCAAGAAAAATAGATAGGAAATGAACAAGTTTATATCATCACATACACTAGTAGAAAACAAGGCTTTGGTTCAAGCTGGATCGGAGCAATAGTCCCGGTCGCATTACGAACCGGGACTAATGTGAGCATTAGTCCCGGTTCGAGCGACTAGGGCGCCGGTCGGGGCTCGGCAGGCATCAGTCCCGGTTCGAGCGACTAGGGCGCCGGTCGGGGCTCGGCAGGCATCAGTCCCGGTTCAAATGGGACCTTTAGTCCCGGTTGGAGACACCAACCGGGACTAAAGGGCACGATGCCCTTTAGTCCCGGTTGGTGTCTCCAACCGGGACTAAAGGTCTGTCTTCAGTCCCGGTTTTAGACACCAACCGGGACTACAAATTTACCTATATATACCTCCGCCCCTGCCCGCCCTCTCCTCCGTTTTTTCCTCACAGAAGGTGGGAGGTGTGTGCTACTTTGTTCTCCCTTCCTATGCACATGAGGTGTTCGATGAAATGCTTGAGAGCATGATGCCAATTGAATTCACACAAAACAAACATGATATGAGGTGCCCGAACCACACTTAAGCTTTCTCCTCTTTCTTCTCCTCTGTTCTTCCTCCAAGCCCGTCCCCGTCCCCGTCCCCGTCCTCACCGCCGTCGATCGCCCGCGCCGATCTCGTCGCCGGCACCACCGTGGTGAGCCTCTTGTTCTTATCTTTTTTAAAAAAGAAAAAAATCGTACTTGTATGATTTAGATAGCTACTTGTATAATTTTCTTACTTGTATTATTGTTTGTTATTATATAGTGCCATGGTTTTGATATCCGCCCCCGTCGGCTCTCGTCCGGTCTATGATTCGGATGTGGTATATTATCTTTTATAACTATTTGTTTCATTTAGTGTTTATGACAATTATGTCGACAAACTTGACATAGATGTTTTTATCTAGGAGGTATGTGAACCGGAAATTCCAACCGACCCTCTTGTCGAGAGGTTAAATTTAGTTGAAAAAGAAAATAATTATTTGAAAGAAAAATTGAAAAGAATTGAAGAAGAGAAGATGAAATTGGAGTTGCATGTTGCCGATGTCGTCGATCTACACAAGATCCAGATGGATGCAATGCGCTTAAAAATTAGAAAGATTAGAAAATATGCCATTGATAAAGAGGCTTGGTATCATTATGATGTTGGATCAATTGTTACCTTAGTTACGATTTTGATCGCATTTGTTGTTGCATTTAAATGTTTTACATAGTTGTATGTTAGTTTTAATGTATGTTTTAATTAGATGCTCTAGATAGTTGTATGTTGTTTTATGAGAACTATGTATGAACTTTATGTATTTATTTTTGCAGTAATAACATTTGATCATTACTGTACTTTGGTTTTAATGTGATGATGAACTTGTATTAATTTGGTCATTTCTCTATTCATGATGTTCTGTAATGGTTTTTGATATACTTAATTATATAATGCAGATGAACCGACAATGGATGTACGGTGACCGACGCACTTCCGAGTACATTACGGGTCTGCATAATTTTATCGATATGGCTGAGGCAAACAGTCAGAATGGTTTTATGTATTGTCCATGTGTTGTCTGTGAGAATACGAAGGATTACTCTTTCTCGAAAACCCTTCACTTCCACCTGCTTAAGTCCGGTTTCATGCCCTACTATAATTGTTGGACCAAGCACGGAGAAAGAGGGGTTATGATGGAAGACAATGAAGAAGAAGAGGATCATGACAACTATCCTATGTTCCCTGAATACAGTGATACTGCAATGGGGGAAGCTGAAGATCAAGGGGCACCAGATGTGCCCGCTGATGATCTTCGCCGGGTCATTGTTGATGCACAGAGAGAATGCGAAAGTGAAAAGGAGAAGTTGAAGTTCGATCGCATGTTAGAGGATCACAAAAAACGGTTGTACCCAAATTGCGAAGATGGCAACACAAAGCTCGGTACCACACTGGAATTGCTGCAATGGAAGCCAGAGAATGGTTTATCTGACAAGGGATTTGAGAAGTTACTGAAAATAATGAAGAAGAAGCTTCCAAAGGATAACGAATTACCTGACAGTACGTGCGAAGCAAAGAAGGTTCTCTGCCCTCTAGGATTAGAGGTGCAAAAGATACATGCATGCCCTAATGACTGCATCCTCTACCGCGGTGAGGAGTACGAGAATTTGAATGCATGCCTTGTATGCGGTGCATTGCGGTATAAGATCAGACGAGATGACCCTGGTGATGTTGAGGGCGAGCGCCCCAGGAAGAGGGTTCCTTCCAAGGTGATGTGGTATGCTCCTATAATACCACGGTTGAAACGTCTGTTCAGAAACAAAGAGATGCCAAGTTGTTGCGATGGCACAAAGAAGACCGTAAGAAAGACGGGATGTTGAGAGTACCCGCTGATGGGTCGCAGTGGAGAAAAATCGAGAGAAAGTGGCCGGAGTTTGCAAATGACGCAAGGAACTTATGATTTGGTATAAGTGCAGATGTCATTAATCCTTTTGGGGAGCAGAGCAATAATCATAGCACCTGGCCTGTGACTCTATGTATCTATAACCTTCCTCCTTGGTTGTGCATGAAGCGGAAGTTCATTATGATGCCAGTGCTCATCCAAGGCCCTAAGCAACCCGGCAACAACATTGATGTGTACCTAAGGCCATTAGTTGAAGAACTTTTATAGTTGTGGGATATCAAAGGTGTACGTGTGTGGGATGAGCACAAACAGCAGGAATTTGACCTACGAGCGTTGCTGTTTGTAACCATCAATGATTGGCCTGCTCTTAGTAACCTTTCAGGACAGACAAACAAGGGATACAATGCATGCATGCACTGTTTAGATGACACTGAAAGTATATATTTGGATAAATGTAAGAAGAATGTGTACCTGGGACATCGTCGATTTCTTCCGATCAGGCATCTCTTAAGAAAGAAAGGCAAGCATTTCAAAGGTGAGGCAGATCACCGAAAGAAACCTGGCCACCGTACTGGTGATGATATATTTGATATGGTCAAGGATTTAAAAACAATCTTTGGAAAGGGTCCTGGCGGACAATCTGTTCCGAATGACGCTGACAGACATGCACCCATATGGAAGAAGAAATCTATATTTTGGGAGCTACCCTATTGGAAAGTCCTAGAGGTCCGCTCTGCAATCGACGTGATGCACATGACGAAGAATCTTTGCGTGAACCTGCTAGGCTTCTTGGGCGTGTATGGGAAGACAAAAGATACACCGGAGGCACGGGAGGACCAGCAACGTATGAACGAAAAAGACGGCATGCATCAGTATCAAGGTCCTGCCAACTACGCTCTTACCAAAGCAGAGAAGGAAATCTTTTTTGAATGCCTGCTCAGTATCAAGGTCCCGTCTGGCTTCTCGTCGAATATAAAGGGAATAATAAATATGGCAGAGAAAAAATTCCAAAACCTAAAGTCTCATGACTACCACGTGATTATAACGCAATTGCTTCCGGTTGCATTGAGGGGGCTTCTACCAGAAAATGTTCGATTAGCCATTGTGAAGCTATGTGCATTCCTCAATGCAATTTCTCAGAAGGTAATCGATCCATAAATCCTACCAAGGTTACAGAATGATTTGGTCCAATGTCTTGTCAGTTTCGAGTTGGTGTTCCCACCATCCTTCTTCAATATTATGACGCACGTCCTAGTTCACCTAGTCGAAGAGATTGCCATTCTGGGTCCTGTATTTCTACACAATATGTTCCCCTTTGAGAGGTTCATGGGAGTCTTAAAGAAATATGTTCATAACAGTGCTAGGCCAGAAGGAAGCATCTTCAAGGGCCATGAAACAGAGGAGGTTATTAAGTTTTGTGTTGACTTTATTCCTGACCTTAAGCCGATTGGTGTTCCTCAATCGCGGCATGAGGGGAGATTGAGTGGAAAAGGCACGCTAGGACCAAAATCAATAATATGTAGGGACGGGCATTCTTGGGCGCAAGCACACTACACAGTTCTACAAAGTTCTACCTTGGTGGCCCCGTATATCGAGAAACACATGGATATTGTACGCTCCAAGAACCCGGAGCAGTCTGACCCCTGGATTAAACGTACACACATGGCGACTTTTGGCGGTTGGTTGCAAACACATCTCATGAATGACACCATTGTTGGAGATGAGCTGTACTTGTTGGCCAGGACACCATCTTCGACTGTATTGACTTTCAAAGGGTACGAGATAAATGGGAATACATTTTACACGATCGCCCAAGATAAAAAGAGCACCAACCAAAACAGTGGTGTCCGATTTGATGCAGCAAACACCAATAGAAAAAGGACACATGTTATGGTTACATAGAGGAGATATGGGAACTTGACTATGGACGTGATTTTAAGGTCCCTTTGTTCCGGTGCAAAGGGGTCAATCTGACAGGAGGCGGGGTAATGGTAGACCCGCGGTATGGAATGACAACAGTGGATCTCAACAATCTTGGGTACACAGACGAACCATTCGTCCTAGGCAATGATGTGGCGCAGGTTTTCTATGTGAAGGACATGTCTACCAAACCGAGAAAAAGAAAAGATAAGGAAGCGAATACATCATACGATGAGCCAAAGCGCCACATAGTTCTTTCAGGGAAAAGAAACATCATGGGAGTGGAAGACAAGACAGACAAGTCAGAAGATTATGAAAAGTTTGATGAAATTCCTCCCTTAACAGTGAAGACTGACCCAAGCATCCTGTTAAATGATGAAGATTATCCATGGTTACGGCGCAATAAGCAAGGGACACACGCGAAGAAAAAGTGAAGACTTTCTCTCTAGTGAGTTTCCGGACTTATAGCAGGAAAATCCCAAGTTTTGCAAGATTCCACCCCTACTGTGTGGTTTCTCTGATCGGAGGACCCCTTATGCCGAGCCAAGTCCAGATGAGAGGAGTTCTAGTTGCTTTCTGGTGAAACTGAGGACAACATATCAGATGGTAGGATTGTTCAAGTAACTGTTTGGCATATACAAGATAACCGAATAATTTGCACCTTTCATTCTGGGTTGAAAGCCATAGTTATGCTCCACAACTATTCTGATGATGGCTTTGGTCTAGAATCACTACAGTTACATGAAGTCGATGTATTAACTGGCAAGATTGGCATCTGTTTTAATTTTTGGTAAATGTATGTTTCTTTCCTTGTACAAATATGCAGACATGTCTCATGAACATCCAGGCACCTTTATATTATCTTACATCAGGAGTACAACCCCACATCATGAGTATGTTGGGTCGTTATACCCAAAGGGCTTTAGATTCCGGAAGAAAGATTTTGACAGCATTGATCGCCTTGTGTCATATTTTCAAAAACATATTGACAAACCACCACCTGATGCTGGCCCTTCAATGCGAAATGTTGCAGCAATGGTACCTATGAAAAATAACTTGATAGAACTATTTGTCACTATCTGATGAAAATCTATATAATCAAACATTGCATTCTTATAAGCATTCACTCTAGCAAGCATTCTAGCAATCAAAATACAATCAATGAATAAAGCAATAAAGAAAACAATAAGAAAAAGCAAATAGAAAACAAAACAAAATACTAAACTAATAACTTAACAGAAAAGAAAATATAACATTATTAGGTTAACAAAAAGTATTTCATAATATTCTTCAATAGCAAAAAGAATCAACTAAAAAGCTTTTATAAAACTCTAGTTATGATCAAAATAATATTAACTTAGAATTAACATAATATAATTTGGCAAAAGATTAACAAGAAAACATAAACTAAAATAATTAAAACAAAGGAAAAAGGTATAAAACTAAAAGAGCTAAACATAATCTGTTTTTGATTAAAACACCAGGTTTGTCCCGGTTGGTGGCACAAACCGGGACTAAAGGCCAACCTTTAGTCCCGGTCGTAGCCACCAACCGGGACTAAATGCCTACCCTTTCGCGCCCTTTTGGCTACTGAAAATTAGCTTTGGTCCCGGTTGGTGGCTCCGACCGGGACTAAAGGTAGGCCTTTAGTCCCGGTCGTAGCCACCAACCGGGACTAAATGCCTACCCTTTCGCGCCCTTTTGGCTGCCGAAAATTAGCTTTAGTCCCGGTTGGTAGCTCCGACCAGGACTAAAGGTAGGCCTTTAGTCCCGGTCGGAGCCACCAACCGGGACTAAAGCTCGAGGTATTTAACCGCCCCGGCCATCTTCCTTCCCCAATCTATCTCGCGACGCCGAACCACACCCTGACGCCGAACCACACCACGCCGCCGCCAGGCTGCCGGAGATCGCTCCCCCCCCCCCCGTCGCCGACGCCCGTAGCCGCTCGTCGCCCCGCCGCCCTCGTCGCCGACGGCCGCCGATGCCGGACCTCCTCGTCCTCCTCCCCGAGCCGCGTCACACCGAGCCTCGCCGCCCCCCGCTCCCCGGCTAGCTGTGAGCCGCCGCCGTTCCCCTCCTCCTCCAATCCCCCCCCCCCGCGGTCACCGACGCCGACGCCGACGCCGCCCGCGCTCAGGCCGCTCTGACGCCGCCCGCCTAGCTAGCTGTCTTTTTCTTTTCCTTTTTGTTATTTTTGTCTCAGTCAATTATATTGAATGATAATTCTAATGGTATTGATTTTGTATTGTGGATGTTAATATTTTGTATATAAACTTGGTCAATATTTTTTATTGATTTTGTTGCATGACATTTTTGCAAAAGATGCCATTTTGTAATTTTTGTATGATTTAATGCAAGCATCATATGAGGTAGCTTTGAACATGAAAGAAGAGAATTTTTATGTCTTCTTGCTGGTAGAATTTAGTTCAAAAGAATTTAAGCGGAAGGAGTCCCCGACGATCGCCGTTGAAAAGAGTCCCCGACGATCGCCGGTGAAGAGTCCTCACCGTTTCCTTCCCGATATTTTGGGTTGCCGGAGGAGTCCCGACGATCGCCGGAAGAGTCCCCGACGATCGCCGGTGAAGAGTCCTCACCGTTTCCTTCTCGATATTTTGGGTTGCCGGAGGAGTCCCGACGATCGCCGGAGCAGTCCCCGACGATCGCCGGTGAAGAGTCCTCACCGTTTCCTTCCCGATATTTTTGGTTATCGGAGGAGTCCCCGACGATCGCCGGAGGAGTCCCCGACGATCGCCGGTGAAGAGTCCTCACCGTTTCGTTCCGGTAGAACCGTAACTCCGATCGAGACGTTCTTTATATGCATTTGTTTCGATTTCTCTTGTAGATTATGTTTGCCATCATCATACATGTTAAAATAAATAAACTTGTTGTTCTGTCCAGAATACTAAAACTGTATAAAATGCATATGAAATAACTTGCAAGTGATTGCAGAAACTATGGATCCGGAACACGCCAGAGACGAAGAACAAGAAAACATGTTGGAGGAAATAATCCGCGACAGAGATGATGATATCACCTCACATTTTCTGAACGACTCCGGTGAGGGAATGGACACATCCGGTGAGAGAATGGAGCGAGAAGATGACGGCTCCGGTGTTGGAACCTTAATTATTACAAAGTCCGGCGAGGTATATTAATTAAGCCTCTGCTGACTAGATGCATTAATTGATTTGTATATACATATATTAACGCTTCTTTCTTCTTTTAGCCCTCCGGATCGAGCCAATCTTCGATAAAAAAACGAGGCCCGAAAAAAAGGTTGGGCGATAATGAAAGATTCAAGATCGAAGAAGTCGATGCAGATGGCAAACCGATTGCTCCCAAGCGGAACGTAGATGCATTTATAAGTCAGTGCGGAGTTATTGTTAGGGACAGCATCCCGATCTCCATTCAAGAATGGAATAAGCCAAAGGCGGACGATGGAGTTACTTATGTCGGGGATAGATGCAAAGAAATGCTTTGGAATACGCTCATGACAAATTTCACCCTACCGCCAGAGGTGGATCCAAATAACCCAGTTATAGAGCGAAAAGTCAAGTCGTGGGCTCTTAAGAAGATGGCCGCACAATTCTGCAACTGGAAGAAAAGATTGAACCAAGACTATGTCCAGAAAGACAAGACTCCAACATTCACCGGAGCACATGAGAAGTTAAAAGATCACTGGGACGTATTTGTGAAGTACAAGAAATCGGATGAAGCTAAGAAAAGGCCAGAAAGAAATAAGATAAATGCTGCAAAGAAAGAATATCACCATGTTACGGGGTCAGGTGGCTACAAGGTTGCCAGGCCTAAGTGGGAGAAAATTGAGAACGACCTGATTGCTAAAGGGATCGATCCAGAGCCATTGCAGTGGATCGAACGGGCAAGGACTTGGTTGTACGGGCATGGGGGAACGTTGAACCCAGAAACAGGGAAGTGTATTTATACAAAAGAGCAACTTGCAACACCTGTCAAAGCCCTTCAAGCTGCAATGAAGGACGTGCAAGACGGGAAGTTCATTCCCGACAAAGAGAACGATGAGCTGACACGGGCCCTCGGGAATGCTGAACACAATGGACGAACACGAGGCACATCAGGCTCCGTTCCGTGGAAGGTTGGGTTTCCCGACTGCAGTGACACTTACAGAAGCCGAGGAAGAAAAAAGAAACAGGATGCAGACCGGCTGCAGAAGGTAGAAGAAATAGTAGCGTTGCAGCAGAAGCAAATAGAGGCACTTACCAGCCAGCGAGCTACCGGCCCAACTCAGCGGCACGAAGATCCTTCATTCGAGACTGCCGGCCCAGCATCTCAGCGGAAAAGCAGCGTGGCTTCCACGGAGCTCGTTCGTCCCATAGATGATATCACGGCTCCTCGCTACCCCGTGGATGATATCACGCAGAGGGAACATTGTGATCTACATGCGAAATGCATGAACATATCCGTGAAGGTGGCGGTCGGCTTTGCCTTACCTCCTGTACCTGATGGAACTTACCATTGCTCTCCGATTCCAGATGGCTATGCTGTTGTCGGGGTGGATGAAGTTATGAACGGATTTGAGCAGCTGGAGCTTGAAATCCCTACAGGTGAAGGGGATACTGAACTGGGAGATGCCAGAAGGAGTACCATTCTATGGAGAAAGGAACACATCGTGCTTCCACATTGGACGCCGCGTCAGCAGACTCCGCCGGAGGAGGCGCCTCAGCAGACTCCTCACAGTACCAATCTAGCTCTATCTCCGCTGCCTCAGCCGTCTCCGCTGTAGGGGAACGCGACAGAAAACAAAATTTTTGGTACAGCGAGCACGCCCAGGATCACTATGGAGACTGCATACAAGGTTTGATCTGATCCGTACCGACTCGAAGCGCAGTGGAAGAAGAGTCGGTGTAGATCGTCGGTGCAGATCCCTGCAGCTAGGATTTACAACCTCCCAACCGCAAGGATGTACTCCCACTCCAGACAGCCCTTCGGGAGGTGGTCAGACAGTCCCCTAGACGATGTCGCGGAAAGCCCTTCGGGAGGACCCTTGGAACCCGAACAGTAACCCGGACAGCCCTTCGGGAGGACGCCGGAAACTCGAACGGTAACTCGAACAGCCCTTCGGGAGGACACTCGAAAACAGCCCCTCGGGCAAAAGATTGAAACTACAATCTCTCTACGGGGTTGCACACATACGGTGTCAGCTATCCGGCAGGGCTTCGCCGTCCAGAACTAGTTCCTGCCGGAACCCAGACAACCTTTCGGCTCTACGAAACTATTTCGCTGGGAGGGAGAGAGAAGCCAGACAAGTCTATGGCATGTGTATGAGAGCAAGGATGAGTTTTGGGGCAGCCCACTCTCCTCTATTTATAGGATAGCCAAGGGGTAAAGATGTCATACAAAAAACCCCAAAGTACCCCCACTTTATGCCTTTTCATAAAAGAATAAAGATAAAAGGGGTGCCATGTGGAGCTCCAAGGAGCTCCACCATGCTTGGCTGGCCACCTTGAGGCCCCCCCCACATGGGGGTGCCTTGGCTCCCAAGTCCTTCTAGAAAGCCTTTTGGAAATATCCCAAAAGGTGCTTTCCAAAAAATATCCAAAAAGCACTTTCACTATTCACGAAGACATTTTTCTGCGCCCGATAAATCCCAAATTATTTCTGTGTGCCAAGAACAATTCCAGTACCCACACAAACAATTTTGAACGTGTTCCGAAACAATTTCGGAACAATGTTTTCTTCAGCGAAAAGCTATCATAGCGGTTTCGGCTGCTCCGGAACATTTTCGGTTTTCTCTCCAGAAAAATTCCAGAATTTACCAAAACGATTCTGGCACCCTCCAAGAATTTCCAGACATGTGCCGGAACCAATTTGACTCAATGGAATACCCTGAAACAACTTTTCAGTTTCACCGGAACTATTCCGGTGTTCTCTCCGGAACGTTTCCGTTTCGTCCGAAACTTTTTCGGTGATTTTCTCTCAGACTCCCCGTCTAGTATTCAGCAGATAGATGACCCTTAAGCGTGTGACCCTATAGGTTCGGTGAAGTATAGACATGACCCGGAACTCTTTCCGATCAATGATCAACATCGGAGCCGTGGACACCCATATTGACCCCTATACCCACACGAATGAATATTCGAGTGAACCTTTAGTTGCCGTGTGCTATTCCTGTTGCTTCACGATATATTACAAATACCCGAGGTGAGATTTATTGCAGCTGCGTGGATCAACAACTTGTCCACTATGCAAGTTACCTCGTTACCGGTTTTGTTCTCTTTACTCGTTTCCGTGTTCCGGCATCCCAGTGATCAAATCACAATGTGTCTGGCCAGACGATGATGGATACCGTAACACCGAGAGGGCCCGAGAATATCTCTCCATCGTTGGAGGAGCAA
This sequence comes from Elymus sibiricus, assembly GCA_039707655.1. Lineage (NCBI taxonomy): Eukaryota > Viridiplantae > Streptophyta > Magnoliopsida > Poales > Poaceae > Elymus > Elymus sibiricus. The sequence goes on from CM077668.1 coordinate 443,578,754, forward strand.
ATCCCAATCTTGAGCTATCAAGTTACTTGGCATACTTTTCCATGAACCCGTAAGCCGCCGTAATAGCCACCCATTTACGGATGACGTTTAACAAACCCCAAAGTTCATGAAGCAAGCATGAAGAAAACCGACACTCTCATGGTCTAAGGAATTATGCAAACATTAACTATCTCTGTGTTATTTACCGTTAACTCATGACGAATGTATCTCATAGCATAACATCAATCGGGTCGATTCAACACAAGTGTTCTACTTACATTGTGCCCTCAAAATTGCCGGCATAGACATGCCCATGATCAGGAAAACAGGATCATCATGCAATACTTGAGCCAGTCTTAGAGGCAAGACTAGGAATACATTTTACCGTTTATTATACCACACGTGCACATGAGTTTCCCTCCGAGCCTCGTGGTTATTGCAGACTCGAGAATCATTGCAGTTATAGCATGGAACATAAACATTCATTACAAACTCGGAGATACAAAGTAACTGATATTACTGCCTCTAGGGCATATCTCCTACAGACTCCCACTTGCACTAGAGTCATAATCTAGTTACATGGCTTCCCTAACACCAATGGCAATCCGGTGCTGCTCATGCTTTGCTCGTGGTAGAGGTTTTGTCATCGGGTCTGACACGTTCAGATCCGTGTGAACTTTGCGTACTTTCACTAAACCCGCTTCGACATGATGTCGAATGAGTTTATATTTGCGTTCAATATGTCTTGTCTTATGGTGCGAACTTGGCTCCCTTGCTTGAGCCACGGCGCCACTATTATCACAATAGATCTCCACCGGGTCCAGAGCACTTGGAACCACACCAAGGTCTTCAAGAAATTGCTGTTGGGGAACGTTGCATGGGAAACAAAAATTTTCCTACGCACACACAAGATCTATCCATGGTGATGAGCATCTACGAGAGGGAGAGTGAATCTACATACCCTTGTAGATCGCTAAGCGGAAGCGTTAAGAAACGCGGTTGATGTAGTCGAACGTCTCCGCGATCCAAATCGCAAGTCGTCCCTCGATCCGATCACGAACTAGTGCCGAACGGACGGCACCTCCGCGTTCAACACACGTACGGCTTGATGACGCCTTCACCTCCTCGATCCAGCGAGCGATGGTGAAGTAGTAGATGAGTTCCGGCAGCACGATGGCGTGGTGATGGTGGTGAGGAACAATCTCTGTAGGGCTTTGCCAAGCGCTACGGAGATTATGACGGAGGAACTAGAGGGTTAGGGTTGCCGCACACGGCTTGGGGAAATCTTAATGTATCCCGTGTGCTAGCCCTGCCCCTCTATTTATATGTTGAGCCTTGGGGTCTAAACTTGGAGTAAAAGCCTCCTCCAGGTCGGTTTTGCCCGCACAAGGTCGGTTTGGCCCGCAGGGAAAGAGTCCAACTCGGATCCCTGCAGTACCGCGCACAAGCGGTAGTACCGCTCATGAGCGGTAGTACCGCTTCACACAAGCGGTAGTACCGCTTATGCGGTAGTACCGCTTCACACAAGCGGTAGTACCGCTTACGCGGTAGTACTGCCTTACCAGCGGTAGTACCACTTAAGGCAGCAGCAAAACTTCCTTTTGCACTTTCCAATACCTCGTGGGCTTTACCCCTTGGCCCAAATAAAGTGTTCTCGTACCCGAACATTTCGGGAAACATCCGGAACCCCTTCCGGTGAATTCCGGAACCCTTCCGGAGACCAAACACTATTATCCCATATATCAATCTTTACCTCCGGACTATTCCGGAGATCCTCGTCATGTCAGGGATCTTATCCGGGACTCCGAACAACCTTCGGTCACCAAAAAAATAACTCAACTATACTAATCGTCACCAAACGTTAATTGTGTAGACCCTGCGGGTTCGAGAACTATGTAGACATGACCGAGACACCTCTACGATCAATAACCAATAGCGGGACCTGGATGCCCATATTGGCTCCTACATATTCTACGAAGATCTTTATCGGTCGAACCTCTATGTCAAGGATTCAGTTAATCCCGTATACTGTTCCCTTTGTTCTTCGGCATGTTACTTGCCCGAGATTCGATCGTCGGTATCTCTATACCTAGTTCAATCTCGTTATTGGCAAGTCTCTTTACTCGTTCCGTAATACAAGATCTCGTGGCTAACACTTTAGTCACATTGCTTGCAAGGCTCATTGTGATGTTGTATTACCGAGTGGGCCCTGAGATACCTCTCCATCATACGGAGTAACAAATCCCAGTCTTGATCCATGCCAACCCAACAGACACCCTCGGAGATACCTGTAGAGCACCTTTATAGTCACCCAGTTACGTTGTGACATTTGATACACACAAGGCACTCCTACGGTGTCAGTGAGTTGTCTGATCTCATGGTCATAGGAACAGATACTTGACATGCAGAAAACAATAGCAATAAACTGACACGATCATATGCTACGTTTATAGTTTGGGTCTTGTCCATCACATCATTCTCCTAATGATGTGATCCCGTTATCAAATGACATCGCATGTCCATGGCTAGGAAACCTTCACCATCTTTTGATCAACGAGCTAGTTAACTAGAGGCTTACTAGGGACACAGTGTTGTCTATGTACCCACACATGTATTTGAGTTTCCAATCAATACAATTATAGCATGGATAATAAACGATTATCATGAACAAGGAAATATAATAATAACTAATTTATTATTGCCTCTAGAGCATATTTCCAACAATTGCTTGATCCATACCGCCTCCTTGGAGGCTTCTGAAGCAGCAACATATTCCGCCTCCGTCGTAGAATCCGCCACAGTCTTTTGTTTGGAACTTTTCCAATCAACTGCGCCGCCGTTCAATATGAAAACATAGCCTGATTGAGATTTGAAGTCATCTGGGTCAGTCATGAAGCCTGCATCAGTGTAACCACTTACAATGAGCTCTTCATCACCTCCGTACACAAGGAGTAAATCCTTGGTCCGTCTGAGGTACTTAAGAATACCCTTGACTGCGGCCCAGTGTTCTAATCCTAGATCACTTTGGTACCGTCTGCTAACACTTAGCGCATAGGAAACGTCTGGTCTTGTACATAGCATGGCATACATAATAGAACCAACTACCGAGGCATATGGAACATCATTCATTTGTACTCGCTCATCGAGAGTCCGAGGACACTGATTCTTGCAAAGCACTGTGCCAGGTGACATGGGGAGAAGGCCTTTCTTGGAGTTCTCCATGTTGAACCTTTTCAACACCTTGTCAATGTACGTGCTTTGGCTAAGCGCTATTAGGCGTCTTGATCTATCTCTATAGATTCTGATGCCCAATACATATGCCGCTTCGCCTAAGTCTTTCATTGAAAAACTCTTTTTCAATGAGTCTTTTATTTCGTTAAGAAAATTCACGTCATTTCCAATCAATAATATGTCATCCACATACAAGATTAGAAATGCATTTGCGCTCCCACTAAACTTCTTGTAAACACAAGATTCTTCGTCATTCCTGATGAAGCCAAACTGTTTGACTACTTCATCAAAACGAATGTTCCAGCTCCTTGACGCTTGCTTCAGACCATAAATGGCTTTCTGAAGTTTGCATACCTTTCCAGCATCCTTATGGACGACAAAAGCTTCTGGCTGTATCATGTATACATCCTCTTTGAGGTTTCCATTTAGGAAAGCCGTTTTGACGTCCATCTGCCATATTTCATAATCGAAATAAGCAGCAATTGCTAGTAATATCCGAACAGACCTAAGCATAGCTACGGGCGAGAAAGTCTCGTCGTAGTCCACTCCTGGAACTTGCGTGAACCCTTTCGCGACAAGTCTAGCTTTGTGGATAGTAATGTTACCATCCGCGTCCGTCTTTCTTTTGAAAATCCATTTACAACCAATGGGCTTTACGCCCTCTGGAAGTTCTTCCAAGTTCCAAACTTGGTTTTCGTACATGGATTCCATTTCGGATTTCATGGCCTTGTGCCATTCCTTTGAGCTGGGCCCCGCCATCGCTTCCTTGTAGTGCGCAGGTTCATCGTCTTCAAGAATGAAGATTTCGTTATGAAACCACTCAGGTGGCTAGATAGCCCTACCTGATCTGCGCGGTTCAGTTACAACATTGTCTGAAGTTTCCGCATCACATGCGACAACTTCCGGCTCGGTTGTAGGGATAATTAGCGGAATGTCTTCCGGTTCCTTAGCCATATCAACGGTCGCCAAGATTCACTAATCTTATTAAGTTGCACTATCCTCCCACTTGGTTCTTTAGCGAGAAATTCTTTCTCGAGAAAGTGTCCAACCTTTGCGACAAACACTTTGCCCTCGGTGTGGTTGTAGAAGGAATACCCAACGGTGTTTTTGGGATAACCTACAAAGTAACATTTGTCTGATCTGGGATCGAGTTTGCTTGGCTGTAAACGCTTTACGTATGCCTCACAACCCCAAATTTTAAGATGCGACAAACTGGGTTTCTTCCCATTCCACATCTCATGTGGTGTCGTCTTAACAGACTTAGATGGTGCTCTGTTTAGTGTGTGAACGGCAGTTTCTAGTGCGTGACCCCAAAAAGATATCGGTAGATCTGTAAGAGACATCATCGACCTAACCATGTCTAACAGGGTTCGATTACGTCTTTCCGACACTCCGTTTCGCTGTGGAGTTCCGGGAGGCGTAAGCTGTGAAACAATTCCACGGTCACTCAGATGTTGGCCAAACTCATGACTAAGGTATTCGCCTCCGCGATCAGACCGCAGAAACTTACTCTTTTTGTCACGATGATTTTCTACCTCATTCTGAAATTCTTTGAACTTTTCAAAAGTTTCCGACTTATGCTTCATTAAGTAGATATAGCCATACCGACTTAAATCATCAGTAAAAGTCACGAAGTAGAAATACCCACCCCGTGCGGCTGTGTTCATTGGACCACATGCATCACTATGTATTATTTCCAATAATTCACCCGCCCATTCAGGATGACCCGTGAACGGCGTCTTGGTCATTTTTCCCATCAGACAAGCTTCACATGTGTCAAATGATTCAAAATCAAAGGACGGTAAAACTCCATCTTTATGGAGTCTTTGCGTGCGTTTCTTTCCTATGTGGCCAAGGCGACAGTGCCACAAGAAAGTGGTGGTGGTATCAGCCATCTTAAGGCGTTTAGCATTCACGTTAAAGACATCATTTCCACATTCAAGATTTAGAATGAAAAGGCCCCCAACAATGGGTGCAAATCCATAAAACATATCCTTACAATAAAGTGAACAACCATTGTTCTCAGACTTGTACGAATACCCATCGTGTACTAAACATGATCCAGAGATAATGTTTCTACACAACAGTGGATTAAAATAACAGTTATTTAGTTCTAAGATAAATCCCGAAGGGAGACGTAGAGGCATAATGCCGACGGCTTGAGCGGCGATCCCATTGCCGTTCCCGACGCGCATCACGACTTCATTCTTTGCTAGCTTGCGCACCTTCTGAAGTCCCTGTATCGAGTTGCAAATGTGAGCAACCGATCCGGTATCAAATACCCAAGACTTAGAATTTTCGCTAGCAAGCAAAACGTCAATGACATTAACTTGTATAACAATTATACCTTTTCCAGTTTTCCCGGACTTCTTATCTTCCAGATACTTCTTGCAGTTTCTCTTCCAGTGTCCTGTGCCCTTGCAGTAGAAGCACTCAGTTTCATTCTTGGCCCGCCCTTAGAATTGCTTTGGGGGCCGGTCTTACCGGCGCCCTTGCCCTTCTTTGGCTTGCCTTTCTTTTTGAAACTGGCGGTTTTATTCACAAGCAACACTTGCTTGCGATTTTTCCGCAGTCCTCCTTCCGTAGTTTTCAGCATGGCTTGCACCTCTTCCGGTGTCTTCTCCATCCCACTCATGTTGTAGTTCATGATAAAACCGTCGTAAGACGGGGGGAGTGAAGAAAGTAGCATGTCCATCATATGGTCAGGTGGAAGTGGAAACTCCAGGGTTTTAAGCCTTTCAGCATAGCCAATCATTTTGACTACGTGTTCGCCAACTGAACTACCCTCGGCCATCTTGCAATCCATCAAGGCCTTCATGACATCAAATCGTTCAGACCTTGCGGTTTCTTTGTACAGGGCATCCAAATCCCGGATCATATCGCGGGGTTTATGGAATTCAAAACGTTTTTGAAGCCCTGCACTCATGCAAGCTAACATGAGGCACTGCACTAAGTTGTGATCATCATCCTTAGTGGCCCAGACATTCTGCTCAACTTCCGGGGCATCTGCCGCCGGTTTAGCTGGAAGAGCAGTTTCAAGCACATACATTTTCCTAGCGCTCCTGAGGACAATCCTCAGGTTACGGACCCAGTCCACATAGTTGTTTCCAGTCGCAGCTAACTTCTCTTTCTCTAACATCGGGCCTAAGTTGAACGCGGTGTTGCGAGCCATTTGATCTACAACGGAAAACACAAGTGTCACTTAGACTTTGTTTATAATGATTTTGGCACTAATGAATAAACAATTTTATTCTAAAGTGCGCTCCCACTCAAATCAATATCTCTCAAAATTGATTATGAGTGATTCAAGATCCAAATTTCAATTCAACGCCAAGGATGCATCCATCTCAAGTGACGAGAATTTCATTTGGTAGGCCAACTTGCCAATCACATCTCTATGTGACTCTTGTTCATCTTTCGATGCGTGTGTTCCGAGCTCATGACTTTCATGCCCGAACGTCAAGACAACCAAGTGATCTCGCTGCGAGGTCTCAACTCACCCGCCTCACACTTCTCTAATCGTTCATACCCATGCATCCATGTGATACCCCGAAGAGATAGGTGCCGTGACGGTGCTACACTTGGGAGAACACTAACTACTTGATATTTTTAAGTGAGAGATCACCCTAATAAAAAGCGACTACCGCGCAATCAAAGGGTGCATTCATAAGGGATAAACATCTCAGGCAATTCATAATAGCATGATATGGCATAGCCCCTTCTGACGGAGAAGTCTTTAATTTCTTCGTCTCCGGCATTTGCGTCGGTGTTCACCTTCGCGAAGATTGCCACCACCTTGTCGATGCACCAGATAATATTTGCTATCTCTATAGCTAATAAAATAAGTGCATTACTTAATGTTGACACGCAGGTCATTAAAGTGACAATCATATGGCTCCAGCCATCATGCCGAATCATGACACGCAGGTCATGTTAACAAATTTACATCATATAGTCATCTCATACATAATCGAATTAATATGAGCTTTGCTATACCACATCACATCACATGCACATCCTGCAAAACCAAGTTAGACGACTCTAATCGGTTTATGCAAAATTTTATTTTACGTGGCTTCTAAGGTTTTGACTTAAACCGCAGCTACCAATGTTTTATCATCAAGTATGATAATTCAAATTGCTAGATTAACATCTCGGGGTGTATGAAACACGAGATGATTAAATCTCGAGCCCCATACTAAACTTCGTCATACGCATGACCCCCGTGCAGATCATATCTGCAATGCCCTTTCATCTGCGAATTTCATCTTTCTTTTGACTATGGCGGAACCCAAAGAACTGATAGCACTTCGTTGATCAATCAGGATCGCGGATTGCCAGAACTTTGTGAAATTCCACCATGCTGTCTCGAGATTGAGCAAACGCAAATTCCAGGGAAGCAACAAGAACATCGGGTAACAGACTTCTTCTGCTACCCGCATAAATAATTTTCAGCAATAGATCTCATCTACTCCAAAATTATATTATGCAATACACATACATCACCATGTATTCTAGATCGTAACCTGCATCTACGCATAGCACGGCTCCTGATGCCACTGTAGGGGAACGCGATAGAAAACAAAATTTTCGGTACAGCGAGCACGCCCAGGATCACTATGGAGACTGCATACAAGGTTTGATCTGATCTGTACCGACTCGAAGCGCAACGGAAGAAGAGTCGGTGTAGATCGTCGGTGCAGATCCCTGCAGCTAGGATTTACAACCTCCCAACCGCAAGGATGTACTCCCACTCCGGACAGCCCTTCGGTAGGCGGTCGGACAGTCCCCCAGACGATGTCGTGGACAGCCCTTCGGGAGGACCCTTGGAACCCGAACAGTAACCCGGACAGCCCTTTGGGAGGACGCCGGAAACTCGAACGGTAACTCGAACAGCCCTTCGGGAGGACACTCGAAAACAGCCCCTCAGGAAAAAGATCGAAACTACAATCTCTCTACGGGGTTGCACACATACGGTGTCAGCTATCCGGCAGGGCTTCGCCGTCCAGAACTAGTTCCTGCCGGAACCCAGACAGCCTTTCGGCTCTACGAAACTATTTCGCTGGGAGGGAGAGAGAAGCCAGACAAGTCTATGGCATGTGTATGAGAGCAAGGATGAGTTTTGGGGCAGCCCACTTTCCTCTATTTATAGGATAGCCAAGGGGTAAAGATGTCATACAAAAAACCCCAAAGTACCCCCACTTTATGCCTTTTCATAAAAGAATAAAGATAAAAGGGGTGCCATGTGGAGCTCCAAGGAGCTCCACCATGCTTGGACGGCCACCTTGAGGCCCCCCCACATGGGGGTGCCTTGGCTCCCAAGTCCTTCTAGAAAGCCTTTTGGAAATATCCCAAAAGGTGCTTTCCAAAAAATATCCAAAAAGCACTTTCACTATTCATGAAGACATTTTTCTGCATCCGATAAATCCCAAATTATTTCTGTGTGCCTAGAACAATTCCAGTACCAACACAAACAATTTTGAACGCGTTCCGAAATAATTTTGGAACAATGTTTTCTTCAGCGAAAAGCTATCATAGCGGTTTCGGCTCCTCCGGAACATTTTCGGTTTTCTCTTCGGAAAAATTCCAGAATTTACCAGAACGATTCTGGCACCCTCCAAGAATTTCCAGACATGTGCCGGAACCAATTTGACTCAATGGCATACCCTGAAACAACTTTTCAGTTTCACCGGAACTATTCCGGTGTTCTCTCCGGAACGTTTCCGTTTCGTCCGAAACTTGTTCGGTGATTTTCTCTCAGACTCCCCATCTAGTATTCAGCAGATAGATGACCCTTAAGCGTGTGACCCTATAGGTTCGGTGAAGTATAGACATGACCCGGAACTCTTTCCGATCAATGATCAACATCGGAGCCGTGGACACCCATATTGACCCCTATACCCACACGAATGAATATTCGAGTGAACCTCCAGTTGCCGTGTGCTATTCCTGTTGCTTCACGATATATTACAAATACCCGAGGTGAGATTTATTGCATCCTCGTGGATCAACAACTTGTCCACTATGCAAGTTACCTCGTTACCGGTTTTGTTCTCTTTACTCGTTTCCGTGTTCCGGCATCCCAGTGATCAAATCACAATGTGTCTGGCCAGACGATGATGGATACCGTAACACCGAGAGGGCCCGAGAATATCTCTCCATCGTCGGAGGAGCAAATCCCAATCTTGAGCTATCAAGTTACTTGGCATACTTTTCCATGAACCCGTAAGCCGCCGTAATAGCCACCCATTTACGGATGACGTTTAACAAACCCCAAAGTTCATGAAGCAAGCATGAAGAAAACCGACACTCTCATGGTCTAAGGAATTATGCAAACATTAACTATCTCTGTGTTATTTACCATTAACTCATGACGAATGTATCTCATAGCATAACATCAATCGGGTCGATTCAACACAAGTGTTCTACTTACATTGTGCCCTCAAAATTGCCGGCATAGACATGCCCATGATCAGGAAAACAGGATCATCATGCAATACTTGAGCCAGTCTTAGAGGCAAGACTAGGAATACATTTTACCGTTTATTATACCACACGTGCACATGAGTTTCCCTCCGAGCCTCGTGGTTATTGCAGACTCGAGAATCATTGCAGTTATAGCATGGAACATAAACATTCATTACAAACTCGGAGATACAAAGTAACTGATATTACTGCCTCTAGGGCATATCTCCTACATCCGCCGCGTCAGCAGACTCCGCTGCCTCAGCCGTCTCCGCCGCGTCAGCTGTCTCCGCCGCGTCAGCAGACTCCGCCGGAGGAGGCCCCTCAGCAGACTCCGCTGCCTCAGCCCCGGCGGAAGAGAACCGCCGCTCCGGCGGCTAGTAGTACAACTGCGAAGAAATCCAGAGCAGGTACAATAAGCGTCAAGGAGGCTCCTGCCAAGTTACCATACCAACTGAGTGATGAGGAACTCAAGAAGGTCGTGGATGGCGAAGTGAAACGCCAGCTTGCACCGACACGGCCCGAGCGAAAGGAGAAAATAGATTCGGCAAAAGCGAAGCGCTGTCTGGAAAGCCTTACGCGACCACCGCCGCCTCCGCTGCTATCAAACTATGACCGCTCTATTATCAAGTCACATAAAAAACAGCAGCGGTCGGGAAGTAGTAGTAGTGCAAGGGGGAAAACAATTCCCCAGCTCGGAGAACAGAAAAACCAATCGTGCCCCCCGCTCAAGGTGTCTTCCTATATCGTTATTGATCCGGAGGTTGCTTTCACTCCTGGTCAATACTTAGGCGAGCATGGAGAATTCCCCATGGCTGATTTAGCCTTTAGATACGAGCACGGGAAGCCTCTCGTCAGACCTGAGGAGCTCCCGCATCTACCAACACAAATGCGAAGATTGCATGAGTGGTACATGAAAGTCTCAAAGGAAGGGAGCAACATGATCTTTGTGGGAATTAAAGATGAGCATTTCTTCAATGGAGTCGAGGAGATGTACATTGAATTTGATGAATTATTTCAGTTATACAATCAAGACGCCCTCGACAAAATTATCGTCAGTTGCTATTGTCTGTAAGTATTATTTCTGTAATTAAGTCTCTAGCTCAGCTCGTTCATTGCATGTATAATTATCCTCACTATATTATGCAGATTGAAGATTCTCGAATGCAAAAATAGACAAATCTATGACATTGGGTTCATTAACCCAAATACCGTACATGAATTTAATGTAGCAAACAACGCCAAGGATACAGCGAAAAACTTGCTAAAGGCGTTAATTGGACAACAAACCAGAAAGAAAATACTATTTCCTTACAACTTCAAGTGAGTGTTACTGTCTTGTGCACATTCTATTTCGCTTACTCGAGGTTAAGTGTAATTGATGAATTATGCGTGCGCAGGTTCCACTTTATTCTGCTAGTCATTCATCTTGACGCAGGAGTAGTAATTGTCATGGACTCGAAACGTAAAGACCCTGAGATGTGGGCGGACATGAGTGAAATGCTCCAGAAGTAAGTTCAATCATTATCGCACTATATCAGCAAATTTCGTTCATTTTCTGATATCAAGTAATTAATAACTCATTTATTCATTTTCTTTGCCGGGCAGGGTTTGAAAAGAGTTCACCAAGCAGGCTAGGGGTGAATGGAAAAAGGAGCTGCGATTTCGACACCCCAATGTAAGTAGTACTAGCTAGTTCCGTGCATCTCTCTTTGATTCTAGTTTCAATACCATTATCATGCTTGATTATTATTTTGATTGAACTCTATTCTTGTAAAATGCTTGAGGCAGGACGACGGGAATAATTTATGTGGATACTACGTTTGCGAGTTCATTCGCCAGATGACCCGTGAGAAGGGCAGAATTTTAGAACAACTTGAAGTACGTAAACAATATTCACAATTTTATTTTATTACCATCAATTGTGTTGAGTTTCATTCAACCCTTCTTTAAATTAGATCCAACGGAAGCGGGACGAACTCCTATCAAAGGATCGCATACGAGCAATTCAAGAGGAATTGGCGGGATTCTTACTTGAAGAGGTCATACATCCAGAGGGAGAATACCATCGGGAATTGGAATGCGATTTTGGCAACAAATAGATATTAGGGATCGTAAGAGATGTTATATTGTATATATGCATGAACGTGTACTATATGTAGTAGCGTCGAATAGATATACGAAAACTTGTCGTTCGACCAAGCACGAAGAAAGAGAGGTCACTTCTCTATATTCATGACGATGTTGTGTAATGGTTCCTTCATTGCTATATATAGTAGCTAGCGTCGAGTTGAATGGAAAACATAAAATAAAAATGAAAACCCTAAATAAAAAAGAATTGAATGGTAAACACAAAAAGAAAAGGGAAACACAATATGAAACCCCTAAACCCTCCAAAACCCTAAACCCCTACTTTCAAAAAAAAAACAACGCTTGACAGGGGCTGACGCGTGGCGGCCTTTTAGTCCCGGTTGGTAACACGACCGGGACTAAAAGTGGGGGGCTTTAGTCCCGATTCCTTAGTCCCGGCTGCACAACCGGGACTAAAGGCCCTTACGAACCGGGACTAATGCACTGTTTTCTACTAGTGATAATCTGGTACTACTACATCCATATTTTAATAGAGGGAATAACAATACCTGCTGCAGCAAATCAAATAAGTAAATGAAACTAATGACCAACAGTACGGCATCTCATGGATGTACAAAACAAATTGCTCACTGTAGCTCTGCTCTCAATAACTGTTTTTATTCATATCTGAAGGCTATTCCAATAATAAAAGACTTCAAATAAAGAAAACAAGGAGATACTAAGAATACAGACTCGAAATATTTTTAGCTATTTGTTCCACATAATACTGATAGCTAAAAGTAAATTTCAGCAGAAGAGAGATTGTGTCCCTCATACTATAGCACAAACACAAGCACCTGCTAGCTGCAGCAATCGACACTGAAGCCCTCACAGTGCTGAATCGAATCCCCAACACTTCCCAAGAGCCAGCAAAAAAGGCCTTGATCCTGATATACCTACTTTCCCATCCTAATCAGAAGCTCACTCGTTGTGAAAACACCAAAAAATTATACATAAACGAACAAAAAACATACGAGTGGGTGTACTGTGAATCCAAATCATATGGACAAAGGCCAGAGAATTCGATTGAGCGAACGACGTGGATGCGCTACCCTTGCAAATCGATGGGACGGGATTTGTCTAGGCTGCGGGATCCAACGATCGAGAATTCGACCAAGAACAAATGGAAATTCAGTCGACTAAATTTTAGTAGTAAAAATGTATGCTTGTAAAAGTTAGCTCAAGATGCACCAAAATGCAAAAATCAGTTTACAAAGCACAACCATTTTGTTCGTTTCAAATTTGGAATACAAAGCACAGCTACCCCGACCGATTTCCAAGCATTTTAAACAAGGCAGTAGTAACCATACCCTTGATATTCAGATTAAACATACAGTTTCTTCTCCATTTGCAATATAGATTAAACATATATTATCGCTGGTCAATTGATATTCAGATTTACGAAGGAGGAGAGCGGCTGGTGGGCGATCTCGGAGATGCGGTGCTGGTAGTAGGCGTGGTAGGGGTCGGAGGGCTGGAGGAAGCTGAACTTGGGCTTGCCCTGGTTGTGGAAGACGACGCGGCGCTCGGACTCGGGCCCGTTCTTGGCGACGAAGTAGGTCGCCTTCTCGATGATGCAGAGATTGTCGGGCGGCGGGTGGATGATGCCGATGGCGCGCGTGTGGGTGGCCACCGTCGACGCGGGCTCGGGCTTTGAGGGGGCGGCGGACGAGGGGACGATCTGCAGTGGCTGCTGCTGGTGGTCGCCGTTGGCGTCGCCCTCGCCGTCGAGAAGCGTGAGGTCTCCCGTGGGGCGAGCTCTAGGGTTTCGGCGACCGGACGAGCGGGGGTGTGGATCGTAATCGATTGGGCGGGGCGACAGGAGTCGGAGGGGTGCGGGACGCAAATTTGCCGAGGCTTTGGAGGTATCGGGTCGGTTAGGTTAGGTCGGTCGGAGACCGACTCGATTCGAGTCAATGCAACTCGTGCGAGAGACTAAAAAATTCCTTTTCTTCTGTGGTACTCGGTCGGAGTAGCGCATTTTCCTTTTTTTTTTTACAATTTATTATCAAGCACAAGTTGACGTATGATAATCGGTTTTTTTTTGGGTGATAAATTGTACTATTACTCAAATCATAGTGTCCATCCCCTAAAAAAAATAAAAAAAATCATAGTGTCCATACAATCAGCTAGAGCCAGCTCAACAGCAACATCTGGACCAGAACCAACCCAAGTCATGGTTCGTCCTTCTATAATATAACAAAACTAGTTAAGCTATCGCTAACTTTATTTTGAGAGCGATTTACATGAGTAATACAAGAATCATGAATTCCCATAAGGTAATTGAGATCTCCTTAACTATCAAAGAATAAGTCGTTCTTATGTTTGAAATACCTAAACTTGTTTGTTTTATTTTATCCTCTCTTGTTTACCACACAAGCCACAAATCCAATTCCATTTATCTCTCCTGGTTAACATGAGCACTTCCATTTTTGGGCAACTTGATATTCCCTGACAAAGATATGTGAGCGTACGATCGATTCGCGAATGGTCTTTGTCGGTTGTAATGTGTTTCACAGAAGGGTGGAATCAATATTACAAACGTGCTACTCAGTGATCATACATATATGCATAGAGCAAGCATTGTAGAACATAACGATAACAACGGGCATATCCATTGCCCGGATATGCCCGGAAATGTTGTCGATTATGACAACCCCATTTGCTTACCCACTATTTGGCATTTTGTTTACCTGTTTGCTTTGATCTAGTTTTACGTCTAAAATGCACTGCTAATAATCACATCACAACACACAAGTTAAGTTTAACATCCTCAAATTGATTCATAGACGCCTATGGGTTATGAATAAAAAAAATGCATGCACGTCTAAAGAATTTTGGCTTAGCTATGTATCTCTCTAGCTAAACTCATCATATAGAATTTTTTGTGGGTAACTCATCTCATATATAAGGGAATTATCATTAGACCACGTGACCAAGATCTTATTGATACGACGAAACCATGAGCTTGTATGCATGCAAATGTCTGATGCCTATTCTTTGACTCATCTAAGGTCAAACGTACAAGCAAAGTTCTAAAGTGTTGTACATACCAATAACTAAAACTATATATTTAAATCATTTTAATATGAAAGCTGCCACAACCAATATTAACTAGTTTGTATTTCCAATTTACTTGTAGAAATTGTATCAACGTATACAACATCAAAATTATTTCATAAGATTCTATCAACGTTTACAGCACGCAAATTTCTTTAATTCCCTTATATTTTTTAAAATTCTGCAATTTTAAGAAATGTTCAAACCTTTTAAGAAGGTATTCATGATCTTTTAAATGTCCGCCATTTAAAAAAGATATGCTAGCTCATTTTGAAAAATGTTCAGGAATTATAAAAGTTGTTCATGTTTAAAAAATGATCATGTAACTTAAAATGTGTTCCCATCTTTTAAAAAATGCCATGTAATTTTATAAGTGTTCACACATGTAAAATATGTTCATATAATTTTAAAATAAGTGTTCAAGTACTTTTAAAAAATGTACATGCAATTTTAAAAGTGTTCATGCCTTTATAAAAGTGTTCACCTATTTTTTTTATAAATGTCCATGTAATTTCAGAAAGTGTTACTAATGACTTTCAAAAGAAAATATTCATGTTAAAAAGTTTTAGAAAAGGAAAATATAAAAATATAAAATATAAAGTAGATGAAAGCAAGAAAATAAAACAGAAAATAAAACAAATAAATAAATAGAAAAATAAAATAAAAACATGGAAACCCATGAATGTCCCGCTAGCGAACCGTCCAGTGTGAAAACCATGGGGACTGGACCACATCCCAAGGGTGAGGTGTTATTGGATACTAGTAGAGTGCCCGTGCGTTGCCACGGGCTTTTAAAATATTTTGCTGGAGTTATATAAACATAATGCATGTTAAATTTTACATGTAGAGAAAAGATAGCACAAGCACAATTGAATAATAATTGAAGTCCACTTCACTTACAATGTATTGGTAACAAAAAGGCATTTTGATGATGTATACATATAGAGTGATTATCCAACTGAAAATCTGATACAAATTAAGGTCTACTTGATGCGCTTAAGAAATTCTCGCACAATATCAGAAATGTTATTTTTAGCTTCGTTCACACGATATTAGAGCAAGTATAATAAAAACTTCTTCGTCAACTCATACCAATCCTGCACAAGCCATATATGTAGTTAGCACGAATATTTCACGTCGAAGGTCTTAAAATGTGTAATGGAGAATACTCACCGTACAAACCGAACGAACCAATTCTTTACCATTCCACCGGAGCATAAAATGAAAAACAAAATAGCCAGACACATCCCTGCAATTTGCTAAATTAAAATTATCTTGAATATGGTGATAACAAAAATAAATGCTTGTATTTTGAATGTTATGATAATGAAATATATAAATTTACCCGTTTATGCTCGTTGGAATACCAGGCGGAAATAAACATTGCCATCTAGATATATCAGAATTCCAGCCGGGTTACTTTATTTCAAGTGCGTTGTTGAATTCCCTCGCAACTCTATTCCTATTCCTTCGGATTCATTGGTCTCGGCCAGAAAACCTCCAATCCAACATGTCCCCGATGGAGCGGTTTCACTGAGGAAGATGGAGAGCCCATTCGCTCACTCCCAAGGGGCAACATCTCTTTGTTGCCCCTTTCAGAATCTAAGGTATTTTCTTTGATATCATCTTCCATTTTATTTTGTTAACCAATTTCTCTGCCAACATGAAATCCATATTTCTCTACGATATTGTATGGACCTAGTTTTGTGTTATTTAGATACTTGATGAAGAAATTGTGGCTGAGGATCGTCCAATGGAGATTCCTGACCGCCGATTCTACGGTATCAAGGATAGCACCAATCTCAGGTGCCACCATAGGGAGCTTCTAGAGAAGAAGGTAGCAGGAGGAGGTTTCACGAATGCCCTCACAACGTTCGTCTAGTTAAATGCCCGTGCGTTGCTACGGGCGACAAATAGATGTCTACATGACATGGATGAACTTTAAGAGTGGCACTGTTCTCTGCCCCCAATACCCTAGTTTCGCTACCATGGCAACCTGCCGTGCTTGACCTGTTGTCACCCCTATTTTCTCGAACATTGTCTTGCCACTACATAAGCTTCAAATTCTTTTTATTAACAAAAAATTGGAAAAGTATCCCAACCACAAATAAAGATGGTGAAATAAAATCGGTTCGGAGGCTTACAATTTAGGATGTTATTCTATGTTCAGGTCAATTTACACATAAAATTAGATGGTACAAAGCTAGCTTACATGAGTTGGAAAAGATGCACAAACAAGGAAGGGAATTAGAAACACTAACATTTCAAAAAACAAAAGAAAGATGGCGTTCAGCCTTTGCGTGAATACTTCAACAGTAGAAAAAGATCTTTTATGAGAACATATTTATAATTCTCTAGAACACACAAAAGAACACAAAATGCAAGCATAGAATAAGCAAATATATGGGTTGCAATGAATAAGCAAACAACTACATGAGTAACCTTAATTTTGTAGACACAAATATACTTCTAGGTCATCACATACATGGAACACCCTGGATTTATTAAGCACACTGTCTGCGGCTCATGCCTGGCGTGACCAGCAGCGTCTGGACATCTCTACAACAACGGCGGCTACAAAGCCTAGCAAATCTGGAGCAAAATTGCGAGGCAGGACAGGCAAGGCCAGGAGAATCGCATAAGTAGGATGCTCATCTGAACGGCAGGGTGTCAATGTAGCCGGTGGAATTACCCCTCACGCTGTGCGCGACTCCAGGAACACCTTGAGTCCATCAATGATGGGGAGTTCTTCTGGCAAGGATTGCACCATCACTGGAAAGTTGCATACCCAAAGGCAAGGTTAAGCATGGCAGTAAACATTTCCTTGAAGAATGATTCAGTGAATAACCGGTCAACCAAGAAATTTGCAATGCTACTTCGATTATCTATTAGTCTATCTGAACCAATAGTCGACCAAAAAAGATACAGTTCCATCTTTTAAGATGACATTCCATACTGAAATGATAATTTTGGTAATGTACTAAAATGAATTTTGATATGGTTTTTGGTGAGTATAGTTAGATGCTTTGGAAGTTCTTCGATATCTGAAAGTAGTTTTTCCTACTATCATAAAGCACAACATTATTTCATTAGTAGGCCAATACTAAGTCTTTCCTATACTATAAAGCACAACATTTCATCAGGATTCAGACTATTCCTCGGATTGTGTGAATCATAAAGCTAATTAGCATTGCGTCAGCAAACAAAGTGTGCCTATAAAGAAAAGCAAACAAAGCGGAAAATAAAGAGTCAATGCTCCAAATACATTGTAGGGTCTCATCTGTACAAAAAGGACACCCCCATGCAATCATCAGGGCTTTATAAAATGACCAAAACACATGGGTACATATTTTCTCTATAAAACAGAAGAACACAAATTGAAATGTTGCACAAAAATTTCAGAACAGGATCTTCCAACAGTATTGACAACAAATTACATCAACAAGAAAGTCGAATGCACTCATGTATACATGTACATAGAAGCAATAGCGGAGCTAGACAAGTTTCCCTTTTTGTATTACCTATTTCGATGTCTCCATGCCCATGTGGCAATCCTTCCATCAATCATGATGTAAGACCCTACTCAAGGAAGCGACATGCTTTCAATTTAAGATAAACAATAAACGAGCCATGCAATGTCAAAATGCAACACTATGGTCTAATACCTCAATCAAGCAATTCACCATGCCCCGCGTCCATCCTCGATGGACCACTCCCTCGCATAGTTGTTTCACTTGGAAATACCACCTATTATAAATGCACCATTCTATTACCTTCTTACTACCAAGAAAAAAAACATATCCATATTAACAACAGCCTAAATAATCACCAGTGGATGGGGTTCAACTTGATAACTGATGTGCACAATTAATTCGAACTTCTGGTTAACTATTTCAACAAAAAAAACAGAGTGTACTGAATCATGTACATAAACATAGTTGAGTTTTATAGAAGAAAATAAATGATGAATAACCATCTACAAATAGGAATTTGCACCAATGCAAAGCTTCATGAGGAAGAATTTAGGAACCGAATCTGCACAAGATGAGTTCAAAAAATCTGAGTAAAATATGATTTTAAGAACTGAATAAACATCTATTCAAAACAGAAAGCATTAGCCTTCATCTTTTGAAAATTCAGCAAGATGTGTGTGATCAACAACTTCAGCTCAGAATACCTGATCAATGGAGTGGTATCTCCTAGGTGCAGAAGTTTCTAAAAGGTCAATGGAAACTTCTAAAAAATAAATGTTACAAAAGCACATTTTTTTCTGAAGTATCAAGTATGTATGATATAATGAATTCACTGCATTGATAAATTAGGAATGTTGACTGAACTTATAAGTAGATATTGACGCTACCGATGGAAACTATTTGTTGACAATAACTCAAGAACCTAGTTACCATAGGGAACATATTGATTCCAAAAATCTACAAAAAGGATATGTTTCTTTCTGTATAGCAGTTGACATGCCCTGCGCTCAGTATAGCAGGCAGGGGCAAGGTGATTAGGTGCGTGCTGTTTGCACGACCTGGATGTGCGTTGGGTGTGCGACTATGCGTGCAGAGAGCAATGTGGTGTAGCCACTCCTCCATTCAGTTATAAACAGAAAATATAAAAGACAAACTCAGCACATGGGGAAAAACATCGAGTACCTTGTGTACATTATGTCTATGGTTGATTCTTCTCCAACAACCCAAGATCTGAGTCCCGCATGTGTCCACTATGAGAAATTAAGGAAGGCGAGCAAGACTCTGGACCTGCCATGGTTGACTTGTGCATCCATAACTTGATCAGTAAGCACCACGGGAAAACCATGTGTCCTGAAATAAGCAAAGTGTTGCCAAATAAATCTACCTTGGGGGAAGAAGAGCGGCACCACGTATATGCTGCAAAATACCGAGAGCTCCTATTGGTTCCACATCACCTTCTCATTCCTCGACCTGGTCAAATATCTGGTGAAACGAATCCACCTCATTCACATGAATGACCTGACATGGTTAAAATGGTCACACAAAATTTGCTTTTCAAATGGTAATATTACCAGGACTAATCCATGAATACAATGTATGCAACTATGCACAGTAAAGACACTTAAAACAGTTACTGGACTAAACTCACTGATATAGAGCTATCAAAATATCAGAGGGGCACAAATTAACAAAATAGATAACCACACACAATCTCCCCTTTCTAACTGTGTATATATCCATGAATAGTATGAAACTATGGATAGAAAACAATCTTAAATCATTAGAAGGCGGGAATTAATTTCTATAAATATCCGTAAAAAGAAAAGGGTGGACACTGAAGAAACCAGAGCCAAGGCTCAAAGCTTGAACAACGATCAAAGCAGACTTGAGCCTTGTGGTTGCCGCATAGGCTCACCACACTCACAACACCAACTCTCTTCCGGCCTCTCGGCTTCTTGACAAAGAATGATACTGCTATTTGCACATTACGGGAGTTAATTATGCTTCAAGCATTCCTCAAACCAAATCGGCAATATGTAGGCTTACAATATCAGTAGGCAACCACACAGCTTTCTACAGCTGAAATATAGTGTTTTGATTTGTGTACCCATAATGCAGAATAACCTACTGTTCTATTTGGCGGATAAATAAATAAACATTATTGTTTTGTCACTGTATATTTCTTCAGAAATAACACACGTCGGGGGGTTCACATATGGAGCTTAGAAAGAAAATTATAAGAATTAATTGGTCGTAACTAACGATAATTGTATTCGTTGCCACCAATGTCGACTTAAAAAGAAAATTATGGAGCTTCAGTTCATATGCATCTAGTCATATAAAAAAAAGAACACATACTTCAGCTCGTGTTAGTTCAATCACAAAAAAATCACCACAAAAAATCAGAAGACAAGGTATCATTGTTATATTTGTTGACTTGATTGATTGTTGTAGGTTAACACACCCAACTGGAATTAACCTGCAATAGGATAGAAGAAATTAAGATTTGAGACGTGTGTTATAGAGTTCATAGAAGAGAGAAGAGGGAGGTACCATAGCGAATCATTGGTCGCACAGTATGACATTCATCTTTCCATTTGCTACCAGGTCCAACTGCCTGTAACCCGTAAAAGTTACTGGCAAGTCAACTCAAAAACAATTCTCAGTAGAAGCATACGGCTTACCAATAAGGTGGACCCAAGGCCTTTATACAATCCTCTACCACTCTCTTCTCTACAAACTGTAGACAACTTATGAAAGATGCCCTTGTAATACCTAGTGGTTTTCTGCAGAATTTTATAGACAGAAAAGTTTAGCTTACTAAAACATGTTCCTTTGGTCTGTAAAGCTGCATTGCATGAAAGTGTTAGCTAAAGATGCTATAAGTTCTAACTGGAAGTTATATTGATTGATTGGTTGGTTAAGTGTTATTCACAAAAGGAAGAAAAGCATCACCTGTTTTGCCAGTTGAGTTCGAACAACATCCAATGGGTAAGTTACAGATGCAGCTGTCACTCACGCTAGACCACCACCAAGTAAACGTACAGACACTAACATAATTTGGGTCGTCCATTCCGAGAAGCTGCAATTATAATTCAAAATTTATAAAACTATAACAAAAATACATAGTCACGACAAATCTTGCAAGTTAACATACTGAAATTCAGTGCTGAACTTTTGTATCGCTCATATGAATAGAAGCTGATGGCGGAATAAGGAAATCGATGTACAATTTTCACAAGATTGCCTTTCGAATATGCCCCCAAACACTTCTTCTTGAACAATCCGCGAAGCCACGTGCCATATACTACCCTTCCTTAGAGCTGCAGCATCTGAATGCATACCTGCCACCTGTCGGATCAGTATGCCACAAGCTCATATAACAAACTTTATCATCAACATATGGGTTATGTGACAAAAAAATTACCGTATTCAAGAACATTTTCAAGAGATTGCAATTTTGTAGCTATGAACAGCATATGGTATATACAATAAATCCACAGCCAAGGTTTAAGTTTGGACGGTGATTGTACAATACATGTGCAGAGTGTTGTAAATTAACAACAACAATAATAGGCCATGACTGTCAACCAGAGATATATAGTTTGGGGCAATCAGTTCAAAGCGAGGGAAGAATATATATATCGCATTCAGGGAACTAAGTTGATATTGTCAGCATCCAATTCCTTTGAAGAATCTATATACGTGCAGTGTGAAGCCAGAAGGAGCACATCAGCACCACGAAATAGAAGAAAAATATTCCTTCACGCTCACAATCCGTGCACACGAGAACGCGGGAGATAAAAGAGGGGGCGGAAAGCCTATTACCTGGAAGAGGATGGTGAGTGGGCGAGGATCGAGATGCAGGTCTTGCTGACCACGCCGCGAAGCCGCCGCCGGCGAGGTGCGCGACGGTGCCGATGTGGCGCTGCTGCTGCTCCTGGCGGGGGGATGCCGATACGGCGGCACGGACGTCGAGGGCCAGGCCGCCCACCAGCACCGTCGTCTGCATCGGCGGACGGGGAGGGAGGGAGGGACCGGGGGGATTGCGGCGGGTGGTGGTGGAGGCCTCACGCGTGCGTGCTCGGAGTTCGCAGCGGCGACGGCAACGGTGACCCGGAGGCGGCACTGAAGGATAATGAGGGGGCGGGGAAGGACCAGACGGTGGCGGCGGCGGCCATCTAGGGCTACAGGGGAGCCTGTCGCTTGATACGTGGGTTCGCGGGTTCGCGCTTAGGGTTCCTAAGAGGGTGCCGCCGCCGTCTGAAACCCTAGTCAGGGGTGACGAGGAGGAGTCGAGCAGGGAGGAGGAATCACGCGGAGGCTTGATGAGAGTGCGAGGGCGGCGGCGAAGGGATGGATTTGCGATGGCTCCCGTCGAGGTCGCGCAGGGATCGGCGGCGGCTTGATGCGAGTGCGAGGGCGGCGGCGAAGGGATTTGTTGTGGCGTGCTTCTCGCTCGAGGGCACTCTGGAGGCCTTGCTCGCTCGTTCGTGCGTGCGAGTCGTGGACGTTTTTTTTTCGCTGGTTTTTTTTCGTTGGTTTTTTTTCGTTCGATTTTCTTGCTTGCGAGGGGACTACCTGGAGGCATCGCTCCCTCGTAACGTGGTTTGGTTCGATTTTCTGGCGTGCGAGGGGACTACCTTGGGAGGTGGGAGGAGAGACGAAAATAAACCAGACGAAGGTGGGACAAAAAAAAACCGTGGAACGGAGACTACCAAGTCGTCCCTTAGGAGTAGAGACTATAAGGCCTCGATTGTTTCAACTTCAAGGATCAACTTATGATGGCAAATATCATGAACTGAAAAAGTATATATCGGCGCTATTTCGCCTACAAAACCAAAGCAACTCTGACCTTTTAACGTGTTATGTATCCCACAACGACCTTGAACATACTTTCGCTGGGAATTGGTTGCGCTTCGTCTGTTTATCAATGCTAACCTTGTCCATTCAGTCAAATTAATGAGAAAATGGCATCACGTCCCTGATCCCATCCCAAGCCTAGCAACATACACCCCCCCCCCCCCCCCCCCCCTCTCTCTCTCTCTCTGTGTTCCCGCCACTGTTGTTGCTCGTGTCCCTGTAGGATCCCTGGCCATGCTCGTAAACTTCTCCACGCCCCCGGTCGTCCCTGCATTGATCAACCGGCATCATCCCCACACCCAACAACTGAGAATTGAAATAACTTTACGACTTATTTGTGCAATAACTTGCTTAGTAGTATGATCTTGAAGGGAGAACACGTAAAAACAGGAAAATGCACAGAAGGAGCGAGAGACTGTCATGAGCAACGTCATCACAAAACTCCTTACAAAAATATCTTCTAGTCTATATGTATATCTATATTTATATACCAATATAAAAAGACCCAAAGAGACAGATCGAACAAATCCCATCCATCAAATTGTGTCAATCCAACGACCTATATTGCTTCAATGGCGAGTGCTCAACATGTTTAGCGTGCAATTAGCAACATACCAAATATGCACTATCCATATAACTAAAACGTAATTGATATCCTACCTAATATTAATGCGCAATTAATTTTCTGTCTGATATTAACATGCAATTAATTTTCTGCCTGATATTGACGTGCATTGCACGTACGTATTTACTACTACAACTACTAATAACTAAATAAAGCCAACTGAGAACCAAGAGAAACCTCCATCTACACTCTATGCGTGCATCTTGTAATTGCTATGATCCATAACTTACTCTCTTGCATACACGCACCCTTGATTTATTGCAATTGGTTGTTTGAACCCAATTGTAGCAACCAGCTATAGCACTTGCCGCTTGGTGTGTTTCTCTTTCTCTGCAAACGGCAAGGCGACCAACACAAAAACTAACCGATGCAAAAAATAATAATAAAAATTGGCAGCCTTTATTTGGTAAAAAAACAATAATTCTTGTTATGGATAGAGAATATAAAAAATATAAGCCATATATAGGTGCTGCCTATGCACTAAAGCCGAGAATTTTCTATTCCTCACCCATAGCAACACGTTGCCGCTATAACGCCGAGGTGTACGCTCACATGGGCCTTCCAAACTCGGGAAGGTCAAGGCTTAGATAGTTTCCCACAATCTTGTTTCTCGGGATTTTTTTTCAGTCTTCTCCATCGGTTTTCTTCAACAAAAAATCCTTGATTATTTCGGTCTATGTTTTATTTTCTTTACGTTTTTTTAATACATGAATAATTTTTAGCGCATGGACATTTTGTAAATCGTTGAATAGTTGTTTTAAAATCCATGATTTATTTTTAAATTTTATGAACAATTTTCAAAATTCATGAACATTTTTTAGATCCAGGAATTTTTGAAAACTCATGACCTTTATAATATTATATGGAAATATATAAAATTGATGTATTTTTCAAAGTTCATGAATATTTTAAAAACCATGATCTTCTTAAATAATACATTTTGAATCTATCGAAAAACTGATAGAAAATTTTGTATAACCATTTTTCTTTAGCTAACAAACGCACAATGCTTTTCTTCGACACTGGAGAAGCAGAGAGAGAATAAAAGGTTAAAGCATATTGGTAGGCCCATATAGGCCTCATGTGCGTTTGGGGATCTATTCCATGCACAAGGCGTGGAATAGGAGCTCCCCTGAAGCAGGCACCTACAGTGCGGGAATCTAGTCCCGTGCTTACCATGGGGGTACTGAGCAAACGCGTAGCACCCGCGTCATAATTGGGCCAGACCAACTAGGCCTTCGGTAATTTTCATTTTTTAGCTGTTTTCTGTGTGTGTTTTCCTATTTATTCATTTTACTATTTTACCCGCTTTCCTTTTATTTTTTGAGTTCTATCTGTTTTTCCTTTTCTAAATTCCCGACATTTGCAATTCATGATCATTTTTAAGGCCGTGATTTTTTTTTTTTGCAATTCGGAAACATTTATTAAATTTTTTAAGTCTTGTGTGTTTAATTGAAACGCGGTGGGCCTCTCTTCCACTCATTTTCCCCTCTAATATGATGTCATCCCTTTTCCTCTCCATCCTTTCTTCCCTAGTGTAGGCCTGCCCGATGGCTTTCGATGAGGTTCGAGGCCCTGCCTGGCGGCTGCGAGGGCATCCTCCAGCGAGCTCTGAGGGAATGAGGCGCATCGTGATGCCACGTGACGCCCCGACAACTATTGGACGCAGCGATATGCTAGCATTTGGCGATGCGGAATGCTACATGCGGCTATGCAAGGTGTTGCGACGACATCACCGGGGAGCTCCGAGACAAACACGAGTGATGACGGCTGCTACCCATTGGGCGAGGGTGCTGCGCTCGACGACATTGAGTGCTACAACAGGTCAACGGTGACATCGGGACGCTACGAGGTCGACCACGAGGTGCATCGATACGTATGAGATGCTTTGACCCGTTGTCATCGGTGCTACAACCGTGCACGTCAAGAGCTGCAATTGTGTACGCCGGGAGCGACAACCGGCAACGCCGTAGCTACAACGGCAGATGCGGTGAGCCAGCATGGTACAAGGTCGCGGGGGACGCGAGATGGTGACACCGTGACACACTGATGAGGCCATGTGGAGGCGAACCATGGAGTGGGTGCGTGTGTGGTGGTAGTGGTGTTCCATGGGGGCAGTGGCAGGTTGGTGGTGGCGAGATCTAGGGTTGGATTGACCTCCGGAAGCTTAGCACCGTCCTTTTGTTCTTACTTTCCAAAATAGTAGGGGGTCCCACATGCCTGCCGGCGAAGAAATTTGTCTCAGATAGGGAGGGAGAGAGCCTGGTAGAGATAGAGAGGGAGAGGCCCCCGTCGATCCGCACGGCGCATGTATACGACCGTGAAACCCAAGCGACCCTTTGCTAGCTATAAGTGTTAGGTTGATCTCCTCCCCGATCGAGTCCAACGGCTCGACGGGGCACTTGACTCGCGCCCTGATCGGGGACGCCCAACCGCATCTGGTTGGTGGGCCCCTTCGCCAGCGCTATATAAAGAGGTGGGGTGCCGGGGCACGCATTACGAGGTTAACCGTGCACCACAACCCCACCGACACCCCAATCCGATCTAGGGTTGCGCTAGGCCGACGGGAAGCTCCACTACCGCCACCGCCCACGTACACACGCGCTCACGCCGTTTCCCCTCCACCATGGCCTCTGGTTCGGTCTCCTCGAGCCAAGGAGAAGGTACTCCACCGTGGATCCCTAACCCTAATCGATCCAGAAAGTCTATCAATGGTATCAGACAAGTTCTGGGTTTAGGATTTCGGTGTAAATAAAAGAATCTTCCCCTCCCCGAAGAACCCTAGAACAAGACAGAGAAAAGAACCTCACCGGAAAAGTTGCGCCGCCACGAGGCCGCGCCATTCCTCTCGATCCGGATGGGCATCGGCATGCCGAGCCATCCGGAAGAAGAACACGGGCAGTGGGGGCACCACACCTTAGCCACCGCCAAAAGAACAGACCCCCATAGGGGCAAAGGTCACCACCACCATGCCATTTGACTGCGGCGCGTTCACCCTGGTGGTGCTCGCGCACGCCAGCAAAGGGGACAGGGAGGGCGCCACCGTATCGCGCGCCGGCTGCCGGCGCGAAGGGGAGCAAACGGCAGCTCTGCCCGCGGCTCTCTCTCTCTAATACAACGCGGTGGTGGATGGGAGGCTTGAAAGATGGAAAGAAAGGGGGGGGGGGGGAGGAAGCAGAGCCTCGCGCTGCGCGATGGTTTTCGACCCCGTCGCCGGCGGCCGGGCTGAGCATCGCCGACGGCATGCAGTCGCCGCTGCGGAGCTAGAAGAGAAGAGCGACGCGTGGGGGGAGAATGGATTAGGGTTCCCCCCTGTCTCGCCGAGTGGGAGGTTTTGCCCGCGCGATGCGCGCGCGTGGCCGTCGGATCATATCGAACGGCTGTGAAAGAAACCCTAGCACCATAGTGGGCTCTTGGGCCGAAAGAAAAGGAGGCCGCAGCGGCGGGCGCAGCCACGCGCGCTGGGCCGAGCCCAGCAGCCGTGGGCGCAACTGCGCGCGCTGGGCCGGGTCCAGCCGCTGCACGCGCTGGGCCGAGGCTCGGCTGGGCTGCAGTTTATTTTTTGTAGCATGTTTTATTTGTTTTTTGTCCAAGTTTTGTTTTGGGCAAATTTTTATACATTTTTTTCTATTCAAATTAATCCAACGAAAATTTGTCTAGAAAATAGAAAAGTAAAAGAAATGTTTCTGAAAAGAATAAAGTTCATGAATTTTTATTCATGTTTTTCCGCTGCAAATAAATAAAAGTGCTCTTTTAAAAGTAAATAGAACAAAAGTGCAATTAAAATTTAAAAGAGCATGTTAAAGTAATTATTGAAACAATTATGATCCTGTTATTTTTATGACCAACGTTGTTAATAACATGATCATGATTTGTTATTGTTATAAAAGGTGCATTTATTTCTACTTTTGCCCAACGATGATATAGTTTTAATTGCATAAACAGTTGTATGTTTAATTTTGACCAACGTTGGATTAATGCATGCAATTGTTGTTGTGATCTCACTTAATTGTGGTTTCAGGAGGTTTCCACTTGATGAGTTGCCTCAAGGATGTTCCAACCCTCAGAGGCGATAACTACACTGAGTGGAGAAAGAAAGTTGACTTAGCCTTCGTTTGTGCTGAGGTGGACTGGGTTGTGGACACCCCACAGCCGGTCAAACCAACAGAGCCAGTCAGAGGTGCAAAAGATGATGATGCTGCTTGGGCGAAAAGGCAGAGGGATCATGCTCCAATGGAGATGTCATATACCCTCGAAAACCAAAAGTGGCTCACCGCCAATAAAAAGTGCATGGCTTTCATAAAGAATACAATTGAGAACGCTATTGTGGGCTCAATTGCAGAGTGTACTTCCGTAGGGGAGTTTCTTGAAAAGATAAAGAGCCAGTTCACTGGTTCTTCAAAGATATATGCTACCCAGTTGCTAAAGCAGCTGGTGACAGAAAAATACACAGGCGGTGGACATGGCATAAGAGAGCACATCCTCAGGATGAGCAACATGGCAGCTAAGCTTAAACCCATGGATGCGGATTTGGAACTCAAGCCTGCACTCCTTGTTCACTTGGTTATGGCTTCACTGCCAAAAGAGTTTGACACCTTTGTTGTCAACTACAACATGTCGCCTGAAAAATGGGACATTGAAATATAGCCATGTGTGTGCAAGAAGAGGAAAGACTTAAAACCTCACATGGTGGTTCTCTGAACTATGTGAAGGATAATAAGAAAAAGAACAACAATCAGAATGGCAAAGGTTCCCCTTCAAAGCCACATGGAAAAGCTCAATATCAGCATCAACAAAAGTCTTTCCCAGTGGACAAAGATACATGTCTCCATTGTAAGCAGACTGGGCACTACAAGAAAGATTGCCCTGTTTGGCTCAAGTCAATAATGGCAAAGAGAGGTAACAACACTGTTTCCTTTGTAAATGAATCCCTGTATACACAGTTTTCGAAATCTACTTGGTGGATTGACTCAGGAGCAACTGTTCATGTTGCAAATTCGTTACAGGGATTCCATTTGACGCGGACTACGCAAAGAAGCAAAAGATGCATTGAAGTTGCAAATGGAGTTGAAGCAGAAGTTGAAGCTGTCGGCGACATCTCCCTGGAGTTAGCTGATGGATTCATGCTTCTGCTTAGAGATGTTTTATATGTTCCTTCATGTCACAGAAACTTAATTAGTGTTTCGTGTTTGGATAAAGATCATTATGAATGTCATTTTGGACATGGCAAGTGTGCCATATGGTTTAATAATACTCATGTGGGTGTTGCTTTCCTACACGATGAGCTTTATTTATTATCACTACGTGAAAAAGTGCATTCTGTGTGTAATGTGAATGAGCATGTTTCCGCGTCGGATAAAGAACAAAAGAAAAGAAAGAGAACTCATGACTCATCGAAATTATGGCACTGTCGCTTGGGCCATATTTCGAGGGGGAGAATAGAAAGACTAGTTAAAAATGAAATTCTTCCTCCATTAGAGTTCTCAGACATAGAGCAATGCATAGATTGCATTAAAGGAAAGTATGTAAAACAAATCAAAAAATGTGCAAACCGTAGCACAGGAACACTAGAAATCATTCACACTGACATTTGTGGACCGTTTCCTGTGAAAAGTGTGGATGGCTATGACTCGTTCATAACATTCACAGATGATTATTCCCGATATGGTTATATTTATCCAATCAAAGAAAGATCTGAAGCGTTGGATAAATTTAAGATATTCAAAGCTGAAGTTGAAAATCAGCATGATAAAAGAATAAAGATAGTAAGATCTGACCGTGGGGGAGAGTACTACGGTCGGCACACTCCATATGGCCAAGTCCCTGGACCTTTTGCAAAGTTCTTACAGGAGACTGGCATAGTGGCCCAGTATTCAATGCCGAGCGAGCCTCAGCAAAATGGAGTAGCTGAAAGGTGCAACCGTACTCTTATGGATATGGTGCGCAGCATGATGAGTTACTCCATCTTGCCATTGGGATTATGGATGGAGGCGCTTAAAACCGCCATTCACATTCTCAATAGAGTACCAAGCAAGTCGGTGCCCAAAACACCGTACGAGTTGTGGACAGGAAGAGTGCCCTCCCTACAACACTTAAGGGTGTGGGGGTGCCC
The DNA here is from genome assembly GCA_039707655.1 of Elymus sibiricus. NCBI lineage: Eukaryota > Viridiplantae > Streptophyta > Magnoliopsida > Poales > Poaceae > Elymus > Elymus sibiricus. The sequence continues at coordinate 443,608,692 of CM077668.1, forward strand.
AGCTGAGGCCAAAGTGTTTAATCCAAATATTGCAAAGTTAGATCCCAAAACAGTCAGTTGCCACTTCATTGGCTATCCTGATAGATCAAAAGGTTTTCGTTTCTACTGTCCAGAGAGATACACAAAGTTCGTAGAAACAAGACATGCAGTCTTCTTAGAGGACGAAATGATGAGGGGGAGCATGGTAGCTCGGAAAATTGATCTTGAGGAGAAGAGGGTGCATGCACCTAATCCGATGATTCAGGAGCCATTTTTCTCACTACCTGTTGTACCTGCACTGACAATCCCCGAGGTTGCGGTGCAAGCACCTGTTGTAACTCCACCCATGACAACTATGGGAGAAGATCCGGAACCTGTCCGTCAGGAGCCGACTGAACCCGTCGTTGAGCATGAAAGGGAGGTGCAGCAGCCACTTTTAGAAGATGAGCCGGAAGGTGAGGCACAGAATGAGCCTAGGAGTGAGGCCCTTAGAAGGTCTACAAGACCCAAAAAGTCAGCTATTTCTACTGATTATAAAGTTTATAACACAGAAATAGTTCATATGGAAGGTGATCCCACTTCATATGAAGAAGCCATGAGAAGCCCTCACTCATCAAAGTGGCTGGAGGCAATGGAAGACGAGATGAAATCGATGAGTTCCAAAGATGTTTGGGACTTAGAGAATATTCCTAAAGGAGCCAAAACAGTAGGCTGTAAATGGGTCTACAAAACTAAGTATGACTCTAATGGGAATGTAGAAAAGTATAAAGCACGACTTGTGGCAAAAGGATTTACACAAAGAGAAGAGATAGATTACAATGAGACATTTTCCCCAGTCTCATGTAAGGATTCCTTCAGAATCATAATGGCATTAGTTGCACATTTTGATTTAGAGTTACATCAAATGGATGTAAAGACGGCATTTCTTAACGGGGATTTAAAAGAAAACGTTTACATGAAACAACCCAAGGGTTTTATCATGGAAGGCAAGGAAGATATGGGATGCTGCCTGAAGAAATCCATCTATGGATTAAGGCAAGCCTCTAGACAGTGGTATCTAAAGTTTAATGAAACAATTAAAAGTTTTGAATTTAAAGAAAATATTGAGGATAACTGCATTTATGCAAAGTTTAAAAATGGGAAATATATTTTCCTAATCTTGTATGTGGATGATATCTTGCTTGCTAGCAGTGATGTTAGTCTGCTGCAAGAAACAAAGAAGTTCTTGTCCTCAAATTTTGATATAACAGATCTTGGTGAAACATCATATGTTTTGGGCATAGAAATTCACCGAGATAGGAAAAATGGAGTTTTAGGACTATCGCAGAAGGCATATTTAGAAAAGGTTCTTAAAAAATATAATATGCATGCGAGTAAAGCCACACCTGCTCCTATAGTCAAGGGCGACAGTTTTGGGAAATTCCAATGTCCCAAGAACCAGTACGAGATCGATCAAATGAAAGCAGTGCCATATGCTTCGGCTGTTGGAAGTTTACAGTATGCACAAGTGTGCACTCGCCCTGACTTAGCTTTTGTCACCGGGGTACTCGGTAGATATCAAGAGAATCCAGGCACAGAGCACTGGAAGATGGTAAAGAAAGCATTGCGTTATGCGCAAGGCACGAAGGCCCACATGCTAACATACATGAGATCTGATTCCCTAGAGATAAGAGGGTATTCAGACGCAGATTTTGCGGGGGACAGAGATGATAGAAAATCCACGTCAGGATACGTGTTCACTCTCGCTGGAGGGCCTATTTCGTGGAGAAGCTCCAAACAGTCAATAGTTGCATCGTCCACGATGTATGCAGAATTTATAGCATGTTATGAGGCCACGGGGCAGGCGATATGGTTAAAGAAATTTATACCCGACTTGAAAGTGGTAGATTGTATTGACAAACCACTAAAGATGTACTGTGACAACCAGCCCGCAGTATTCTATGCTCACAACAACAAGTCGAGTAATGCTGCCAAAACAATAGAGATAAAGTATTATGTTGTGAAAGATAAAATCCAGGATCACACTATAAGTCTCGAGCATATAAGGACAAAGGATATGCTTGCGGATCCGCTTACAAAAGGCTTACCACCCAATGTGTTCAAGGAACACTTAGCCAGCATGGGTTTAAGGGAAAGCCTATGATTCCTGGATCATGAGAGGCCCAAAAGGAACAGAATTTGTTTCAGAACAGAGAGGTATGTTGTAGCAGTCTGATTCTATCGGCAATTGAGCTGTGACGATGAAACATGTTCTATGTATTGATCTGTGATGAAACGAGTAAAGTAAAAAGTACAAAGTTAAAAGGAAAGATGAGATCAAGGGGGAGAATGTTAGGTTGATCTCCTCCCCGATCGAGTCCAACGGCTCGACGGGGCACTTGACTCGCGCCCTGATCGGGGGCGCCCAACCGCATCTGGTTGGTGGGCCCCTTCGCCAGCGCTATATAAAGAGGTGGGGTGCCGGGGCACGCATTACGAGGTTAACCGTGCACCACAACCCCACCGACACCCCAATCCGATCTAGGGTTGCGCTAGGCCGACGGGAAGCTCCACTACCGCCACCGCCCACGTACACACGCGCTCACGACGTTTCCCCTCCACCATGGCCTCTGGTTCGGCCTCCTCGAGCCAAGGAGAAGGTACTCCACCGTGGATCCCTAACCCTAATCGATCCAGAAAGTCTATCAATGGTATCAGACAAGTTCTGGGTTTAGGATTTCGGTGTAAATAAAAGAATCTTCCCCTCCCCGAAGAACCCTAGAACAAGGCAGAGAAAAGAACCTCACCGGAAAAGTTGCGCCGCCACGAGGCCGCGCCATTCCTCTCGATCCGGATGGGCATCGGCATGCCGAGCCATCCGGAAGAAGAACACGGGCAGTGGGGGCACCACACCTTAGCCACCGCCAAAAGAACAGACCCCCATAGGGGCAAAGGTCACCACCACCATGCCATTTGACGGCGGCACGTTCACCCTGGTGGTGCTCGCGCACGCCAGCAAAGGGGACAGGGAGGGCGCCGCCGTATCGCGCGCCGGCTGCCGGCGCGAAGGGGAGCAAACGGCAGCTCTGCCCGCGGCTCTCTCTCTCTAATACAACGCGGTGGTGGATGGGAGGCTTGAAAGATGGAAAGAAAGGGGGGGGGAGGAAGCAGAGCCTCGCGCTGCGCGATGGTTTTCGACCCCGTCGCCGGCGGCCGGGCTGAGCATCGCCGACGGCATGCAGTCGCCGCTGCGGAGCTAGAAGAGAAGAGCGACGCGTGGGGGAGAATGGATTAGGGTTCCCCCCTGTCTCGCCGAGTGGGAGGTTTTGCCCGCGCGATGCGCGCGCGTGGCCGTCGGATCATATCGAACGGCTGTGAAAGAAACCCTAGCACCATAGTGGGATCTTGGGCCGAAAGAAAAGGAGGCCGCAGCGGCGGGCGCAGCCACGCGCGCTGGGCCGAGCCCAGCAGCCGTGGGCGCAACTGCGCGCGCTGGGCCGGGTCCAGCCGCTGCACGCGCTGGGCCGAGGCTCGGCTGGGCTGCAGTTTATTTTTTGTAGCATGTTTTATTTGTTTTTTGTCCAAGTTTTGTTTTGGGCAAATTTTTATACATTTTTTTCTATTCAAATTAATCCAACGAAAATTTGTCTAGAAAATAGAAAAGTAAAAGAAATGTTTCTGAAAAGAATAAAGTTCATGAATTTTTATTCATGTTTTTCCGCTGCAAATAAATAAAAGTGCTCTTTTAAAAGTAAATAGAACAAAAGTGCAATTAAAATTTAAAAGAGCATGTTAAAGTAATTATTGAAACAATTATGATCCTGTTATTTTTATGACCAACGTTGTTAATAACATGATCATGATTTGTTATTGTTATAAAAGGTGCATTTATTTCTACTTTTGCCCAACGATGATATAGTTTTAATTGCATAAACAGTTGTATGTTTAATTTTGACCAACGTTGGATTAATGCATGCAATTGTTGTTGTGATCTCACTTAATTGTGGTTTCAGGAGGTTTCCACTTGATGAGTTGCCTCAAGGATGTTCCAACCCTCAGAGGCGATAACTACACTGAGTGGAGAAAGAAAGTTGACTTAGCCTTCGTTTGTGCTGAGGTGGACTGGGTTGTGGACACCCCACAGCCGGTCAAACCAACAGAGCCAGTCAGAGGTGCAAAAGATGATGATGCTGCTTGGGCGAAAAGGCAGAGGGATCATGCTCCAGTGGAGATGTCATATACCCTCGAAAACCAAAAGTGGCTCACCGCCAATAAAAAGTGCATGGCTTTCATAAAGAATACAATTGAGAACGCTATTGTGGGCTCAATTGCAGAGTGTACTTCCGTAGGGGAGTTTCTTGAAAAGATAAAGAGCCAGTTCACTGGTTCTTCAAAGATATATGCTACCCAGTTGCTAAAGCAGCTGGTGACAGAAAAATACACAGGCGGTGGACATGGCATAAGAGAGCACATCCTCAGGATGAGCAACATGGCAGCTAAGCTTAAACCCATGGATGCGGATTTGGAACTCAAGCCTGCACTCCTTGTTCACTTGGTTATGGCTTCACTGCCAAAAGAGTTTGACACCTTTGTTGTCAACTACAACATGTCGCCTGAAAAATGGGACATTGAAATATAGCCATGTGTGTGCAAGAAGAGGAAAGACTTAAAACCTCACATGGTTGTTCTCTGAACTATGTGAAGGATAATAAGAAAAAGAACTACAATCAGAATGGCAAAGGTTCCCCTTCAAAGCCACATGGAAAAGCTCAATATCAGCATCAACAAAAGTCTTTCCCAGTGGACAAAGATACATGTCTCCATTGTAAGCAGACTGGGCACTACAAGAAAGATTGCCCTGTTTGGCTCAAGTCAATAATGGCAAAGAGAGGTAACAACACTGTTTCCTTTGTAAATGAATCCCTGTATACACAGTTTTCGAAATCTACTTGGTGGATTGACTCAGGAGCAACTGTTCATGTTGCAAATTCGTTACAGGGATTCCATTTGACGCGGACTACGCAAAGAAGCAAAAGATGCATTGAAGTTGCAAATGGAGTTGAAGCAGAAGTTGAAGCTGTCGGCGACATCTCCCTGGAGTTAGCTGATGGATTCATGCTTCTGCTTAGAGATGTTTTATATGTTCCTTCATGTCACAGAAACTTAATTAGTGTTTCGTGTTTGGATAAAGATCATTATGAATGTCATTTTGGACATGGCAAGTGTGCCATATGGTTTAATAATACTCATGTGGGTGTTGCTTTCCTACACGATGAGCTTTATTTATTATCACTACGTGAAAAAGTGCATTCTGTGTGTAATGTGAATGAGCATGTTTCCGCGTCGGATAAAGAACAAAAGAAAAGAAAGAGAACTCATGACTCATCGAAATTATGGCATTGTCGCTTGGGCCATATTTCGAGGGGGAGAATAGAAAGACTAGTTAAAAATGAAATTCTTCCTCCATTAGAGTTCTCAGACATAGAGCAATGCATAGATTGCATTAAAGGAAAGTATGTAAAACAAATCAAAAAATGTGCAAACCGTAGCACAGGAACACTAGAAATCATTCACACTGACATTTGTGGACCGTTTCCTGTGAAAAGTGTGGATGGCTATGACTCGTTCATAACATTCACAGATGATTATTCCCGATATGGTTATATTTATCCAATCAAAGAAAGATCTGAAGCGTTGGATAAATTTAAGATATTCAAAGCTGAAGTTGAAAATCAGCATGATAAAAGAATAAAGATAGTAAGATCTGACCGTGGGGGAGAGTACTACGGTCGGCACACTCCATATGGCCAAGTCCCTGGACCTTTTGCAAAGTTCTTACAGGAGACTGGCATAGTGGCCCAGTATTCAATGCCGGGCGAGCCTCAGCAAAATGGAGTAGCTGAAAGGTGCAACCGTACTCTTATGGATATGGTGCGCAGCATGATGAGTTACTCCATCTTGCCATTGGGATTATGGATGGAGGCGCTTAAAACCGCCATTCACATTCTCAATAGAGTACCAAGCAAGTCGGTGCCCAAAACACCGTACGAGTTGTGGACAGGAAGAGTGCCCTCCCTACAACACTTAAGGGTGTGGGGGTGCCCAGCTGAGGCCAAAGTGTTTAATCCAAATATTGCAAAGTTAGATCCCAAAACAGTCAGTTGCCACTTCATTGGCTATCCTGATAGATCAAAAGGTTTTCGTTTCTACTGTCCAGAGAGATACACAAAGTTCGTAGAAACAAGACATGCAGTCTTCTTAGAGGACGAAATGATGAGGGGGAGCATGGTAGCTCGGAAAATTGATCTTGAGGAGAAGAGGGTGCATGCACCTAATCCGATGATTCAGGAGCCATTTTTCTCACTACCTGTTGTACCTGCACTGACAATCCCCGAGGTTGCGGTGCAAGCACCTGTTGTAACTCCACCCATGACAACTATGGGAGAAGATCCGGAACCTGTCCGTCAGGAGCCGACTGAACCCGTCGTTGAGCATGAAAGGGAGGTGCAGCAGCCACTTTTAGAAGATGAGCCGGAAGGTGAGGCACAGAATGAGCCTAGGAGTGAGGCCCTTAGAAGGTCTACAAGACCCAAAAAGTCAGCTATTTCTACTGATTATAAAGTTTATAACACAGAAATAGTTCATATGGAAGGTGATCCCACTTCATATGAAGAAGCCATGAGAAGCCCTCACTCATCAAAGTGGCTGGAGGCAATGGAAGACGAGATGAAATCGATGAGTTCCAAAGATGTTTGGGACTTAGAGAATATTCCTAAAGGAGCCAAAACAGTAGGCTGTAAATGGGTCTACAAAACTAAGTATGACTCTAATGGGAATGTAGAAAAGTATAAAGCACGACTTGTGGCAAAAGGATTTACACAAAGAGAAGAGATAGATTACAATGAGACATTTTCCCCAGTCTCATGTAAGGATTCCTTCAGAATCATAATGGCATTAGTTGCACATTTTGATTTAGAGTTACATCAAATGGATGTAAAGACGGCATTTCTTAACGGGGATTTAAAAGAAAACGTTTACATGAAACAACCCAAGGGTTTTATCATGGAAGGCAAGGAAGATATGGGATGCTGCCTGAAGAAATCCATCTATGGATTAAGGCAAGCCTCTAGACAGTGGTATCTAAAGTTTAATGAAACAATTAAAAGTTTTGAATTTAAAGAAAATATTGAGGATAACTGCATTTATGCAAAGTTTAAAAATGGGAAATATATTTTCCTAATCTTGTATGTGGATGATATCTTGCTTGCTAGCAGTGATGTTAGTCTGCTGCAAGAAACAAAGAAGTTCTTGTCCTCAAATTTTGATATAACAGATCTTGGTGAAACATCATATGTTTTGGGCATAGAAATTCACCGAGATAGGAAAAATGGAGTTTTAGGACTATCGCAGAAGGCATATTTAGAAAAGGTTCTTAAAAAATATAATATGCATGCGAGTAAAGCCACACCTGCTCCTATAGTCAAGGGCAACAGTTTTGGGAAATTCCAATGTCCCAAGAACCAGTACGAGATCGATCAAATGAAAGCAGTGCCATATACTTCGGCTGTTGGAAGTTTACAGTATGCACAAGTGTGCACTCGCCCTGACTTAGCTTTTGTCACCGGGGTACTCGGTAGATATCAAGAGAATCCAGGCACAGAGCACTGGAAGATGGTAAAGAAAGCATTGCGTTATGCGCAAGGCACGAAGGCCCACATGCTAACATACATGAGATCTGATTCCCTAGAGATAAGAGGGTATTCAGACGCAGATTTTGCGGGGGACAGAGATGATAGAAAATCCACGTCAGGATACGTGTTCACTCTCGCTGGAGGGGCTATTTCGTGGAGAAGCTCCAAACAGTCAATAGTTGCATCGTCCACGATGTATGCAGAATTTATAGCATGTTATGAGGCCACGGGGCAGGCGATATGGTTAAAGAAATTTATACCCGACTTGAAAGTGGTAGATTGTATTGACAAACCACTAAAGATGTACTGTGACAACCAGCCCGCAGTATTCTATGCTCACAACAACAAGTCGAGTAATGCTGCCAAAACAATAGAGATAAAGTATTATGTTGTGAAAGATAAAATCCAGAATCACACTATAAGTCTCGAGCATATAAGGACAAAGGATATGCTTGCGGATCCGCTTACGAAAGGCTTACCACCCAATGTGTTCAAGGAACACTTAGCCGGCATGGGTTTAAGGGAAAGCCTATGATTCCTGGATCATGAGAGGCCCAAAAGGAACAGAATTTGTTTCAGAACAGAGAGGTATGTTGTAGCAGTCTGATTCTATCGGCAATTGAGCTGTGACGATGAAACATGTTCTATGTATTGATCTGTGATGAAACGAGTAAAGTAAAAAGTACAAAGTTAAAAGGAAAGATGAGATCAAGGGGGAGAATGTTAGGTTGATCTCCTCCCCGATCGAGTCCAACGGCTCGACGGAGCACTTGACTCGCGCCCTGATCGGGGGCGCCCAACCGCATCTGGTTGGTGGGCCCCTGTCGCCAGCGCTATATAAAGAGGTGGGGTGCCGGGGCACGCATTACGAGGTTAACCGTGCACCACAACCCCACCGACACCCCAATCCGATCTAGGGTTGCGCTAGGCCGACGGGAAGCTCCACTACCGCCACCGCCCACGTACACACGCGCTCACGACGTTTCCCCTCCACCATGGCCTCTGGTTCGGCCTCCTCGAGCCAAGGAGAAGGTACTCCACCGTGGATCCCTAACCCTAACCGATCCAGAAAGTCTATCAATAAGGGCATGTACATTAGTTTAGACACCAGTAGTCTATAGTAATCCTCCACGTCACATATACTACATTGGTCTGTCTTTTTGCTATCTGTAGCACGTTCGATCGTGGGCAGGCCGCTGCATGCGAGCCACCGTCCTCGTACACTTCTTCGCTAGATTCTGCATGTGATACGCATATGGTTCAGCCGGGAAACCGCAAATTAACGACGACTGGGTGTACAACGGGAACAGGCTATCGGTAAGTAGCGAAAATTTTGGCATATCGACGGTCTGTTAAATTGCAGACAGCCTCCTTCTCTTTCCTCCACGTAATAAAATGTCTGAGCTAGGTGGAAGGCGTTATAGACGGCTGAGTAGACGCCGTTGTACATGCGTGCCATCCAACGATCTATTCCCAACCCTAACGATCGAGCTCTTCTTCTTCTTTCACTTCGGTTCGATCTCGCTGGGCACCGGAAGGGCTCTCCTCTCCTCTCCTCTCCTCTCCTCTCCGGCGGAAGCAACAACGAGCGCCCACTAATCCGTCCAACAAGCTACTTCAAGGCACGGGGCTGTCTTTTTTCTTTTTCTTTCCTTTTGCTTATCTCCTCGCCACGCACGGAATCTACTAATTAAGTTAGATACTTCGTATTCAAATAAAGGAATTCGTAATGACAGACAAACAAAGATAGTGCAAATCGTTATTTCTATTGGTCAACCTTAATTTGTCACTAGATTACTCTTCTTGCCTGCACGTACGTGCTACCTCCGTCTTAAAATGTAAGACGTTTTTTCCGTTTCGATAATAAATAAATATAAGATGTTTTTCCCCCTACAAAGACGTCTTATATTTTGAGACGGAGATAGTGCGTTTTTGTGTGAATATAAAAGCTGGGCGAAAGCATGCATATTTGTTCAAGGCTTAACTTTGCATACACTAGCTAGACTAGTAGGTTTAGTGTGAAAAGGAGTTTGTTCTTCTGTATAAATTGGGCACAAGATTTCTCTTCTTGCTTCTACTGTTTTTAGAAGATGAACCATGGGTCGCTTCTACTGCCTGTTGGAATTGTTGTCGACAGTTCTAAAAATAAATTCTTTGACTCTTATTGTGTATTAATTGTTCTATGGTCTAAAAAATGATTGGTGGTGTTTGGTTTGTTCATTCAGGATGTACATCTATGTCAAGAACCCAATCGGCAGGACGATCCGCCTCAGGGTCCACCCATCAGACACCCTATACGCCGTCAAGGCAAAGATCCAGGAACAATACCTCCTCTTTTTCGATGGAGTGCAGCTAGACGACAACCTCACACTAGCCGATTACGGTTACGGCATCGGGCACGAATCCATACTCTCCAGGAGAAGATGCAAATCTACGTGACAGAGATGTTGTCAGGCAGGACTATTGCCCTCGAGGTTGAAAGCCTAGACACCATCGACAACCTGAAAACCAAGATCGAGTACATGGAGGACTTTCCCAAGGGCCAGCAGCGCCTCATATGCGCCGGCAAGCAGTTGCAGGACGACAAACCGCACCTTGGCTGACCATAACATCTCGAAGGAGTCCACCCTCCTGCTCATCCTCCAGCCGTGTATTCCAAGAGGTACGATAATGCACATCTATGTGAAGGCGCTAGATGGGGAGACGACCCACACCCTTGATGGGGTTGGGAGCTTGGACACTATTGACAGTCTCAAGGTGAAGATTTACGAGAAGGATGGCACTCGCCCGAGACAACAACGCATCATCTTTGCCGGCAGACATCTGGAGAATGGGCGCACCCTAGCTGACTACAACGTTCAGAGGGAGTCTACTCTTCATTTGGTGATGTGCCTCCGTTGTTGCTGAGATGCATGGCCTGCTGTTCAACAACCAGTTTTACTTTTGACTTCCAGTAGTGGTGCTTGTGCTTTCATCGTTCTAGTACCTTAGTATTGCTTCACTTTTGTTCCCTCTTTCAGTAGTCGTGTGTTATTAATAAAACTGTCATTCAGTATTGTAGTAGTTCTTGTTATCTATCAAGAAAAAAAAAACTACTATTAAGAGTCCCTGGGTCTCTCTTGGCTTTCGTTCATTGAGAAACTGATCGAGAAATACGGTTTGTATGTAGCTTCACCGAGAACAGATTCCTTTCTCTCCTTTCCACATACACCGTGCGGTCAATTTACGTGGTTATACATCTTTTTTATCTGTGCCATCTTAATATCGATAATCACAACACACTGATTGCATGTTCTTTTAGATAGAAGATATTATCACATCGTGTGAACCGCACATCGGTCACATAAAGCTGGAATTGGCATTGTAAATCATAGTTGGAATCAAGTCTGCTCAATATCTCTGTAACAAAATATGAAGAAACATATAGGGCGTGTTTGGTTGCCTGCATCGAAATTGGGCCCCTTGAATCTGTGGCCCGACTCGGATTGGCTGAGTAAAAACATATTCTGGGCCATGCTCGGCAGCATGTTTCGTGGCCTGCATATGAGCATCCTACATTAGCGCAACAACTCCCCTCCCCCTCCATCTTCCCCTATTTGGAGGGGGAGTTGACCCTCTCCCAATCCAATCCACAATACCGCCACGTCAGCGCACCAACATAAATGACCGTTACCACCACGGAACGCCGCCGGAGAGCTGCCGTGGTCGCTGGACCGCCACCGGAGAGCCGCCACGGCCGTTGGATCGCCACCTTAGTATTGCTTCACTTTTGTTCCCTCTTTCAGCCGTTGGAGCACCACCACGCCATCATTGACCGATTGACAAATGGGTCATATATGTCAGGTTGGTTATTGTGGATCTGTTGGAGCGACCCCAGTAACTAAAAGATTGCTATTGGGAGCCCCAATAAGTGATTACTGGTGGAGTTTTTTTTTGTTTGTGAGTTGTTGGAGATGCTCTTAGCTTGCCCCCCGACGTGGCCTCACAGTCACAGCGCCTCGTCTGTTGTCTGTATAATAAAATTGCTATATGCATCTTCCATGCAAATGCAAGGGTAATGAAACTTTCATTTAAAATAAAAAGGTTTTAAAGGAGGGGGTAAACCATCTATTTTCAAAAAGAAAAGTACCTGGCATCTTTCTTCAGATTCAGGAACATTTTAAAATTCACGACCTTCATACAATATATTAACTTTTATAAATTCATGAATATTTTTCAAAGTTCATGAATATTATTAAAATCATGATTTTTTACAATAATATATTTGAAATATAGCAAAAAGTTGATAATAAATTTTGTATAACCATGTTTCTTGAGTTAGCAAACGCACAATGCTTTGCTCCGGTGCTCGAGGAGCAGCGAGAGAATAAAACGTTCGAGCATATTAGTCGGCCCATATAGGCCTCCTGTGCGTTTTGGGGTCTCCCGAAGCATGTGCTCAGAGGGTGGGAATCTAGTTCTGTGCATACCGTGGCGTCGAGCAAATGCGTACCCCCACATCATAATTTGGCTGGAACAACTTGGGCTTCGATGATTATTTTTACTGTTTCCTCTGTGGTTTTTTCTGCTTTTTTGTTTTACCATTTCCCCGCTTTTCCTTTTCTGCGTTTCCCTTTTATTTTTGTCTCTATATTTTTTTGTTCATGAACATTTAGTAATTCACGCATATTTTTAAGTGTGTGTACATTTTTAGAAATTCAGGAACATTTATTAAAATTGTGAAGTTTTTCAAATTTCTGACGAAAATTTCAAATTTGTTAGCATATTTTAAACTTCAAAATAATTTCATTTGAAGACCTTTTCTCTGAAAAAATTGGTGAACATTGTATATATTCATGGACATCTTTTAAATTTGTGAACTCATTTATTTTAAAATATCATGTTGTTTTTGAAATACCCAATAATTTTTTAAATTCAGAAGTTTTTCAAATGGATGAGAATTTTTTGAATTTAGTTTTCCCATATATTTTATTTTTTTGGCTCCGTAATTTTGTGTTTAGAAAACCCGGCTTAACACCGGTTGACACAGGAACAAAGAAACCGCTGCCGGTTCCCCGTAAAATACCAAAGGAATGAAAAAAACTACAAAATCACTAATGGGCCGGCTCACACGGTGGGTGCATCTGTATAATGGGCCTCGGAAGTGGAAGGTCTGCTCCCGATCCTCAGCCTATAAATGAGAACGCCATTGACCGATCTATCGCCCGAACCCTAACCCCACTTCCTCCACATTTCCGATCTCCCTCCGCCCCGCAGAAAGCAGCGAGAGTCGACTTCCAAGGTACGCCGGGAGCTGTTTTGTCTTGCCTATATCACTAGTCACTAGAGTGTGGCGTACTGTCATTGTGAATTTGTGACGATGTGGGGTTATAGATTTACATTTGACTGGAATTTATAGACAGGCAAGGATTTTGATACTTCAAGGTGCGTTGCTCATCTCATCATGTACATATGATCCGTTGGACCTAAGGATTTTGATAGAAGCAATTGGTATTGTTCATCGTTTTCTCCTTCGGATGAAACCCTTTTTTAGACAGGAATAATTCTTCTTATACGGAACATGCAGAAGTTAGATAATCTATTTTTGTAAAAATTATTATTTTGAAACGTAATAATGAATAATAGCAAGGTAAATAGAGCTAGTCTAGATCATTATATGTCTGAATTGGTCAACCTCTGACTAGATCGATTTTTGATGTTGCTTCTAGGACGTTAACTGTTGGAAGTGTAAATAAAAGCTGGATGATCCATCTGCTGCATTTTTTTTTTGATAAACAAACATGGCATACATTGTAGCAATTCTGAAGATTGCGCTAGCTTAGTGTTAGATGTGTGTTAGGCGGTACTACCGCTCTGAGTGCGGTACTACCGCCCGAGGCGGTACTACCGCTCTGAGTGCGGTACTACCGCTTGTAATACCTCACATGTATATGTACTGGCCTTTGGCCCACAGTGAATACTAGTTGCTCTTTCCTAACATGGTATCAGATGCTTAGGTTCTCTCCCACCCCGCACGCCGCAGCTCCGTGCTCTCCTCCTCCACCGCCGCCGCCGCTGCTAGCTGCGAGCTAGCTGCTCCGGCCGCCCTCCCCTCGTCTGGCTGCCCCCTGGGCTCGCCGCCTCTGCCGCGCCACCGGAGCCCGCCTCCGCGCGCCGTCCGGCTTCGCCCGCCCCCGCGTGCTGCCGGCCTCCTCCGCGGGCCACCCGGCGGCCGCCGCCTCCTGCCGCGCCCCTTGCTCCGCCCGGCCCTCCTCGCCGCGGATCCGGCCGCCCCGTCCTGCCCACTGCCAGGCTCGGCCCGGCCGCCGCCGCCCGCAGCGAGTACCGCGCAAGCGGTACTACCGCTGGCAAGCGCGGTACTACCGCCCGTTACTGCCACTCTACTTCCGCTTGAAGGCCAGGCATACCCGAAGACTAAAAATAAGCGGAAGTGCCCACGGCACTGGACCGCGGAAGTACCGCACAAGCGGTACTACCGCTCATCATAGCGGTACTACCGCCCTGCGCAGCACGGTACTACCGCTGCACAAGAGCGGTACTACCGTCTGAAGCGGTACTACCGCTGAGAAGTGCGGTACTACCGCGCACTCAGGCGTCATGTCGTCGTCGGGCTATGTGGCTGTTCCTCGGTGCTCGGTGATCTTCGATGGCACCAACTATGCTGAGTTTGTGGGTTTCATGCGCATCCACATGCGCGGTCTTCTCCTGTGGGGCGTTCTCTCTGGCGAGGTTCCCTGTCCGCCTTGCCCTATTGCACCTGTGGCTCCTACCCCGCCGGTGCCGCCTGTTCTTGCTGCTGATGCTTCTCAGGCTGATCGGGATACAGCCAAGGCCCTTGACGATGCTGCGGTTGATGCTTATGATCAGCAGGTATCTGCCTACTCAGATGCTCTTGCTGTTTACCGAGATGATCTGTCTGCTTACACTCAGTGGTGCAACGATGATGCTCGAGCTGCTGCTGTTCTCACTGCGAGTGTCTTACCTTAGTTTGCGTCTGAGTTCATGGGTCTCGGTCCTGTTGCTGCGATGTGGTCCTATCTTTGTCAGCGATATCAGCCATCTGGTGATGCTCTCTACTTAGCTGTGCTGCGTCAGGAGCACGCTCTTCAGCAGGGTGACTCTTCTGTCGATGAGTTCTACTCACAGAGCTCTGCCATCTGGCGCCAGCTTGACTCTCTCCGGACGGTTGTTTGTGGTACTTGCCGTTGTTGCCAGACTGTGCGGTCGGACTTGGAGTTTCATCGCCTCCATGAGTTCTTATCTCGCCTTCGTCCAGAGTTTGAGCCTCGGCGTGCTCACCTACTTGCTCGTGGTCGTGTTCCTATCTCGGAGGTGCTTGCAGAGCTTCGTGCTGAGGAGACACGCCTCCGTTCTGCTGGTCTGCTTGTGGTTCCCACTGTTCTTGCTGCCCGAGCTCCTGTGTCGTCTGCTCGCCTCACCACTCCACCGCTCCTGCCCACACCTTCAGGGGGGGTGGGTCGCCCTCCTTATGCTGAGAAGGGCCGGTCGCGCCGTGACACCTTCTGTGGCTACTGCTCTAGGCCCGGTCACCTAGAGTCTGAGTGTCGCCAGAAACAGCGAGACCAGAGGCGATCTTCCAGTGGGACTCATGCACCTTCCTCGACTCCGTCACTCACTGATCAGGACATTGTGCGGCTCAAGCGCCTCCTGGCTTCCTCCGGCTCTTCCTCGACGGGTTCTGTTGCCGCTGTGACTGCCACCACAACTCCGCCCCCGCCGGAGCCTACTCAGTCAGGTACATCCTCGTGGGTTCTGGATTCTGGAGCTTCCTTTCATATGTCTTCTGATTCCTCTGCTTTATCTTCTCTTCGACCTCTTGATTTTCCTCTTAATGTTCTCACTACCGATGGCACACCTCTTCCTGTTGCTAGTCGTGGCATCCTTTCCACTCCGTCTTTTTCGGTTCCTAGTGTTTCTCATGTTCCTCGTCTTACCATGAATCTCTTTTCCGCTGCCCAACTTACTGATTCTGGTTGTCGTGTCATTCTTGATGCCGACTCTTGCTCTATTCAGGATCGTCGCACTCAGGCTCCGGTTGGCGGTGGCCCTCGGCGCCGTGAGTCTGAGGGCCTTTGGGAGGTTGACTGGCTTCGTGTTCCTTCCGCTGCTACCACATACGCCAGTTCTCATGCTCTTGCTGCCTCCTCTTCTGCGTCCTTCCAGCAGTGGCATCATCGACTTGGTCACATCTGTGGCTCTCGCTTGTCCTCATTAGTACACCAAGGCGTCTTAGGGTCTGTCTCCGGTGATGTTTCGTTGCATTGTGAAGGTTGTAGGCTTGGCAAACAGACTCAGTTACCGTATCCTACCAGTGAGTCTGTATCTCAGCGTCCTTTTGACTTAGTTCATTCTGATGTATGGGGCCCTGCTCCTTTTGACTCGAAAGGGGGTCATCGCTACTATGTTCTGTTTATTGATGATTTCTCTCGCTACACTTGGCTTTATTGTATGAAATCTCGCAGCGAGGTTCTCCCCATATACAAACGTTTTGCTGCCATGGTTCGCACTCAATTTTCCACGCCTGTCCGTATCTTCCGTGCTGACTCAGCTGGAGAGTATATCTCTCACATGTTGCGTGGTTTTCTTGCGGAGCAGGGCACTCTTGCCCAATTCTCTTGCCCTGGTGCCCATGCTCAGAATGGCGTTGCTGAACGCAAACATCGCCATTTGCTTGAGACGGCTCGGGCGATGATGATCGCCGCCTCTCTTCCACCCCATTTTTGGGCTGAGGCCGTTTCCGCATCCACCCACCTCATCAACATTCAGCCTTCGGCTGCCTTGAAGGGTGGTATTCCTATGGAGCGTCTCTCTGGTCGCTCTCCTGACTACTCTGCTCTTCGTATGTTTGGATGTGTATGCTATGTTCTTCTTGCTCCGCGAGAACGAACCAAGTTGACTGCTCAGTCAGTTGAGTGTGTTTTCCTTGGCTACAGTGATGAGCACAAGGGCTATCGCTGTTGGGATTCTGTTGGTCGCCGTCTGCGCATTTCTCGTGATGTGACGTTCGATGAGTCTCGTTCTTACTATCCGCGTCCCTCCTCCTCGAGCTTTTCCGTGGACGATATTTCCTTCCTTCTCCTTCCTGACACATCTCCCACTGTGCCTCCTGTTCTTCCCTCTCCCCCGGTGCGTCCCCCTACACCACCGGTTCCACCATCCCCTCCCTCCTCCTCCTCTCTCTCGTTCCCACCATCCCCTCCCTCCCCACCCTCCTCCCCAGTCTTTCGACCTCACTCCCCGTTTCCTCTCCACTACACTCGTCGTCCTCGTGCTGTGGATGATCCTACTGATGTGCCCTCCACTTCCAGTGCACCTCCTCGCACGCCTCCGCCGGTCCATAACCTCCGTGTTAGGCCTTGTCCCCCTCCTGATCGCTATTCTCCTGACCGGTATGGTCTTTCTGCCATTGCTGAGCCCACCACCTATCGGGCTGCCATGACTCAGCCTGAATGGCAGCTTGCGATGGCCGAGGAGCTTGCGGCGCTTGAGCGCAATGGCACGTGGGATCTGGTTTCTCTTCCCTCCGGTGTTCGTCCCATCACCTGCAAGTGGGTCTATAAGATTAAGACTCGCTCCGATGGTTCCCTTGAGCGATACAAAGCTCGTCTTGTGGCTCGTGGCTTTCAGCAGGAGCAGGGCCGCGATTATGATGAGACATTCGCTCCTGTGGCCCACATGACCACTGTCCGCACTCTCCTTGCTGTGGCTTCTGTTCGTCATTGGTCTGTATCTCAGCTTGATGTCCAGAACGCTTTTCTCAATGGTGAGTTGCGCGAGGAGGTTTATATGCAGCCACCACCGGGGTACTATGCTCCTGATGGTATGGTCTGCCGACTTCGCCGCTCCCTCTATGGTCTTAAACAGGCCCCTCGCGCCTGGTTCTCGCGGTTCGCCTCTGTCGTTACTGCCGCTGGCTTCTTGCCTAGTGATCATGATCCAGCACTATTTGTCCACACCTCTTCTCGTGGTCGGACTCTTCTCCTGCTATATGTGGATGACATGATCATCACTGGTGACGATTCTGAGTATATTGCCTTTGTTAAGACCCGCCTCCGGGAACAGTTTCTGATGTCTGATCTTGGTCCTCTTCGCTACTTTCTTGGGATCGAGATTTCTGAGACCTCTGTAGGCTTCTTCATCTCCCAGGAAAAATATATTCAGGATCTTCTTACTCGTGCCGCTCTCGGTGATGAGCGCACTGTTGTGACTCCTATGGAGCTCAACGTTCAGCTTCGTGCTTCTGACGGTGACCCTCTTCCTAATCCCACTCGCTATCGCCACCTCGTTGGGAGCCTTGTCTATCTTGCTGTTACGCGTCCTGACATCTCCTATCCTGTCCACATTCTCAGTCAGTTTGTTTCAGCCCCCACCTCTGTCCACTATAGTCACCTCCTCCGTGTTCTACGATATCTTCGTGGCACGATCTCTCATCGCCTTTTCTTTCCCCGCTCCAGTTCTCTCGAGCTCCAGGCCTACTCTAATGCTACGTGGGCTAGTGATCTCTCTGATCGACGCTCGTTGTCTGCTTACTGTGTCTTCCTTGGTGGCTCTCTTATTGCCTGGAAGACGAAGAAGTAGACTGCGGTTTCTCGCTCGAGTACAGAGGCTGAGTTGCGAGCGATGGCTATGCTGACGGCTGAGGTGATCTGGTTACGATGGTTACTTGAGGACTTTGGTGTGTCTGCTACTACATCGACTCCTCTACTGTCAGACAGTACCGGTGCTATCAGTATTGCGCGTGACCCGGTGAAGCATGAGCTCACCAAGCACATCGGTGTGGATGCCCACTTTGTACGTGCTGCTGTGCAGGATCAGACACTGGCTCTTCACTATGTGCCCTCTGAGTTACAGTTGGCGGACTTCTTCACGAAGGCACAGACTCGAGCGCAGCATGGCTTCTTTCTCTCCAAACTCAGTGTTGTTGATCCACCATGAGTTTGAGGGGGGGTGTTAGATGTGTGTTAGGCGGTACTACCGCTCTGAGTGCGGTACTACCGCCCGAGGCGGTACTACCGCTCTGAGTGCGGTACTACCGCTTGTAATACCTCACATGTATATGTACTGGCCTTTGGCCCACAGTGAATACTAGTTGCTCTTTCCTAACACTTAGCTTATGTAACGTTAGTCTTCTTCGCTGATTTGGCATTCGCCTGTTCTGTTATTTCTGTAGAAAAGTGCTAGTTTTCTTTTGCGTGGTAGAAAAGTGTCAGTTAACTCACAGCTTTTTCTCTTCGGTGTATGTACGCAACTAAGTGAACCATGCATTTGCGCAAGTTTAACTTTGCATGCTATGCTTATTAGTGCTTGTTGGAATTGTTGACGATTTTTTTATTGTTCTGAACAACGCTTCGAATAGAAAAGCGTCTAAAAACTAATTGGTTGTGTTTGGTTTGCCTTTTCATTCAGGATGCACATCTATGTCAAGAACCCGACCGGCAGGACGATCCGCCTCAGGGTCCATGCATCAGACACCTTGTATAGCGTCAAGGCGAAGATACAGGAGCAATACCGCCTCGTCTTTGACGGAGAGCAGCTAGAGGACAGCCACACGCTGGCTGACTATGACATCGAGCATGGATCCACAATCGACCTCCAAGAGAAGATGCAGATATTCGTGACGGAGATGCCGGCTGCTAAGACCATGGCCCTTGAGGTCGACAGCCATGAAACCATCGGCAGCGTCAAGGCCAAGATCGAGTACATGGAAGGCTTCCCTAAGGGCCAGCAGTGCCTCATCTTCGCCAACAAATGGCTGGAGGACGACAACCTCACCTTAGCTGACTACAACATCTGGAAGGACTCCACCCTCCTCCTCATCCTCCAGCCATGTAGTCCGCGAGAAGGTATGGGTATGATGCGCATTGTCATGAGGAAGTTGGATGGGAAAAATGTGAAGACCCTCACCCTTGATGGGGTTGCAAGCTCGGACACTGTCGATAGTATCAAGGTGAAGATCTACAAGAAGGATGGCACTAGCCCAATACAACAGCAACTCATATTGTATGGGGAGAAACTGCGGGGCGACCGCACCATGGCTGACTACGGCATTACCGGGGAGGATACCCTTGATTTGCTGCTCTGCCAATGTGGTTGCTGAGATGCAAGGCCTGCCATTCCAACCTCTCATTTTATTTTGGGGCAGTCTAACTTCCAGTAGGGCTCCACTCTTGTTCATTTTCTAGCAGTTGTGTGTTATCAGTAAAACTATCTATGCCGAGTAGTTCTTTTTATCTATCAAGCAAAAAAAAAAACCCCTACTATTAAGAGCCCTTGGGTCTAATTGAGAAGTTTCAGGGTTTATCGACGTTTTCATCTATATGCCCCCACAGTCAAAATTAAGTTAACTTAACGGTGCTTAGGCAAATCGCCCGTCGCACAAGCAGCCATATTGGCTGGTACATCCGACTCCCACATAACACAGTGGTTTGGTTCACACACACGACCCATAGTAGCAAGTTCATGTGCAACATTATTGGCACTACCACTACAATAGGAACCCCCCTTTAGCAACGCATCAATGCGTTGTCTTATGTCCATATATGCGTTGGTAAGGTCTACACCAACGGATTAGTATGCGTTGCCGTTGGTGGCGTTGGAAGGATCTACAACAACGTATATGCATGCATTGGTAAACGGCATGTATAAGCGTTGTTAGGTAGCAACGTATAAAGCTAGAGCCCAACAACGCTTCATATGCGTTGGTGGCGACCCTGCACATAACAAATCATTGCAACAACTGAACCTTCGCTAGATAGCATGAACAACTAATTATATTTAATATATTGATTGCCATACATAATTATTAGGTCAATGACGGTAGTGCATACGGTCCACAATATAACAAACTGAAAGATCTCATATATTATATCAACTATATGTTGCATTACAAAGAACATGACCCAAAGATTGCAAGAGGTGAAACTATATCTAGTAGTGTCCCAATTCTTGACCTTGGAATCAACTATAGTGTTTGAAACATTGATCCTAAAAATGGCATTCTAATTATCTTGTAGTAGCTCCATTCTCAACCTTGCAATCAACATCTCAGCGATGCATCATCAATTTATCTTGGTAATCTTCAACAACAACAATATGAGATGAGTAAGAGAAAATCAGGCTAATGGAGAAGTGAAATTCAAATGAGCAACATACAAGTGTGATTAACCAGGACTTAGATTTACATATAGATGTGGGGCTAACTAAATAATCTGAATAGATAAACTTCTTCAACATGAAATTATTTAACAATATTGCAGATTATGCAATCTATATACGTGTACTCAATTTTTGCATCTCTGATGAACTACATGAACTATCATTATTCCATTGTATTAAAAAGGACCAAAATGCAGAAATGCAAAGTGCAGATACTTGCATTGTCAGTATCATCACCTTGTAAAGAAATAACAATAATATACACCAGCAGAAGGGTCATCACGATGCTATGAAATACAAACACAGAATTTGTAAACTAAGGACATTCTGTTTCTCTTACATTGCCCTCCACATGTTTTGAATATCCAGGGCTCGTTGAGGTAAGAATCTGCATAGCAAAACACCAAGCATCTTTTGACCAATCCAACTGGATGTGGCTGTTCATTGTGAACAACTATCAGCTTGTATTTACTACTAAAAATTATCCAAACATTAAATATATTAACAATGAGATGAATTCAGCTTTGCATCACATTACTCCCATACTACTCTCATGCTTGGAATGATTCATTAGTCATGCTTGCTATGGTGTATTAGGAGAAATCTCAGTGCCAACAACTTGAAGATATTTAAACAATCTACATCATGTAAAGCTTCATAGTTACCTGAGAACTACAAAGTCACAAATTAAAATTTCCTGATCCAGGAATAAAATTCTCAGAACCTGCAGAAGCAACAACATGAAAAAAGCACCATCAGATTTTGAACATTTGGAGTTATCAACTCATGGCTACATGTTCTCTCCAATAAGACATGTGGAGAGGCAACCAAACTGAAAGCATGCAGAAAGAAAAAAGTAGATCGTCACCCCATATGATCTAGTGTAGAACACTCTCTATAGTATGTTACCTTATAGCTAAGAGATTTCATTTCAAATCTATCCAAATTTAAGCATATGACGATACATCTAAACTATATCATAAATTGAACACTTTTTACAGTCCCAGCCATAGCAGTCTGCTCTATAGACGGACAAAAGAGAGCCTTGATCATCGATATGTTAATCGAGTTAAACACCTTATAAAGAATATAATAAAGATACAGTGAGGTACATATGCCGAAAAAATATGTACACCGACAAACATAGCATCCTTCATTGCAAAAATAGATCTGCAGTTCTCAAAACAATACATATAAATGTAGAGATCTCCAACTTTCCAAAAGTGCTTGAAGTTGAGAGAAAATAATTCCCACAAAGCCAAATCAGGAGTAACAAGTATGTTTTCACATGATTTTAATTTATATAGATGCTTGGCAATAAGACAAATCTGAATTGTGAATACATAAACGTTTTCAACCTCAGTTTTGAAAATACATTGCAGATTATGTCATGTAAATCACCTACAAGTTTACTAGCCAACTCGAATCATGTAGTCGTACCTCCCTCTGTAGAAGTAGCCCACTATATACCTTGATCTTTCTCCCAAAGATGAATATATAAGAAATTTTTGTACTGCAAATAATGATGGATTCTCTTCATAAGTACTTGCAAGAACGTTTAAGTTTTGCATATCTAAATCAGTGGATCATAAGTCATACCATAAGCACTAGCTAGTATCATCATTCTGAACCTGAGGATTTACTCCGTACGTGTTAAGACAAAGAACAAACAGACAAATGTTGGCTGAAGCGAAGCCAATTTCAGAACAAGGGGAGATGAAATTAAGGATTATAAAATAAAGATAAAGAGAAATAATAGGACGGGGAGATGCATGTGGGGCTTATTCATAGATTATTACAAGGAAATCAGTAAGGCTTCATAACACTGATAAGAAGATATCCGTCTTCTTTCTCGAAAATAATCATGATGTTGTAGATAATAGTGCTCACCTATTAACTGATACTAGAAGGAATGGTTTTGATAAATAGTCAGAAGCTAACAGCTAGGATATCCAGAGATACTATCAACTTACTCAATTGACTGTCTAATCATCTTCATGGATATATTAATTAATTATCCACACACATAGCTACATGGAAAATTAAAATCTAATGTATCATAAGATAGAACTATTTAGAAAAAGAGGACGCACACATTTTCCTGAATCAACACATACAGACAAGTGGTGAATCACTTGTATGCGTACACCCAGATGAATAAATTACTCCTACGTAGCAGTATTTCTGTGCACATATGAGAATAGTGATGAATACAAACCATGGAGTGGTGTGGCTGTTGGTGCAAGCCAGCGCCCACAACGGCGGATCAGGCGAGTGATAAGGCCGCGTTAATCATTGTCATAATGGCCGGCAAACAATTATCCATGGCAAGATGTCATACCACAAAGCAGTAGGAGGGCAAGAGCAGAGGGGAGTGGTGCCTTACTGAACCGTCAACGTCGGAGTGGAGGTAGCCAAGGTGGAACAGCACCATCGAGCCTAGCTGGTAGCCGCGCGCGTGGGGAAGTGGGATTGTTGGGCCGAGGCGCTGAGCACATGAACTACAACAACGAACAGTTCACGGAAGACTTCTTCAGCCGCTTCCTCGCCCCCGCCGTATGACCGTGCCCCATCCTCGCCGAGGCGTCCACCTCCGCGGCCGCGGCGGAGTGCCAGCCGTCCGCACCAGCGCGGCCAGCCGAGCTGAGGAAGTTGCCGGCCTTGGCGATGAGCTCGCCGAGCTCGCGGCCCAGGGTGCTGCCCTCGCGGGCGGCGAGCGAGAGCCTGCTTCCCGTGGCGACGGCGAGCAGAAGCACGACAAGCGGTGAGGGGTGGTGAGGAGGAGCACCGGAGCTACCTCGAATCAGAGGTGGCGACGGCGGCGTTGTGGTGGAGCTCGCGTGAGAGATGTGAATCGGGGAGAGAGGTGGTGGGGAGATAAGATTGGGTTCTTTTTTTTCCGGATTGCCTGCGTGTTAAATTTTTTTTAGTTGGTTGCGTGATATTTGGACGGAGGTGGATACAGGGAGGTTATCCTTCGTGGGGAGGTGGGAGGTTTGTTTAACCCAACGCATCTTTGACTTTCGTTGCTAGATATGTGTTGTCGTAGATGGGTTTTTGTTGTAGTGTACGCGTCTACGCCTACAGAATGAAATAACATGTTTGGAAAACCAAAGCTTAAGCTGAAACTTGATGTCCTCAGTGACAGCCGAGTAAGCAGATGAGTCGTCCTTCCGCAGGTCCAGGGCATCAGATAAGATAAGAGCTGTGAATCAGTCTCAAAAACCACCCGGATCATTCCCATGTCGGCTGCAAGGGACACAGCTTGTGCCATAGCATGGACCTCCACAGCAAAAGCATCATGAATATTCTCTTGTCGTCCAGCTCGTGCACAAATGATGTTTCCATCCGAAGATCTTGCCACAACGCCCCAGCCAGCATGCGTTTCTCCCGGCACAAAGGATCCATCTACGTTAATTTTTACCATGTCATGGTGGGGTGGTCGCCATTTATCCATGCACTTCCGTACTGACGACGGACTGAAGATTTGTTGGTATTCAAACACACAGCAGCGTGTGCGCCTCGCTAGCTCCAACGTCTTAACAGGAAGCTCACCCTCCCTTAGCTTGTTGCGATTGCTCCACCACAGCCACCAAAAGGTGAGGATATGAAGTCTCTTATTCTCATCTAGGCTCCAGAGATAGTCCAACATCACATGCACGGACGTGATTTTCTCCAAATCCATTCTTTCTTTCTCCAAAGCTAGCTCCCTCCAAACTTCGTTCACTACCTCACATTTGATGAACAAGTGTGCCCCATCCTCATCGGCTCAGCCACAGAAATAATCAAAATTAAGTTGAAGTAACAAGAATCCTAACACCCTGATTGCATGTTTTCTAGATAGGAGATTTATTAATTATCACATGTTGTTTCAAATTGAATTAAAAATCAGAGTTGGAGTCAAGTCTTGTAAATATCTCTCATAACAAAATATGAAGATATATGTTTCCAAATTAGAGGTTTTTTTTTGCTGAAGACAATAAATCAGAATAAAATACTCCCACCGATCCATATTACTTGAGTATTTAATACTAGTTTTTCTACGGTGTTGTACTTCCTGTTTACGTATAATCCAAATGTGGATGCACGTATAACTGTCTTGGCAGGCTGAAAAATGAATTTTTTTAGTACTCCACTATATTGGAAAGAAACAGAATGTACTTCATCAATCTAATTAAGTGTCGTCCTTTCAACGTATGGAACAGATATTAGTTTATCAGTTATTTCAAATCTCGATATCCCCTGAACACCTCGCCATGCATCAGTCTTAGAACATACCTATGGATCTCGTGCTAGCTTATATTTGGACTAGGATTAACAAGCATACGCCCACACCTCTTTTTTCAACTTTGCTTCCCACCATCTAATAGATTATTTTTTTACAACAAGAAGCAATGACCGTTATCTGTCACCCTATATACCTAAGAGAGTGATCCGCACTACTTCTAATTATCTCAACATGCATGCTCCCTCCGTTCACAAATATAGTCAAGTTGTTTTTAGGCAGTCTCTCAAACTGAGGGGAAATAACTAGAGCTCTTTCTAAAGTGGAGTCTACGAAAGTGTTGGGATATCCTCCTCATGTGGGCTGTGAGGAGATGACCATCTGAAGCCTTTTAGGCAGCCCAAAGAGGTGGAGAAGCCCACTACCCATTAGGGTTATGACCTAGGGTCATTTTGGACTTTGCACGTGAGAGGATGGGGATGCTTTACCCTCCATCCAGTAGCCACCACCAAGTGTGACGAAAATCAGTTCAGCCTCCATTGGAGAAGAAGAGAGAAAACCAAGAGAGAAAGGGAAAGAGAGGAAGATTGAAGGAAGAAGCAAAGGGTGCTCCTTCCCAAGGTTGTGATGATCCAAATCCACTATCTTGTCTCCTTCAAGCTCCGGTTCCACCATCTTTGGTGAGATTGTTCCAATCCCTTGCTCTTGAGCCCCAAATCTTGTTGTGTTCATCCAAGATTCAGAAATCTTGATGTATGAGATCCTCTAGTGCTATCTAGAGAAGAACTTGTTGTATCCCACATTTGATAATAGTGGAAGAGAATTTGGGTGGCTTCGGCCCGTGGTTTTCCCCTTCAAGTTGGGGGGTTTCCACGTAAAAATCTGGTGTCCCTTTGTTGATGCTTGCTGCTGTCCAGAAAGTTACTCCTACCACAAGACACTCGTCTGAGGAGCGTCTTGTCTGCTGAGTAACATTTTACCTCCATATATGCTGCTGCATATGTTTCCTTCCGTGCTAAGCAACGATCCTTGAGTTAGTACATGATGCGGTGCTGAGATTACTTTGTTTCCGCTGCAGTTTTCAGTTAACCACAAGTGCATTTGTGTGCTAACTCCTAACAGAGTGGCATCAGAGCCTTGGTTGCTTAGGAGGTTGCAAATCCCAGTTGCTTGATTGTTGCTGGAAGTGCTGCTCACAATGTCTTTGGAAGAAAGCGCTACTACAAGTGGCATAATAAAACTTGATTCTTCTAATTACTCATTATGGAAGCCCATGATGGAAGACATCCTTTATTGCAAGGATTTGTATGAGCCAATTGTGAAAGACAAGATACCCACAGGTGTCACGGAAGGAGAATGGAGAGTGTTGCACAGAAAGGCAGTAGGTATGATTCGGTTGTACATCAACCACAATATATTCCACCATGTTGCAAATGACACAAATGCGTATGAGATGTGGCAGAAGTTGGAGTCTATGTATGAGAGGAAGACATCAATGAACAAGGCCTCGGTGATCAAAAGACTAGCAAAGCTTGAATACCGAGATGGCACTATAGTGTGATTGAGCACTTGAATGTCTTCCAATGCCATATAAATCAACTCTCAGCCATGAAGATCAACTTTGAGGATGAGGTGCAAGCATTGTTGCTGCTGAGTTCCATACCTGATAGTTGGAACACACTTGTTGTGTCACTTAGCAATTCAGCTCCGGATGGGAAGCTGACTTTGGAGATGGTGAAGAACAGTATGCTGAATGAAGAAACCAGAAAGAAGGAAAAAGGGTGATGCCTCTTCTTCTGATGCTTATGTGGCTGAAACCCCTGGGAAGAATGAGAACCGTGGATGCAGCAATACAAGATTTCAGCAAGGCAGAAGTAAATCCAGAGGGAGATCAAAGTCAAAACAGAGAAAATATATTACTTGCTTTCATTGTGGTAATCCAGGACACATAAAGAGCGAGTGTAGTAAGTACAAAAGAGAGCTTGCAGAGGGGAAACTTGCAAAGAAAACCAAGCAAAAGGCTGAGAGCAGCTCAGCCATGACTACAACAGATGAGGATTATCTAGTCATTGAAGGTGATGAATGCTATAGTGCTGTTCGTGATGATGCCATGACTTGGGTTGTGGATTCAGGTGCGTCCTTCCATATCACATAACACAAGGAGTATTTCACGTCTTACACTAGTGGTGTTACTGGCCAAGTGAGGATGGGAAATAGTGGTTCGTCAACTATTGCTGGCAAGGGCTCTATATGCATTGAAACAAACACAGGTTGCAGATTGGTGCTCGTTGATGTGAGGCATGTTCCCGACATAAGGCTGAATTTATTGTTAGTGGGCAAGCTTGATGATATTAAACATCCTAGTTATTTTGGTGAAGGAAAATGGAAGCTCACCAAAGGCTCTTTGATTGTGGCTCGAGGAAGTAGGCAAGGTAATCTCTATGTGAGTAAACCAAGTTGTGCAATGAGGTGTTGAACATTGCTGAAAAAGACACTTCATTGAATTGTGGCACAAGAGGCATGGGCATATGAGTGAGAAGGGCATGCATGCTCTTGCTCGCATGGATTACCTCCCTGAGTTGAAAGGTATATCCTTGAAATCCTGTGCACATTGTTTTGCTGGTAAACAACATAGGGTTGCATTTCGTACACTCCCTCCACACCGTGCAGAAAATGTTCTTGATATTGTGCACACTGATGTTTTCTCCATGACTGAAAAATCCCATGGTGGAGCATTATACTTGGTGACATTTATTGATGACCATTCCAAAAAGGTTTTTGTGTATGTGTTGAAACACAAATACCAAACGCTTGAAGCCTTCAAGGAGTTCCATGCCAAAGTTGAGAGAGAAACTGGCAGGAAATGGAAGTGCGTGAGATCAGACAATGGTGGTGAATACCGAGATCCTTTTGAAAGGTATTGCAGAAAGTTTGGCATCAGGCTTGAGAAGAGTCCACCAAAGACACCTTAGCTCAATGGTCTTGCAGAGAGAATGAACAAGACACTCACAGAGAGGGTCACAGCTATGCTCTCTCATGCTCATTTACCTAATTCTTTTTGGGCTGAAGCATTGATGAATGTTATGTATGTGGTTAACCTATCTCCCTCAGTTCCTCTTGCAGGTGATATTCCTCAGAGAGTTTGGTTAGGAAAGGAGGTATCATACAAGCACTTGAAGGCCTTTGGTTGCAGGGCATTTGTACATGTTCCAAGGGACGAGAGATCCAAGCTTGATAGCAAGACAAAGCAGTGCATCTACCTCAGCCAACCAAGTGAAGAGTTTGGCTACAGGTTGTGGGATCCAGCCAATAGGAAGATTTTGAGAAGCCGAGATGTGGTGTTCATTGAAAATGAAACAATAAAAGATATTGGGAAACCAGAGAACCCAATGAGCAACACACCTCAGGTTGACATGGATCCAATCTGTCCTCCTCTCGTGCATGACAATCAAGGGGGAGATGATGACACTAAAGACAGTGGAGATGCAACTGACCAAGGCAGTACAAGTCAAAGTGACAAACAACATTAAGTGATGATGATGAAGTTGGTAATGATGATGCCAACGATAATCCACCTGATTCACCACCAGTGCAGCAGCAAAGAAGAAGTGAAAGAGGTCATATTCCTTCTTCTAAGTATCCACCACAGCAATATGTGTTGATGACTGATGCATGTGAGCCCTAATGCTATGAGGAGGCAATGTCTGATGAGAACAAGGAAGAATGGTCAGAAGCCATGCAGGATGAGATGAAATCCCTGTATGAGAATGATACCTTTGAGTTGGTGAATCTGCCAAAGGGCAAGAAAACACTCAAGAATGAGTGGGTGTACAGAGTGAAGACTAAAGAAAACACCTCACATCCAAGGTACAAGGCCAGATTGGTTGTGAAAGGTTTCAGTCAGAAAAAGGGCATCGATCGATTATGATGAGATATTCTCTCCGGTGGTCAAGATGTCTTCGATCCGAGTTGTGCTTGGCATGGCTACCACCATGGACTTGGAAATTGAACAACTTGATGTGAAGACTGCATTCTTGCATGGTGACCTAGAGGATGAGATATACATGGAGCAGCCAGAAGAATTCATGGTTGCAGGCCAGGAGTACTTAGTTTGCAAATGGAAGAAGAGCTTGTATGGCTTGAAGCAAGCTCCTCGGCAGTGGTACAAGAAGTTTGAGTCTTTTATGACTGGGCTTGGTTACCATAAAGCACAACATGATCATTGTGTCTTTATGAAGAGGTACGTCGAGGGTGACTTCATTATTCTCTTGTTGTATGTTGATGATATGCTAATTGTTGGAAATGGCACAAAGAGGATTGCTCTCCTCAAGAAGGCATTGAGTAAATCATTTGCCATGAAGGATTTAGGACTAGCTAAGCAAATACTTGGCATGAAGATCTCCCGTGATAGATCAAAGAAGTTGCTTTGGCTCTCACAGGAAAGATATATTGAGAAGGTACTTGAAAGGTTCAATATGAAAGATGCAAAATCTGTTATCTCTCCGCTTGCAGGCCATCACAAACAGAATTCAAAACAATGTCCTACAAGCACGAAGGAGAAAGAAGAAATGAGAAAAGTACCTTACCAATCTGTTGTGGGCAGTTTGATGTATGCCATGGTATGCACTAGGCCTGATATTGCCTATTGATATGTCCCAAACGTATGTACTTTTCCAAACACTTTTGCTCTTATTTTGGACTCTAATTTACATGATTTGAATGGAACTAACCCGGTCTGACACTGTTTTCAGCAGAATTGCCATGGTGTTATTTTTGTGCAGAAATAAAAGTTCTCGGATGGATCTGAAAATTTACGGAGAATTATTTCAGAATATATAAAAAATACTGGCAGAAAGATCCACTGGAGGGGAGCCACCCAGGTGCCACAAGCCCAAGGGGCGCGCCTGGCAGGCTTGTGGGCCCCTGGAAACTCCAATTGACCTAATTCCAATGCTATATATACCTATTCGTGGAGAAAAAAGTCAGAGAGAAAGAATCATCGTGTTTTACGATACGAAGCCGCCGCCACCTCCTGTTCTTCATCGGGAGGGCTGATCTGGAGTCCGTTCGGGGCTCCGGAGAGGGGGATTCGACGCCGTCGTCATCATCAACCATCCTCCATCACCAATTTCATGATGCTCACCGCCGTGTGTGTGAGTAATTTCTTCATAGGCTTGCTAGACGGTGATGGGTTGGATGAGATTTATGATGTAATCGAGTTAGTTTTGTTAGGGCTTGATCCCTAGTATCCACTATGGTCTGAGATTGATGTTGCTATGACTTTGCTATGATTAATGCTTGTCATTAGGGCCCGAGTGCCATGATTTCAGGTCTGAACCCTTTATGTTTTCATGAATATATTTGTGTTCTTGATCCTATCTTGCAAATTGTATGCACCTATTACGTGTTATGATCCGCATACCCCAAGGTGACAATAATTGGGATTCTTTCCGGTGATTACCGTAGTTTGAGGAGTTCATGTATTCACTATGTGCTAATGATTTGTTCCAGTTCTCTATTAAAAGGAGGCCTTAATATCCCTTAGTTTCCTTATGGAACCCGCTGCCACGGGAGGGTAGGACAAAAGATGTCATGCAAGTTCTTACTATAAGCACGTATGACTATATACGGAATGCATGCCTACATTACATTGATGAATTGGAGCTATTGTGTATCGCTCTAGGTTGTGACTATTATATGATGAATGTCATTCAACACAATTATCCATCACCGATCCAATGCCTACGCTTTTCGCATATTGATCTTTGCTAAGTTACTTTCGTTGCTGCTGCTGCTGTTACAATCACTACAAAACTGCTACTGTTACTGTCTCTGTTACCATTGCTATTGTTACTACTGCTATCAAAACTATCATACTACTGTGCTACTAAACACTTTGCTGCAGATATTTAGTTCTCCAGGTGTGGTTGAATTGACAACTCAACTGCTAATACTCACAAATATTCTTTGGCTCCCCTTGTGTCGAATCAATAAATTTGGGTGAAATACTACCCTCGAAGACTGTTGCGATCCCCTATACTTGTGGGTTATCACCTATGCAGTTGGAGTTGTTAGCCGGTTCATGACAAATCCAGGTAAAGCTCACTGGGAAGCAGTGAAGTGGATTCTCAGGTATCTCAAGGGAACTTCCACATGTTGTTTATGCTTTGGAAGCGGTGATCCTGTATTGCAGGGCTATACAGATGCAGATTATGCGGGTGACAAGGATCGTAGGAAGTCCACATCTGGATACCTGATGACTTATGCAGGGGGAGCAGTGTCATGGCAATCAAGATTGCAGAAATGTGTTTCTACATCAACTACAGAAGCTGAATATATTGCAGCAGTTGATGCTGGCAAGGAAGTTTTGTGGATGAAGAACTTCTTGCAAGAGCTCGGCATGAAGCAAGAGAACTATGTTCTGTTTTGCGATAGTCAAAGTGCTATTCACCTTGCCAAGAATTCAAGCTATCTCTCTCGTGTAGGGGAATGCGACAGAAAACAAAAAAATTCGGTACAGCGAGCACGCCCAGGACCACTATGGAGACTGCATACAAGGTTTGATCTGATCATTACCGACTCGTAGCGCAGCGGAAGTAGAGTCGATGTAGATCCCCGCAGCTAGGATTTACAACCTCCCAACCGCGAGGATGTAATCCCTCGTCGGCTCACCGGACGGATCTCCGGGCAGCCCTTCGGGAGGCCTCAGGACAGTCCCTCAGATAGTCCCACCGGACGGATCCTCGGACAGCCCTTCGGGAGGCCTCTGGACAGTCCATCGGATAGTCCCACCGGATGGATCCTCGGACAGCCCTTCGGGCGGGTCACTCGGACAGCCCTCCGGGCAGGTACTCGAACAGCCCCTCGGGCAAAGGATCGGAACTACGACCTCTCTACGGGGTTGCACACATACGGTGTCAGCTACCCGGCAGGGCTTCGCCGTTCAGAACTAGTTCCAGCCGGAATCCAGATAGCCTTTCGGCTCTACGAAACTATTTCGCTAGGAGGGAGAGAGAAGCCAGAAATGTCATGGCATGTGTACGAGAGCAAGGGATGAGTCTTTAGGCAGCCCCCTCCACCCCTATTTATAGGCCAAGCCCAAGGGTGGCTTCTCCAAGAAGCCAAGGGGAAAAAATACCAAAAGGCCCTCAAGGTGGCTTCTCCAAGAAGCCACCCAAAAAGCACTTTCACTATTCATGGAAACATTTTTCCGCGACCGTTAAATCCGAAAATATTTCTGTGGGTCTTAGAAAAATTCCAGTACCCATACAAATGATTTTGGACACATTCCGAAACAATTTTGGATTAGTGATTTTCATCTGCGAAAAGCAACCAAACCGGTTCCGGCAGCTCCAGAACATTTCCGGTTTTTATCCCGAAAAAATCCCAGAAGTTTGCAGAATAATTTTGGCACCCTCCAAGAATTTCCAGGCGTGTGCCGAAACCAATTTGACTTAATGGCATACCCCGAAACAACTTTTCAGTTTTACCGAAACTATTCCGGTGTTCTCTCCGGAACGTTTCCGTTGTCTCCGAAACTTTTCCGGTGACTTTCTCTCAGAGTCCCTGTCTAGTATTCAGCAGATAGATGACCCTTAAGCGTGTGACCCTATAGGTTCGGTGAAGTATAGACATGACCCGGAACACTTTCCGATCAATGATCAACATCGGAGCCGTGGACACCCATATTGACCCCTATACCCACACGAATGAATATTCGAGTGAACCTCGAGTTGCCGTGTGCTATTCCTGTTGCTTCACGATATATTACAAACACCCGAGGTGAGATTTTCTGCATCCCCGTGGATCAACAACTTGTCCACTATGCCAGTTACCTCGTTACCGGTTTTGTTCTCTTTTCTCGTTTCTGTGTTCCGGCATCCCTGTGATCAAATCACCCTTTGTCTGGCCAGACGATGATGGATACCGTAACACCGAGAGGGCCCGAGAATATCTCTCCATCGTCTGAGGAGCAAATCCCAATCTTGATCTATCAAGTCCCTTGACATACTTTCCCATGAACCCGTAAGCCGCCGTAATAGCCACCCAGTTATGGATGACGTTTAACAAACCCCAAAGTTCATGAAGCAAGCATGAAGAAACTCGACACTCTCATGGTCTAAGGAATTATGCAAACATTAACTTCCTCTGTGTTATTAACCATTAACTTGTGACGAATGAATCTCATAGCATAACATCAATTCGGCTCGATTCAACACAAGAGTGTTCTCCTAACATTGTGCCGTCAAAATGGCCGGCATAGTCATGCCCATGATCAGGAAAACAGAACCATCATGCAACACTTGAGCTAGTCTTAGAGGCCAGACTAGGAATACTTTTTACCGTTTATTATTCCACACGTGCATATGAGTCTTCCTCCGAGCCTCGTGGTTATTGCAGACTCGAGAACCATAGTAGTTATAGCACGGAATATAAACTTAACTACAAACATGGAGATAAATAATAACACTTATTATTGCCTCTAGGGCATATCTCCTACAGACTCCCAGTTGCACTAGAGTCAATAATCTAGTCAATGCTGATGCACTTTATACCTAT
Organism: Elymus sibiricus; assembly: GCA_039707655.1. NCBI lineage: Eukaryota > Viridiplantae > Streptophyta > Magnoliopsida > Poales > Poaceae > Elymus > Elymus sibiricus. Next base: position 443,642,301 of record CM077668.1, read on the forward strand.
GGCATACCGGTGTAAAACATGCTTCGCTTGTGGTATAGTCTGATGTCCAACGGATCTGACAACTTCAGTTCCGTGTGTATCTCTGCATATCCTCGCATTTTCACGTTTTCACAAAATTTATATTTTGTGTGGACTTGGCTTCGTATATATGTGAATCACTGGTCAAACCTTGATTCCTCAGACTGAGCTATGGAGGAACTATCTTCAATAGTGTTCCATTGACCAAAGCCATCTTGGAACCATACTAAGTTCATGATCGAACTGTACGATTCAACATCTTCTATGTCGCTTTGAAAGCGGCAACATACTTAGCCTTAGTTATAGAATTCGCCACAGTAACCTGTTTGGAACGATTTCCAAACACCGTGCCACCATATCGTGTATTACACAAAACCCTTAACTTAAATCGAAAATCGCATGGAGTATTGATGAAGACTATATCGATGCAATTACTTACAACGAGCACTTCATAATCTCTGCTTGCGAGAAAACATGTCATCAGTGCTACTCCAGTACTCAATGACATTTTTCACTGTTGTCCCATGATCAGTACTTTGATCACTTTGGTATCTATACTCGCAACTCCTTGGGAGTACTGAACATATCTGGTTGTTTTACATACCATGGAATACATGATTAATCCAAACACGAAAGTGTGTGGAATCTCCATCATGTATTTCGCTCATCAGTGTTTTGGGACACCGAGTCTTGCAAAAACCCTTTCCATGTGACTTCGGCAAGAATCACTCCTTGGCGTTTTAATGCTAAAAATGTTTTAGCATCTTGTCAATATGTATTTTTGGCTTTAGCCTATTAGGCAATTCTATCTCGTAGATAAATATGCCTAATATCAAGGCTATTTAGCCCAAGCACTTCATCGAAAAACTATTTTTAATGAAGTCCTAATTCGTGTTAAGAAATTTCCAATCAACAATGTGTCAAGCACACAACGTTTTTAGAAATATTATTATGCTCCCACTTACTTTCTTGAAACCACAAGCATCTTCGTTATCCATTGATGAAACCAAACTCTTTTGACTACTTTATCAAAAACGAAGATTCCAACTCCATTTTGCTCTCTTCTATCCATTGCTGGAACTCTGAAGTTTGCATACTTACTAGCATCCTCTGGATTGACAAAATACCTTGGACTGTACCACATGCAAGTCCTAGGTTGCATTTCCATCACATGGAAATCCTTTTGGCATCCATGTATCATATCTCAAGATTGAAATATGTATTAATTGCTAGTTTAACCCGATCTGACTTTAAGCATCGCTATGGTGAGACAACCTCATCGTAGTCAACTCCTTGAACTTGTTATTGCAACAAGTCAAGCTTTATGGATAAAACATTTTATCCACATCATTTTATAGTTCCATTAATGTTCGTTAGACTCTAAGTCTTCCGAAGGGTTTATCAAGATATAATCTTGAATCATTTATGGAAACTATCTCGGATTATATTGGCATTTAGCCAATTCCGGAGTCAGGGCCCATCAACGCTTCGTGGTGTATCAGTGTATCGTAGGTATACTGTTGTTTAACAACAATATCTCGCTTGCGCACCTGAGAGGTTTGCACGAGTTTTGCCTACGTGGTTCAGTTGCAAGTTCGACCGAAGTCCATACATCTCATGTAGAGGCTTCCATATCAGTCGCAGTAGGAAACTCTGGAATTACTTCCAAGGTTTCTTTGCTTTGATCTGATGACGAAGATACTGTTATCTCATCGAGTTGCACTGTTCTCCCACTCACCTTTTTGCAAGAACCATTCTGTTTAAAAGCATACCGTTCTTGGTGGCAAACCTTTTGCCTCGGTATAGTGGTGGAGGAATTCCCGATTACTTGGGATAACCTACAAGTAGTACTTGTCTGATTTGGAATAGGTTTTAAATATTTTACACAAGCCCCATATTCCAAATGTTAAGAAAAGACAAAGCATGGTTGGGCGTACCATACCATGGTGTCATTTCAACAGACCTGATGATGCTCTTTTCAGTGTAAAAGCCGCAGTCTCTAAAGCATTACTTTTAAAAGGGATAATGGCAAATTGATTTATGTCATCTTTGATCTTACCATGTCACAAATGGTTTGAATACATCTTCACGGACGTACCACTCACAGTGGAGTTCCGGGAGGTGTAAGTTATGAAACTCTTTTCACAACTCATCAGACATTCGCTAAACTTGTAACTCAAATATTCCTTTCGGCAATCTAGTTTGCAGAAACATATTTTTCTTGTTACAATAATTTCTACTACATTTTTGAAAACCTTTCGAATGATTTCAAAAGATCCAGACTTACGTCTCATCAAGCAAATATCCATATATCCACTTGAGTCATTTTTGAAGATAGATAAATCCACTGCCAGCAACAACATTTATTGGACTACACACATCAAAATGTATGATCACCAATAAGTTCGTTGCTCGTTCCTTATGGCCTGTGAACGGTATTTCAGTCACTTCAATTTTCGGAGGAAAGTTGCAAGTGTCAGATGATACATAATCAAACGACTTCAAAATCCATCATTATGGAATTTCTCCATGCGGGTTTCTCCTATGTGACCAAATGCAGTGCCACACATGTGTGGTATTCTCTTAGTCTTGCGACATTTAGCGTCAGTGTTATGGATGTATCATATTACCATCAATATTCATAACATACATCCCATCCACGATGGAAGTATGTCCCTTATGTTATTCATAACACTGAACAACAATTGTTCTTTTATGAACAATCCTTTTGCAACAAACATTATGCAATGGACTAGAGAGTGTAAAACTCTAAAATGAATTATGAAAGTAAATACAGAGGTAATATATTATTATCAATATTCATAACATACATCCCATCCATGATGGAAGCATGGCCCTTATGTTATTCATAACACCGAACATCAAAAGTTCTCTTATGAACAACCTTCTTGCAAGATACTTTATGCAATGGGCTAGAGTGTATAAAAACTCTAAAATGAATTATGAAAATAAATACATAGGTAATGTACCGAGTATAGCAACTTTTACTATGTTCTCACCGCATATCTAAACCTCACTCCGGCAAGTCTTTTAGGCCGTAGTAGTTCTTGCATCGAGTCGCAGCAGAATGCAATCGAGCGGGTATATTTGTGATCAACTCACAATACCCAAGAATCAGTGATTAACATGTTTAATCATAATTCCCAAGAACTATTTCCTTGACCAGCCTTCTATAAATCAATAGCTTGTATGACTTTCATACATGAGCTGGATATTCCAGTCTTCACTCTTTTTGCCTTTATACTTCTAACAGTTTAACTTTTAGTATTTCTCCTACTCTCAGAAGAAGCACCCAACTTTAAGAGTGGAGTTAGCCCTAGACTTCCTAGGTGTGTAAGTCACACTAACACCCTTTGGACATTTCCTTTCTCTTTAAGTTGTTGTTTTATTCACCTTCATCACATGCTAGGCGTTCTTCTGGATCCCTCTGTTATTAGTCAACCGCATAGTAAACACTTTTACTAACAGTTTGCAAAACAAACATTGCTTTGGATATCCCATATCTTTTAGCCTTTGTTTGTGTCTGAAAATGATTTTAATTTCCATGAATATCACATAGCTATCCCAACTTTTGAAGTCCGGGTCTCATGGAAGCAAACATATTGCACTTGACCGTAACGGAATTCTAGCTTTTGGATCGAAGGGCGAGAGTCACATTATCCATAGCATTAGCGGGAGAATACTGAAAGCATGCGATAGGACAAAGTCCTTCTCGGCACTCTTGAGTACAATCCTCACATTACGTTACCAACCGTAAAGTTTTAACCAGATATTTAACAGCTTATTCAATTTTAACAGGGAAGGTGGAAACGCGAGCCATTATTCTACAACTATTATGCAAAATTACACTTAGACAGTGTCCATAATTAATTGCACTAAGAATTAAAAGAATTAATTCTAAAGTGCGCTACCACTCAAAACAATATCTCTCATAATTGATTGTGAGTGATACAAGACCCATATTACAATTCAACGCCAAGGATGCATCCATCTCAAGTGACGAGCATTGTAATCGGTAGGCCAACTTGCCAATAACATCTCTATGTGACTCTTGTTCATCTTTCGATGGGCGTGTTCCGAGCTCAGGACGATCAAGCCAGAACGTCAAGACAACCAAGTGATCTCGCTGCGAGGTCTCAACTCACTGCCTCACACTTCTCTAATCGTTCGTACCCATGCATCCATGTGATACCCCGAAGAGATAGGTGCCGTGACGGTGCTACACTTGGGAGAACACTAACTACTTGATATTTTTGTGAGAGATCACCCTAATAAAAGGCGACTACCGCGTAATCAAGAAGGGTGCATCATAAGGGATAAACATCTCAGGCAATTCATAATAGCATGATATGGTATAGCCCTTTCTGACGGAGAAGTCTTGTATTTCTTCGTCTTCGGCATTCACGTCGGTGTTCACCTTTGCGAAGATTGCCACCACCTTGTCGATGCACCAGATAATATTGCTATCTCTATAGCTAATAAAATAAGTGCATTACTTAAGGTTGACACGCAGGTCATTAAAGTGACAATCATATGGCTCCATCCATCATGCCGAATCATGACACCCAGGTCATATTAATAAATTTACATCATATAGTCATCTCATACATAATCGAATTAATATGAGCATTGCTATACCACATCACATGCACATCCTGCAAAACCAAGTTAGACGCCTCTAATCGGTTTATGTAAAATTTTATTTTCACGTGGCTTCTAAGGTTTTGACCTAAACCGCAGCTACCAACGTTTTATCATCAAGTATGATTATTCAAGTCACTAGATTAACATCGCGGGGTGTATGAAACATGAGATAATAAAATCTCGAGCCCCATACTAAACTTCGTCATACGCATGACCCCCGTGCAGATCATATCTGCATTGCCCTTTCGTCTGCGAAATTTCATCTTTCTTTTGACTATGGTGGAACCCAAAGAACTTATAGCACTTCGTTGATCAATCAGGATCGCGGATTGCCAGAACTTTGTCAAATTCCACCATGCTGTCTCGAGATCAGAAATACGCAAATTCTAGGGAAGCAACAAGAACATCAGGTAACAGATTTCATCTGCTACCCGCATAAATAATTTTCAGCAATAGATCTCATCTACTCCAAAATTATATTATGCAATACCCATATATCTCCATGTATTCTAGATCATCACCTGCATCTACGCATAGCACGGCTCTTGATGCCACTGTAGGGGAACGCGACAGAAAAAAAAAATCGGTACAGCGAGCACGCCCATGACCACTATGGAGACTGCATACAGGGTTGTATCTGATCATTACCGACTCGTAGCACAGCGGAAGTAGAGTCGATGTAGATCGTCGGTGCAGATCCCCGCAGCTAGGATTTACAACCTCCCAACCGCGAGGATGTACTCCCTCGTCGGCTCACCGGACGGATCTCCGGGCAGCCCTTCGGGAGGCCTCGGGATAGTCCCTCAGATAGTCCCACTGGACGGATCCTCGGACAGCCCTTCGGGAGGCCTCTGGATAGTCCCTCGGATAGTCCTACCAGACAGATCCTCGGACAGCCCTTCGGGAGGCCTCTGGACAGTCCCTCGGATAGTCCCACCGGACGGATCCTCGGACAGCCCTTCGGGAGGCCTCACGGACAGCCCTTCGGGCGGGTCACTCGCACAGCCCTCCGGGCAGGTACTCGAACAGCCCCTCAGGCAAAGGATCGAAACTATGACCTCTCTACGGGGTTGCACACATACGGTGTCAGCTATCCGGCAGGGCTTCGCCGTCCAGAACTAGTTCCTGCCGGAACCCAGACAACCTTTCGGCTCTACGAAACTATTTCGCTAGGAGGGAGAGAGAAGCTAGAAATGTCATGGCACGTGTATGAGAGCAAGGGATGGGTCTTTAGGCAGCCCCCTCCACCCCTATTTATAGGCCAAGCCCAAGGGTGGCTTCTCCAAGAAGCCAAGGGGAAAAATACCAAAAGGCCCTCAAGGTGGCTTCTCCAAGAAGCCACCCAAAAAGCACTTTCACTATTCATGGAAACATATTTCCGCGACCGTTAAATCCGAAAATATTTCTGTGGGTCTTAGAATAATTCCAGTACACACACAAATGATTTTGGACGCATTCCGAAACAATTTCGGATTAGTGATTTTCATCTGCGAAAAGCAACCAAACCGGTTCCGGCAGCTCCGGAACATTTCCGGTTTTTATCCCGAAAAAATCCCAGAAGTTTCCAGAATAATTCTGGCACCCTCCAAGAATTTCCAGGCGTGTGCCAAAACCAATTTGACTTAATGGCATACCCCGAAACAACTTTTCAGTTTTACCGAAACTATTCCGGTGTTATCTCCGGAACGTTTCCGTTGTCTCCGAAACTTTTCCGGTGACTTTCTCTCAACCCTATAGATTCGGTGAAGTATAGACATGACCTGGAACACTTTCCGATCAATGATCAACATTACAGCCGTGGACACCCATATTGACCCCTATACCCACACGAATGAATATTCGAGTAAACCTCCATTTACCGTGTGCTATTCCTGTTGCTTCACGATATATTACAAACACCCGAGGTGAGATTTTCTGCATCCCCGTGGATCAACAACTTGTCCACTATGCCAGTTACCTCGTTACCGGTTTTGTTCTCTTTTCTCGTTTCCGTGTTCCGGCATCCCTGTGATCAAATCACCCTTTGTCTGGCCACACGATGATGGATACCGTAACACCGAGAGGGCCCGAGAATATCTCTCCATCGTCGGAGGAGCAAATCCCAATCTTGAGCTATCAAGTTCCTTGACATACTTTCCCATGAACCCGTAAGCCGCCGTAATAGCCACCCAGTTACGGATGACGTTTAACAAACCCCAAAGTTCATGAAGCAAGCATGAAGAAACTCGACACTCTCATGGTCTAAGGAATTATGCAAACCTTAACTTCCTCTGTGTTATTAACCATTAACTTGTGACGAATGAATCTCACAGCATAACATCAATTCGGGTCGATTCAACACAAGTGTTCTCCTAACATTGTGCCCTCAAAATTGCCGGCATAGTCATGCCCATGATCAGGAAAACAGAACCGTCATGCAACACTTGAGCTAGTCTTAGAGGCCAGACTTGGAATACTTTTTACCGTTTATTATTCCACACGTGCATATGAGTCTTCCTCCGAGCCTCGTGGTTATTGCAGACTCGAGAACCATAGCAGTTATAGCACGGAATATAAACTTAACTACAAACATGGAGATAAATAATAACACTTATTATTGCCTCTAGGGCATATCTCCTACATCTCGAACCAAGCACATTGATGTGAGTTATCATAGGATTCGAGATGTTGTGAGTTCCAAGTTGCTGAAACTTGAGAAGATCCATACCGACGACAATGGTTCGGATATGATGACGAATATATTGCCAAATGAGAAGCTACAAGCATGTTGCAAGGTAGCGAGCATGGCGGTGCCCCCCACATGAGTTGGAGGGGGAGATTTGTTGGGATATCCTCCTCATGTGGGCTGTAAGGAGATGACCATCTGAAACCTTTTAGGCAGCCCAAAGAGGTGCAGAATCCCACTACCCATTAGGGTTATGACTTAGAATCATTTTGGACTTTGCACGTGAGAGGATCGGGATGCTTTACCCTCCATCCAGCAGCCACCACCAAGTGTGAAGAAAATCAATTCAGCCTCCATTGGAGAAGAAAAGAGAAAATCAAGAGAGAAAGGGAAAGAGAGGAAGATTGAAGGAAGAAGCAAAGGGAGCTCCTCCCCAAGGTTGTGATGGTCCAGATCTACTACCTTGTCTCCTTCAAGCTCCGGTTCCACCATCTTTGATGAGATTGTTCCAATCCCTTGCTCTTGAGCCCCAAATCTTGTTGTGTTCATCCAAGATTCAGAAATCTTGATGCATGAGATCCTCTAGTGCTATCTAGAGAAGAACTTGTTGTATCCCACATTTGATAATAGTGGAAGAGGATTTGGGTGGCTTCGGCCCATGGTTTCCCCCTCAAGTTGGGGGGGTTTTCACGTAAAAATCTGGTGTCCCTTTGTTGATGCTTGCTGCTGTCCAGAAAGTTACCCCTACCACAAGACACTCGTCTGAGGAGCGTCTTGTCTGCTGAGTAACATTTTACATTCATATATGCTGTTGCATATGTTTCCTTCCATGCTAAGCAACGATCCTTGAGTTAGTACATGATGTTGTGCTGAGATTACTTTGGTTCCGCTGCAGTTTTCAGTTAACCACAAGTGCATTTGTGTGCTAATTCCCAGCAGAAAGAAATGACTCTTTGTTGTGTTCTATCTACATGGGTAAACACTCAATTACCTCATCATCAGGGAAAGCTCTGTTCCTTCTTTATTCCAAGCAGTTGTTGCTCCACCGAGGTAAGAAGGGAGAGGGAGGGTGCATGATTTTTTTCTCTGCCGGTTGCATGATGCAACTGTTAGAATAAATTCTTAGGATGAATATAATAGAATCTTGATCTCTGATAAGAACACCTTAAATATATGCGGAAGAGTACTAACCATAATTGGAGTTGAGTGCGTTAGCAGTATCCCATGTCAGCACCTTGGGGTCTCTGGCAGTGAAGAGATGGCCGGGGAAGCAGGGCAGGACCTGGATGATGTAGATGGTAGCAGGGAGCCGCCGGCACAGCCCTGGCACCGGAGCAGAGGTAGGAGAAGGCCTTCCCATCGCATAGCGCTCCCCCACATCGGATTAAGGGTTTTGGGATTAGGTGGGCAGAGCAGACGCACGTGAACCCAACAGCTCATACGTGGCCAACTGCCACCCCTCTTTATATGCAGTGCTGGCGATCAGGGGACCTAAACCACGTTGGTTTGGATTGCCTCCGACAAAGACGCGTTAGTTAGGGTCAAAGGGCTACGAACATTGGTTCGTAGCCTCCTCCCCTTAGAGTTAAGAGTTATTCCTTTAGTTATCTATTTAGCGCATTGGCGTTAAATCAATTCCAACAGCAACTTCTTACGCGTGTACAACTTGCATGTGACCATGGAACGTGAAATATTGCCCGCGCACTCTGTAGTTTATGGGATCCATCGGCCCGCGCACTGTGTGTTCAAAAGAGATGTTGCCGGTATACCCAGCACGGAGGCTGCCCTGTACGTAGCAGCGTGCACCCTCAAACCTACTATGTAAATAGCATTTTTTTTTTGCGAGGGTATATAAATAGCACCTGGCTGTTTGTTTGAACCCAACTGAAGCTATATATTCCAGCTCCAACTAAAAAAAAAACTACTACCATATAGCACCTGGTGTGTTTCTTTCTCTCTGCAAATGTCCCGGAAACAAGCACAGATACCGATCCGGTGCCCAGAAAATTATTGTAAGCTTTTCTTGTTTCGCATACTATAGAATGTAGAAATATACACCAAGTTGGATATATTTCTGTGCTTGTTGCCTGGCCGTAGGTAGATTTTTTTTTAGAAAAGGAGGATATACCCCCGGCCTCTGCATCTGGGCGATGCATACAGCCATTTATTGATTATTCACAAATATCTTACAAGGTAATACATCAGTCAGCCTGAAGCCACCATCTTGGCAACACATGTCGCTACTCCTATCCACTTGATGAAGGGGTGCCGAATATCCGAGCCGAATACCAAACAGACTGTAACATCCCGAGAATCATACTACAATGATCTCTTGCTAATGATGCCATGTCATCATGTTCTGCTAAGCCAGTCTGCCACTTGTCCAAAATCAAAGCCAAATTCCAATTTGAATTGCATGTCAAATATTTACTTCTTCTGTCATGCAATCAAAATAGTTCATGTTATGGCAAATATTCCCTAAGTATTTGTCATGATGAACCAACCTCACCTAAATTCCCAAAATGCCCCCGGGAATTAATTTAGAGGTCCAGCAGCAATTAAATTTGCCTTCTCAATTTCCAAAAATGGTTAGACAACTCCAAATGGCCCCAAACTTTTTGTGCCATCTAATATTATTGTGCTTGATTTATGTGACAAGTTTCACATTTAACAAAAATTGTTTGCTTACTCAAATAAATGCAAAACAATAGCCTTTTGAATTACAGATAGATAAAAAGAGAAAAAGGCCTAGCTAGTACTGTACTAGTGGGCTCTATGTCCAACAGTGCCAAGGGCCCAGCCCAATGGGGGTCATCCCCTTCCTCTGTACAGAACAGAGGCGTGGCAGCCATCCACCCGCCATGGCCACCAATGCCGCTGCCGTCGTCCATCCCACGGTCAAGGCGATGCATAAGAGCCCTCCTCGACCCCCTGGAAACCCTAGCCACTGCTCCTCCTCCCTCACTCGCCTCCCCCTTCGCTTTCTTCATGCCCGAGACGCCCATGGCTGCGTCGCCGTCGGAACCGTGGCCACCGACCACCCCACACCCTAGGACCTTGTCCGGCTGCTCTGTCACCGTCCACTATGTCGTCCTCGAGGAGCAGATCGAGCAGGAGGGCCCCACGTCGCCGGATCGAGCCGATCCTCTCTTACTGTTGCCATCGTTCGTCGACGATTCCGGCGCCGTCCGTTGCTCCCGGCCACCAACGAGCCTCCATGAGCTCCCTTGGTGAGCAACCCCTCCGTTTCCCCCTTGCATGGACCTCATTCCGCGCCGTATGCTGCTGTCCTCTGCTGTTGCTCCCCGCTGCCGCGCTCACCGCGCCGCGCGCCGCGCTTGCCCACCGTTGCTGGCCGCGCCCTCGCGTGCGTGCGCCCGCACTTGGCCGTGGCCCGTCTCTGCCGCTCCCCGCGCCGCGCCTCCCCTGGTCACGCCCCGCGCGCCCGCCTGCCGTTGCCGTTGCCGCTAGCTACTGCCCGCTGCTGCTTCTGCCGCTGCGCTGCTGCTGCTAGCCACTGCTGCCGCTGCCTAGCGCTATCGCTGCTGCCCCGCACGCGCCCGCTGCCGCCCAGCCCGTGCGCCGGCCGCCCCTTGCCCCGCGCCCGCGCCACCTGCTGCCGGCCGCGCCGTGGCCGGCCTCTGCTTGTGCGTGCGCGCGTGCATAGCACCCTCCCTGGAGGCTCTGTGCCTCTGCCGCTGGGGCCGGCCCTGTTTAGATTAGGTTTAGGATTAGTATTAGGCTAGATTTTTCCTTAATTAGCCTATTGGCCCAATGACATGCGGGTCCCATTTTATTTTTAATCGAATTAAAATTATGTGTCAATGACACCTGGGCCCCACTAAATAGTACCCAATTGACCAGTCAATGTTGACTTGGTCAACTGGGCCCTCTGGCCCCACCTGTCTGCCAAATGTGCATCACTACCGAATAATAATTCCAATTTAATTCCTAATTTAACTAAAACTGTTTAGAGATGCATTAGGTCACCCATGCATTGCATATTGCCATGCCATGCTCTGTGATTGCATTTGTATGATTTTTATTTATCTGTTTCCTCCCCCTCTTCTCTCCGGTAGACCCCGAGACCGACGTGGCCCCTGAGTACGACTACGTCGCAGACGTCCAGCCTCTTTCAGCAGAGCTTCCAGGCAAGCAAAACCCCATTGATCATTCCTATATCGCCCATTCTTTCTCTCCCATGCTTGCATTAGATTTTGCTACTGTTATTCGATAGCTCCTATTCTGATGCATAGCCTGATTTTGTAACATGTTGTTGATACTTTACCTGTTGTCCTAAATGCTTAGTACAGGCCGATTAGTGATCCATCAGTGGCCCCACACCCTTGTCCTTGTTGCCATGCTTTACTTCCGATGACTCGATCATTGTGATTGACGTGCTGAGACCGACACATCACCGCACACCCCCTTAGTTGTACGACTCTATAGAGCTACTATCGAGTGCCGAGAGTGATACCTCCTACCTCACTCCTGATGATATCTCTGTAGCGTAGCTAGTCGGTTGTGGGTTACTGAGGGTGATTCCTCTTTCACCACTTCTGATGATGCCTCTGTCGTGTAGCCGATCAAGTGTGAACCCATCGAGGGTGATTCCTCCAAGTTCACCTTGACGGATACATCGAGTGGGAGTCCATAGAGGGTGATTCCTCGGACTTCCCCCTTGATGATAAAACACACTGTTACCTTTAACTGTTACCCCTTTAACTGTTACTGCGGGACTGAAGGGACAGGCGGTACCACCCCGGTAGAGGTGGACCTGAGTTCCCGACAGTCTCTTGTGAAGTCAGGTTGACCTGGAGGGTACCCGCGAGATAATTACGCGGCACGGCCGGGCAGGCAGAGACCGCCCCAGGAAAGGGATGGGCCTGGCCCTTGCCGTAAGTCCGCAAGACGGGGCGACAGGATCACTGATCGTCACCGCGAGCTTCCAATACACTAATGGTTTGGATATATGATATGAGTAGGCCTCTGGCCTTTTCGCACTAACCACCATGTGGGATAAGTTATGGGCACTCGGCGCCGTACGTTTATTCCGAAAGCTCTGTCAGACGTCCAGTTCAGCATTGTGGCACGGTCGGATCGCGCCATACAGGAGAGAGGTGGCGCTGGTATTCACCCTGCGCACAACGACCCGGAGTGCTTAGGGGTGAGCGGCCGAACTATCCCCTCGCGCTTAGGATGTAGACCGGCGGGGACCTCTCTACGGAGCCTAGGTAGGACTACGGCGTGTCGATCAGCCGAGGCCGGGCATGACCCGATAAAAGTGTGTCCGGCCAGAGTTAATCGAGCGTGTTGGGTAAGTTGGTGCACCCCTGCAGGGAAGTTATCTATTCGAATAGCCATGTGAACGGTAACAGGACGCTCAAAGTTGTATCCCGATCTACTACAACTAGAACTGGATACTTGTGTTACTAAACTGATATGATGGCTCCGGGATCGCTTCCTCGCGGGGGTAGACGAGGAAGGATCTCTGGGCGTTACTAATATATATTTGTTACTACATGTTATGTTATTCTACTCTCTTCTGTTGCTGCAAGACGCTGCAAGATGCTAGTCTTCGATAGTCTAGGCCTTTCCTCTATTCTAGCATTTTTGCAGTTTAGTTCATAGATACAGCCCCTTCCCTTTGATACCGATGCATACTTAACATAGATCTGATGTAAGTCTTGCGAGTACTTTGGATGAGTACTCACGGTCGCTTTGCTACCTTTTTCCCCCTACCCGATTGCTGCGATCAGATGACGGGATCCCGGAGACAGCTGATCCCGCCGATGACTACTACTACCCCAACGGAGCCTACTACTACATGGGGACCGACGACCAGGAGTAGTTCGGAGGCTCCCAGGCAAGAGGCCTGCGCCTTTTCGATCTAGTTGTCGTTGTTTTGCTCAGCCTTCTTAAGGCAAACTTGTCTAATTATGTCTTTACTCAGATATTGTTGCTTCCGCTGACTTATGTATTCGAGCCTTCGTGGCCTGGCTTGTAATATAAAGCTGTATGACTTTAATTTGTGTCTAGAGTTGTGTTGTGATATCTTCCCGTGAGTCTCTGATCTTGATCGTGCGCATTTGCGTGTATGATTAGTGCACGATTGAGTCGGGGGCGTCACACAGACATCGCACTAAAGCCTAGCATCTAAAGCCGGATGCCCCAGCCAAGCCAAATGCCGGGACTGGGTCACACACAGGTCCGACGCACTCTCAGAGGCCGCCGCCGCCGTCTTCCACCGACCGATCTCCAGAGCGGGTACTGACGCACCGACCTTGTCAGGCCTGCTGTCGCCGCTACCACGGCGCCAGACAACGCCACCATCCTGCACGTATCCATCCACACGCGCCCGTCGTCAAAACTCTGCCGCGTCATGCTGCCGGGATCCGCCGTCGGCCTTGCGGTAGATGTAACACCGCTCCTCCTATTGTCCCCTTCATCCAACACTTGCTCCTAAAAAATTCCCCCAGAAGGGAGAACGACACCGAAGGCGCCGTCATCATTCGATACAGTAGACCCAGATTTAGGGTTTCCCCCGGAACATCCCGATCGAGTTGATGTGACCTGCAACGGCAATGCCTCGAGAAGGAAACGATGTCAGAGACGCCGCCATCGTCCGCCAAGACCGCAGTCAGGCGCGGTTTTCATCGGATGCCGCGTCGTCCCGATCTCGCGGTTGACTGGAACCACGCGAAGCTTCGCCATGAAGATGTATGCTACCGCCGGTACTCCGGCGAAGATCCTCCATCCCCTCACCGGAGCCCCCATCGCGCCGCCGACCATCCACGTGAAGAATCGACGACGAATCTGGGTGGGATCCAAATCCGCGGCCGCCGCCATGCCCACCATCGCCAGTACCACCAGCCGTGGGGTCGTCGGTTGCCACCGCACGGTCAGGGAACCGCCCTGGCCGCGGTGCGAAGCCCCCAGCCGCCTCAAGTGGTTGATGTTGCCTCCTCCTGCCTCAGCGCCTTGGCACCGGACCGCCACCGCGGCCAACGCCGGCGGCAGCGGCGGGAGGACCTTTCGCTGTTGGGTGGAGGGCTGGCGGCGCTGGGATCTAATCCCCCTGGCGCCGCCCTGGGGTGGTGCTACTTGTAAACTGCGTTGGGATTTCCCCGAAGAGGAGAGGATGATGCAGTATAGTAGAGATAAGTATTTCCCCCAGTTAAGAACCAAGGTTATCAATCCAGTAGGAGAACCACACAGAACCTCGTTAGCAGCACCTACACACACAAAAGCAAACACTTGCACCCAACGCAAATAAGAGGGTTGTCAATCCCCTTAGCGGTTACTTGCAAGGATTAATTCTGATAGTGAAAGATAAAAAGTAAATTGCAAAATAAAATAAAAGTAAATAAATTGCAGCAAGGTATTTTTGGATTTAAATATGTAATAAAGGTAGACCTGAGGCCATATTTTTCACTAGAGGCTTCTCTCTCGAACGCAAAGCATACGGTGGGTAAACAAATTACTGTTGGGCAATTGATAGAAAAGCGCATAATTATGACGGATTCATGTTAATGATCATGTATATAGGCATCACGTCCGAGACAAGTAGACCGACTCCTGTCTGCATCTACTACTATTACTCCACCCATCGACCGCTATCCAGCATACATCTAGGGTATTAAGTATAAAACAGAGTAACGCCTTAAGCAAGATGACATGATGTAGACAAAGTAAACTCAAGCAATATGATTAAACCTCATCTTTTTATCCTTCATGGCAACAATACAAATATGTGTCATGTCCCTTTCTGTCACTGGGATTGAGCACCGCAAGATTGAACCCATCACAAAGCACCTCTCCCATTGCAAGATAAATTAATCTAGTTGCCCAAACCAAACGTATAGATCGAAGAGAAATACAAAGCTATAACAATCATGCATAAAAGAGTTCAGAGAAGACTCAAATATTTCTCATGAATAAACTGATCATAAACCCACAATTCATCGGATCCCAATAAACACACCGCAAAAGAAGATTACATCGGATAGAACTCCAAGAACATCGAGGAGAACATGGTATTGAAGATCAAAGAGAGGGAAGAAGCCATCTAGCTACTAGCTATGGACCCGTAGGTCTGTGGTAAACTACTCACACATCATCGGAAGGGCAGCAAGGTTGATGAAGAAGCCCTCCGTGATCGATTCCCCCTCCGGCAGAGTATCGGAAAAGGCCTACAGATGGGATTGCGGAAGAACAGAGGCTTGCCGCGGTGGAAAAGTTTTCTCTTCTGTCTTTTTGGTATACGGGGAATATTTTGGAATTTATAGCGCTGGAATTAGGTCAAGAGGTGCCACGAGGGGCCCACAAGCCTGGGGGGCACGCCTACCTGATGGAAATATGCCCTAGAGGCAATAATAAAGTTATTATTATTTTATATTTCCTTGTTCATGATAAAGGTTTATTATTCATGCTAGAATTGTATTGACCGGAAACTTAAATACATGTGTGAATACATAAACAAATACCGTGTCCCTAGTGAGCCTCTACTAGACTAGCTCGTTGATCAAAGATGGTTAAGGTTTCCTAACCATATACATGAGTTGTCATTTGATAACGGGATCACATCATTAGAAGAATGGTGTGATGGACAAGACCATCGGTTAGCTTAGCATATGATCGTTATGTTTATTGCTACTGCTTTCTTGAATGTCAAATACATGTTCCTCCGACCATGAGATCATGCAACTCCCGGATACCGGAGGAATACCTTGTGTGCTATCAAACGTCACAACGTAACTGGGTGATCATAAAGATGCTCTACAGGTATCTCTGAAGGTGTCTGTTGAGTTGGCATGGATCGAGGCTGGGATTTGTCACTCCGTGTTTCGGAGAGGTATCTCTGGGCCCTCTCGGTAATGCACATCATAAGAAGCTTGCAAGTAAAGTGACTAAGGAGTTAGTTACGGGATGATGTATTACGGAACGAGTAAAGAGACTTGCCGGTAATGAGATTGAACTAGGTATGGAGATACCGACGATCGAATCTCGGGCAAGTAACATACCGACGGACAAAGGGAATTACGTATGTTGTCATTGCGGTTCGACCGATAAGATCTTCGTGGAATATGTAGGAACCAATATGGGCATCCAGGTTCTGCTATTGATTATTGACCGGAGAGGCGTCTCGGTCATGTCTACATCATTCCCGAACCCGTAGGGTCCGCACGCTTAACGTCCGTTGACGATATAGTGTTATATGAGTTATGTGAATTGGTAACCGAAAGTTGTTCGGAGTCCCGGATGAGATCCCGGACGTCACGAGGACTCTCAAAATGGTAGAGAGGTAAAGATTTATATATGGGAAGTCATATTTTGGGTTCCGGAAAAAGGTGCAGTTTTTTCGGTATTGTACCGGGAACCTTCCAGAAGGTTCCGGTGGGGTCCGGAAGTCCACAAGTGGGTCCACCACGTCCCAAGGGCTGGCATGGGCTAAGGGGAGGCGCCCTGGCCTTATTGGGCCAGGCGCACCAAGTTCTCAAAAGCCCACGCAGCTAGGGAAGAAAAAAAAGGAGAGTCCTAGTAGGAATAGGATTGGACTTTGGAGTACAAGTCCACGTGTGTACTATTCACGTGGTACTGTTCACGTGGAACTATTCCTTCTACTCCAAGCCCCTACACATATATAAATAGAGGAGAGGGGGCGCCCCAAACAAGACACAACATTGTCTTAGCCGTGTGCGGCGCCCTCCTCCACAGTTACGTCCCTCGGTCATATTTTCGCAGTACTTGGGCGAAGCCCTGCGGAGATAGCATCACCATCACCGTCACCACGCCGTCGTGCTGCCGGAACTCATCCACTACCTCGCCGTCTTGCTAGATCAAGAAGTCGAGGACGTCACCGAGCTGAACGTGTGCTGAACGCGGAGGTGCCGTACGTTCGGTGCTCGGTCGGTTGGATCGTGAAGTTGTTCGACGACATCAACCGCGTTGTTCTAACGCTTCCGCTTACGGTCTACGAGGGTACGTAGACACACTCCCCCTCTCGTAGCTATGCATCTCCATGGAGAGATCTTGCGTGTGCGTAGAAATTTTTTGTTTTCCATGAAACGTTCCCCAACAGTGGTATCAGAGCCAGGTTTATGCGTAGATGATATGCACGAGTAGAACACAAAGAGTTGTGGGCGGTGATGGTCATACTGCTTACCACCAACATCTTATTTTGATTCGGCGGTATTGTAAGATGAAGCGGCCCGGACCAACCTTACATGTCCACGTACATGAGACCGGTTCCACCGACAGACATGCAACTTGTTTTGCATAAAGGTGGCTGGCGGGTGTCTGTTTCTCCTACTTTAGTTGAATCAAATTTGACTACGGCCGGTCCTTGTTGAAGGTTAAAACAGCAAATTTGATAAATCACCATTGTGGTTTTGTGCCGTAGATAAGAACGGTTCTTGCTAGAAGCCCGTAGCAGCCACGTAAAACTTGCAACAACAAAGTAGAGGATGTCTAACTTGTTTTTGTAGGGTATGCTGTGATGTGATATGGTCAAGACATGATGTGATATACGTTATTGTATGAGATGATCATGTTTTGTAATTTATCGGCAACCGGCAGGAGCCTTATGGTTGTCTCTTTATTGTATGAAATGCAAGCACCATGTAATTGCTTTACTGTATCGCTATGCGTTAGCAATAGTTGTAGAAGCAATAGTTGGCGAGACGACCACGACGCAACGATGGAGATCAAGGTGTCGAGCCGGTGACGATGGAGATCATGACGATGCTTTGGAGATGGAGATCAAAAGCACAAGATGATGATGGCCATATCATGTCACATATTTTGATTGCATGTGATGTTTATCCTTTATGCATCTTATTTTGCTTAGAACGGCGGTAGCATTATAAGATGATCCCTTGACTAAATTTCAAGATAAAAGTGTTCTCCCCGAGTATGCACCGTTGCTAAAGTTCGTCGTTTCGAAGCACCTCGTGATGATCGGGTGTAATAGATTCTACGTTCACATACAACGGGTGTAAGCCAGTTTTACACAAGCAGAATACTTGGGTTAAACTTGACGAGCCTAGCATGTACAGACATGGTCTCGGAACACTGGAGACCGAAAGGTCGAACATGAGTCATATAGTAGATATGATCAACATGGAGATGTTCACCATTGATGACTATCCCATCTCACGTGATGATCGGACATGGGCTAGTTGATTTGGATCATGTATCACTTAGTTAACTTAAGGGATGTTAATTTAAGTTGGAGTTCATTAGTAATTTGATTAATTGAACTTAATTTATCATGAACTTAATCTTGATAGTTTCTTTGCATATCTATGTTGTAGATAAATGGCCCGTGCTACTATTCCGTTGAATTTTAATGCGTTCCTAGAGAAAGCTAAGTTGAAAGATGATGGTAGCAACTACACGGACTGGGTCCGTAACTTGAGGATTATCCTCATTGCTGCACAGAAGTATTATTTCCTTGTTGCACCGCTAGGTGATGGACCTGCTGCAGGAGCTGCTGCAGACGTTGTGAACGCCTGGCAGGCTCGATCTGATGACTACTCGATAGTTCAGTGTGCCATGCTCTACGGCTTAGAACCGGGACTGCAAAAGCGTTTTGAACGCCAGGGAGCATATGAGATGTTCCAAGAGCTGAAATTGATATTTCAAGCTAATGCCCGGGTTGAGAGATATGAAGTCTCCAACAAGTTCTTTAGCTGTAAGATGGAGGAGAACAGTTCTGTCAGTGAACACATACTCAGAATGTCTGGGTACCACAACCACTTGACTCAGCTGGGAATTGATCTTCCGGTTGAGAGTGTTATTGACAGAGTTCTTCAGTCACTGCCACCAAGCTATAAAGGCTTCGTGATGAACTATAATATGCAAGGGATGGAGAAGACAATTCCCGAGCTCTTCGCGATGCTGAAATCGGCGAAGGTAGAAATCAAGAAGGAGCATCAAGTGTTGATGGTTAACAAGACCACTAGTTTCAAGAAAAAGGGCAAGGTAAAGAAGGGGAACTTCAAGAAGAACGGCAAGCAAGCTGCCGCTCCCACGAAGAAACCCAAAGTTGGACCCAAGCCTGAAACTGAGTGCTTCTACTGCAAAGGAACTGGTCACTGGAAGCGGAACTGCCCCAAGTATTTGGCGGATAAGAAGGATGGCAAAGTGAACAAAGGTATATTTGATATACATGTTATTGATATGTACCTCACTAGTGCTCGTAGCAGCGTCTGGGTATTTGATACCGATTCAGTTGCTAATATTAGTAACTTGAAGCAGGAGCTGTAGAGTAACGGAGACTAGCTGAGGGCGAGGTGACGATATGTGTTGGAAGTGTCTCCAAGATTGATATGATCAATATCGACACGCTCGTAATACCTTCGGGATTATTATTAAACCTAAATAATGGTTATTTGGTGCTTGCGTTGAGCATAAAACATTATATCTGGATATTGTTTATTGCAAGACGGTTATTCATTTAAGTCAGAGAATAATGGTTATTCTATTTATATGAATAATATCCCTCGTGATCATGCACCCTTGTGAATGGTTTATTCTTGTTGAATCTCGATCGTAGTGATACACATATTCATAATATTGATGCCAAAAGATGCAAAGTTGATAATGATAGTGCAACATACTTGTGGCACTGCCGTTTAGGTCATATTGGTGTAAAGCGCATGAAGAAACTCCATGCTGATGGACTTTTGGAATCTCTTGATTATGAATCATTTGATACGTGCGAACCATGCCTCATGGGCAAGATGACTAAAACTCCATTCTCCGGAACAATGGAGCGAGCTACTGATTTGTTGGAAATAATACATACCGATGTATGCGGTCCGATGAATGTTGAAGCACGCGGCGGGTATCGTTATTTTCTAACCTTCACAGATGATTTGAGTAGGTATGGGTATATCTACTTGATGAAACACAAGTCTGAAACATTTGAAAAGTTCAAAGAATTTTAGAGTGAAGTAGAGAATCATCGTAACAAGAAAATAAAGTTTCTACGATCCGATCGCGGAGGCGAATATTTGAGTTACGAGTTTGGCCTTCATTTAAGAAAATGTGGAATTGTTTCACAACTCACGCCACCTGGAACACCACAGCGTAATGGTGTGTCTGAATGTCGTAACCGTACTTTATTGGATATGGTGCATTCTATGATGTCTCTTACCGATTTGCCACTATCGTTTTGGGGTTATGCATTAGAGACAGCTGCATTCACGTTAAATAGGGCACCGTCTAAATCCGTTGAGACGGCACCGTATGAACTGTGGTTTGGCAAGAAACCTAAGCTGTCGTTTTTTAAAGTTTGGAGATGCGATGCTTATGTGAAAAAGCTTCAACCTGATAAGCTCGAACCCAAAGCGGAGAAGTGCGTCTTCATAGGATACCCTAAAGAAACAATTGGGTACACCTTCTACCACAGATCCGAAGGCAAGGTCTTTGTTGCCAAGAATGGGTCCTTTCTAGAGAAGGAGTTTCTCTCGAAAGAAGTGAGTGGGAGGAAAGTAAAACTTGATGAGGTAATTGTACCTTCTCTCGAATTGGAAAGTAGCTCATCAGAGAAAACCGTTCCCGTGATGCCTACACCAATAAGAGAGGAAGATAATGGTGAAGATCATGAAACTTCAGATCAAGTTACTACTGAACCTCGTAGGTCGACCAGAGTACGTTCCGCACCAGAGTGGTACGGTAATCCTGTTCTGGAAGTCATGTTGTTAGACAACGGCGAACCTACGAACTATGAAGAAGCTATGATGAGCCCAGATTCCGAAAAATGGCTTGAGGCCATGAAATCTGAGATAGGATCCATGTATGAGAACAAAGTATGGACTTTGGTGGACTTGCCCGATGATCGGCAAGCCATTGAGAATAAATGGATTTTTAAGAGGAAGACAAACGCTGATGGTAATATCACTGTCTACAAAGCTCGACTTGTCGCGAAAGGTTTTCGACAAGTTCAAGGGGTTGACTACGATGAGACTTTCTCACCCGTAGTGATGCTTAAGTCTGTCCGAATCATGTTAGCAATTGCCGCATTTTATGATCTAGCAAATGGATGTCAAAATTGCATTCCTTAATGGTTTTCTCAAAGAAGAGTTGTATATGATGCAACCAGAAGGTTTTGTCGACCCTAAGGGTGCTAACAAAGTGTGCAAGCTCCAACGATCCATCTATGGACTGGTGCAAGCATCTCGGAGTTGGAATATACGCTTTGATGAGGTGATCAAAGCATATGGTTTTGTACAGACTTACGGTGAAGCCTGTATTTACAAGAAAGTGAGTGGGAGCTCTGTAGCATTTCTAATATTATATGTGGATGACATATTGTTGATTGGAAATGATATAGAATTTCTGGATGGCATAAAAGGATACTTGAATGAAAGACCTCGGTGAAGCTGCTTATATATTGGGCATCAAGATCTATAGAGATAGATCAAGACGCTTGATAAGACTTTCAATGATTACATACCTTGACAAGATTTTGAAGGAGTTCAAAATGGATCAGTCAAAGAAGGAGTTCTTGCCTGTATTGTAAGGTGTAAAGTTGAGTAAGACTCAAAGCTCGACCACGACAGAAGATAGAGAGAGAATGAAAGTCATTACCTATGCCTCAGCCATAGGTTCTATAATGTATGCCATGCTGTGTACCACACCTAATGTGTGCCTTGCCACGTGTCTGGCAAAGGGGGTACAAGAGTGATCCAGGAGTGGATCACTGGACAGCGGTCAAAATTATCCTTAGTAACTAAAGGACTAAGGAAATGTTTCTCGATTATGGAGGTGATAAAGAGTTCGTCGTAAAGGGTTACGTCGATGCAAGCTTTGACACCAATCTGGATATCTCTGAGTAGCAAACCGGATACGTATAATGGAGCAGTCATTTGGAATAGCTCCAAGTAAAGCGTGATAGCAGCATCTACAGTATGACATAAGGATTTGCAAAGTACACATGGGTTTGAATATTGCAGACCCATTGACTAAAATTCTCTCTCACGAGCAAAACATGATCACACATTAGAACTCTTTGAGTGTTAATCACATGGTGATGTGAACTAGATTATTGACTCTAGTGAACTCTTGGGTGTTAATCACATGGCGATGTGAACTAGATTATTGACTCTAGTGCAAGTGGGAGACTGATGGAAATATGCCCTAGAGGCAATAATAAAGTTATTATTATTTTATATTTCCTTGTTCATGATAAAAGTTTATTATTCATGCTAGAATTGTATTGACCGGAAACTTAAATACATGTGTGAATACATAAACAAATACCGTGTCCCTAGTGAGCCTCTACTAGACTAGCTCGTTGATCAAAGATGGTTAAGGTTTCCTAACCATAGACATGAGTTGTCATTTGATAACGGGATCACATCATTAGGAGAATGATGTGATGGACAAGACCCATCTGTTAGCTTAGCATATGATCGTTCTGTTTATTGCTACTGCTTTCTTGAATGTCAAATACATGTTCCTCCGACCATGAGATCATGCAACTCCCGGATACCGGAGGAATACCTTGTGTGCTATCAAACGTCACAACGTAACTGGGTGATCATAAAGATGCTCTACAGGTATCTCCGAAGGTGTCTGTTGAGTTGGCATGGATCGAGACTGGGATTTGTCACTCCGTGTTCCGGAGAGGTATCTCTGGGCCCTCTCGGTAATGCACATCATAAGAAGCTTGCAAGCAAAGTGACTAAGGAGTTAGTTACGGGATGATGTATTACGAAACGAGTAAAGAGACTTGCCGGTAACGAGATTGAACTAGGTATGGAGATACCGACGATCGAATCTCGGGCAAGTAACATACCGACGGACAAAGGGAATTACGTATGTTGTCATTGCGGTTTGACCGATAAGATCTTCGTGGAATATGTAGGAACCAATATGGGCATCCAGGTTCCGCTATTGATTATTGACCGGAGAGGCGTCTCGGTCATGTCTACATCATTCCCGAACCCGTAGGGTCCGCATGCTTAACGTTCGTTGACGATATAGTGTTACATGAGTTATGTGAATTGGTAACCGAATGTTGTTCGGAGTCCCGGATGAGATCCCGGACGTCACGAGGAGTCTCGAAATGGTCGAGAGGTAAAGATTTATATATGGGAAGTCATATTTTGGGTTCCGGAAAAAGGTGCAGTTTTTTCGGTATTGTACCGGGAAGCTTTCAGAAGGTTCCGGAGGGGTCCGGAAGTCCACAAGTGGGTCCACCACGTCCCAAGGGCTGGCATTGGCTAAGGGGAGGCGCCCTGGCCTTATTGGGCCAGGCGTACCAAGTCCTCAAAAGCCCACGCAGCTAGGGAAGAAAAAAAAAGGAGAGTCCTAGTAGGAATAGGATTGGACTTTGGAGTCCAAGTCCACGTGTGTACTATTCACGTGGTACTATTCACGTGGCACTATTCCTTCTACTCCAAGCCCCTACACATATATAAATAGAGGATAGGGGGCGCCCCAAACAAGACACAACATTGTCTTAGCCGTGTGCGGCGCCCCCC
The DNA here is from genome assembly GCA_039707655.1 of Elymus sibiricus. Lineage (NCBI taxonomy): Eukaryota > Viridiplantae > Streptophyta > Magnoliopsida > Poales > Poaceae > Elymus > Elymus sibiricus. The sequence continues at coordinate 443,666,145 of CM077668.1, forward strand.
TCCACAGTTACGTCCCTCGGTCATATTTTCGCAGTACTTGGGCGAAGCCCTACGGAGATAGCATCACCATCACCGTCACCACGCCGTCGTGCTGCCGGAACTCATCCACTACCTCGCCGTCTTGCTGGATCAAGAAGTCGAGGACGTCACGGAGCTGAACGTGTGCTGAACGCGGAGGTGCCGTACGTTCGGTGCTCGGTCGGTTGGATCGTGAAGTTGTTCGACGACATCAACCGCGTTGTTCTAACGCTTCCGCTTACGGTCTACGAGGGTACGTAGACACACTCCCCCTCTCGTAGCTATGCATATCCATGGATAGATCTTGCGTGTGCGTAGAAATTTTTTGTTTTCCAAGCAACGTTCCCCAACACTACCCCCCTGGGCGCGCCCTCCGGGCTTGTCGCTCCCTCGTGACTCTTCTGGTCTTCTCTTGAAGCTTCTAGGGTCCCTTCTGGTCCAGAAAAAAATAATCCAAAGTTTTTTCTTCGTTGGGACTCCGTTTGATAATGATTTTCTGAAAAGGCAAAAACATGCAAAAAAAAATAGCAACTGGCACTGGGCACTAGGTTAATAGGTTAGTCCCAAAAAATGATATATAATTGCATATAAAACATCCAAGAATGATACTATAATAGCATGGAACAATAAAAAATTATAGATACGTTGGAGACGTATCAAGCATCCCCAAGCTTAATTCCTGCTCGTCCTCGAGTAGGTAAGTGATAAAAACAAACTTTTTGATGTGGAATGCTACCAAACATGTTTCATCATGTAATTCTCTTTTACGGTATGAATATTAAGATCCGAATGATTCAAAGCAATTGTCTATAATTTGATATAAAGACATCAATACTCTGGCATACTAACAAATAATCATGTCTTTCAAAATAAAAATGCTAAAGAAAGTTATCCCTACAAAATCATATAATCCTGTCATGCTCCATCTTATTAACACAAAATATTTATCATGAACAACCCCGGTTTTAGCCAAGCAATTGGTTAATACTTTTTAACGCGCTTCAGCTTTTTCAACCCCCACGCAATACATGAGCGGAAGCCATGTATATAGCACTATGGGTGGAATAGAATGTGGTGGTAGAGATTAATAAGGGGAAGTCAAAAAGAAGAAGATAGTCTCACATCAACAAGGCTAATCAACGGGCTATGTAGATGCCCATCAATTGATGTCAATGCGAGGAGTAGGGATTGCCATACAACGGATGCACTAAGAGCTATAAGTGTATGAAAGCTTAAAATAAAACTAAGTGGGTGTGCATCCAACTTGCTTGCTCATGAAGACCTCGGGCATTTGAGGAAGCCCATCATCGGAATATACAAGCCAAGTTCTATAACGAAAATTCCCACTAGTATATGAAAGTGACAAAATAGGAGACTCTCTATATGAAAAACATGGTGCTACTTTGAAGCACAAGTATGGAAAAGGATAGTAACACTGCCCCTTCTCTCTTTTTCTCTCATTTTTTTCTTTTCTTTCTCTTTTCTTTTCTTTTTTTCTTTTTCGTGGGCTCTTTTTGGCCTCTTTTTTTCTTTTCTTTTTATTTTATTTGCCTCACTGAGACAATGCTCTAATAATAATGATCATTGATTCGTCTCCAACGTATCAATAATTTTTGATTTTTCCATGCTATTATAGTATTTATCTTGGATGTTTTTATATGCAATTATATGCCATTATATATCATTTTTGGGACTAACCTATTAACCCAGTACCCAGTGCCAGTTGCTGTTTTTTGCTTGTTTTTGCCTTTTCAGAAAATCATTATCAAAAAGAGTCCAAACAAAAAAAAACTTTGGATTAATTTTTTCTGAACCAGAATAGACCCATGAAGCTTCGGGAGAAGATCAGAAGAGCCACGAGGAGGCGGCAAGCCTATAGGGCGTGCCCAGGGGGAGTGTAGGCACGCCCCCCAGGCTTGTGGGCCCCTCGTAGCCCCTCCTGACCTAATTCAAACGCTATAAATTCCCAAATATTCCCAATATACCAAAAAGACAGAAGAGAAAACCTTTCCGCCGCCGCAAGACTCTTGAAAGGATCTAGATGACGACTAGAGGGGGGGGTGAATAGGCGTTTTAAAAATGTTACGGATTTGGCTTTATCCTAATGCGGAATTAAACTAAACGGATACCTTTCAATCACAAATCCTAAAAATGCTAGGCTCAACTAAGTGCACCAACAACCTATGCTAAACAAGATAGGCACTAAGGAAACTAGCAAGCACAAACTATATCACAAGATATGGAAATGGAGGAACAACTAAGCAATTCAACTAGCACAAGATATATCAATATGAGCAAGTATGAATTGCGGAAAGTAAAGGGTGTGGGTATGAGATAACCACAAGTGACTCGGGGACGCGGATTTATCCCAAAGTTCACACTCGTGAGAGTGCTAATCTCCGTTAGAGCGGTGCCGAAGCCAAAGCTTCGGGGCGCCACCAAGTGACTCACCGTATTCTCCCTTTCGAGTCACCCCCAACGGATGAGCCTCGATTCACTCGGGGTTGGTCTTGAAGGCGACCACCACACCTTTACAAACTTCTCCGGAGCACACCACAAGCAAGGAAGCTTCCGGAGGAACCTTGGGCACCTAGGCCACTTCACACCCTTCCCCGGAGAACACCACAAGAGGAAGCTTCCGGGGGAACCACGGCCACCTAGGCCTCTTCACAATCTTCTCAAGTATATCACCAAACCGTCTAGGAGGCGGAAACCTCCAAGAGTAATAAACTCACGGACTCTCACTCGAACTAATCGATGTGGGGAGCTCAAACCAATGCAACAAATGCAATGCAAGGTCAAGCAACAAATTCTCAACTCACTCTCTCAATCTCACAAGATGCACTCTCGAAAGTAGGAGATTGAAGAGAGGGGATGCAATGGATAGGATCAACAAATGGCTCACAAATCCATCCACAAATCCCCCTTCACATAGAGGGGAGATAGGGGTTTGGGAGAGGTGGTATGAGGCTCAAAATTTTGTTTAGAAAGTGTAAGAACCAACCCCCAACCGGTGGGAGGAAGGAGCCCTTAAATAGGCAAACTTCGAAACTAGCCGTTGGGGCTCCAACGGGCTGATTCTGGACACCCCGTGCCCACGGGGGTTTAGACCGCGTGCACACGGGGTCCCGTGTGCACGGTACAAGGCCAAACAACCCCGTGCGCACGGGGTACCCAGAACAGCCTGCAGCAGCCCACTGAAACATGCATAACTTTGGCATACGGACTCCGAATTCGATGATCTTGGGCTCGTTTTGAAGCTATGGAAAAGCCCAAGGTCCTCACATAGAGAACCACCCAAGATAAACAAGAAAGAATGATGCAAATTATGAAAAGGTTTGAGCTCTCTACATGCGACGTGATCAACCTACTCGTCCGAAAGTCCCTCTTGATAGTACGGCTATCAAACCTATAATCCGGTCTCCCACCAGGCACTATGAGACTGGAAAAACTAGGAAAACCTAGCTAAGTTATACCTTTGCCTTGCATATTCAACTTGAGCTTGATGATGACTTTAATGCTTGCCTCAAATTGGAATCCCTTTCTTGTCCACAACCACTTGGTGAAGATACTCGAATTGCTTCCTCGTAATGCAATGAGGGAAACCTTAACTTAAGCCCATCTTCACATGCACATTATCATGATGTGGACCGCAAGCTTCAAAGCATATAACCTCCGGCTTCTCATCTTGCACTTTGACTCCTCGAACCCGATGACCATCACCACTTGATGTCATCCACACATAGGCTACTTGAAATCTTTCCTTTTGATGCAAGCCTATGAGAAACACCTAACCCACATACACATAACAAACACATAGCATGGGTTAGGTAACAAAGCACAATTCATAACTACTTACCATACCACTAGATCACTTGATCCCATGTGGTAGAATGTTTGCGCTTTGTGAGTTGACCATCTAGATATAATCTTCGAGCTTCATCATGGTCAACCAACATATTTACTTTATGCCCCATATTGGTTTCTTGAAAGCCACAATGAACTATTCATTTCCCTTCATTGCTTCAAGACTATATCACCAAAGACTCTTTCATGACCATATCAAGTTCCACTATGAATATCATCTTGGTCACCACTTGCCCTTCTAAAAACTCCATCACAAGCTCTTGAGAGGCACAATGAATTCTTCACTCTAGTTGCTTGCTTCAAGACTTGATCAACCTAAACCCAACACATGAGCTCATCATGATCTTGTCTTGAAACCATAACTTGAATTCTTCTCTTTGATTATTCTCTCAAGCCCTTGATCCTTAAAAGCCCAAATATGTCAATCTTTGAGATCCTCCAATGAACTCCACCATGAACATAAATAGATTAGGCATTGAAATCAATCTTGATGGCTTCAATAGAAATTCCCGAAGACCAACTTGAAACCTCACTGGACATGGGATCTCGAAAGCCAAAAACCTAGGCCCCGTTAACACGGGGTATCCAGAGAGTTGACACTCGACCTCGTGCACACGGTACAAGCCCGCGAGCACGGGGTATCCAGAGAGGGATACCATAAGGATTTCTTCGGATGCTTTGATGGCATTCTTCACAAAACAACCCAAAGCACTTCAAGCATCACTATGGAACATATCTTCATATAAGATTCAATGCACTTGATGCTCCATAGGAATTGTCATTTAATTCCAAAGCTTAGAGCAAATATATCTTCATATATATGGACTTCATCCTTGATTCCATCCAATATACTTGAGGCACCATCTATGGAGAAAACCTTCAAATATATCTCACTGAAAACATTAGTCCATAGAGATTGTCATTAGTTACCAAAACCACACTTAGGGGCTACATGCCCTTTCAATCTCCCCCATTTTGGTAATTGATGACAATCTCAACAAGAGGGTTTATATAATGAATTTAAAACAAGTATGCAATCTATCCGAGAATAAATTGTATACTTGAAGTGGTTTTGATAGCCTCAAATATCACAAAGATAGTTGATGTTATCAAAACCGGTTGTACTAGTATCAAAATACTACACAAGAATTTGATGCTAGTAGAACCACACTATATAGATCAAACTCCCCCACAATATATGCACGTGAAAGAACTTGGTGGAGTTTTCTCTATATACACATCCATGCAACAAGCAAGCACAACAAATGTAGATATGCATGAATGACAAGAACCAACCTACTTCTCCTAAACCCTCTAAACTTCTCCCCCATTGGCATCAAATGCCAAAATGGAAGAAATCCAGAAGGCCAATATAGTATGAGTTCCTCCTTAAATTGCGCATTTCTCATATGTGAGTGGAATCAAATGCACATACCCATTTATGAATAAATGGAGGAGCTCAAACTATATTGGGGATCCATAGAATGCAACAAGATAAAACATGAGAATCAACCACGAAAAAGATCCAAAGAACATATTTTGGACAAGGGATAAAGGAGATATCCAATATGATAAACATGCTAATCATGGGTCCACAATATATGCAACAACTCATGAGTGCATTGATATATGCAATACATACAAGCACTCACTACTCAACCTCTTAATTCACCAAAGAATAAAAAGAGACAATCCAAGTGACTGGCGAGGAATAAAGGATATCAAAGAGGGATATGCACTTTCTCATGTGTATGAGTTTCTTAAGTGGCCAATAATCATCAAGATGAGCATCCACAAAGAAACTTGCGCACACAAAAAAAGATACAAAAGATAAGAGCATGATATCCATGAATGAATCCATCATTATACAAACTTGATCTTTAGCATAAGAGCTATGTCACATGGCACATGGCATAAGGCACATGCCGTAAATTGATCTCATTTGCATAAAAATGAATTACTAAGCATGAGAGAAAAAAACCACAACCAAATTGAGTGTTTTTGCAAATTTATCAATATTGCACATAAGCGCACTTTGAGGAATTGGTATGCAATAAATTGCTTAATTGGCCTATTTGGGATAAGTGGACCATGAGCATGGTTTTATAGATCCCCATGATATGCTTCTTCTCAAATATCTCATAGATGCAATAAGGAGGTTTAAGCTTTTGCAAGAAACACAAACTCAACAAGTACTAATCATGCCATGATGCAACATACATAATGTTGACTCTAATTTAAATAAATGCATGAGGTAAGTACTTGTTACCGAGAGAGCATTGGTTCAAGGGGCCCTTGATCTAGCACGCGAACATGAGGGACTTGATCTTGTTCTTGGATAGGTACATGATCTCCCATAGCATCTTGCTCTTGTGTTGGGGGTGATGACTTCCCTTGTGATGGATCCACAAGAGGGGCTCTTACTCCTTCTTCTTCTACATGGACATGGGGTGTTTCTTGTGGAAGAATATGACCAATCCCCATTGTACTTGTAGCTTGGGAAGGAGCCTCATCACCTATAACTCTTGAAACAATTTGCTTTGCATGGAAGCTGTTATCCTCATCAAACTCCACATTCGTTGTTTCCTCAATACATCCCGTGGATTTATTGAGAATAAGTAAGTGTGGGAGCTTTATGCATATCCAACAAAAAGACCCAAATTTTGTTAACCGGGTTTTCATGATGAGAATGAAACACTTACAACCGAACCGGGTTTTCATTTATCTTCTCCCTCAAATCAAAGAATCAATCAAGCTTGGCTCTAATAATTTCCCACGGTGTCTCTACCTTCCTTGTGAATAAGCCAAGCATCCAATGCTTCTCCAAAGTACCTAAAACACATTAAGGTACAATTTGGTCCCCAAACATATTGGGTCCGAAGTAGTTAGCACAACCACAATACATATGGCAAACTCCACATTAAATATGTGCAAAAGGATATGAACTTGAAGTTTATGCACACTTTTAACCATTAATGATTTTATGGAGTTTACCCTATATAGAGGATCAAGTAGAGCAAGTAAGGCATGAAGAGGTATAAAAATAAATATGCATGCACAAGCCTACCAAGATCCAAAGAGATACAATTTGGACAAAAGAACACATAAACGATGAATACTCCAATAATATCACAAAGCATTCAAGTTGTCCAAATTATATCAAAGTGACGAATCCACACAGGACCGCACACAAAGTACAACAAGAACTAAGCAAAAACCAATGAGCATATAGGATAAACAATACACACATGCTCAAAGGCTTATCTCGCTCAAGTAGATAATAGATAGTACAAGCAGTGAGATACGGCAAGTTGAAACACGAGCCGAGAAGAAGATGATCATAAAGTTCTACCACATGAAGAAATACCAATTGTAAGAGAATACAAATGGTATTTGGAATTAACACTCGGTGGTAGATTCCGAAGATGCACAAGATCAAAATCATAAACCAAAGCATAAGAAGAAAGTTTCATAGTGTTCTTGGCCGGGTGGGCATTTCTGCCCATTGGACCCCGTGCACATGGGCTAAGTCAGCCCCGTGCGCACGGGGTATCCAGAGGAGAAACCACCACCCCGTGCGCACGAGGTGTCCAGAGAGTTTCGTGGCACCCCGTGCGCACGGGGGTCAAAGACCCCGTGCACATGGGGTGTCCAGAGAGTTACTGATCATCCCGTGCGCACGGGGGTCAAATACCCCGTGCGCACGGGGTGCCCAGTAAGTTTCTGTGAAACTCTAGGACACCTCGGCGAAGCACTCTACGAAGGCAAATAAAAACCAACAAGAGATAATTAATGGATACTTTGAGAATTTGAATTTCAAATGAGCTTGACATACCACATAGTGACTAGATAATATTGAATATCAATACTAGGTGGTATTTCTCATATTCACATTTCGGGTTTGTGATGTGCACAAAACATAACACTCCCCCATAATGTGATGATCCACTAACATCTCTCAAGAGCCAAACAAGATTCAAATAAGATACAATAAAGGCTCAAAACTACAAACACCACTTATATGATGTGCAATGCAACCTACACATGCTAGATAACACAAATCAAGCATACTAGGAAACACAACATATAAATGCACATGCTAGATACAAAACCTAAGAATGCAAGGGGCGAGTAACTTTCAATGTAAGCAACATAAATACAAGTTACCGCAACGAGGAACATTGGATAGATAATATGAAGATAATCCACATGACTTGGCTCGAACAAATAAATGGTGGATATCCTTTTCTTCATGAACTAGCCAAATCTCTAATGTCCTCCACACACCTATTGATCAAGTTTGAGCTTGATGGTCCCCAACCAAGTTGGGTCCTAAGAAGTTAGTCACAATAGGCTTGGCAACCCAAATGGTCTTTTCCATTTCCAAACCACGTTGGCCACCAACAAACTTGGCAAACAAATTGCCAACAACATCCTTTCTAAGTGAATAATGATCATTGACTAGAGGAGGCTTCGGGATGTTACCGTTGGGACAAGATGAGGATATGTGTCCCTTCTTACGACAATTATAGCAACATGTGCTCCCCCTTCTCTTCTTCTTTATTTTCTCAACTTGGGGAGCTTTATCTAGGTTCATCATTGGTAGTGGCCTTTCTTCAAGTTGAGGTTGACCTTGAGATTGAACTTGAGGCCGCTTCCCTTGTTTCTTCACATTTGAAGCCTTCTTCTTCAATGGACAAGATCTCACATGGTGTCCAACATTCTTGCACTTGAAGCATGTAATGTTGGCCTCATTCTTGACTTGGTCTTGTCCCTTCTTCTTGTTCTTGGACTTCTTGTTGTTGGAGATGAAACCAAGTCCACCCTTGTCATGAGGAGATTTTTGAACACTCAAGATAGTGTTGAGAGTGGAATTTCCTTCATGACACATTTCCAAGTCTTTCTTCAAATTAGTGGCTTGGGCCTTGAGCTCTTTGTTTTCCTCTACAAGGTTAGTATCAACAAAAGTACTAGAGGAAGTAGAAGCTTCATTGTTAGAGCAACAAGGCAAGGAAAGCAATTCATCACAAGAGTTGGCGATAGTATGTCTAGATGAATCACTAGGACTAGCACATGTCAATAAAGCATTTTGAGTAGAAATAGTGCTAATGTCCACATGAGGCTCACGAGATGTTACCTTGGTCACAATAGCCTCATGAGCTAACTTTAGCCTTTCATGGGAGATTAGAAGGTCATCGTGAGAGCCCGAGAGCTTTTCATAACTTTCTTCTAATTCCCCATAATTTCTAGTTAGCAAATCAAGTTGAGCCCTTAGCTCAACATTCTCCTTCAAGATGGATGCTTTACAAGAGATAGAGTTAGTAGCACAAGCATTATTGACAATATGACAGGAGCTAGTAGAAACTAGAGACTTCACATGAGTAGCTTGAAGTTCCTCATAAGACTTATAGAGTTTGGTGAGCTCTCCTTTGATATCCTTGTAGCCAAGGTCAAGGTGCTCAAAATCCTCTTTAAGTTGATCATGAGCAACTTCAATCTCTTCTTTGGAAGATTCTAAGTCTCTAAGAGTTTCTAGAGCATTAAGAAGGTTACAATCAAGTTTATCATTTTGTTCTTTCTCTTCGTGAAGTAAATCATTACACTTTCCAAAATGAGTAATAAGATCTTTAAACATCTCATAAGTGTTCTTATTTACCCCACGAAGAGAATTACCAATTTCATATATTTCTTGACTCATATCCCTATCACATTCATCATCACTCTCATCATTATCATTACTATGAGTAGATGATACCTCGGTAGTACCTCTTGCCATGAGGCACATGTGAACATCGGAGGTTGATGATGATTCTTTTGGAGAGGGAGATTCTTCATCATCAAGAGTAGGATATCCATGTCCATCCTCTTGACACTCATAGCATTTCCTCTCCAACGTGGTGATGTCCTTCTTTGCTCTTCTAGCAATTTCTTCATTAATGATGTGTCCACTATTTTTCTTTATTTCCTCTACATTGTTAGTCAAACAACAACTAGAGGAAATAGAAGCACATAGATCATGTCAACAAGGAGTATCAAGCATATCATCACAAGATTTATTCAAGGAATCTCTATAAGATATGCAAGGACTATCAACACAAGAATGTATGTCATTTTTGCTAGATGTGTTCAAGTCCAAAGAAGCTACAACATTAGCATTTTGCATGAAAGATCATCAATGTTGATGACACCATCATCATCACAAATGATATTTCCACTCACCATGTCATTACCTTGGGACAAGCCATATGATGGTGAGGTGGAAGAATTTGAAATGACCGAGCACACGGAAGGGGACGCAATATGGAGTTCTTCATGATATGAAGATGTGGAGAACTCCTCAAGTGACTCTTCCGAAAGATGATTGACCTCATCAAGATTGGACCCACCATATATTTCTTCAAGCTTGGTCCACATCTCATGAGCCGACACACAAGTCATGATTGACTCAAACACTTCGAGGGATATAGACCGGATTATGGCATTCTTAGCACCATATCCACAAAGCATATCATCATTTTCCTCACTAGTTGGAAAAAGTTCATCCTTCCACGGAGAAGCCCCGTACAAGAACAATACGCACAAAATTTGGACCCATGGCCCGGAAATGACAAAGCATGCGAATTTTCCACAAGTGATAGTTTGTGCCACTAAAACAAAAAGTGTCATCGTGCACTATACCACTAGTCGACATCTTTACTCTCTAGGCGGTGAAGCCAAGCAAGGAGAGACCAAAGCTCTGATACCAATTGAAAGGATCTAGATGACGACTAGAGGGGGGGTGAATAGGCGTTTTAAAAATGTTACGGATTTGGCTTTATCCTAATGCGGAATTAAACTAAACGGATACCTTTCAATCACAAATCCTAAAAATGCTAGGCTCAACTAAGTGCACCAACAACCTATGCTAAACAAGATAGGCACTAAGGAAACTAGCAAGCACAAACTATATCACAAGATATGGAAATGTAGGAACAACTAAGCAATTCAACTAGCACAAGATATATCAATATGAGCAAGTATGAATTGCGGAAAGTAAAGGGTGTGGGTATGAGATAACCACAAGTGACTCGGGGACGCGGATTTATCCCGAAGTTCACACTCGTGAGAGTGCTAATCTCCGTTAGAGTGGTGCCGAAGCCAAAGCTTCGGGGCGCCACCAAGTGACTCACCGTATTCTCCCTTTCGAGTCACCCCCAACGGATGAGCCTCGATTCACTCGGGGTTGGTCTTGAAGGCGACCACCACACCTTTACAAACTTCTCCGGGCCACTTCACACCCTTCCCTGGAGCACACCACAAGAGGAAGCTTCCGGGGGAACCACGGCCACCTAGGCCTCTTCACAATCTTCTCAAGTATATCACCAAACCATCTAGGAGGCGGAAACCTCCAAGAGTAATAAACTCACGGACTCTCACTCGAACTAATCGATGTGGGGAGCTCAAACCAATGCAACAAATGCAATGCAAGGTCAAGCAACAAATGCTCAACTCACTCTCTCAATCTCACAAGATGCACTCTCGAAAGTAGGAGATTGAAGAGAGGGGATGCAATGGATAGGATCAACAAATGGCTCACAAATCCATCCACAAATCCCCCTTCACATAGAGGGGAGATAGGGGTTTGGGAGAGGTGGTATGAGGCTCAAAATGGTGTTTAGAAAGTGTAAGAACCAACCCCCAACCGGTAGGAGGAAGGAGCCCTTAAATAGCCAAACTTTGAAACTAGCCATTGGGGCTCCAACGGGCTGATTCTGGACACCCCGTGCCCACGGGGGTTTAGACCCCGTGCACACGGGGTCCCGTGTGCACGGTACAAGGCCAAACAACCCCGTGCGCACGGGGTACCCAGAACAGCCTGCAGCAGCCCACTGAAACATGCATAACTTTGGCATACGGACTCCGAATTCGATGATCTTGGGCTCGTTTTGAAGCTATGGAAAAGCCCAAGGTCCTCACATAGAGAACCACCCAAGATCAACAAGAAATAATGATGCAAATTATTCAAAGGTTTGAGCTCTCTACATGCGACGTGATCAAGCTACTCGTCCGAAAGTCCCTCTTGATAGTACGGCTATCAAACCTATAATCCGGTCTCCCACCAAGCACTATGAGACCGGAAAAACTAGGAAAACCTAGCTAAGTTATACCTTTGCCTTGCATATTCAACTTGAGCTTGATGATGACTTTAATGCTTGCCTCAAGTTGGAATCCCTTTCTTGTCCACAACCACTTGGTGAAGATACTCGAATTGCTTCCTCGTAATGCAATGAGGGAAGCCTTAACTTAAGCCCATCTTCACATGCACATTATCATGATGTGGACCACAAGATTCAAAGAATATAACCTCCGGCTTCTCATCTTGCACTTGGACTCCTCGAACCCGATGACCATCACCACTTGATGCCATCCACACATAGGCTACTTGAAATCTTTCCTTTTGATGCAAGCCCATAAGAAATACCTAACCCACATAGACATAACAAACACATAGCATGGGTTAGGTAACAAAGCACAATTCATAACTACTTACCATACCACTAGATCACTTGATCCCATGTGGTACAATGTTTGCGCTTTGTGAGTTGACCATCTAGATATAATCTTCGAGCTTCATCTTGGTCAACCAACATCTTTACTTTATGCCCCATATTGGTTTCTTGAAAGCCACAATGAACTCTTCATTTCCCTTCATTGCTTCAAGACTATGTCACCAAAGACTCTTTCATGACCATATCAAGTTCCACTATGAATATCATCTTGGTCACCACTTGCCCTTCTAAAAACTCCATCACAAGCTCTTGAGAGGCACAATGAATTCTTCACTCTAGTTGCTTGCTTCAAGACTTGATCAACCTAAACCCAACACATGAGCTCATCATGATCTTGTCTTGAAACCATAACTTGAATTCTTCTCTTTGATTATTCTCTCAAGCCCTTGATCCTTAAAAGCCCAAATATGTCAATCTTTGAGATCCTCCAATGAACTCCACCATGAACATAAATAGATTAGGCATTGAAATCAATCTTGATGACTTCAATAGAAATTCCCGAAGACCAACTTGAAACCTCACTGGACATGGGATCTCGAAAGCCAAAAACCTAGGCCCCGTTAACACGGGGTATCCAGAGAGTTGACACTCGACCCCGTGTACACGGTATAAGCCCGTGAGCACGGGGTATCCAGAGAGGGATACCATAAGTACTTCTTCGGATGCTTTGATGGCATTCTTCACAAAACAACCCAAAGCGCTTCAAGCATCACTATGGAACATATCTTCATATAAGATTCAATGCACTTGATGCTCCATAGGAATTGTCATTTAATTCCAAAGCTTAGAGCAAATATATCTTCATATATATGGACTTCATCCTTGATTCCATCCAATATCCTTGAGGCACCATCTATGGAGAAAACCTTCAAATATATCTCACTGAAAACATTAGTCCATAGAGATTGTCATTAATTACCAAAACCACACTTAGGGGCTACATGCCCTTTCACCTCTGTTCTTCTGCGATCCCATATGGAGGCCTTTTCCGGTACTTTGCCGGAGGGGGAATCTATCACGGAGGGCTTCTTCATCAACCTTGCTGCCCTTCCAATGATGTGTGAGTAGTTTACCACAGACCTACAGGTCCATAGCTAGTAGCTAGATGGCTTCTTCTCTCTCTTTGATCTTCAATACCATGTTCTCCTCGATGTTCTTGGAGTTCTATCCGATGTAATCTTCTTTTGCGGTGTGTTTGTTGGGATCCGATGAATTGTGAGTTTATGATCAGATTATTCATGAGAAATATCTGAGTCTTCTCTGAACTCTTTTATGCATGATTATTATAGCTTTGTATTTCTCTCCGATCTATCGATTTGTTTTGGCCAACTAGATTGGTTTATCTTGCAATGGGAGAGGTGCTTTGTGATGGGTTCTATCTTGCGGTGCTCAATCCCAGTGACAGAAAGAGACATAACACGTATTTGTATTGTTGCCATTAAGGATAAAAAGATAGGGTTTAATTATATTGCTTGAGTTTACTTTGTCTACATCATGTCATCTTGCTTAAGGCGTTACTCTGTTTCATACTTAATACCCTAGATGCATGCTGGATAGCGGTCGATGGGTGGAGTAATAGTAGTAGATGCAGGCAGGAGTCGGTCTACTTGTCTCGGGCGTGATGCCTATATACACGATCACTGCCATGAATCCGTCATAATTATTTTCTTTTCTATCAATTGCCCAACGGTAATTTGTTTACCCACCGTATGCTATGTGTTCGAGAGAGAAGCCTCTAGTGAAAACTATGACCCCCGGGGTCTACTTTTATCATATATTAAAACCAAAAATACCTTGCTGCAATTTATTTAATTTTATTTTATTTAGTATTTTAGTTTATCTATCCATCACTATCAGAATTAATCCTTGCAAATAACCGCTAAGAGGATTGACAACCCTCTTATTTGCGTTGGGTGCAAGTGTTTGCTTTTGTGTGTGCAGGTGCGTTTAACGGAATTTTGCTTGGTTCTCCTACTGGATTGATAACCTTGGTTCTTAACTGAGGGAAATACTTATCTCTATTATACTGCATCATCCTCTCCTCTTCGGGGAAATACCAATGCAGTCTACAAGTAGCAATCATCATACTTCTATTTACTTACAACTCGAAACTAGAACAAATATGACTCTATATAAATATCTCTGGCAGTGTACCAGGATGTGCAACGATGCTAGCGTAACATGTATGAAAAATGATGAACGGTGGCTGAGCCACGAATACTATGTCAACTATATGATCATGCAAAGCAATATGACAATGATGATGTGTGTCATAAAAAAAAGAAACGGTGGAAGTTGCATGGCAATATATCTCGGAATGACTATGGAAATGCCATAATAGGTAGGTATGGTGGCTGTTTTGAGGAAGATATAAGGAGGCTTATGTGTGATAGAGCGTATCATATCACGGGGTTTGGATGCACCGGCGAAGTTTGCACCGATTCTCAATGTGAGAAAGGGCAATGCACGGTACCGAAGATGCTAGCAAATTGCGGAAGGGTGAGAGTGCATACAATCCATGGACTCACATTAGTCATAAAGAACTTACATACTTATTGCGAAAGTTTAGTAGCCGTCGAAGCAAAGTACTACTACGCATGCCCCCAGGGGGGAGGTTGGTAGGAGTTAACCACCGCGCGCCCCCGACCGCCACGCAAAGGAAGACAATCAATAATAAATCATGCTCTAACTTCTTAGCATAACGACAGATCATATGTGCATGCTTCGGGAATCACAAACCTTAACACCAATATTCTTACTAAACCACAGTTATCTACTAGTACCTTCCACATATTACCATCTTAATATCGCAAAACTATTGCAAGGAATCAAACTTATCATATTCAGTGATCTACATGAAAGTTTTATTATATCCCTCTTGAATACCTATCATATTAGGACCAAATTCATAACCCGTGCATATTACCATTGCTATTTATTAGACTCTCAAAAAGATATAAGTGAAGCATGAGAGTGCAACTATTTCTTTAAAATATAACCACTACCGTGCTCTAAGAGATATAAGTGAAGTACTAGAGCAACTGCCTAGCTCAAAAGATATAAGTGAAGCACATAGAGTATTCTAAAAAATCACGAATAATGTGTGTCCCTCTCAAAAAGGTGTGTTCAGCAAAGATGATTGTGGCAAACTAAAAAGCAAACAAAAGCAAACAAACTATAGCACAAGACGCTCCAAGTAAAACACATATCATGTGATGAATAAAAATATAGCTCCAAGTGAGTTACCGATAGATTGTAGACGAAAGAGGGGAAGCCATCCGGGGCATCCCCAAGCTTAGACGCTTGAGTTTTCCTTGAATATTACCTTGGGGTGCCTTGGGCATCCCCAAGCTTAGACTCTTGCCGCTCTTTATTCCTTTATCCATCGTAGTCTCACCAAAAACTTGAAAACTTCAGCACACAAAACTCAACAGAAACCTCGTGAGATCCGTTAGTATAACAAACAAATCTTAAACTTTAGGTACTGTTGTAAATTGATTCATATTTAATATTGGCATAATGCTACTGTACTCCAACTTCCCCATGGCTCATACCCCCCGATACGATCCATAGATTTATCAAAATAAGCAAACTATGCAACAAGGCCTCCAGATGGGATCGCGGAAGAACAGAGGCTTGCGGCGACGGAAAGGTTTTCTCTTCTGTCTTTTTGGTATACGAGGAATATTTTGGAATTTATAGCGCTGGAGTTAGGTCAAGAGGTGCCACGAGGGGTCCACAAGCCTGGGGGGCACGCCTACCCCCCCTGGGCGCGCCCTCCGGGCTTGTCGCTCCCTCGTGACTCTTCTGGTCTTCTCCCGAAGCTTCTACGGTCCTTTCTGGTCCAAAAAAAATTAATCCAAAGTTTTTTCTTCGTTTGGACTCCGTTTAATAATGATTTTCTGAAAAGGCAAAAACAGGCAAAAAACAACAACTGGCACTGGGCACTAGGTTAATAGTTTAGTCCCAAAAAATTATATATAATTACATATAAAACATCAAAGATTGATACTATAATAGCATGGAACAATCAAAAATTATAGATACGTTGAAGATGTATCGGGTGGCGGCGCGAGGGGGTCGGGAGGGGAGGGGGGCGTAGGTAGATAGATAGGTGGATGTGCGCATGTGCCGCGAAGGGCTCAGAAACGCATAGGGACGGTGGGAGCTTTTCTCCTCGCCACGCTCCTGCTTACCACGATTCAACACAGCATGGTGCATGGATAGAGCAGCATTATCTGTTTGACCTTTCATTTCGATGCTTTCTCCTCCGATCCTGCGACGAGACGAGACGGTCACCCACCGAGGAGGTGTTTGGGTCACACAATGGTAACAGCAACGGGACTGGTATGAGGTTACAGTAGTGGAGAATGGACGTAATCGATTCAGCTGCAATTTTGTTTGGTACCAATCAGTAAGGGTGTCGATTTACTTCACAACGTTTGCTTGTGCAATAAAAACTGAAAACTGGAGGGGGGGATGAAGGACAGCTAGAGAGCGGAGGAGAACGCCGGAGAAGAATGACATGGGGGTCTGAAGCAGAAATGGCAACGCGAGTAGAGATGGGGATCGGCAAGGGGGTCGGCGGTGAACGCCATTGTGCTGTTCCTCCCATGGCGCCACCCACCTGCGACGTTGTTGACCAGCTCGTGAAGTAGAGTTGATGGAGGAAGAGATCGGCTTTCCATCGCCACCACCTGAGCCACTCGATTTGACGTAGAAGAATCGGGGCGGAGAGGATCGAGGGCGGAGGGATCGATAGATAGAACCGTAGCTGGAGACGGAGCGGTAATGGGATCTGGGATGGGCGGAATTGACCGAGACTTGAGGCGTACTCTTTTTACCCCAACCAGACGATCGAGGCTCACAACCGAGACTCACAGTCTTGCAAAGCATGCGTTAACGTCTGGGACCAACGCCATGTCTGGTTAGGCCACCTAGACGATCTTTTGTTTGTCCCTGTTGACAGTGGCGGAGCTACAATAAAAAAACTAGGGCGGGCCACGTTAGGCATTCACTGACGTTGTTTTGATCACTAACCACACTTTTACTCATGCATATGCTGTAAGCTGGGCGGGCCATGGCATAGTTTAGCCCCAACTAAGCTCCCCCAGTACTTGTTGACATTGTGACGTTTGAATAAAGCTTTGTGAGTTTGCCTTAAAAAAAAGTAGTACCGCACATCTACTCGTCCTTTCATTTCGATGCTTTTCATATCTATAGTATTGTTCGTACTAGAGCAAGACAACAACGTAAATTTTGAAATGAGGAAAATAAATTAGGTTGGATTTGAAAAGGACAACGAAAAGCAATCAATTTGATTTTGAGCCCCGGCGCATGCAGGTCCACGTCCACAATGTTGCGCCAGCTTGGCCATGCATGAGTTAAATCCATAGAACCATCACATTCGTGTCACGATTACCGGAAAATCACCACTTTACGATCCGTGACATTTTGCACCGCACCGACAAATTGACAGTGACAAATAACACTGATGGTCGATGCTAAGCGTTTGGATGACGTCACTCATCACTCACCGAAAAAATTCATGAATTTTAAAAAATTAACATAATTCGAGAAAAAGTTACCGAACTATGAGAAAATCGCAATTTTTAAAAAGTTTCACGAATTAAAAAATGTTTGTGATCTAAGAGAACATATTTAAAAAAAACAAATAGAAAGATAAAAGACAAACAAAAAAGGCCACCTAGTGTTGGTCATGTTAAACTGAATACGGATGTTGCGATGGACGTGCTGAATGGTAACGCTGTAGCTGCTGTAGTGGCGAGGGGACACAGTGGGGATTTTCTTGCTGGGAGAGTCACTAAGTACAGCAGCATAACTGATCCTTTTGTTGGAGAAGCACTAGCCTGCCGAGATGCAGTGGTACTAGCAAAAGAGAAAAGCTGGAGCATGGTACAAATTCAGACAGATTGTAAATCTTTCGCAGATGACTGGAAGGATCACAGGACCGGTCTGTTGGTGGTCCGATTATGAGAGAGATGAAACTATATCTCTCGTCTTTTCAGGAGGTTGAACTTGGGTTCATACGAAGAGAAGCCAATGAGATGGCTCACAGTTTGGTTAGCCATGCTGTGCACACTGTGAGCCATCTCAGTGAATGTACGAACGATGGGGGTATATCTAGACAATGTACGAACGATGGGGGTATATATCCTCCAATTAGATAGGAAAAAATTCTTGTTAGTTAGATTATTAAGATTTCTTATCCAACTTCTGCGGTCAGATGGAAATGTTGACGTCTTCTTTGATCTAAATAATAGATGGGCGAAATTAAGCATCTGCTGTAAATATTTGTTGCTGGGGGGCGGAAACTAAGGCTGCATGCATATGTTGTTTTTGGGATATTTATTAGGATGGATATGCCTATATATATTGTCAAGTTCTGGATGCCCGCATGAATGCTCTGTTTTCTGTTCAAAAGTTAGTCCTCTTCTAATTTGGCATTCACATGTTGTCCAGCAGAAAGTGTTATTTGTTAGAGATAATATTGTATTAGTCTTGGTAGTAGTGTCAAAGTCCAAATTAGCTGGGTACGTGAGTTGGTACGGGGCTATGTGTCCAGCCCGTTTGTACTTGGATGTATGTCCGGCTAGGATTAGCACCTGGCCATGGTCTACGTGATAGGAATTAGTACTTGTCAAGTTGTGGTAGCAGTCCGGTTTGGAGTCTTCGGTCATAGCTAGTAGTGTCCGTGTGTGGGTACTACTGGTAGGATATCTAGTACGTCTAGGTTGTCAAAGGTCGGTGGCTGCCTATGCATATATATGTAGCAGGCAGGCATCATATTGTAACGTGGCAAGAAAAGGAGAAAACAAAGCAAAGAAATAAAGAGAAAAAGAGAGGCACAACACGTGCCTTTGGCAAAAGTTTTTTGTGTGTGCGTGTTCATCGTGTGAGTTGATGTGATCGATTCTGGGCGAATCCCAACAATTGGTATCTGAGCTAGGTCGATTTGAAGCCGCGCTTGCCCCGGGGTGGCGACCCTACTAGCGCCTCGGGGCAGGCGATACGGTCGCTGGGTGGTGCAGCGACGAGGAGGAGCGGGCCATGAAGTCGCTGAGTGCTGCAGCGGTGAGGAGGATCAGCTGATCGTCGTTCGGCGGAACGACAAGGAGGGAGACGGCGGGCTGTCGTCGGCAAGGCGGTGAAAGATGATCGTTGATGGATGCGGTGGTGTCGAGGTGCGATGCAGGAGCTCATCAAGATCGTGTTCCGGGGAAGATAGATGAGTCAAGGGCGTGCGATTTTGCACGTCTGGTCGGTCGTCGTCGTCATCATGTCCAAGTGCTCGTCTCTGTGAGGAGGCATTGAAGATGAAGCGTGCCCAAGTCGTCTATGTGTCTCGACGGGAGGATCAAGTTCAACTATGTGGGGGCGGTAAACCAGTGAAGGTGAGTCTCTTTAATGAGGCCATGTCTCTACATGAGGCTGGAGTGCATGGTGTAGTGCACGGGGTGGTGTGATCCACAAGGAGTCGGCATGTATCTCGCTAGGGTGGATGGTGAAGTCCACCGGGTGGTGTATTCCACAGGTTACTAGCAAGGCTGGGTAGTCCAAGGCATATTTGAGGTGGTCCGTAAATTCGCCAAGTCAAAATTGGGGAGAGATTGTTGAGCAATCAAGCCAGCAATTTGCTTGTCGTGGTGCGAGCGGATGCGTTGACAAGGGGTGAATCATCAACAAGCCAAGATCGAAGAAGCATGGAAGACAGTGTCAAGATTAGAGAGAGATTGTTAGAGATAATCTTGTATTAGTCTTGGTAGTAGTGTCAAAGTCCAAATTAGCTGGGTACGTGAGTTGGTACGGGGTTATGTGTCCAGCCCGTTTGTACTTGGATGTATGTCCGGCTAGGATTAGCACCTGGCCATGGTCTACGTGATAGGAATTAGTACTTGTCAAGTTGTGGTAGGAGTCCGGTTTGGAGTCTTCGGTCATAGCTAGTATTGTCCGTGTGTGGGTACTACTGGTAGGATATCTAGTACGTCTAGGTTGTCAAAGGTCGGTGGCTGCCTATGCATATATATGTAGCAGGCAAGCATCATATTGTAACGTGGCAAGAAAAGGAGGAAACAGAGCAAAGAAATAAAGAGAGAAAAAGAGAGGCACGACACGTGCCTTTGGCAAAAGTTTTTTGTGTGTGCGTGTTCATCGTGTGAGTTGATGTGATCGATTCTGGGCGAATCCCAACAATTGGTATCTGAGCTAGGTCGATTTGAAGCCGCGCTTGCCCCGGGGTGGCGACCTTACTAGCGCCTCGGGGCAGGCGATATGGTCGCTGGGTGGTGCAGCGACGAGGAGGAGCAGGCCATGAAGTCGCTGAGTGCTGCAGCGGTGAGGAGGATCGGCTGATCGTCGTTCGGCGGAACGACAAGGAGGGAGACGGCGGGCTGTCGTCGGCAAGGCGGTGGAAGATGATCGTTGATGGATACGGTGGTGTCGAGGTGCGGTGCAGGAGCTCATCAAGATCGTGTTCCGGGGAAGATAGATGAGTCAAGGGCGTGCGATTTTGCACGTCTGGTCGGTCGTCGTCGTCGTCATGTCCAAGTGCTCGTCTCTGTGAGGAGGCATTGAAGATGAAGCGTGCCCAAGTCGTCTATGTGTCTCGACGGGCGGATCAAGTTCAACTATGTGGGGGCGGTAAACCAATGAAGGTGAGTCTCTTTAATGAGGCCATGTCTCTACATGAGGCTGGAGTGCATGGTGTAGTGCACGGGGTGGTGTGATCCACAAGGAGTCGGCATGTATCTCGCTAGGGTGGATGGTGAAGTCCACCGGGTGGTGTATTCCACAGGTTACTAGCAAGGCTGGGTAGTCCAAGGCATATTTGAGGTGGTCCGTAAATTCGCCAAGTCAAAATTGGGGAGAGATTGTTGAGCAATCAAGCCAGCAATTTGCTTGTCGTGGTGCGAGCGGATGCGTTGACAAGGGGTGAATCATCAACAAGCCAAGATCGAAGAAGCACGGAAGACAGTGTCAAGATTAGGGAGAGATTGTTAGAGATAATCTTGTATTAGTCTTGGTAGTAGTGTCAAAGTCCAAATTAGCTGGGTACGTGAGTTGGTACGGGGCTATGTGTCCAGCCCGTTTGTACTTGGATGTATGTCCGGCTAGGATTAGCACCTGGCCATGGTCTACGTGATAGGAATTAGTACTTGTCAAGTTGTGGTAGGAGTCCGGTTTGGAGTCTTCGGTCATAGCTAGTATTGTCCGTGTGTGGGTACTACTGGTAGGATATCTAGTACGTCTAGGTTGTCAAAGGTCGGTGGCTGCCTATGCATATATATGTAGCAGGCAGGCATCATATTGTAACGTGGCAAGAAAAGGAGAAAACAGAGCAAAGAAATAGAGAGAGAAAAAGAGAGGCACGACACGTGCCTTTGGCAAAAGTTTTTTGTGTGTGCGTGTTCATCGTGTGAGTTGTTGTGATCGATTCTGGGCGAATCCCAACAATTGGTATCTGAGCTAGGTCGATTTGAAGCCGCACTTGCCCCGGGGTGGCGACCCTACTAGCGCCTCGGGGCAGGCGATATGGTCGCTGGGTGGTGCAGCGACGAGGAGGAGCGGGCCATGAAGTCGCTGAGTGCTGCAGCGGTGAGGAGGATCGGCTGATCGTCGTTCGGCGGAACGACAGGGAGGGAGACGGCGGGCTGTCGTCGGCAAGGCGGTGGAAGATGATCGTTGATGGATGCGGTGGTGTCGAGGTGCGGTGCAGGAGCTCATCAAGATCGTGTTCCGGGGAAGATAGATGAGTCAAGGGCATGCGATTTTGCACGTCTGGTCGGTCGTCGTCGTCGTCATGTCCAAGTGCTCGTCTCTGTGAGGAGGCATTGAAGATGAAGCGTGCCCAAGTCGTCTATGTGTCTCGACGGGAGGATCAAGTTCAACTATGTGGGGGCGGTAAACCAGTGAAGGTGAGTCTCTTTAATGAGGCCATGTCTCTATATGAGGCTGGAGTGCATGGTGTAGTGCACGGGGTGGTGTGATCCACAAGGAGTCGGCATGTATCTCGCTAGGGTGGATGGTGCAGTCCACCGGGTGGTGTATTCCACAGGTTACTAGAAAGGCTGGGTAGTCCAAGGCATATTTGAGGTGGTCCGTAAATTCGCCAAGTCAAAATTGGGGAGAGATTGTTGAGCAATCAAGCCAGCAATTTGCTTGTCGTGGTGCGAGCGGATGCGTTGACAAGGGGTGAATCATCAACAAGCCAAGATCGAAGAAGCACGGAAGACAGTGTCAAGATTAGGGAGAGATTGTTAGAGATAATCTTGTATTAGTCTTGGTAGTAGTGTCAAAGTCCAAATTTGCTGGGTACGTGAGTTGGTACGGGGCTATGTGTCCAGCCCGTTTGTACTTGGATGTATGTCCGGCTAGGATTAGCACCTGGCCATGGTCTACGTGATAGGAATTAGTACTTGTCAAGTTGTGGTAGGAGTCCGGTTTGGAGTCTTCGGTCATAGCTAGTATTGTCCGTGTGTGGGTACTACTGGTAGGATATCTAGTACGTCTAGGTTGTCAAAGGTCGGTGGCTGCCTATGCATATATATGTAGCAGGCAAGCATCATATTGTAACGTGGCAAGAAAAGGAGAAAACAGAGCAAAGAAATAAAGAGAGAAAAAGAGAGGCACGACACGTGCCTTTGGCAAAAGTTTTTTGTGTGTGCGTGTTCATCGTGTGAGTTGATGTGATCGATTCTGGGCGAATCCGAACAATTGGTATCTGAGCTAGGTCGATTTGAAGCCGCGCTTGCCCCGGGGTGGCGACCCTACTAGCGCCTCGGGGCAGGCGATATGGTCGCTGGGTGGTGCAGCGACGAGGAGGAGCGGGCCATGAAGTCGCTGAGTGCTGCAGCGGTGAGGAGGATCGGCTGATCGTCGTTCGGCGGAACGACAGGGAGGGAGACGGCGGGCTGTCGTCGGCAAGGCGGTGGAAGATGATCGTTGATGGATGCGGTGGTGTCGAGGTGCGGTGCAGGAGCTCATCAAGATCGTGTTCCGGGGAAGATAGATGAGTCAAGGGCGTGCGATTTTGCACGTCTGGTCGGTCGTCGTCGTCGTCATGTCCAAGTGCTCGTCTCTGTGAGGAGGCATTGAAGATGAAGCGTGCCCAAGTCGTCTATGTGTCTCGACGGGAGGATCAAGTTCAACTATGTGGGGGCGGTAAACCAGTGAAGGTGAGTCTCTTTAATGAGGCCATGTCTCTACATGAGGCTAGAGTGCATGGTGTAGTGCACGGGGTGGTGTGATCCACAAGGAGTCGGCATGTATCTCGCTAGGGTGGATGGTGAAGTCCACCGGGTGGTGTATTCCACAGGTTACTAGCAAGGCTGGGTAGTCCAAGGCATATTTGAGGTGGTCCGTAAATTCGCCAAGTCAAAATTGGGGAGAGATTGTTGAGCAATCAAGCCAGCAATTTGCTTGTCGTGGTGCGAGCGGATGCGTTGACAAGGGGTGAATCATCAACAAGCCAAGATCGAAGAAGCACGGAAGACAGTGTCAAGATTAGGGAGAGATTGTTAGAGATAATCTTGTATTAGTCTTGGTAGTAGTGTCAAAGTCCAAATTAGCTGGGTACGTGAGTTGGTACGGGGCTATGTGTCCAGCCCGTTTGTACTTGGATGTATGTCCGGCTAGGATTAGCACCTGGCCATGGTCTACGTGATAGGAATTAGTACTTGTCAAGTTGTGGTAGGAGTCCGGTTTGGAGTCTTCGGTCATAGCTAGTATTGTCCGTGTGTGGGTACTACTGGTAGGATATCTAGTACGTCTAGGTTGTCAAAGGTCGGTGGCTGCCTATGCATATATATGTAGCAGGCAGGCATCATATTGTAACGTGGCAAGAAAAGGAGAAAACAGAGCAAAGAAATAAAGAGAGAAAAAGGGAGGCACGACACGTGCCTTTGGCAAAAGTTTTTTGTGTGTGCGTGTTCATCGTGTGAGTTGATGTGATCGATTCTGGGCGAATCCGAACAATTGGTATCTGAGCTAGGTCGATTTGAAGCCGCGCTTGCCCCGGGGTGGCGACCCTACTAGCGCCTCGGGGCAGGCGATATGGTCGCTGGGTGGTGCAGCGACGAGGAGGAGCGGGCCATGAAGTCGCTGAGTGCTGCAGCGGTGAGGAGGATCGGCTGATCGTCGTTCGGCGGAACGACAGGGAGGGAGACGGCGGGCTGTCGTCGGCAAGGCGTTGGAAGATGATCGTTGATGGATGCGGTGGTGTCGAGGTGCGGTGCAGGAGCTCATCAAGATCGTGTTCCGGGGAAGATAGATGAGTCAAGGGCGTGCGATTTTGCACGTCTGGTCGGTCGTCGTCGTCGTCATGTCCAAGTGCTCGTCTCTGTGAGGAGGCATTGAAGATGAAGCGTGGCCAAGTCGTCTATGTGTCTCGACGGGAGGATCAAGTTCAACTATGTGGGGGCGGTAAACCAGTGAAGGTGAGTCTCTTTAATGAGGCCATGTCTCTACATGAGGCTGGAGTGCATGGTGTAGTGCACGGGGTGGTGTGATCCACAAGGAGTCGGCATGTATCTCGCTAGGGTGGATGGTGAAGTCCACCGGGTGGTGTATTCCACAGGTTACTAGCAAGGCTGGGTAGTCCAAGGCATATTTGAGGTGGTCCGTAAATTCGCCAAGTCAAAATTGGGGAGAGATTGTTGAGCAATCAAGCCAGCAATTTGCTTGTCGTGGTGCGAGCGGATGCGTTGACAAGGGGTGAATCATCAACAAGCCAAGATCGAAGAAGCACGGAAGACAGTGTCAAGATTAGGGAGAGATTGTTAGAGATAATCTTGTATTAGTCTTGGTAGTAGTGTCAAAGTCCAAATTAGCTGGGTACGTGAGTTGGTACGGGGCTATGTGTCCAGCCCGTTTGTACTTGGATGTATGTCCGGCTAGGATTAGCACCTGGCCATGGTCTACGTGATAGGAATTAGTACTTGTCAAGTTGTGGTAGGAGTCCGGTTTGGAGTCTTCGGTCATAGCTAGTATTGTCCGTGTGTGGGTACTACTGGTAGGATATCTAGTACGTCTAGGTTGTCAAAGGTCGGTGGCTGCCTATGCATATATATGTAGCAGGCAGGCATCATATTGTAACGTGGCAAGAAAAGGAGAAAACAGAGCAAAGAAATAAAGAGAGAAAAAGAGAGGCACGACACGTGCCTTTGGCAAAAGTTTTTTGTGTGTGCGTGTTCATCGTGTGAGTTGATGTGATCGATTCTGGGCGAATCCGAACAATTGGTATCTGAGCTAGGTCGATTTGAAGCCGCGCTTGCCCCAGGGTGGCGACCCTACTAGCGCCTCGGGGCAGGCGATATGGTCGCTGGGTGGTGCAGCGACGAGGAGGAGCGGGCCATGAAGTCGCTGAGTGCTGCAGCGGTGAGGAGGATCGGCTGATCGTCGTTCGGCGGAACGACAAGGAGGGAGACGGCGGGCTGTCGTCGGCAAGGCGGTGGAAGATGATCGTTGATGGATGCGGTGGTGTCGAGGTGCGGTGCAGGAGCTCATCAAGATCGTGTTCCGGGGAAGATAGATGAGTCAAGGGCGTGCGATTTTGCACGTCTGGTCGGTCGTCGTCGTCGTCATGTCCAAGTGCTCGTCTCTGTGAGGAGGCATTGAAGATGAAGCGTGCCCAAGTCGTCTATGTGTCTCGACGGGAGGATCAAGTTCAACTATGTGGGGGCGGTAAACCAGTGAAGGTGAGTCTCTTTAATGAGGCCATGTCTCTACATGAGGCTGGAGTGCATGGTGTAGTGCACGGGGTGGTGTGATCCACAAGGAGTCGGCATGTATCTCGCTAGGGTGGATGGTGAAGTCCACCGGGTGGTGTATTCCACAGGTTACTAGCAAGGCTGGGTAGTCCAAGGCATATTTGAGGTGGTCCGTAAATTCGCCAAGTCAAAACTGGGGAGAGATTGTTGAGCAATCAAGCCAGCAATTTGCTTGTCGTGGTGCGAGCGGATGCGTTGACAAGGGGTGAATCATCAACAAGCCAAGATCGAAGAAGCACGGAAGACAGTGTCAAGATTAGGGAGAGATTGTTAGAGATAATCTTGTATTAGTCTTGGTAGTAGTGTCAAAGTCCAAATTAGCTGGGTACGTGAGTTGGTACGGGGCTATGTGTCCAGCCCGTTTGTACTTGGATGTATGTCCGGCTAGGATTAGCACCTGGCCATGGTCTACGTGATAGGAATTAGTACTTGTCAAGTTGTGGTAGGAGTCCGGTTTGGAGTCTTCGGTCATAGCTAGTATTGTCCGTGTGTGGGTACTACTGGTAGGATATCTAGTACGTCTAGGTTGTCAAAGGTCGGTGGCTAACTATGCATATATATGTAGCAGGCAGGCATCATATTGTAACGTGGCAAGAAAAGGAGAAAACAGAGCAAAGAAATAAAGAGAGAAAAAGAGAGGCACGACACGTGCCTTTGGCAAAAGTTTTTTGTGTGTGCGTGTTCATCGTGTGAGTTGATGTGATCGATTCTGGGCGAATCCGAACAATTGGTATCTGAGCTAGGTCGATTTGAAGCCGCGCTTGCCCCGGGGTGGCGACCCTACTAGCGCCTCGGGGCAGGCGATATGGTCGCTGGGTGGTGCAGCGACGAGGAGGAGCGGGCCATGAAGTCGCTGAGTGCTGCAGCGGTGAGGAGGATCGGCTGATCGTCGTTCGGCGGAACGACAAGGAGGGAGACGGCGGGCTGTCGTCGGCAAGGCGGTGGAAGATGATCGTTGATGGATGCGGTGGTGTCGAGGTGCGGTGCAGGAGCTCATCAAGATCGTGTTCCGGGGAAGATAGATGAGTCAAGGGCGTGCGATTTTGCACGTCTGGTCGGTCGTCGTCGTCGTCATGTCCAAGTGCTCGTCTCTGTGAGGAGGCATTGAAGATGAAGCGTGGCCAAGTCGTCTATGTGTCTCGACGGGAGGATCAAGTTCAACTATGTGGGGGCGGTAAACCAGTGAAGGTGAGTCTCTTTAATGAGGCCATGTCTCTACATGAGGCTGGAGTGCATGGTGTAGTGCACGGGGTGGTGTGATCCACAAGGAGTCGGCATGTATCTCGCTAGGGTGGATGGTGAAGTCCACCGGGTGGTGTATTCCACAGGTTACTAGCAAGGCTGGGTAGTCCAAGGCATATTTGAGGTGGTCCGTAAATTCGCCAAGTCAAAATTGGGGAGAGATTGTTGAGCAATCAAGCCAGCAATTTGCTTGTCGTGGTGCGAGCGGATGCGTTGACAAGGGGTGAATCATCAACAAGCCAAGATCGAAGAAGCACGGAAGACAGTGTCAAGATTAGGGAGAGATTGTTAGAGATAATCTTGTATTAGTCTTGGTAGTAGTGTCAAAGTCCAAATTAGCTGGGTACGTGAGTTGGTACGGGGCTATGTGTCCAGCCCGTTTGTACTTGGATGTATGTCCGGCTAGGATTAGCACCTGGCCATGGTCTACGTGATAGGAATTAGTACTTGTCAAGTTGTGGTAGGAGTCCGGTTTGGAGTCTTCGGTCATAGCTAGTATTGTCTGTGTGTGGGTACTACTGGTAGGATATCTAGTACGTCTAGGTTGTCAAAGGTCGGTGGCTGCCTATGCATATATATGTAGCAGGCAGGCATCATATTGTAACGTGGCAAGAAAAGGAGAAAACAGAGCAAAGAAATAAAGAGAGAAAAAGAGAGGCACGACACGTGCCTTTGGCAAAAGTTTTTTGTGTGTGCGTGTTCATCGTGTGAGTTGATGTGATCGATTCTGGGCGAATCCGAACAATTGGTATCTGAGCTAGGTCGATTTGAAGCCGCGCTTGCCCCGGGGTGGCGACCCTACTAGCGCCTCGGGGCAGGCGATATGGTCGCTGGGTGGTGCAGCGACGAGGAGGAGCGGGCCATGAAGTCGCTGAGTGCTGCAGCGGTGAGGAGGATCGGCTGATCGTCGTTCGGCGAAACGACAAGGAGGGAGACGGCGGGCTGTCGTCGGCAAGGCGGTGGAAGATGATCGTTGATGGATGCGGTGGTGTCGAGGTGCGGTGCAGGAGCTCATCAAGATCGTGTTCCGGGGAAGATAGATGAGTCAAGGGCGTGCGATTTTGCACGTCTGGTCGGTCGTCGTCGTCGTCATGTCCAAGTGCTCGTCTCAGTGAGGAGGCATTGAAGATGAAGCGTGCCCAAGTCGTCTATGTGTCTCGACGGGAGGATCAAGTTCAACTATGTGGGGGCGGTAAACCAGTGAAGGTGAGTCTCTTTAATGAGGCCATGTCTCTACATGAGGCTGGAGTGCATGGTGTAGTGCACGGGGTGGTGTGATCCACAAGGAGTCGGCATGTATCTCGCTAGGGTGGATGGTGAAGTCCACCGGGTGGTGTATTCCACAGGTTACTAGCAAGGCTGGGTAGTCCAAGGCATATTTGAGGTGGTCCGTAAATTCGCCAAGTCAAAATTGGGGAGAGATTGTTGAGCAATCAAGCCAGCAATTTGCTTGTCGTGGTGCGAGCGGATGCGTTGACAAGGGGTGAATCATCAACAAGCCAAGATCGAAGAAGCACGGAAGACAGTGTCAAGATTAGGGAGAGATTGTTAGAGATAATCTTGTATTAGTCTTGGTAGTAGTGTCAAAGTCCAAATTAGCTGGGTACGTGAGTTGGTACGGGGCTATGTGTCCAGCCCGTTTGTACTTGGATGTATGTCCGGCTAGGATTAGCACCTGGCCATGGTCTACGTGATAGGAATTAGTACTTGTCAAGTTGTGGTAGGAGTCCGGTTTGGAGTCTTCGGTCATAGCTAGTATTGTCCGTGTGTGGGTACTACTGGTAGGATATCTAGTACGTCTAGGTTGTCAAAGGTCGGTGGCTGCCTATGCATATATATGTAGCAGGCAAGCATCATATTGTAACGTGGCAAGAAAAGGACAAAACAGAGCAAAGAAATAAAGAGAGAAAAAGAGAGGCACGACACGTGCCTTTGGCAAAAGTTTTTTGTGTGTGCGTGTTCATCGTGTGAGTTGATGTGATCGATTCTGGGCGAATCCGAACAATTGGTATCTGAGCTAGGTCGATTTGAAGCCACGCTTGCCCCGGGGTGGCGACCCTACTAGCGCCTCGGGGCAGGCGATATGGTCGCTGGGTGGTGCAGCGACGAGGAGGAGCGGGCCATGAAGTCGCTGAGTGCTGCAGCGGTGAGGAGGATCGGCTGATCGTCGTTCGACGAAACGACAAGGAGGGAGACGGCGGGCTGTCGTCGGCAAGGCGGTGGAAGATGATCGTTGATGGATGCGGTGGTGTCGAGGTGCGGTGCAGGAGCTCATCAAGATCGTGTTCCGGGGAAGATAGATGAGTCAAGGGCGTGCGATTTTGCACGTCTGGTCGGTCGTCGTCGTCGTCATGTCCAAGTGCTCGTCTCAGTGAGGAGGCATTGAAGATGAAGCGTGCCCAAGTCGTCTATGTGTCTCGACGGGAGGATCAAGTTCAACTATGTGGGGGCGGTAAACCAGTGAAGGTGAGTCTCTTTAATGAGGCCATGTCTCTACATGAGGCTGGAGTGCATGGTGTAGTGCACGGGGTGGTGTGATCCACAAGGAGTCGGCATGTATCTCGCTAGGGTGGATGGTGAAGTCCACCGGGTGGTGTATTCCACAGGTTACTAGCAAGGCTGGGTAGTCCAAGGCATATTTGAGGTGGTCCGTAAATTCGCCAAGTCAAAATTGGGGAGAGATTGTTGAGCAATCAAGCCAGCAATTTGCTTGTCGTGGTGCGAGCGGATGCGTTGACAAGGGGTGAATCATCAACAAGCCAAGATCGAAGAAGCACGGAAGACAGTGTCAAGATTAGGGAGAGATTGTTAGAGATAATCTTGTATTAGTCTTGGTAGTAGTGTCAAAGTCCAAATTAGCTGGGTACGTGAGTTGGTACGGGGCTATGTGTCCAGCCCGTTTGTACTTGGATGTATGTCCGGCTAGGATTAGCACCTGGCCATGGTCTACGTGATAGGAATTAGTACTTGTCAAGTTGTGGTAGGAGTCCGGTTTGGAGTCTTCGGTCATAGCTAGTATTGTCCGTGTGTGGGTACTACTGGTAGGATATCTAGTACGTCTAGGTTGTCAAAGGTCGGTGGCTGCCTATGCATATATATGTAGCAGGCAGGCATCATATTGTAACGTGGCAAGAAAAGGAGAAAACAGAGCAAAGAAATAAAGAGAGAAAAAGAGAGGCACGACACGTGCCTTTGGCAAAAGTTTTTTGTGTGTGCGTGTTCATCGTGTGAGTTGATGTGATCGATTCTGGGCGAATCCGAACAATTGGTATCTGAGCTAGGTCGATTTGAAGCCGCGCTTGCCCCGGGGTGGCGACCCTACTAGCGCCTCGGGGCAGGCGATATGGTCGCTGGGTGGTGCAGCGACGAGGAGGAGCGGGCCATGAAGTGGCTGAGTGCTGCAGCGGTGAGGAGGATCGGCTGATCGTCGTTCGGCGGAACGACAAGGAGGGAGACGGCGGGCTGTCGTCGGCAAGGCGGTGGAAGATGATCGTTGATGGATGCGGTGGTGTCGAGGTGCGGTGCAGGAGCTCATCAAGATCGTGTTCCGGGGAAGATAGATGAGTCAAGGGCGTGCGATTTTGCACGTCTGGTCGGTCGTCGTCGTCGTCATGTCCAAGTGCTCGTCTCTGTGAGGAGGCATTGAAGATGAAGCGTGGCCAAGTCGTCTATGTGTCTCGACGGGAGGATCAAGTTCAACTATGTGGGGGCGGTAAACCAGTGAAGGTGAGTCTCTTTAATGAGGCCATGTCTCTACATGAGGCTGGAGTGCATGGTGTAGTGCACGGGGTGGTGTGATCCACAAGGAGTCGGCATGTATCTCGCTAGGGTGGATGGTGAAGTCCACCGGGTGGTGTATTCCACAGGTTACTAGCAAGGCTGGGTAGTCCAAGGCATATTTGAGGTGGTCCGTAAATTCGCCAAGTCAAAATTGGGGAGAGATTGTTGAGCAATCAAGCCAGCAATTTGCTTGTCGTGGTGCGAGCGGATGCGTTGACAAGGGGTGAATCATCAACAAGCCAAGATTGAAGAAGCACGGAAGACAGTGTCAAGATTAGGGAGAGATTGTTAGAGATAATCTTGTATTAGTCTTGGTAGTAGTGTCAAAGTCCAAATTAGCTGGGTACGTGAGTTGGTACGGGGCTATGTGTCCAGCCCGTTTGTACTTGGATGTATGTCCGGCTAGGATTAGCACCTGGCCATGGTCTACGTGATAGGAATTAGTACTTGTCAAGTTGTGGTAGGAGTCCGGTTTGGAGTCTTCGGTCATAGCTAGTATTGTCCGTGTGTGGGTACTACTGGTAGGATATCTAGTACGTCTAGGTTGTCAAAGGTCGGTGGCTGCCTATGCATATATATGTAGCAGGCAGGCATCATATTGTAACGTGGCAAGAAAAGGAGAAAACAGAGCAAAGAAATAAAGAGAGAAAAAGAGAGGCACGACACGTGCCTTTGGCAAAAGTTTTTTGTGTGTGCGTGTTCATCGTGTGAGTTGATGTGATCGATTCTGGGCGAATCCGAACAATTGGTATCTGAGCTAGGTCGATTTGAAGCCGCGCTTGCCCCGGGGTGGCGACCCTACTAGCGCCTCGGGGCAGGCGATATGGTCGCTGGGTGGTGCAGCGACGAGGAGGAGCGGGCCATGAAGTCGCTGAGTGCTGCAGCGGTGAGGAGGATCGGCTGATCGTCGTTCGGCGGAACGACAAGGAGGGAGACGGCGGGCTGTCGTCGGCAAGGCGGTGGAAGATGATCGTTGATGGATGCGGTGGTGTCGAGGTGCGGTGCAGGAGCTCATCAAGATCGTGTTCCGGGGAAGATAGATGAGTCAAGGGCGTGCGATTTTGCACGTCTGGTCGGTCGTCGTCGTCGTCATGTCCAAGTGCTCGTCTCTGTGAGGAGGCATTGAAGATGAAGCGTGGCCAAGTCGTCTATGTGTCTCGACGGGAGGATCAAGTTCAACTATGTGGGGGCGGTAAACCAGTGAAGGTGAGTCTCTTTAATGAGGCCATGTCTCTACATGAGGCTGGAGTGCATGGTGTAGTGCACGGGGTGGTGTGATCCACAAGGAGTCGGCATGTATCTCGCTAGGGTGGATGGTGAAGTCCACCGGGTGGTGTATTCCACAGGTTACTAGCAAGGCTGGGTAGTCCAAGGCATATTTGAGGTGGTCCGTAAATTCGCCAAGTCAAAATTGGGGAGAGATTGTTGAGCAATCAAGCCAGCAATTTGCTTGTCGTGGTGCGAGCGGATGCGTTGACAAGGGGTGAATCATCAACAAGCCAAGATCGAAGAAGCACGGAAGACAGTGTCAAGATTAGGGAGAGATTGTTAGAGATAATCTTGTATTAGTCTTGGTAGTAGTGTCAAAGTCCAAATTAGCTGGGTACGTGAGTTGGTACGGGGCTATGTGTCCAGCCCGTTTGTACTTGGATGTATGTCCGGCTAGGATTAGCACCTGGCCATGGTCTACGTGATAGGAATTAGTACTTGTCAAGTTGTGGTAGGAGTCCGGTTTGGAGTCTTCGGTCATAGCTAGTATTGTCCGTGTGTGGGTACTACTGGTAGGATATCTAGTACGTCTAGGTTGTCAAAGGTCGGTGGCTAACTATGCATATATATGTAGCAGGCAGGCATCATATTGTAACGTGGCAAGAAAAGGAGAAAACAGAGCAAAGAAATAAAGAGAGAAAAAGAGAGGCACGACACGTGCCTTTGGCAAAAGTTTTTTGTGTGTGCGTGTTCATCGTGTGAGTTGATGTGATCGATTCTGGGCGAATCCGAACAATTGGTATCTGAGCTAGGTCGATTTGAAGCCGCGCTTGCCCCGGGGTGGCGACCCTACTAGCGCCTCGGGGCAGGCGATATGGTCGCTGGGTGGTGCAGCGACGAGGAGGAGCGGGCCATGAAGTCGCTGAGTGCTGCAGCGGTGAGGAGGATCGGCTGATCGTCGTTCGGCGGAACGACAAGGAGGGAGACGGCGGGCTGTCGTCGGCAAGGCGGTGGAAGATGATCGTTGATGGATGCGGTGGTGTCGAGGTGCGGTGCAGGAGCTCATCAAGATCGTGTTCCGGGGAAGATAGATGAGTCAAGGGCGTGCGATTTTGCACGTCTGGTCGGTCGTCGTC
This sequence comes from Elymus sibiricus, assembly GCA_039707655.1. Classification (NCBI taxonomy): domain Eukaryota; kingdom Viridiplantae; phylum Streptophyta; class Magnoliopsida; order Poales; family Poaceae; genus Elymus; species Elymus sibiricus. The sequence continues at coordinate 443,699,733 of CM077668.1, forward strand.
GTCGTCATGTCCAAGTGCTCGTCTCTGTGAGGAGGCATTGAAGATGAAGCGTGGCCAAGTCGTCTATGTGTCTCGACGGGAGGATCAAGTTCAACTATGTGGGGGCGGTAAACCAGTGAAGGTGAGTCTCTTTAATGAGGCCATGTCTCTACATGAGGCTGGAGTGCATGGTGTAGTGCACGGGGTGGTGTGATCCACAAGGAGTCGGCATGTATCTCGCTAGGGTGGATGGTGAAGTCCACCGGGTGGTGTATTCCACAGGTTACTAGCAAGGCTGGGTAGTCCAAGGCATATTTGAGGTGGTCCGTAAATTCGCCAAGTCAAAATTGGGGAGAGATTGTTGAGCAATCAAGCCAGCAATTTGCTTGTCGTGGTGCGAGCGGATGCGTTGACAAGGGGTGAATCATCAACAAGCCAAGATCGAAGAAGCACGGAAGACAGTGTCAAGATTAGGGAGAGATTGTTAGAGATAATCTTGTATTAGTCTTGGTAGTAGTGTCAAAGTCCAAATTAGCTGGGTACGTGAGTTGGTACGGGGCTATGTGTCCAGCCCGTTTGTACTTGGATGTATGTCCGGCTAGGATTAGCACCTGGCCATGGTCTACGTGATAGGAATTAGTACTTGTCAAGTTGTGGTAGGAGTCCGGTTTGGAGTCTTCGGTCATAGCTAGTATTGTCCGTGTGTGGGTACTACTGGTAGGATATCTAGTACGTCTAGGTTGTCAAAGGTCGGTGGCTAACTATGCATATATATGTAGCAGGCAGGCATCATATTGTAACGTGGCAAGAAAAGGAGAAAACAGAGCAAAGAAATAAAGAGAGAAAAAGAGAGGCACGACACGTGCCTTTGGCAAAAGTTTTTTGTGTGTGCGTGTTCATCGTGTGAGTTGATGTGATCGATTCTGGGCGAATCCGAACAATTGGTATCTGAGCTAGGTCGATTTGAAGCCGCGCTTGCCCCGGGGTGGCGACCCTACTAGCGCCTCGGGGCAGGCGATATGGTCGCTGGGTGGTGCAGCGACGAGGAGGAGCGGGCCATGAAGTCGCTGAGTGCTGCAGCGGTGAGGAGGATCGGCTGATCGTCGTTCGGCGGAACGACAAGGAGGGAGACGGCGGGCTGTCGTCGGCAAGGCGGTGGAAGATGATCGTTGATGGATGCGGTGGTGTCGAGGTGCGGTGCAGGAGCTCATCAAGATCGTGTTCCGGGGAAGATAGATGAGTCAAGGGCGTGCGATTTTGCACGTCTGGTCGGTCGTCGTCGTCGTCATGTCCAAGTGCTCGTCTCTGTGAGGAGGCATTGAAGATGAAGCGTGGCCAAGTCGTCTATGTGTCTCGACGGGAGGATCAAGTTCAACTATGTGGGGGCGGTAAACCAGTGAAGGTGAGTCTCTTTAATGAGGCCATGTCTCTACATGAGGCTGGAGTGCATGGTGTAGTGCACGGGGTGGTGTGATCCACAAGGAGTCGGCATGTATCTCGCTAGGGTGGATGGTGAAGTCCACCGGGTGGTGTATTCCACAGGTTACTAGCAAGGCTGGGTAGTCCAAGGCATATTTGAGGTGGTCCGTAAATTCGCCAAGTCAAAATTGGGGAGAGATTGTTGAGCAATCAAGCCAGCAATTTGCTTGTCGTGGTGCGAGCGGATGCGTTGACAAGGGGTGAATCATCAACAAGCCAAGATCGAAGAAGCACGGAAGACAGTGTCAAGATTAGGGAGAGATTGTTAGAGATAATCTTGTATTAGTCTTGGTAGTAGTGTCAAAGTCCAAATTAGCTGGGTACGTGAGTTGGTACGGGGCTATGTGTCCAGCCCGTTTGTACTTGGATGTATGTCCGGCTAGGATTAGCACCTGGCCATGGTCTACGTGATAGGAATTAGTACTTGTCAAGTTGTGGTAGGAGTCCGGTTTGGAGTCTTCGGTCATAGCTAGTATTGTCCGTGTGTGGGTACTACTGGTAGGATATCTAGTACGTCTAGGTTGTCAAAGGTCGGTGGCTAACTATGCATATATATGTAGCAGGCAGGCATCATATTGTAACGTGGCAAGAAAAGGAGAAAACAGAGCAAAGAAATAAAGAGAGAAAAAGAGAGGCACGACACGTGCCTTTGGCAAAAGTTTTTTGTGTGTGCGTGTTCATCGTGTGAGTTGATGTGATCGATTCTGGGCGAATCCGAACAATTGGTATCTGAGCTAGGTCGATTTGAAGCCGCGCTTGCCCCGGGGTGGCGACCCTACTAGCGCCTCGGGGCAGGCGATATGGTCGCTGGGTGGTGCAGCGACGAGGAGGAGCGGGCCATGAAGTCGCTGAGTGCTGCAGCGGTGAGGAGGATCGGCTGATCGTCGTTCGGCGGAACGACAAGGAGGGAGACGGCGGGCTGTCGTCGGCAAGGCGGTGGAAGATGATCGTTGATGGATGCGGTGGTGTCGAGGTGCGGTGCAGGAGCTCATCAAGATCGTGTTCCGGGGAAGATAGATGAGTCAAGGGCGTGCGATTTTGCACGTCTGGTCGGTCGTCGTCGTCGTCATGTCCAAGTGCTCGTCTCTGTGAGGAGGCATTGAAGATGAAGCGTGGCCAAGTCGTCTATGTGTCTCGACGGGAGGATCAAGTTCAACTATGTGGGGGCGGTAAACCAGTGAAGGTGAGTCTCTTTAATGAGGCCATGTCTCTACATGAGGCTGGAGTGCATGGTGTAGTGCACGGGGTGGTGTGATCCACAAGGAGTCGGCATGTATCTCGCTAGGGTGGATGGTGAAGTCCACCGGGTGGTGTATTCCACAGGTTACTAGCAAGGCTGGGTAGTCCAAGGCATATTTGAGGTGGTCCGTAAATTCGCCAAGTCAAAATTGGGGAGAGATTGTTGAGCAATCAAGCCAGCAATTTGCTTGTCGTGGTGCGAGCGGATGCGTTGACAAGGGGTGAATCATCAACAAGCCAAGATCGAAGAAGCACGGAAGACAGTGTCAAGATTAGGGAGAGATTGTTAGAGATAATCTTGTATTAGTCTTGGTAGTAGTGTCAAAGTCCAAATTAGCTGGGTACGTGAGTTGGTACGGGGCTATGTGTCCAGCCCGTTTGTACTTGGATGTATGTCCGGCTAGGATTAGCACCTGGCCATGGTCTACGTGATAGGAATTAGTACTTGTCAAGTTGTGGTAGGAGTCCGGTTTGGAGTCTTCGGTCATAGCTAGTATTGTCCGTGTGTGGGTACTACTGGTAGGATATCTAGTACGTCTAGGTTGTCAAAGGTCGGTGGCTGCCTATGCATATATATGTAGCAGGCAGGCATCATATTGTAACGTGGCAAGAAAAGGAGAAAACAGAGCAAAGAAATAAAGAGAGAAAAAGAGAGGCACGACACGTGCCTTTGGCAAAAGTTTTTTGTGTGTGCGTGTTCATCGTGTGAGTTGATGTGATCGATTCTGGGCGAATCCGAACAATTGGTTTCTGAGCTAGGTCGATTTGAAGCCGCGCTTGCCCCGGGGTGGCGACCCTACTAGCGCCTCGGGGCAGGCGATATGGTCGCTGGGTGGTGCAGCGACGAGGAGGAGCGGGCCATGAAGTCGCTGAGTGCTGCAGCGGTGAGGAGGATCGGCTGATCGTCGTTCGGCGGAACGACAAGGAGGGAGACGGCGGGCTGTCGTCGGCAAGGCGGTGGAAGATGATCGTTGATGGATGCGGTGGTGTCGAGGTGCGGTGCAGGAGCTCATCAAGATCGTGTTCCGGGGAAGATAGATGAGTCAAGGGCGTGCGATTTTGGACGTCTGGTCGGTCGTCGTCGTCGTCATGTCCAAGTGCTCGTCTCTGTGAGGAGGCATTGAAGATGAAGCGTGGCCAAGTCGTCTATATGTCTCGACGGGAGGATCAAGTTCAACTATGTGGGGGCGGTAAACCAGTGAAGGTGAGTCTCTTTAATGAGGCCATGTCTCTACATGAGGCTGGAGTGCATGGTGTAGTGCACGGGGTGGTGTGATCCACAAGGAGTCGGCATGTATCTCGCTAGGGTGGATGGTGAAGTCCACCGGGTGGTGTATTCCACAGGTTACTAGCAAGGCTGGGTAGTCCAAGGCATATTTGAGGTGGTCCGTAAATTCGCCAAGTCAAAATTGGGGAGAGATTGTTGAGCAATCAAGCCAGCAATTTGCTTGTCGTGGTGCGAGCGGATGCGTTGACAAGGGGTGAATCATCAACAAGCCAAGATCGAAGAAGCACGGAAGACAGTGTCAAGATTAGGGAGAGATTGTTAGAGATAATCTTGTATTAGTCTTGGTAGTAGTGTCAAAGTCCAAATTAGCTGGGTACGTGAGTTGGTACGGGGCTATGTGTCCAGCCCGTTTGTACTTGGATGTATGTCCGGCTAGGATTAGCACCTGGCCATGGTCTACGTGATAGGAATTAGTACTTGTCAAGTTGTGGTAGGAGTCCGGTTTGGAGTCTTCGGTCATAGCTAGTATTGTCCGTGTGTGGGTACTACTGGTAGGATATCTAGTACGTCTAGGTTGTCAAAGGTCGGTGGCTGCCTATGCATATATATGTAGCAGGCAGGCATCATATTGTAACGTGGCAAGAAAAGGAGAAAACAGAGCAAAGAAATAAAGAGAGAAAAAGAGAGGCACGACACGTGCCTTTGGCAAAAGTTTTTTGTGTGTGCGTGTTCATCGTGTGAGTTGATGTGATCGATTCTGGGCGAATCCGAACAATTGGTATCTGAGCTAGGTCGATTTGAAGCCGCGCTTGCCCCGGGGTGGCGACCCTACTAGCGCCTCGGGGCAGGCGATATGGTCGCTGGGTGGTGCAGCGACGAGGAGGAGCGGGCCATGAAGTCGCTGAGTGCTGCAGCGGTGAGGAGGATCGGCTGATCGTCGTTCGGCGAAACGACAAGGAGGGAGACGGCGGGCTGTCGTCGGCAAGGCGGTGGAAGATGATCGTTGATGGATGCGGTGGTGTCGAGGTGCGGTGCAGGAGCTCATCAAGATCGTGTTCCGGGGAAGATAGATGAGTCAAGGGCGTGCGATTTTGCACGTCTGGTCGGTCGTCGTCGTCGTCATGTCCAAGTGCTCGTCTCAGTGAGGAGGCATTGAAGATGAAGCGTGGCCAAGTCGTCTATGTGTCTCGACGGGAGGATCAAGTTCAACTATGTGGGGGCGGTAAACCAGTGAAGGTGAGTCTCTTTAATGAGGCCATGTCTCTACATGAGGCTGGAGTGCATGGTGTAGTGCACGGGGTGGTGTGATCCACAAGGAGTCGGCATGTATCTCGCTAGGGTGGATGGTGAAGTCCACCGGGTGGTGTATTCCACAGGTTACTAGCAAGGCTGGGTAGTCCAAGGCATATTTGAGGTGGTCCGTAAATTCGCCAAGTCAAAATTGGGGAGAGATTGTTGAGCAATCAAGCCAGCAATTTGCTTGTCGTGGTGCGAGCGGATGCGTTGACAAGGGGTGAATCATCAACAAGCCAAGATCGAAGAAGCACAGAAGACAGTGTCAAGATTAGGGAGAGATTGTTAGAGATAATCTTGTATTAGTCTTGGTAGTAGTGTCAAAGTCCAAATTAGCTGGGTACGTGAGTTGGTACGGGGCTATGTGTCCAGCCCGTTTGTACTTGGATGTATGTCCGGCTAGGATTAGCACCTGGCCATGGTCTACGTGATAGGAATTAGTACTTGTCAAGTTGTGGTAGGAGTCCGGTTTGGAGTCTTCGGTCATAGCTAGTATTGTCCGTGTGTGGGTACTACTGGTAGGATATCTAGTACGTCTAGGTTGTCAAAGGTCGGTGGCTGCCTATGCATATATATGTAGCAGGCAGGCATCATATTGTAACGTGGCAAGAAAAGGAGAAAACAGAGCAAAGAAATAAAGAGAGAAAAAGAGAGGCACGACACGTGCCTTTGGCAAAAGTTTTTTGTGTGTGCGTGTTCATCGTGTGAGTTGATGTGATCGATTCTGGGCGAATCCGAACAATTGGTATCTGAGCTAGGTCGATTTGAAGCCGCGCTTGCCCCGGGGTGGCGACCCTACTAGCGCCTCGGGGCAGGCGATATGGTCGCTGGGTGGTGCAGCGACGAGGAGGAGCGGGCCATGAAGTCGCTGAGTGCTGCAGCGGTGAGGAGGATCGGCTGATCGTCGTTCGGCGAAACGACAAGGAGGGAGACGGCGGGCTGTCGTCGGCAAGGCGGTGGAAGATGATCGTTGATGGATGCGGTGGTGTCGAGGTGCGGTGCAGGAGCTCATCAAGATCGTGTTCCGGGGAAGATAGATGAGTCAAGGGCGTGCGATTTTGCACGTCTGGTCGGTCGTCGTCGTCGTCATGTCCAAGTGCTCGTCTCAGTGAGGAGGCATTGAAGATGAAGCGTGCCCAAGTCGTCTATGTGTCTCGACGGGAGGATCAAGTTCAACTATGTGGGGGCGGTAAACCAGTGAAGGTGAGTCTCTTTAATGAGGCCATGTCTCTACATGAGGCTGGAGTGCATGGTGTAGTGCACGGGGTGGTGTGATCCACAAGGAGTCGGCATGTATCTCGCTAGGGTGGATGGTGAAGTCCACCGGGTGGTGTATTCCACAGGTTACTAGCAAGGCTGGGTAGTCCAAGGCATATTTGAGGTGGTCCGTAAATTCGCCAAGTCAAAATTGGGGAGAGATTGTTGAGCAATCAAGCCAGCAATTTGCTTGTCGTGGTGCGAGCGGATGCGTTGACAAGGGGTGAATCATCAACAAGCCAAGATCGAAGAAGCATGGAAGACAGTGTCAAGATTAGAGAGAGATTGTTAGAGATAATCTTGTATTAGTCTTGGTAGTAGTGTCAAAGTCCAAATTAGCTGGGTACGTGAGTTGGTACGGGGCTATGTGTCCAGCCCGTTTGTACTTGGATGTATGTCCGGCTAGGATTAGCACCTGGCCATGGTCTACGTGATAGGAATTAGTACTTGTCAAGTTGTGGTAGGAGTCCGGTTTGGAGTCTTCGGTCATAGCTAGTATTGTCCGTGTGTGGGTACTACTGGTAGGATATCTAGTACGTCTAGGTTGTCAAAGGTCGGTGGCTGCCTATGCATATATATGTAGCAGGCAGGCATCATATTGTAACGTGGCAAGAAAAGGAGAAAACAGAGCAAAGAAATAAAGAGAGAAAAAGAGAGGCACGACACGTGCCTTTGGCAAAAGTTTTTTGTGTGTGCGTGTTCATCGTGTGAGTTGATGTGATCGATTCTGGGCGAATCCGAACAATTGGTATCTGAGCTAGGTCGATTTGAAGCCGCGCTTGCCCCGGGGTGGCGACCCTACTAGCGCCTCGGGGCAGGCGATATGGTCGCTGGGTGGTGCAGCGACGAGGAGGAGCGGGCCATGAAGTCGCTGAGTGCTGCAGCGGTGAGGAGGATCGGCTGATCGTCGTTCGGCGAAACGACAAGGAGGGAGACGGCGGGCTGTCGTCGGCAAGGCGGTGGAAGATGATCGTTGATGGATGCGGTGGTGTCGAGGTGCGGTGCAGGAGCTCATCAAGATCGTGTTCCGGGGAAGATAGATGAGTCAAGGGCGTGCGATTTTGCACGTCTGGTCGGTCGTCGTCGTCGTCATGTCCAAGTGCTCGTCTCAGTGAGGAGGCATTGAAGATGAAGCGTGCCCAAGTCGTCTATGTGTCTCGACGGGAGGATCAAGTTCAACTATGTGGGGGCGGTAAACCAGTGAAGGTGAGTCTCTTTAATGAGGCCATGTCTCTACATGAGGCTGGAGTGCATGGTGTAGTGCACGGGGTGGTGTGATCCACAAGGAGTCGGCATGTATCTCGCTAGGGTGGATGGTGAAGTCCACCGGGTGGTGTATTCCACAGGTTACTAGCAAGGCTGGGTAGTCCAAGGCATATTTGAGGTGGTCCGTAAATTCGCCAAGTCAAAATTGGGGAGAGATTGTTGAGCAATCAAGCCAGCAATTTGCTTGTCGTGGTGCGAGCGGATGCGTTGACAAGGGGTGAATCATCAACAAGCCAAGATCGAAGAAGCATGGAAGACAGTGTCAAGATTAGAGAGAGATTGTTAGAGATAATCTTGTATTAGTCTTGGTAGTAGTGTCAAAGTCCAAATTAGCTGGGTACGTGAGTTGGTACGGGGTTATGTGTCCAGCCCGTTTGTACTTGGATGTATGTCCGGCTAGGATTAGCACCTGGCCATGGTCTACGTGATAGGAATTAGTACTTGTCAAGTTGTGGTAGGAGTCCGGTTTGGAGTCTTCGGTCATAGCTAGTATTGTCCGTGTGTGGGTACTACTGGTAGGATATCTAGTACGTCTAGGTTGTCAAAGGTCGGTGGCTAACTATGCATATATATGTAGCAGGCAGGCATCATATTGTAACGTGGCAAGAAAAGGAGAAAACAGAGCAAAGAAATAAAGAGAGAAAAAGAGAGGCACGACACGTGCCTTTGGCAAAAGTTTTTTGTGTGTGCGTGTTCATCGTGTGAGTTGATGTGATCGATTCTGGGCGAATCCGAACAATTGGTATCTGAGCTAGGTCGATTTGAAGCCGCGCTTGCCCCGGGGTGGCGACCCTACTAGCGCCTCGGGGCAGGCGATATGGTCGCTGGGTGGTGCAGCGACGAGGAGGAGCGGGCCATGAAGTCGCTGAGTGCTGCAGCGGTGAGGAGGATCGGCTGATCGTCGTTCGGCGGAACGACAAGGAGGGAGACGGCGGGCTGTCGTCGGCAAGGCGGTGGAAGATGATCGTTGATGGATGCGGTGGTGTCGAGGTGCGGTGCAGGAGCTCATCAAGATCGTGTTCCGGGGAAGATAGATGAGTCAAGGGCGTGCGATTTTGCACGTCTGGTCGGTCGTCGTCGTCGTCATGTCCAAGTGCTCGTCTCTGTGAGGAGGCATTGAAGATGAAGCGTGGCCAAGTCGTCTATGTGTCTCGACGGGAGGATCAAGTTCAACTATGTGGGGGCGGTAAACCAGTGAAGGTGAGTCTCTTTAATGAGGCCATGTCTCTACATGAGGCTGGAGTGCATGGTGTAGTGCACGGGGTGGTGTGATCCACAAGGAGTCGGCATGTATCTCGCTAGGGTGGATGGTGAAGTCCACCGGGTGGTGTATTCCACAGGTTACTAGCAAGGCTGGGTAGTCCAAGGCATATTTGAGGTGGTCCGTAAATTCGCCAAGTCAAAATTGGGGAGAGATTGTTGAGCAATCAAGCCAGCAATTTGCTTGTCGTGGTGCGAGCGGATGCGTTGACAAGGGGTGAATCATCAACAAGCCAAGATCGAAGAAGCACGGAAGACAGTGTCAAGATTAGGGAGAGATTGTTAGAGATAATCTTGTATTAGTCTTGGTAGTAGTGTCAAAGTCCAAATTAGCTGGGTACGTGAGTTGGTACGGGGCTATGTGTCCAGCCCGTTTGTACTTGGATGTATGTCCGGCTAGGATTAGCACCTGGCCATGGTCTACGTGATAGGAATTAGTACTTGTCAAGTTGTGGTAGGAGTCCGGTTTGGAGTCTTCGGTCATAGCTAGTATTGTCCGTGTGTGGGTACTACTGGTAGGATATCTAGTACGTCTAGGTTGTCAAAGGTCGGTGGCTGCCTATGCATATATATGTAGCAGGCAGGCATCATATTGTAACGTGGCAAGAAAAGGAGAAAACAGAGCAAAGAAATAAAGAGAGAGAAAGAGAGGCACGACACGTGCCTTTGGCAAAAGTTTTTTGTGTGTGCGTGTTCATCGTGTGAGTTGATGTGATCGATTCTGGGCGAATCCCAACTTTATTATAGTCAGTTATAATTGACAAGTTTATATTCACTCCCTGTTAAGTGTAAATAAGGTATGTATTTATGCAGTAGATTTGTACTCCCTCTGTAAACAAATATAAGAGCGTTTAGATCACTACTTTAGTGATCTAAACGCTCTTATATTTCTTTACGGAGGGAGTACCATTTAGGTAGATAATGGGATCATTTGAAATTTTGACGTTTTTGTGCATTGTTCTTCTGTTGTCCACCTTAATAAATTGTCTAAAAATTGGCGATGTATGTTTGGTAGTCCGAAGTTGTTATCAGGTTGTTATTGTAGTCCGAAGTTGGACATCTCGCATGAGCAATAGGAAGGAGCCTGAGCGACCATGCATAATGACTTCCTCCCCAGCCACAGAAGGTTAGCTTTCCGAAAAAGGCTACAATTGCCGCAGAATGCTCACCGCAAGAGCTGGATCAAGCACTTCTCCGAACAGTGGTTGTCAATCTTCATTCCATGCCTGAGGCTCTCACTGGTGTCGCCACGCTCACGAGGTCGTTCCTTCCAGACCGAAAAGAAAGCTAGTCTCCCCAGCGGCAACGGAGCTAGCTTCTTCGCATGGAGACGAAGACGGCAGGAGAAGACGAAAGGGAAATCAACACCACGAGGCAATGCGGACCGGCTGTTGAGCCGGAGTTGGAGAGCCGTTGGTGGCGAGGACACCGGCAGTCGTGCCGGAGGATCCCACCGGCAAGGAGAGCCGTCACATGGAGGCGTTCGTGGTGGAGTCGGAGAGCCGTCCGAGGTGAGGCAGTCATGACGAAACCGGATGAGCCGTCCGAGGTGAGGCGGTCGTGCTAGACCAGAGAGTCGGCGGCAGCGAGCGGCCAGCGGGCAGAGCCATAGGAGTGTCATCATGTGGAGGTCGCCGTCCAGCGGACGCACCCTACGATGGGGAGAAGATAGGTCTTTTTGATGAGGGAGGAGGACTCTGTCATTGGTCGGTGTTCACGGCTGGAACCCTCCACCTCCTCTGCCATTGCGTGCACTCAACAACTGCCTGCACTTGCCGATGAGCCGCTCATTATTCTCGCGAGAGCAGCAAGCGTTGGCAGGTTGTGGAGCTGAGGTTGCAGTCACCACAATGCAATGCCCAAACGGGGTTTATATGCTGCAATTGGGAGGAAGCTGGGTGGCTTGAGGGAGTTGAAGGGCAATGGTGTAATGGCGTCGTTACCACGAAAAGTGCAAGCAGCAACCGAGCTCCATAGAGCTCTTTATTTTTCTTTCAATGGAAATACTTTTTCACACTTCAAAAAAAAATCTGAAAAAAAAGTATACACATAGACATATGTTTGTAGTATAGATGTGTAAAATTTCATGAACATATATGTTAATATGTGATGTATACAAAAAAGACAAATACATGGAGTAAAATATGTCTTTTCCTTTTTGTTTTTGGACTGATATTTGTCTTTTTTGTGTTGCATGCAAATAGTCAAATTAGTTGATGAAATTTTATACATATTTGAAGAACATGCATATGTATTTATAGAAAAAGATTTGCCATTTTTTGAAACTTTTAAATATATTTTGATTTTTTTTTTGCAAAACGGGCTCCATGGAGCCCGGCCTCTGCAACGCCATTCTCGTCGTTACCATCTGTTTTGTCTTCCCTGGGTGGCATTGAGGGAGTTGCAAGTGGAAATTTAATAGAGGAGATGAAGGATGAGCAGCGCTATAGGGATGGGAAACGTAATCTGTGCTATTTATTACAACAATATTTAATGACATGGGAGCATGCACATGCAGTGGCCCAAGTAGTTTACCGCAAGACAAGAGGGGGCATCTATTGGCATCACACATCTGCATGTTTAGAGTTGTTGTCTCGCTGATTTGGCAAGTGAGGTGGAGTTGCATGTCAAGAGAAATAAGGTAGCCGTCCGTAGCCGCCATGATTGCCACGTGGTCGGAAACTTTGCCGAGGATTGGCTGTAATGGGCCGAGTATGTTTTTGTAAGCCGAATGCCTTTTTTGGGCCACTCGGCTTACTTAGATATAAGCCGAGTGCATGTATTTTGCCGAGTGTCCCTTGTTCCTCACTCGGTTTACTTGCCATTAAACCATGAACCCGTGTTTTAACACTCGGCGGACCACTAGACATGCAACAGCAAGTGTTGCAACCTGACTGCAACTGCATGCCCCGCCAATTCGACTGCAACTAGAGCCGGTGGTTTTTTTTTTCTCGACCAGTTCGCACGTCCACCACTTGACTTGCAATCGCAAACAAGCAAACAGCGGGCCAGGGAACAGCGAACTACACCCACTTTACAAACCACGGGTTGCCTTCTTTTTTCTTTTTTATAATTTTTTTTTCCAGAGCAACATCAACTACTCCCTCCGTCCTATATTAGTTGACGCTGAAATGAATGTACCTATACATATTTTAGTTCTAGATACGTATTTCAGTGCAGCTACAGAAAAAAAAGCGTAAGTGGTCCCACCTGATAGGCCCGTCGAATAATCCCACATACCGATCCATGGAGGACACATTGCGTTGTTGTGATAATGTGAGCATGCATCGTTTGAAAAAGAAAATGAAAAGGGTGTGGCTATGTCTCAGTCGACTGAGATTTAACCAAGTCTCAGTCAAGTGGCATAACATGTGCCTCCTATCTAAAAGGTGGTATAACATGTAAGAGAGAAAAAGAAAAATTGAAAAGAAAATTTTGCACCAATATCAATTTAAGATCTCACGGATATAGAGTCGACTGAGACTTAGCAAGACTGAAATGAAAAACACAACACTGGCTCCGGTGTGGACTGAGCACACCTCCCGAGTTATACAAAAATGAAGAGCACAGAAGAAGATTGAACAAGCGACCGCGAAACAATGATGGAAAGAAGTAGACGCAGGGAGAGGGACGCAGAGTCAGAACTTGGCTGAAGCATCTGGTTTGAGGAAAGGAATTCCGAGCATGATGATGAGGATCCTGACGTGGGTGACGAACTCACCTCCGGTGCTGAGATGCCGGGTGTGGAATGGAGCCCCGCAGTTTGGGCCGAGGTAGCAGAGCATCTCGACCCATAGCGTGGAGATGAGCTCCCAGCGACGGGATGGCGTGCTAAGCACGGCTCCGTCACCTCACTGCCTGGCCCGCGCACGAACTGCAGGAGCCCCCTCTCGTCGAGACCGGGTCGCCTTTGTAGGACTCTCCTCACCGTGCGGAGCGCCTTGCCGATCTCGAAGTGGCCGTTGCTGCCGCTCATCACGTTGCACTTGGCGACGAGGTACATGACATACCTCGAAAGCTCTAGGCTAATCTGAGCTGTGGCCGGGGGCGGGGATTCGTCGGCGTCGGCGAAGAAGCACATCTCGGTGGCGATGTGCCAAACCAGGGCCGTTATCGGAAAATACAATGCGCGGTCAGTGATGCCATCAGATAGGATTCCTCCAGCTATGTCACCTTCTTCCCCACCTAGGGCGCCCTCCAGCTCCCACTGCAGCCACTGACCGCGGTACTTGCTGAAATCCCAACCCCAGTAGTCATTTACCCTCCGGGTGGTTGCAACCTGCACGAGTTTTTCCAGGACGAGTTTCTTGAGCTCGATCGATCGGTAGAAACCTGCGTGTGCTTGACCCCAGAAGGGATGCCTGTGTTCCTCGCTATCCACCCTCGTAGGCCGGTACCCTCTTCTTCTCGGATGCACGTGTGAACCAAGGTGTACTGCGCCATCTTCTCCGACCACAGAGGCTTGCTCTCTGAATGAACACACCTGACTAGGATTAAAGCTGCTCCACACCATCTTCTCTGCCGTAACTGAGGCCAGTATGATGAGAGGACCAGGAACATGGAGGATATATATATCCAGCGTGACGGCACCAGCTAGCAGTACATAAGAAACTGCCATGTCTTCCCTGCTGTAGTACTTGGATATTGACCCCTCATCAAGATTTGCCCTCATGAACAATGCTAGGGCTGTGCAGATTGAAACAAATGTGACCAACCGCTCAATCATAGACAAGTGAGAGCTGGATCTCAACAAGCTTATAAGCAACCTGCACTCGTGCCTTCCCTCCGGATTTGAACCTTCAATCTTACCGATGGCACGCTTGATGATGTGTTCGTCATTCTGAGGCCAATTTACGAAAGGGGTCATGTCCGTCAGAAAATCCAAGCACATCCGTAGGCCCTTACCGGCTGCCTTCACAAGGCCCTGGTAAGCAATATCATCGAGACGACCCTGCTGCTGTGCCACCCCTGATAAAACATTCACCAGCTCAGAGAAATAGGATTTTGCATCGTCGATGACGTCGTCTTGTACGCGCAGCACATGATCGGCCATGGAAGAACTTCCGGGTGCCATTGTGCTATTGGCTGTCATAAGTGCCCAACAGTTCTCTCTGCATACTTATTAATTGTCCCAGACATGAACATCAGTACCAAGGGTGCCAAGAGTCTCTTGTCCGCGCGCCATGACTTGGCCACAATATACACTGCAAGCACAACCTGGGAGGCGAGGCCCAGGAGATGGCGCTTCCACAACGCAGCGTCCTCCATGGAGAAGGCTGCCATCGTCTCCTGACCGCCGAGGTGCAACAGCAGGAACGGCGTCCAGAAGAGTACAAGCTGGTGGCGTGGATCATCGATGTGTAGTGTCAGGCGGCCGAGGGTGAAGGTGGCGACGTAATCGGCCAACAAGTATGCCAGCCATAACAGCAAGCTTAGGAAACAGGAGATCTTGCGCTTGCGAACAAGTGAAGGAAGACTTGCAATGAAAAGCTCACAAGCACCAAGCACTGAATCTCCCACTCATTCCAGAGTTGATGGACACGTGCCAAGCTGGTCAGAAGCCAAATAATTTCAAAAGAATGGTTAGTTTATGTGTTCTAACATTCCAGCAGCCCCACAGCGCAAAATTACATTAACAAGTGTGATTAGTTTCAACGGTTCGAAAAAACTATTATACATACTACAGACAAAATGTTTGTCGATCAGTCTTCATATATGTTAACAACTGAAAAATGAATTCCCGCAAAAAAAATATGGGAAAGGTAAAAACGAAAATTAAAATGTTACTTCAATTTTTGTAACAAAGATTTTAATTTGACATAAACTCTGTCTGCAAAAATAAAAACTATTATACTACAGACAAAATGTTTGTCGATCTTAGTACGTACGTTTTGACAACTATATGAAAAATTATAAATAATAACAAAAACAATTTGTTCCAATCCAATAAATATAAAATAGAAATATTAACTAATATTACAGTCTGTAAATTAATTTTATAAGCTATACATCAATTTTCTTAAGAAACTAACTACCACCATGTGTATCGGTCAAGTCAAAGAGGAGCCACCATCTACGTCCGCACTAGGAACTTCCGAAGGCATTCAGAATTGGCCGCTGTCGAGCAGAGCAACAAGTGGATTTAAACAAGCGAAGTAAAAAAGCTGATCATGATAGATGGATACAATAAGATATAAAGCTCCCTGAACTTGGAATAAGGTTCTCCCCGTCTAGACCCCGCCCCGATGATGTTTCAAGCGTCGTCGGAAGGTGTGTGTGTGGGGGGGTTGTCTCCGATAGATCTCGTGGGATCCGGTCGGCATTTGTCTTCAGTGGATCCAACTGGATCTGGTCTTCGTTCGTCTATGTTTGTGTATCTGCAAGTTGAATCCTTCCCATCTACGCTTCTTTTCATCGGCGGCGGTTGCTGTTCTAGTGCGCTGGTCCTATGGGGGCTTAGCACGACGACTTTCCGACTGTCTACTACAACAATGTTTGCCCGGCTACGACGAGGGAGGGGCGATGACGGCGGCGCGCCTTCGGCTCGCTCCAGTGCTTGTAGTTGTCGGTAGGTGGTCTACGGACGATGGCAAAGTATCAGAGGCGGGTGAAGTCGGCTGGCCACTGTTAGACAGACAGCAGTGGCAGGCGCAAGTGGCCACCCGCCACTCACAAGTTTTTACAAAATTAGTCGTGGGATAAAAGCAGCAGTGATGGGCAGCAAACTACAACCCACCACTGGTTTGTAACCTAACAGTGGCGGGCAGAAAGTTTGACCGCCACAGCAATGTTTTGCTGACCAACACCAATTTTTTTTCCAAAATTTCCAAAACTTAGTTGTGGCCGATTGCCACGGGTGCTTGCCACAGATATAGCAAGTAAGGGAAGTGCTTGAAAAAAAATCATATTTATTAAACCCAGAACACTCTAAAACTTGAGCATGGCACTTTGAACGATGTGTATTAAACATAGAAAAAGTTTGAAGGGAAATGGTGTATAACAAAATTGAGCTTCTATGCCTGCCACAGATATAGTAAGGGAAGTGCGACTAATTAATGAGATCAACTGCTCAATTATTCTAAATACATTTTTTTTAAATTACTTAACTGAATTTTTAAAAAAGTTCACGAAACGTTCATGTAATGTAAAAACTTTTGTTCGCATAATTTGTAAAAAAAAAAATGTTCATATCATTCAATCAATTGTTCACCACATCTACTATATCTAAATAGGAACACCCCGCTACTTGATTTCTCTTGACATGCAAGCTATGCACCTCATCAAATAAAGATGAATCATAGCTGGCTTATTATGTTTATTTCAAATATACTCCCTGTGTAAAGAAATATAAGAGCGTTTAGATCACTACCACATTGCAACGGGCAAGTGCACTGTTAGTCTTTAATAACACATTTACAGCAAACGGCGGCAAGTCTTTTAACTTTATCTTTTTCTTTTGCAGGTGATCTTTATCCTTATCTTTAGCTATCCTTTTTCTTTATCTTTGCAACTGAAAAAGTAAATCCTGGTGGCTGTCGTGGTAGTGGCCATGGTCACCTCATCTGCGACCATCAACCCCATCAATCCATTTATCTAGACACCATAATGTCAATTACTCTAGTGATCTACACACTCTTATATTTCTTTACAGAGAGTACAGTTTATCTGGCTTATTTTTTATTTTAATTAGCACACTGTATTTTTTGAAACTTCCGATCAACTCGACATATATCATATCACTATAGGTATCTAGCTTCCATGTTTATGAAGAAATCGAAGAAAACACCAAATCATATACTCCCTCCGTAAAGAAATACTACTTTTAGTGATCTAAACGCTCTTATATTTCCTTAAGGAGGGAGTAGTATGGAAGTATGTACGATGGGTGGAGTTAGGAAGCGAGGGGCTCATGAGTCTTGATGGTGCAGAGAACATGAGAGCAAAGTGACGTGTATTATCCGTAACAAGGTATGCGGACTTCATGCTGAATGCCATCTTATCTTATCCTTGATGAAGCACTACTAGAGAAAACACCTACTATACAGGTTCAAAACATCCCTTCTATATCGGTTTGTGGAATGGTAAAAAAATTAATCCTAGTCACTGCCCCCGTACCGCTGCCTCCGCGCGCGCTGCCGCATGAGGTTGAGGAATTGCGTTGCTATCGGTTCATAGAAAGAACCGGTAGAAAGAGCTAATTAATCCTAGTCCATTTCCCCTGCCCAACTCCCGTCCTACTCATGACACTACCCCAGCCGTCCCCCGTGTTGAACGCCGGGGTAGCTGCTGTCGCGGCTGCTCCCACGGGTCGTGTCCGGGTAGCCTTGAATGTGGCCAAAATGTATCACAGCATACTCCATCGATGGATGGATGTTTAGCTCTCAACTACGTATTACCTTAACCTAACGAGCTAGATATTACTACATATCACAAGATGTATGTAAGTAGCTAGTATGTTACCTCATTTTGCAGCGCGGCTTGTTCTGCCCCGGCCCGCGCATTCGCTCGTTGTACGTCCAACGAATGCTGATCCAGAGCGCTTTTGACTGGAGAGTGTCGAATGCCGAATGAGTCTTTAAAGGCTAGCTTTTCTTCTGCCTTATTTGATGGCGTTCAAGCGCTCCGGACACACGCACATGCATGCGCATCTCAGCTGCCAGGCAGGGAAAAGCCACCATGGAAAACGTCGCAAGAGGTGTCCCAGAGAGCACGCCACCCGCGCCCACAAACCAATGGGTTCTCGGGCAAAGGTTTATGGGATCCGAGCAGCTCAGCAATGCCATCTTAATTTAGTCACTGACTGACTTGAAATCTTTTCTAGTTAGACCATCTCACTATTGATAAAAGGCTTATAGGTCAGGTCACATTAGTGGCGGGCGATGTCTGGCACTTGCCACTGTTATTTTGGCAAAAAATCAGATGCGCGTGAAGTCAGCCGGCCACTGTTACACGAACAGCACTGGCAGGCGCAAGTGGCCACCCGTCACTCACTCACCAAGTTTTTACAAAATTAGTCGTGGGATAAAAGCAGCAGTGATGGGCAGCAAACTACAACCCACCGCTGGTTTGTAACCTAACAGTGGCGGGCAGAAAGTTTGACCGCCACAGCAATGTTTCGCTGACCTACACCAATTTTCTTCCAAAATTTCCAAAACTTAGCTGTGGCGGGTTGCCGCGGGTGCCTGCCACAGATATAGTACGTAAAGGAAGTGCCACTAATTAATGAGATCAACTGCTCAATTATTCTAAATATTTTTTTAAATTACTTAACTGAACTTTTTAAAAAGTTCACGGCACAAGAGAAACGTTCATGTAATGTAAAAAACATTTGTTCGCATAATTTGTACAAAAATTTTCATATCATTCAATCAATTGTTCACCACATTAACAATATGTTCATGACATTTTCTACAATTTAAAAACGTGTTCGCTTAATTGTGGACAAATAATAATAATACCGTTAACAAGAAAGGTTTGTGACATTTACAAATGTATTTTTAACACTTCAAAACAATGTTTCACACCATTTTTAAAAATATTCATGTCATTTAAAAATAAATATTCAGTGTGTTTTGAAAAAATGTTCAAACTGTATTTACGAAACTTTCAATGTATATCCGGAAAAATGTTCAATGTGCATTTAAAAATGTTCACCATGTATTCGGATAAAATGTTCAACATGGATTGAAAAAAATGAGCAACGTATATCTAAAAAATATTCATCGTGTATACGAAAAATGTTCAACTTGTATTGATACAAGTCAACATGCATTAGAAAAAAACGAAGAAAAAACAAAACACGAAAATAAAAAGAAAATAAAAATAAACAGAAATTAAGAAAAAGAACTGTGATACAAACACACAAAAAATAAAATAAAACAAAAATTATGCGGAAGCTCCTAAAACCAGTCCGAACCGATCCATAAAAGCTTTCCAAAACCGCTCGCAGGAAGCTATTACAGTAGGCGCTTACTGGGCCGGCCTGTTTGGCAAAGAGGCATAGGTGATTCGTCCTTCGATCTCGCAGTAGTAGAATTATAGCCCTAGCGACAAAAGCACGGACTAGTGACCTGTACGGGGAGGTTTCGAGAGCTCTCTCGTTCCTGCCGCTTTGAGAGTCGCTTGCCGCTCGTGAGTGCCCGGCCCGATCCCTAATCTCTCCGACGGCGTGGCCGGCCGGAGCTGAGGCGGGAGAGGAGCTAGGGGTTCTGTAGATAGTAGGCTAGTATTAGTTGTGTTTTGCCCTGTGTGGTGGTCTTGGCGCTTTGCCGGTGATTGGCGTTATGCCGATGGGGAAGCTGCCACTGGAGCTCGCGAGCAACTCCTGTGGGTCGTCGCTGCTGCCTTCTGAGTTGCTTCCATGGTGGAGGATACAGGAGGGTGGTGGATTAGGCGGTTCCCCCCTAAATAAGCTCGCAGGTATCCTACTCATCTCCCTAGTATGCAGGAGTTCCCTCGGCTTGTCCTCGTCGGCGGCAGCCACAGTGGTGGTGGTCAACGTGATGGGGAAAAGCATGGAGATGGTTCCTGCTGCTGGGTCCAGAGCACATCATCGGTGGTGTTTGAGGCGGAGCTACGGCGCCCGTGGTTGGCAGCCGGTTTCCATTGCCACGCTATCGATTCTTCAGGTTGAAAGGCAACCAACCCTCTTCCTCCCGGCCTTGATGCTACATGGGAGGCAGTGCTGCTCCAGTTCGGTGTCCACGGCAAGCGGCAGTGGAGATCTCGTTGGACCAAGTGGTTTCGTCCCCGGCGCCGGCGAGATTAGAGCTGTTCGGGAGCAGCTTGGACCCGATTGCGTTCCTTTTCTGCTTCTTGGGGTCCTTTCTGCATATTTCAGGGACTACTTTGTAATTTCCAGTTTGCTCGGTGTCCTGATGTTTGTACTTGCTCCTTATTGCCTATATCTAATAAAGTACTGGGTCCTTCGGGACTTTGCCTTGTTCAAAAAAAAAAGACAAAAGCACGAGACATCCTATACGGCGCCTTTTGCGCCAGTTTGCTTAGCCGGCGCTCACGCCGAAGGTCAATTGGCCTGGCCCATTATGCTCGATCGTTCGCTTCGCTCGGTCGCTCCACAGGCCGGCTCGCTCGATCAATCATCGCTGCCTTGGTCGTCGGTTGACGCTGGACGCTTGACCTCTGACAGTTGGCTTTTCAAACTTTAAAAACTCAAATATAAAAATTGTACAGGAATTTGAAAAGGTTCACAAATTTGAAAAAATTCAAAAATTTGGAAAAAGTTTACAACGTTTTTTAAAAAATTCACTAATTGGAGAAAATGTCACAATTTTTTTAAAAGTTCACAAAGTTAAATGAAAGTTCATGAATTTGAAAAAAAAATACAATTTTGTTTTTTGAAAAAGTTCACGAATTTGAGAAATGTTCACAATATTTTTTTAAAAAGTTAATGAATTAAAAAGAAAATAACAAAATTTGAGAAAAAGTTCACGAAGTATGAGAAAATCGCAAATTTTAAAAAGTTTCACGAATTTAAAACATGCTTGTGAATTTACAGTGGCACACCAAATTGCTTTTGCAAAACGACCGAACACATCCCGCACCGTTCAATTTGAATCACGCTGACACACCATTCCTCCTTCCGCCAACAGGTGCCCACGCCTGCGCTTGCCTTCCGCCAACACTCACGGACGCGGAAAAGAATTCCACCAACGCGCGCTTGGCCGCTCCTGGCTGCCTCCTTGGACTACTTCGTTTCGCTCGAGCTTGGCTCCAAATCCACACAGCGAGGCTCCAATAGCGAGTGGATTTCCCGACTCGTCTTTCTCCCGATTCTAGATCCGCTGCACGCCAAAAAAACAAAAACAAAACGAAAATAAAAAAGAAAGAAAACAAATAGAAAGATATAGGACAAACAAAAAAACGAATAAAAACCGTCTGGAAAAAACCATAAAAAAAACCCAGCCCATTTAACCGGTGGGAACCTAGAAATGGGTCGGCAGCCCAGTTAGTGTGCGTCCCGTACCAAATACGTACATTCTATTTGGCGCTGAAGGCGCGAAATGGGGGAGCTCCTAATTGGCGTTATGCGCCAGCTAACGACCTGGCGCTCGCACGGTACTCGCATGGCCCGGCCCACAAGCGCATCGCTCGCTCCAAAAAAATAAAACCAAATGGTTGCTGAAAGACTGGTCGCTCAGAAATTCCCAAAAAATGCAAAAAATTTAAAAAAAGTTCGCGAATTCAGAAAAGTTAATGCATTTGAAAAAAAATCAAACAAGTTCATGAATACAAAAATATTTCATGATTTTGAAAAAAAAATCACGAATATGGAAAAAAGTTCGTGAATTTGAAAAAAGTTCATCAGTTTTAAAAAAAAGTTCACAATTTTTTTTAAAAAGTTCATCGATTTTGAAAAAGTTCATCGATTTGAAAAAAATTCACAAACTTGAAAAAGTTCATCAACTTTTAAAAAAATCATTTATTTTATAAAATAGTTCATTGATTTGAAAAAAGATCATGAACTTGAAAAAAAGTTCATCGATTTTGAAAAAGAGTTCTTCGATTTTTTCAAAATGTTTCATAGATTTTGAAAACAATTCGTGGTTTTTTCGTGTAATTTGAAAAATAAAAAGAAAAAAGGAAACGGAATAAAGAAAAAAGGTAAAAAAAATAGAAAAAAGAAAAAAAAACAAAGAAGACCAGTCAAGGAAAACCAAAAATCGAAAAAAAAGAAAAAAAAACGGCTGGGAAGCTTCCCAAAACCTTTTTTTTAGGGACCGGGAGACCTTTATTGCATATTAATGTTTATAGGGATACAAAACGGGTCTGGAGGCCCTGTGAACTAGACATGCCGACCCCCACGCAGGGAGGTTGCATATTTAGCTAGAGTATGAGTGTCCCTATTTGAGTCTCGCCGTTCGTGGTCGAAGCTGACCATCTGAAAGCTTTCCTTTCGCCTATCTACTTCCTTCAGGATAGGACCATAAACTGTCATTCTGTTGCCTGAGTTATTGTTCTTGATGACACTTAAGCAGTCTGATATAATAAGCACTCTTGAAACCTGTAGGTCAGCAGCCAAAGCCATAGCTTCACATATCGCTTGTGCTTCGAGGGCTTCAGGATCAGTCATTCCAGCTTGCCGTTGCGGCATACTGCAGCAGCTGCTCCCACTTGCCGATCTTTAGATAATCCACCATCAGCATGTATCTTGGCTATGCCCGTA
Organism: Elymus sibiricus; assembly: GCA_039707655.1. Classification (NCBI taxonomy): domain Eukaryota; kingdom Viridiplantae; phylum Streptophyta; class Magnoliopsida; order Poales; family Poaceae; genus Elymus; species Elymus sibiricus. The sequence goes on from CM077668.1 coordinate 443,721,920, forward strand.
GCAGGAGGTGTCCAACAAACTGAAGGAACAGGGGTTCTTCCTCCGGTCTTTTTAAACTGACGATTCCTTATTTGTGTGTCTACCACGTCAGCCATAAACCTTGTGACAAATGCATGCATAGACAGTGGAGCTTGAAATTCCTCCTCATGGATCGCCCTTGTCCTTGCCCACCAGATTGCCCACATAATCACCAGCATCCGTGCAAAAATCTCCGGCTCCAAGTTTCTGCTCAGCTCAAAGAGCCATAGCTTAGCTCCGGGCTTTCGACTATAACGATGGACGAGTACAACTCGTGGTCAGAGATAGCCCGGACTGCTCGGGCCATATTACAGTCTAGGAGAGAATGCCTCCAAGTGTCAGTTGTCGCGCCGCAAAACAAACAAGCCGCTGTAGTTGCCATATAATACGTCTCCAACGTATATATAATTTATGAAGTATTTATGCCATGTTTATTATAATTTTTATGATTTTAGTGCACTTTTATATGGCTTTTATATGATTTTCATGGACTAACATATTGACCTAGTGCACAGTGCCAGTTGCTGTTTTCTGCTTGTTTTTGATTTTCCAGAAAATCTATATCAAATGACGTCCAAATGCAGCGAAATTTTTTAACGATTTTTTCTGAAACATAAGAGACACTAGAAGCTTCGGGAGGAGGCCAGAAGACCCACAGGGGCTCCACGAGGCACCAGGGCGCGCCTGGACCCCCCCCCCCCCCCCCAGGCGCGCCCTGGTGCCTTGTGGGCCCCCTGTGACCCTTCTTCGCATGATTACAACGCCAAAAAATCATATATATTCAGAAACCCCCGAAAGTTAACCTAGATGAGTTTTTACGCCACCGCAAGCCTCTGTACCTCCACGATCTAATATACAGCCCTTTTCCGACACCCTGCCGGAGGGGGGAATTATCACCGGAGGCCATCTTCATCATCCCGGCGGTCTCCATGACGAGGAGGGAGTAGTTCACCCTCGGGACTGAGGGTTTGTACCAGTAGCTATGTGTTTTATCTTTCTCTCTCGTGTTCTTGATTTGGCACGATCTTGATGTATCACGAGCTTTGTTAATATAGTTGGATCATATGGTGATTCTTCTCTCTCTATCTTTGTTGTGATGAATCGAATCTTTTACCTTTGAGGTTTTGTTATTGTTGGATTGAATATTCAGATTTGAGAACACTTGATGTATGTCATATTGATGTATGTTTTGGCACTCAACTCGCGGATTCCCGAGGTGACATTGGGCTAATCTATGCATAGGGGTTGATGCACGTTTTCATTATCTTTTCTTCGATAGAAACTTTGGGGTGCTCCTTGGAGTTCTTTGTGTGGATTGAATATTATGATTATGAAGTTGTTTGATGCATATCGTATAATCAACTCACGGATACTTGTGGTGACACTGGAGTATCTATGTGACATTAGAGTTGGTTGATGTGTATCATATGGTGTTATTTTAGTACGAACTCTAGGGCTGTTTGTGACACTTATAGGAATAGCTCAATAGATCGATCGGAAAGGATAACTTTGAGGTGGTTTCGTACCCTACAAACAATTTCTATCTTATGTTCTTCGCAAATAGGAACTTGGGAGTGATTCTTTATCGCACGTTGAGGGGTGGTTATATGATCCAATTATATTAGCATTGTTGAGAGATTGCACTAGCGAAAGTATGAACCCTAGGCCTTGTTTTTAAGCATTGAAGTACCGTTTGTGCTCACTTTTGTTACTTGCTACCTTGCTGTTTTTATATTTTCAGATTACAAAAACCTATATCTACTATCCATACTACACTTTTATCACCATCTCTTCGCCGAACTAGTGCACCTATACAATTTACCATTGTATTGGGTGTGTTGGGGACACAAGAGATTTCTTGTATTTGGTTGCAGGGTTGTTTGAGAGATACCATCTTCAACCTACGCCTTCCACGGATTGATAAACCTTAGGTCATCCACTTGAGGGAAAATTGCTACTGTCCTACAAAACTTTGCACTTGGAGGCCCAACACAAGTCTACAAGAATAAGTTGTGTAGTAGACATCAAGCTCTTTTCTGGCGCCGTTGCCGGGGAGGTGAGTGCTTGAAGGTATATCTTTAGATCTTGCAATTGAATATTTTAGTTTCTTGTTTTATCACTAGTTTGGTTTATAAAAGAAAACTACAAAAAATGGAATTGAGGTTGACTCATATTATTCATCTTTATAATGTCTTTCGTGAAAATGATGTAAAGGAAAATTGTGCTCAATTGATAGAAAAAGAATTCAATAAAATGTTTGGCATAAAATGTTTGAATGATGAGCATGATTGCAATGTTGCTAGTATGAATTCTAGGAATATCCATGATGCTAGTGATATGTAGGGGAACGCAGCAGAAAACAAAAAATTTCCGACCTACGCACCAGCCCAGGACCACTATGGAGACTGCATACAAGGTTTGATCTTTTTGTTACCGACTCGTAGCGCAGCGGAAGTAGAGTCGATGACAATCGGCGGTGCAGATCCTCGCAGCTAGGATTTACAACCTCCCAACCGCGAGGATATACTCCCTCGTCTGCCCCTCGGACAGCCCTCCGGGAGGCGGTTGGACAGTCCCTCAAACGGTGTCGCGGACAGCCCTTCGGGAGTACCCTCGAAACTCGGACGGTCACTCGGACAGCCCTTCGGGAGGACCCTCGAAACTCGGACGGTCACTCGGACAGCCCTTCGGGAGGCACTCTCGAACTAATACCGAAACTACGATCTCTTTACAGAGTTGCACACATACGGTGTCATCTATCCGGCAGGGCTTCGCCGTCCAGAACTACTTCCCACCGAAACCCAGACAGCCTTTCGGCTCTACGAAACTCTTTTCGTGGGAGGGAGAGAGAGAGAGAGCCAGACGAGCATGGCATGTGTATGAGAGTAAGGAATGAGTTTGGAGAGCACCCCTCCTCCTCTATTTATAGGAAAGCCAAGGGGTAAAGTTGGCATACAAAAAATACCAAAGTACCCCCACTTTATGTCACACATAAAAGAATAAAAGGCAAAAAGGGATGGCATGTGGAGCTCCATGGAGGAGCCCCACCTTGGCCGGCCACCCTCATGCCCCCCCCCCCCCCAAGGGGGCTTCCTTAGTGCCTAAGTCATTCTAGAAGCCTTTTGGGAAAATCCCAAAAAGTGGCTTTCCAAAAAATTAACCATAAAGTGATTTTCACTATTCACAGAGACAATTTTCCGTGACTGTTAAATCCGAAAATATTTCTGTGGGTCTTAGAATAATTCCAGTACCCACTAAAATGATTTTGGATTCGTTCCGAAACAATTCCGGATTAGTGATTTTCATCTGCGAAAAGCAACCAAACCGGTTCCGGCAGCTCCGGAACATTTCCGGTTTTTGTCCCGGAAAAATCCCAGAAGTTACCAGAACAATTCTGGCACCCTCCAAGAATTTCCAGTTGTGTGCCAAAACCAATTTGACTTGATGGTATACCCCGAAACAACTTTTCAGTTTTACCAGAACTATTCCGGTGTCCTCTCCGGAACGTTTCCGTTGCGTCCGAAACTTTTCCGGTGATTTTCTCTCAGACTCCCTGTCTAGTATTCAGCAGATAGATGACCCTTAAGCATGTGACCCTATAGGTTCGGTGAAGTATAGACATGACTCGGAACACTTTCCGATCAATGATCAACATCGGAGCCGTGGACACCCATATTGACCCCTATACCCACACGAATAAATATTCGAGTGAACCTCCAGTTGCCGTGTGCTATTCCTATTGCTTCGCAATATGTTACAAATATCCGAGGTGCGAATCATCGGCATCCCCGTGGATCAACACTTGTCCACAATGCCAGTTACCTCGTTACCGATTTTGTTCTCTTTTCTCGTTTCCGTGTTCCGGCATCCCTGTGATCAAATCACAATGTGTCTGGCCAGACGATGGTGGATACCGTAACACCGAGAGGGCCCAGAGATATCTCTCCATCGTCGGAGGAGCAAATCCCAATCTTGAGCTATCAAGTTACTTGACATACTTTTCCATGAACCCGTAAGCCGCCGTACTAGCCACCTAGTTACGGATGATGTTTAACAAACCCCAAAGTTCATGAAGCAAGCATGAAGAAACTCGATACTCTCATGGTCTAGGGAATTATGCAAACATTAACTTTCTCTGTGTTATTAACCATTAACTTGTGACAAATGAATCTCATAGCATAACATCAATTCGGGTCGATTCAACACAAGTGTTCTCCTAACATTGTGCCCTCAAAGTTGCCAGCATAGGCATGCCCATGATCAGGAAAACAGAACCATCATGCAACACTTGAGCTAGTCTTAGAGGCCAGACTAGGAATACATTTTACCGTTTATTATTCCACACGTGCATATGAGTCTTCCTCCGAGCCTCGTGGTTATTGTAGACTCGAGAACCATAGCAGTTATAGCATGGAACATAAACATAATTATGAACATGGAGATAAACAATAACATTTATTATTGCCTCTAGGGCATATCTCCTACATGATATGCAAAGCCATAAGCTTGGGGATGCTATGTTTGATGAAGATGATATTTTTAATCCCCCAAATTTTGATGAGAAAATTTATTATGATAATAACATGCCTCCTATTTATGATGATTATATTGATAAAAGTGGATTTGGAGAGGTCATGACTTTATTTAATGATGAATCCACTATTTTGGAAGAGGTTTCAATTGATTATGACAACAAAGTTGCTATCTATGATGATTACGGTGATGACATGTATGCTATAAAGAATAATGATAACCATGAAACTTGTCATCATGATTTTAATTTTCAATTGGACTATGCCAATCAAGTATCACTTGATAGTTATTTCATTGAATTTTCTCCCACTATTATGAATGAGAATAAATTTGCTTGTGTGGAGAGTAATAAAAACTCTATGCTTGTAGGTCATGAAAAGAATGCTTTATGTGATAGTTACATTGTTGAATTCATTCATGATGCTACTGAAAATTATTATGAGAGAGGATCATATGCTTCTACATATTTCAATAATATCAAGATTCCTCTCTATGTGTTGAAAGTTTTGAAGTTATGCTTGTTTTGCCTTCCTATGCTAGTTGATTCTTGCTCCCATAAATTGTTTGCTCACAAAATCCCTATGCATAGGAAGTGGGTTAGGTTTAAATGTGCTTGTCATATGATTCTTGATGCTCTCTTTGTGTTTCAATTCTTTACTTTTATGCGAGCATCATTGAAATCATCATGCCTAGCTAAAAAGGCATTAAAGAAAAGCGCTTGTTGGGAGACAACCCAATATTTATACCTACCGTTTTTGTATGTTCACATGATTAATATACTGTATTAATCATGTTTTATATGTTTTCTTTCAATAATGTGCCAAGTAAAGCCTTTGGGATAGTGTGGATGCTTGTTGATTTGATTCTGTGCAAAAACAGAAACTTTTGCGTCCAGTGCTGGAATTTCTATTCTGTACTAGAGCGTGAGAAAATTCTGAAATTTTTACACAGTATTGGGTTACAAATTTTTTACGTTTGCCTAATTTTTCAGAATTTTTGAAGGTACATAAGTATGGTTTTTAAATCGCTCACTACACGCTGTTCTGTTTTTGACAGATTCTGTTTTCGGTGCATAGTTTGCTTGTTTTAGTGTTTTCATAACTTATATTGAGTAATATAAATTGTGAAAATGATAAAATACATTAGGCATTATGTGAGAACAATTATGAATCTTGTCTTGATAGTACCTAAGTGGATGATTTATTTTTATCATACTAACCTATCTCACAAGTTCCGTTAAGTTTGGTGTGATTGAAGTTTTCAAGTTTTGGATGAGATATCGATATGAGGAGAATAAGGAGTGGCAAGACCCTAAGCTTGGGGATGCCCAAGGCACCCCAAGTTAATATTCAAGAAACACCCAAGCAACTAAGCTTGGGGATGCCCCGCAAGGCATCCCCTCTTTCGTCTTCAACACTATCGGTAACCTCACTTGGAGCTATATTTTTATTCGTCACATAATATGAGTTTTGCTTGGAGCGTCATTTTCTTATGTTGATATTTTCTTTATGTTATCAATAATCATGTTTTGTATCTTTTAGTTCAATAAAATGCTAATTATAGCCTTTACCATGCTCAGTTTGCAAGTTCATGTGTTGCTGTTTGAAAACAGAAAGTTTTCTGTTATGTTCAGAATATTCCTGAATAGTCAGAACATGATAAAAATCTGAAATTTTTACACAGTAAGCATGCATGAGTTCTCTGTCACGTGGTAATTTTTCAGAATTTTTGGAGTTAGGGAAGTATAGATTCTTATTCAACTTTTATAGACTGTTCTGTTTTGACAGATTGCTGTTATAGTTGCATTGTCTGCATATGTTTGCTAGTTTAATGTTTCTATTTGTGGATAGGAGTATTAAATATGCAGAGACATTTAGCAGGCAATGTTAAATTATAATTTTAGTGATTTTCTACAGTAGAAAATGTTAAGGTTTTGAGTTGATTTATACTAACTTATCTCACGAGTTCTTGTTGAGATTTATGTGGATGAAGTTTTTAAGATTTAGAGAAACCGTGATATGAGAGGAATTAAGGAGACACAAGAGCTCAAGCTTGGGGATGCCCAAGGCATCCCAATATAATATTTCAAGAAGTCTCAAGCATCTAAGCTTGGGGATGCCCCGGTAGGCATCCCACCTTTCTTCATCAACAATTATCGGTTAGTTTTGGTTGAGCCTAAGTTTTTGCTTCTTCACATGATATGTGCTATCCTTGAAATGTAATTTTATTTTGTTTTTCTTTATATTTGAATAAAATACTTAAGATCTGAAATTTTTAAATGAGAGAGAGTCCTCACATAGCTACTTAATTACTTAACTACTCATTTGATCTTCACTTATATCTTTTTGGAGTAGTTTGTCATTCACTCTCATGCTTCACTTATATTACTTTGAGAGTTGACAATAGTAATGGCAATATGCTTAAGATATGAATTTGATCCTAATATGATGGATATTTAAGAAGGATATAATAAAAACTTTTATGTAGACCATTGGATATGATAAGTGTGATTCCTTACAATAGTTTTGCGATATGGAGATGATGATATGTGAGTCACGTTAGTGAGTAATTGTGATTTAGTAAGAATATTAGTGTTAAGGTTTGTGATTCCCTATGCATGCACATTAAGTCAATAGTTATGCAACGAAATTATATCCTACTTATGGTGCATTATTCGGTATTAGTTATGTTCAATGCATGTTTATGACCGTTTTCGCTTTTTAGTTGGTTGCTTCTCAATCTATTTGCTAGCCTTCATTTGTACTAAGCGGAAATACTGCTTGTGCATCCAAACTCCTTAAACCCAAGTTATGCCAAATGAGTCCACCATATCTACCTATATGCGGTATTTCCATGCCGTTCCAAGTAAATTTGCGTGTGCCAACTCTAATTTTCAAAATAATTTTCCGTTTTGTGTGCCCGTACCGCTCATGAAGCGGCAGGGGGTGGCCAATATTTTCCATGCTAGGTGTGTTATTCTCACGATAAGTGTTTATCCACTTGTCATTGCACAAGAGAGTGGCTGGTAATAGGGATGCCCAGTCCCACAATGAATCAAAAATTAATAACAACAAAATTCCTTGGAAAGTGTTGGTACGGAGGGCACCCGTGGATACGGCTAGGCATGGATTGTGAAAGAATGGTGGAAAGGAAATAAACTTTACTTTCTGTTTGGGAACCGCCTATGATGTGTCTAGCATGGAAGATATTGGGAATTCTCGGTCGTTTTCGTTGACAGGAAAAGCATGCCTCTCAAAACAATTTTATTTCTCTAATTTAAGCCTTTGAGCTCTGGCACATTTGCAAATCTCTGCTTCCCTCTGCGAAGGGCCTATCTATTTACTTTTATGCAATTTTTATTTTTATTTTGAGTCTCCATCTTCTCTTATAAAGCACCAACTAGAGAACACTATTGTCATACTTGTGCATTGGATGTAGCTAATATTTGAGTGTGTTTCATGAATGGATCAATGATTGAGCATAATGGGCTAGGGATAACTTTCTTTAGCGTTGATATTTTGAAAGACATGGTTGCTTGTTAGTATGCTTGAGTATTTATATCTTCATGTCAAATTATAGACTGTTGTTTTGAATCATTCAAGTCCAATGTCCATGCTATAAAAGAAAAGAATATACGATGATTATGATAGGTAGCATTCCACATCAAATTTTTTGTTTTTAATTGCTATTTTATCATGTTGAGTTTTATGAGAAAAAGTTGCTATTATGATGCTAGGAAAAGTGATTGAAATTACCATTGATCAAACTTATGCACTATGCTAGCATTCACACTTCATAAATTATTTCTTTTATCATTTACCAACTCGAGGACGAGCAGGAATTAAGCTTGGGGATGCTGATACGTCTCCAACGTATCTATAATTTATGAAGTATTCATGCCATGTTTATTATAATTTTTTATGATTTTGGTTTACTTTTATATGGCTTTTATATGATTTTCATGGACTAACATATTGACCTAGTGCCCAGTGCCAGTTGCTGTTTTCTGCTTGTTTTTGGTTTTCCAGAAAATCTATATCAAATGAAGTCCAAATGCAGCGAAACTTTTTGACGATTTTTTCTGGAACATAAGAGACACTAGAAGCTTCGGGAGGAGGCCAGAAGACCCACAGGGGCTCCACGAGCCACCAGGGCGTGCCACCCCCCAGGCGCGCCCTGGTGCCTCGTGGGCCCCCTGTGGCCCTTCTTCGCGTCATTCCAACGCCAAAAAATCATATATATTCAGAAACCCCCGAAAGTTAACTTAAATGAGTTTTTACGCCGCCACAAGCCTCTGTACCTCCAGGATCTAATCTACAACCCTTTTTCGGCACCCTGCCGGAGGAGGGAATCATCATCGGAGGCCATCTTCATCATCCCGGCGGTCTCCATGACGAGGAGGGAGTAGTTCACCCTCGGGGCTGAGGGTTTGTACCAGTAGCTATGTGTTTTATCTCTCTCTCTCGTGTTCTTGATTTGGCACGATCTTGATGTATCACGAGCTTTGTTAATATAGTTGGATCATATGTTGTTTCTTCCCTCTCTATCTTTGTTGTGATGAATCGAATCTTTTCCCATTGAGGTTTCGTTATTGTTGGATTGAATATTCAGATTTGAGAACACTTGATGTATGTCTTGCGTATGAATACCCGTGGTGACAATGGGGTATCATATTGATTCATTTGATGTATGTTTTGGCACTCAACTCGCGGATTCCCGAGGTGACATTGGGGTAATCTATGTAGGGGTTGATGCACGTTTTCATTATCTTTTCTCTGATAGAAACTTTGGGGTGCTCCTTGGAGTTCTTTGTGTGGATTGAATATTATGATTATGAAGTTGTTTGATGCATATCGTTTAATCAACTCACGGATACTTGTGGTGACATTGGAGTATCTAGGTGACATTAGAGTTGGTTGATGTGTATCATATGGTGTTATTTTAGTACGAACTCTAGGGCTGTTTGTGACACTTATAGGAATAGCTCAATAGATCGATCGGAAAGGATAACTTTGAGGTGGTTTCGTACCCTACAAGCAATTTCTATCTTATGTTCTCCGCTAATAGGAACTTGGGAGTGATTCTTTATTGCACGTTGAGGGATGGTTATATGATCCAATTATATTAGCATTGTTGAGAGATTGCATTAGCGAAAGTATGAACCCTAGGCCTTGTTTTTAAGCATTGCAGTACCGTTTATGCTCACTTTTGTTACTAGCTACCTTGCTGTTTTTATATTTTCAGATTACAAAAACCTATATCTACTATCCATACTACACTTTTATCACCATCTCTTCGCCGAACTAGTACACCTATACAATTTACCATTGTATTGGGTGTGTTGGGGACACAAGAGATTTCTTGTATTTGGTTGCAGGGTTGTTTGAGAGATACCATCTTCAAGCTACGCCTCCCATGGATTGATAAACCTTAGGTCATCCACTTGAGGGAAAATTGCTACTGTCCTACAAAACTCTGCGCTTGGAGACCCAACACGAGTCTACAAAAATAAGTTGTGTAGTAGACATCACCATATGGCGATGATGTCGTACCTCGCCCGTAGGTATGGACGACCTTGCAAGTCTCCAGGCAAACATCTTCAGTTTCGGTGGCAATAGCAAACCCCATAGGCTCTTCCAACCTGCTTGCTCTTCTTCTCTATTAGAGGTTTGTGGTGCCTTATCTATCCATGCTTCACGATTCCGCTTCTTTTCCATAATTATTCTATAAGCAGACCGGACTGAAAACTGTCCATGTTTCTCAATGTGCCAAGCCCAGAAATCTGGCTGCTGCATATGGCTGATCGGAATGCATTGTATAGCTTCAACATCCATGGGAAGGAAGTTTGCACGTAATGTATCAAGGTCCCAGCTGCAAGTGGCCTCCACCATCAATTCCGACACAAACTCAGGCGGGTTTCCTGCTTGCATACACACAGGCCGCAGCAAATGATCACGCGGGATCCAGTAATCTTCCATAATGCGTGTGGAAGCTTCCCAAAACCGGGAAGAGGTCTCTCCCGTGGCACCCATAGATGGGCCAATCCAGGTAAGAGCGCCTTCAGCGCCAGTTAACGAATTGCACGTTAACGGGCCGCTGAAGGCGCCAAATAGGGAATGCTGCGAAATGGACCTCGTCGGGCAAACCGCCCCCGTCGTCTCACCATCAAAATGGGCCTCAGAACTGGAAGGTTGGCCAGCACACGATCAACCAAAGGCCCTATAAATAAGATGGAGTCCATCTATCCGTGGCGGCGTGGCCAACCCTAACTCGTCTTCTACTTCTCCGATCGATCTCCGTTTCGTCTTTCGTTGACTCATCCTAGCAAAGGTACGTACGGGTCAGTTTTCCCCTGTCTCTACTACTTAGTCTCATATACATATGCCCTGATCTCTGTGCTATTGCGTACGTACTGTCAGTTAGTGTTAGCAACCTAATAGTGGTTCACTCGATCTACTACTTCTCTCACAGATTCAGTGACGATTTAGGTACAAATCTCAGGATACATGAATTGGGGAAGAAGAAGGAAGAAGAACAGTAGCCGCCGCCGCCGCCGGGTTCGTTGATCCACTGGATGTCTTGGCTCGTTGCTCTCCCTCGAGTATATGTAGTCGCCTTGCTCCAGTGCGTCCAGATGGGCCCAACCCATAGCGGTTGACCCATGATAATTGGCCCATGGCCTTGACGGATAGAAGGCCCTGACACTCCCCCCTCCTTAACAACTGGCTTGCCCTCAAGCCAGTGCCTGCTCTTCTCTAGTTCATGTGTGATGCCACCAGGGTCCCATGGTACCATTGTAAGGTCGATACCAATGACATTTCCATCATGTCCCATAACAACAACAATCCTCACGATAGCAGGTTTGAGTGCACTCGGGCCATGCTTCAGTTCTGGAGATGAAAGCATATCAAGACAACAATTTCTTCTCATGGCAAAAACTGAGAAACGGCGTTGAGTTGAGTTGGACAGAAGAAGTAAGCCACTGCTGCTGCTCTTTAGGGACAGAAAGTTCAGATCCTTACTCATAGATTTCTTATGCCCAAATAAGAGAACCAGACTAGCATGCATACTGGACTTTGAATCACAAGTCTCTGCTGCAATTTTTACTGTCTGAACAACGAGCAGTCTGAGAAGTGGCAAATACCAGCCATAATGATCAGCCTCACCTGATATTGGTCTCGAAGGGAAACAAGCTAGCATATCAATATTTGGTGAACATTTCTGCATCCCAATGGCAGGAGTACCTGACTTGCTATCAGGTAGCTTAAGAAGCTCAAAGTTACTCAGCGTCCAAGAGGCCGTCTTGACATGCAGAGATTCCATTATGGTCTGCTTGATGAACAAGGACAACTGAGCGAGAATAATGATGTGAAGTGGCCTTGGGGGCTTCGGCTGGAACAAAGCAAAATAATCCCTAGGCTGTGTAACCTGTTGCTGCAACTCAGCTCCAATATGTTTCCGTATCAAATGGTGAATAGTTCCAGTAGCATCGTCAAGCAAGTATTTCTCTGGTAGATCGCTCAGAAGGGTTGTGATGATGAGGATAGTAAGTTGAACTCCAACTCTTGAATCACCAGCTTTTTGTTCATTCTTACATGTGTCCACTGCATGTTCAGGTTCAGTGAGTGATAAGTGATGCTGAACTGACAATGAAATGAAGTTGTCCTGTTTGAGCGTAGAACAACAAGCCTGCTGAGGTTGGTCAGAATTGCATTTCCGAGTGAAACAGACACTCCCGTTAAAATCCCTGTGCTCGAAAATTTCCTGATGCACCGACATGCTCATAAGCTGAATTTCCCTTTGGAATTTCTCACCCATAGGAATACTGCATACAGTAGCATGCTCCAGTATTTGATGTTCGGACAAGTTCCAATGCTCTTGGGTTTTACCGCAAGGGTTCTATTAGTATCCAACTTCCTGGACTGCTCCTGAAGAACTAGAAATAGATGCTCAAGGAATTTTACAAGAGGTAGTTCAGACCACATGCTGCAGCTAGACACAGACAGAGTTTCAGAATCAGTCATTCCTGCTGAACAAACAGTGGTACAAGCAATTTCAGAATCAGCTTTTACGAGTGGTGGCCATGCCTGTCGCAGCTCAAGAGTAACAGACCTCAAATAATCCTCAAACAAGGAAACAATGGGCGGCCACGGTTGTGGTTCAGTTACCTTCTGCACAGGAGGTAGGGACATGCCTTTGCTCTGGATCACAAGGTGACCATCATGCCCTGCGCGTGCAGCTGGCATATGGTGTCGTAGGAGACCTGCAGGGTCGAGGTAGACAACGCTGGGCAGCGTGCACGCCCGAGAAAATTTTGTCACTGCGAACAAATGCTTCTCCCAATCTTGGACGAGGTATCCTGTCGAACGCCTTCCATGCGTCGATGTGATTAGCAGACAGGCAACGTCTAGCTCGTTGAAATTGGCGTGGGAGACAACTTGGTGCTTCAATCCCACTATTGTTGATGGTAAAAATGTTTCTTGCAATGTGCAAGTACTGGTAGAGTGCCCAAACTTGAGAAACCAAGCTCGAGGGAAGGGTGGCCAGGCGATTTGCCAGTCAAATTGCTCAAAAATCAGCAGTACCGAGCTAGAGCTAAATTGAAACTGAGCTAGTGAATGAGTGCTCTCCATATGATCAGATCCACAGTTGGCATATGTCAACTTATCACTTGGAGACCGCCTGAGCAGTACTAAGTCCCCTAGCAAAAACACCCTGTTGGTAGTAGAGAATGCCGCTTCAGGTAAGAGTCTTCCATTGTCACCCAACTGCTGCACCAAGAAAATGACACATGCTGATTGAGGTTGAAGACTTGATACAGGGGAACGAGAACTAAGAGACCATGCAATGGTCCACTGAAAAGTCATATCTAGTGTAAAACAATTATTCCATTGCATAAGATCTCGAGTTGATGACCATGTAAGTCTGAACGGCTCTTCATCTGGATGTACTGCAAAAGAAAGCTTGGTTTGATCAGGTGGACGCCACCGCTGCAGATGTTTCGATTGCCAGCAAACCCAAGGTACAGACATGTGCATGGGAATCCCTCTTCCTCCAAAATCCATATGTTCTGCTTGCTTCTTGGTGATGTTGATGTGGAACAATTGGGACATGAGGACCTTCTCGGCATTAGCACATCTCCAAATTGCGCCAACCAGTGGCATAACACTAGAGTTGAAGTAGTCGCGAGGCACCCTGGTCAGCAGAAACACACTCAGTGCAAACGCAGGTGCCGCCAAGCTGGTGTTGTCGTTCAAGCCTTCTGTCGAACACTTGGGAGGCGACAACTTTTGGGTGGCTGTGACCTCTGTGGGAGCAGCAAGGTCCACGTCCTTCAGTGTCATGGTCGCCCCTGGAATTGCGCTGCTGCTGTCATGGTTGATGTCGAACTTGGTGGATGGAGTCGCTGTTGGCATGAGGCCTGGGATGGTGTCGTCGGGGAGTCCCAACTCCTCGGTTGTGCTCTCCAGCGATTGTGGATCGTGGACATAAGTCAGCGTGCTGGTGGTCACTTCGGAAGTGGTCTCCTCCAAGACGCACTTGTCCTTGATGGAGCACGCCGCCGTGGTGGGTGTGAGTTGCTCGACCTCGTTGTAGTTGAGGTCAACCACGGACTCGCGCACCTCGTTGACGACAGCCGGTGAAGCAGACGACACGTGGTTGTTGACAGAGGGGTCCAAGCGGGTGGAGTGCGCCGATGCGGGAGGAGTGGCAAGAGGGACTCCAGTCAACGGTAGGGCTGGCAACACATCCGCTGAAGCGCACCACATGCGCAAAAAGCAACACCTGTAGTAGATGCAGCGGCCGTCCCAGTCTGCAAAAGCTTGCGCCGCCGCTTGCCATGAACGGAACCTGACATCTGCTGCCACGCACGGGTCTCCATCCTCTGATACTATTGGAGGATAAATCACCAACTGATCCACACCGTAGGGATCAAAGATCTGATGTAACAAGCCATTGGTTATTGGGTAAATGGCATGGCTGACCACTATGCTAAGGACCTGATCGGAGACAGCTTGTTGGGTGGACATTTGAGCAAACATGTAGTGGGTGGTGGGGAAATTTTTGTTGAAATTTTGGAGGTGGAAGGGTGATGTCTGGCTCTGAATACCAGATGTTAGCAACCTATAATAGTGGTTCACTCGATCTACTACTTCTCTCACAGATTCAGTGACGATTTAGGTACAAATATCAGGATACATGAATTGGGGAAGAAGGAAGAAGAACAGTAGCCGCCGCCACCGCCGGGTTCGTTGATCCACTGGATGTCTTGGCTCGTTGCTCTCCCTCGAGTATATGTAGTCGCCTTGCTCCAGTGCGTCCAGATGGGCCCAGCCCATAGCGGTTGACCCATGATAATTGGCCCATGGCCTTGACGGATAGAAGGCCAGTTAGTGTGAGGCAGGATGTATTTTTTTTTTGCTCTCTCATACGATCTGTTAGATGTTTATTAGGATTTGTTGGTTAGATGCAGCATGGAATGATTGTTCATCGTACATTTTGCTTGCCGGAGATAGGGATTCACCTAGACAAAGTACGATCGATGGGTATATATCCTCCAATTAGATAGGAAAAAATTCTTGTTAGTTAGATTATTAAGATTTCTTATCCAACTTCTGCGGTCAGATGGAAATGTTGACGTCTTCTTTGATCTAAATAATAGATGGGCGAAATTAAGCATCTGCTGTAAATATTTGTTGTTGGGGGGCGGAAACTAACGCTGCATGCATATGTTGTTTTTGGGATATTTATTAGGATGGATATTAATTTGGCATTCACATGTTGTCCAGCAGAAAGTGTTATTATAGTCAGTTATAATTGAGAAGTTTATATTCACTCAAGACTTAACTTTGCATGCTAGGCTTAGTGTGACACTTGTTAAGTGTCAACAAGGTACGTATTTATGCAGTAGATTTGTACCATTTAGTTAGATAATGGGATCAGTTGAAATTTTGATGTTTTTGTGCATTGTTCTTCTGTTGTCCACCTTAATAAAGTGTCTAAAAATTGGCGATGGATGTTTGGTTTTCTTTGTTTCAGAAAAATGCACGTCTACGTCAAGAGTCCGACCGGCAGGACAATATGCCTCAAGGTCCACGCATCGGACACCTTGTACAGCGTCAAGGCGAAGATCCAAGAGCAGTACCGGCTCGTCTTCGACGGGGAGCAGCTAGAGGACAACCTCACGCTGGCCGATTACGGCATCAAGCACGAATCCACGATAGACCTGCAGGAGAAGATGCAGATCTTTGTGATGGAGACGCAGACAGGCAGGACCATTGTCAGGTATTAGAGGTAGAGGATAAGTGAGAGGATTGGATGGCTAAGATGAGATAAGATCTACGGCTGTCAGTGTTTCCCCTTTTTGCTATTTTTAATTTTCCTTTGCTTCCAAGTTACTCCCTGTAATCCCTTAGCCTATATAAGGACCTGTAGCCGGATGGATTGTATCATTTGAATCATTCTGCCAAATATTGGTTTATATCATATATCAATATATTCCTACATATACACAGTATACTCGAGTTCCTTTGTGTTCTTCCTATTCTTGCTATCTTTTCTTCAATCTTGTGCTCGATTTCCACCTCGAATCCATGGCAGACCCGTCTAGGGTCTGACAAATGGTATTCAGAGCCATCTCCTTCCTCGGCATCGACTTGATTTGGATGAATTTTGTCTAGGGTTTGTCCTTTGCCACTCTAAAATTCTCAACCCAAATCCCATCCCTATGGCTTACGCAGATCGAGAGCGAAGGGAGAAGGTTCCGTTGTGGCTCGAGTCCTTGCCATGTCCGACCTCCGCCACCGCTGAAGCTGTGCCACCCCGCTCGTCCACAACCTCTCCATCTCCGATCCGTGCTTTGGCAGGGGATCCTTCTGCGTGGACCGCCTTGGTTGCCGCCCATGCTGCCGCCATGGCCGCCGCACAGGCCGTCGTCAGTGCCGCCGCCCATGCTATTGCTGTCTGCAATGCGCCTCGGAGCATTACCCCTGGTGCAGTCACCACCACTACCACTGCCCCGGTTTGCGTTCCTGCGGTCACCACCACCTGTACTACAACCCTCACCACCACCGTTCCCACCCCCACAGCTGCAAGTGTCATCAGCGCGCCCGCTTGCAACCTTCGTGCAGTGATTGACATGCCCAGGGCAGTGGCTCCTTCATATGCGCAGGCCTTGACACAGCTGCCCACCAACTGTTCGACTGAGTGTCCAAGCCATACCGTGATTCAGATCGAACCTCCAAAGGTCATGTCCACCGCTCCTGTTACAGCAGCCACCATGGCAGCAATGACGCCTACCCATTGTTCGACTGAATTTCTGAGCAGCACTACACATCCGATACAAGCAAAGTCAGCAACTAAAATCATGGAGTCATCACCGCCAACAAAGTTGGTCATGCCTGTCACCTCTGCGCACTTGGATGCCCATGAATCCATCTGCATTCCCAGGTCAGCGGTGCTCAAAGCCACCGTCACTGTCGTCCCAATACAGTCCATGGCGACAAGTGCCTTTGTTGAAGAATGCATCGACAAGGACAGTCCGGAGAGGAACATGTCTTTTGTGGCGCCACTATCACGATTTTCTATCAGCCATGTGTGCCAGGTGCTTGTCGTTGGGTTCCTTCCTGCAGAGATACGACCACGACGGCCACCACCTATGGTTTGCAGCAGCACCGTGATCACTCAAATAGATCGGTGTAGCACAGAGAAGGAGACACCGCAGCCGAATGTCTCACCACCGTCTTCGGATGTCAATTGTTTGTACCCAAGGGTCAACACCTGTACAAGATCTGTGAGCATCCATTTGAGAGCTAGCTCTCCACTTCAGAAGGTATTCAATGCAGTGGTGAAGAAGGACACGAGGGGGCCACATAATGACAAGTATGCAGATCTTATATTGCCATGGAACCCCGGCATACAGTCAATCGCCAGTTCATGTTACAGGTTGCAAGTGATATCTGAAAATTATCTTTCAGCCTTTGAGTTGTGTAAAGAGGAGCCTGGAGGTGTATCTACTACAGGAAGTGATGCAAGCAAACCAACAGTGATTCTTGATCTTTATTTTGATGGTGTTTTCACTCTCTGGGGCGAAATGTTGTGCAACAACTATTTGATGCAGAGGGAACACTTGAAACTGAAACATCAACCCTTAATTGGTCCTGAGAAGGAATCGTTTTCTGTTGGTAAAGTGTCTTGGTGCCATATCAATTTTACAAAATGGCTTAACCAACTCAGCAAGGAAAAAGAAGAGATAGTAACTAGAGGTATTGTTTATCTTTGTCCGTTGGGTGCTAGTGCTATAGTTGATCGTGAGAATCAGATGTATAGCAAAGAGAAAAGTAAAAATTCACACTGGAAATTCAGGGAAACACCTCATGAGTTTGATTTCTATGATCAAAGTGAAAGATTACCATGCTTGGTGGGTATACAGCGGAGAAAAAATGTTATCACTGTCACGCTATTTGATCACCTTCACTCATGTGGCTTCTTTTTCTTTCCGCATGACTGCACCACTGCGAGAAAGCTAATGATTCCATGGGATCCAGGAGAAAGTGAGAAATCAATGCAATTTACTGCCATAATAATTGTTGGAACTGCGGGACAAGTTATTTCTGAACTTTTCAGCAGCACAGTGATCACTAAAATGGCTCGGTGTAGCACAGAGAAGAAGATACGGCAGTCATATGTCTTGCCAACGCCTACGGCTGTCGATTGCTTGTATCCAATGGTCAACATCTGTACAAGATCTGTGAGCAGAAATATGAGAGTGAGTTCTCCAGTTCAGACAACCACTGGTCATCAATCCATGAGGATGCAGACTAAAGGAATCAATATAGCTCTTGTGTTACCATGGGACCGTGGCGTACAATCCATTGTATGTACAAATTGTACTACATATGCTACTGCTAGCTATCTTCCAGGGAAGCATACTCCAGCATAGAACATGAACACGGTGGAGTTATTAAGGGAAGGAACTATGGGGGAGTACGAGGATACTAAAGAGATGATTCCCATATCTCTCATAGACCTGCTGGGCATCACTTCCTCACACAAAGATTGTCTAGCTCATGAAGATCTCTTCCATCTGAAGCAACGAGTATTTCCCAAATGGCCTACCGATCAAATCTCAATGAGGACAATAAGTATGATACTAATAAGGGTTGCTTCTATTAGTCAAGCACCACAGCAATCGAACTTGTCAGCTCAGAGAATTGTTGCATTTGAGTTGCTTGTAGAAGAGCAAGTTTGCTTTGAGAAAATTTTGGAATGGAGCTTTAGTATAATTATTTCTCCACAAGTGCAATGGGGTTCATGCATATTCTTATATTGGATGAAACCAACCTTACAATGGGACCCGGGAATTTGTCAAACCACCTTTGGGTGCAGCCGGATAAAGGATCTTCCTACCATAAATTGGTGCTGCAAAATTTCATTATTTCTTTGGGATTTAAATGGTGAAGTTGTGGAGTACAGATTTCAGTTCATGTCAAGTTGCCGAGCCAATAATACTTCCACTTCTAATGAACCAGCACAACAAGAATCCAAGCTCATTGCGGTTTCTAGACAAGAGCTCAAGATCATTGTTGTTACTGTCAAAGATCCGTACTATACCCGTTTTAACCTTACAGGCTGTGGACTATTCTGGGAAACAAAACCTGCATTTTCAACCTTGCAGCAACCTGTATCACATATATGGGTGTACAAGCAATTGTACCCAGGAGATCCACCATTGGCGTCCTTATTCCCCATAGCAATGCAATCCAGGGAATGCTATGCTCCAGTTAAACAAAGGAAGATTCAGAAGTTCAAACAACTTGATAGGTGCTGGTCCTCTATGATTTGGATCATCTCATTTATGCCTCCCTAAGTCAACCTTTGGATCAAAAACTCAGCTCAGGATGAACACACTTGGGGACAAGTGTGATTTCAAGAGGGGTGGAATGTCAGGTATTAGAGGTAGAGGATAAGTGAGAGGATTGGATGGCTAAGATGAGATAAGATCTACGGCTGTCAGTGTTTCCCCTTTTTGCTATTATTAATTTTCCTTTGCTTCCAAGTTACTCCCTGTAATCCCTTAGCCTATATAAGGACCTGTAGCCGGATGGATTGTATCATTTGAATCATTCTGCCAAATATTGGTTTATATCATATATCAATATATTCCTACATATACACAGTATACTCGAGTTCCTTTGTGTTCTTCCTATTCTTGCTATCTTTTCTTCAATCTTGTGCTCGATTTCCACCTCGAATCCATGGCAGACCCGTCTAGGGTCTGACAACCATCCCTCTCGAGGTCGACAACATCGACACCATAGGCAACGTCAAGACCAAGATCCAGTACATGAAGGGCTTCCCCACGAACCTGCAGTGCCTCATTTTCAGAGGCAAGCAGCTCGAGGACGACGCTATATAGCCAGCTAATGTGCGCACACCCACCTAGGCCTGGCTAGCTAATTACTGCATTTCTAAAAAAAAGCTAATTACTGACGATCGGTTAATCAATCTTTGTTTACTTGTATTTGTACATGTACCATTGCTTGCCTGTTCGGCTTCTAGCCTACTATGTCTCATTTCATCTGGTCACGACGTCGCCCGCCGCCCTCCGCTGCTCCCCCAGACGGCCAGTCGCCAGTCCTCCCAGTCGCCGCTCTCCATTGAAGCGTTCAAGCATCAACACCCAAGCGCCCGTCTCTATCCTCTCGGCCTCTCCCGCTCGTAGATTTCTGGAATTTTGATTTTTGAAGTAAACAAAGGTACGACACTCTGCACTTGGTACTAATTGTCGATCTGACTCCCTCAACTATGAGTAGGCATCTCAATTTTTTTTAATTTATGTTCTCCTAATTGTATGGTTAGGGTTTTAAAATTTGAAGGTAGTACAATTGGGAATAAATTGCTGCGATTTGCCAATTTCGCTTAGCGATTCACATCCAACTGGATTATTTCTCGACCGCGCGCGACAACTGTAAGGCACAATATCAAGTAAGTAGTCACCGAGTGATTTTTTTTTCTTTTATAGGCAATCAAGATCTCTTGTCGTATGTCGTCGTCTGATCATATTTATTTTCATTGTTTGGAGTTTGTATGCTTTAGTGTTGAACTTTACATAATCAATTAGTATTTCAAGTCGAAGTGAAACATTTCATTTTGATAAGGAATCTTACTGCCATACATTTTGAGTTGTTGAGTGTGCTATTATATATATGATGTACATGTGGACACCGGAACATTTTTGTTCTGGGTCCGCCCCTGGCCATTCTGGAACAACCAGTTTTATTTTGCTGCACTCTAGTCTTGTTTCTTTCCTTCCATTCCATTAGTGGTGAGTTATCAGTACGTAAAACTATCATTCGTTATGTCCAGTCTTTGTGGTTCCCTTCAAGTAGTGATGTGGTATGTTATCAGTAAAACTACTTATCATAGACACAAAGCATTTGCCTCTGTGATGGTTATAAATGTAGTATAAATAGAGTTCCTTTAGCTAATTCATAAAAGAATGCCGGCTGTCCGTTGAAGTTAGTTTCATCCCAGCATGATTTTCTAGAGAATTCACTTATTCAAATCAAATTAATTATATGCAAATTGAAAATTCATATACGACTCGGGAGCGAAGTAGCAAACCTCCAGAAACTTTAGCAGCTATGGCTGAAAGGTGAAATATGTGCATGCAGCTATGGCTATATACCCACTGGCAACCTTAGGAACTCAAAAATTATAGCCGAGTCTTCCGAATAATTATTACTGCCTCGATACAGTTAGAAGACCACCCAGATTGTGAAAAATGTAATTTGGTGTTAACCAAAAAAAATCAATAAAATGTTTTTAAAAGTTAAAATATTTGATGAAATGTGTTATGCGATCTAAATTAAATTTCCATGAGATTTAGAATATTTTTCGGTAGGAAAGAAGAAGGCCACATGCGATGGAGATGATAATCTAAGGTTATTCAAATGGTACCCGGCCGGCCTCATTTCGGCTTGGGGCTTTTTAGGCCGAGACCTAATCTCTTATTGTTTACTACTCCCTGGGTTTTAACACACTTTTTTTGATGTATTCAAAATTTATTTACGAAGAGATTATTTTCACTCGCACATCACTTTATTTGTCTTACTGCGTTAGCACAAGTCAATTGAATGAATGGCGATTTCACAAAATATTGTGCAGTAGTTAAAAAAGAAGGAAAATAAGAAGTTATTCAACCCAGTGAGAAAAACAAAAGTTGATCTCAAGGTTAATTCAATGGCTAAACTTGGTTGACGAAGGTGCGGGTTAAGGACATGAGTTGATGCCCGATGGATAGAGGAGGGTGAGGGGGTGAGGATAAGAGGATATGGGATGGGCGAGTTCTAGGGTTTCCTGATGATGGTGTGCTTCTATTGGACCATTTTTTTTCTACACACAAACATATAACACATAGACTAAACTGTGAGCGGTGAATTGTATACCATGGACAAACATCACTATCACTTCATCATTGGCACGACGCATCACCTGTAACATGTCACCGATGTTGATAGGACATTCTATTCATCGAAATAGGGTCATCAATTTAAGTAACCACGGTGGCTGGCTTGTGGGCTCGTGCCTGCCCATCAAGGGAAACTTGTACTACTGATGGGTTTCGAGTGCCTATCAGTGGTGACAGATCATTAAAGGGTGATTTTATTGTAATAGTAATTCATACTCCCTCCGTCTCAAAATAAGTGCCACGAATTTAGTACAACTTTATACTAAATCACCGACACATATTTTCGGACGGAGGGAGTATATTCCAACTTAAACTCTGCATAGGTATCCGCTAAAGAGTAAACACAAGGAACATGTCACCATTTCCATTGATTAGTTTCAACACACAAAATTCCATTGATTAGATTTTCCTGAAAAAAATAGTAGTACTAGTATTAGATTTTTTTAGTGGAAAGTACAATATTAGTTTAGTTGGACTACTCCCACACAAAAAAATTAGTTTTTTCAGAAATATCGGCCAGGCTTTATTAAGCTAAAACAGCGTTTACAGGGATTACATTAGGATCATGAGGCGATCCTTACCAGAAATAACGCCCTTGGGAGAGAAACACCATGCCTAACCAACTTGTGAGCATCAACGTTTGAGGTCCCACTCTCAAAACTAAAGATACAGGAAGAAAAGGCCGTTTCCAACTCTTTAATCTCTGACTATCCCTCCATAATTACCTCCGATCCCTGCATGAATGTGATCAATGACTGAAGCAACAAAAACCTGTCTTACGCCTAGATCTTCAGCTAACGGACAAGGCCTCCCGACACGCTATTGCTTCGACTGTAGCTGGATCCACCGGTCCGTTAATTACCAAAATAGAAGAACCCAAATATCTTCCTTCTTCATCTTGGCAGATTGCCGACAAAAAAAAAAGTTTAGTTGGACTACTGCGAAAACCTGATATTCTCCACAAACCATGAGAATCGGTTTCTGTGGACAGAGGGCAGGTCACTATCGGCCCACTGCCTTGTTCGGGCGAGGAGGCCGGACAGGCCGGGCATGATAACGTGGCTTGGGCCCACCCCCTTTCGGCCTGCCTGTTTTCCCCGATACTCCCTCCATTCCAAAATATAGTGCGCCCGCGCTTCCCGAGGTTCAACTTTGATCATAAATTTAACCAACGAGACCGACTGCGGCGGGAGCAAAAATTGTATAATTGAAAACTTCTTTCGAATACGAATTCACTGGTATAATTTTTGCCCCCGTCGCAGTCGGTCTCATTGGTCAATTTTATGGTCAAAGTTGAACCGCAGAAACCGAGGACGCACTATATTTTGGAACGGAGGGAGTACGATAAAGAGTAGGCGGCCTAGGGTTATCCTAATGACAGCCGATCATTGTCAACCGCCGCACCCGATCCTCAAATGGCCGCCACGCCGCCGAGGAGCGGGGGGCGGTTCCCTACTCCGACAACGAGGAGATGCCGCCGCCGCGCCGCGGGCCGGGGAGCGCGCCGTTGCTGGGAGCCACGCCACGCGCCGGGGGCTCTGAACCCCTCTGGTTTGTCGCGTGCCCTGAAGCTCTCGCGTAGATTGCAATTGCAGACGGGAGCAGATGAATCAGCTGCGTAATCTTCGCTGATGATGATCGAGGCGTTTACAGTGGTCTGATTGATTAATCATCGAGCTTGGATTAGCTAGGATGAAGCTAATCCTCACAGTAATCAATCGGTTTTGGTTCCTGTAGGCAGCAAGATAGGCCCACATTGCCGGCGCGGACGAGCCCGTCGCTCTGGGCCTCGGGGGCGGCCTGCTCTGCTCGTGCGACCGACTGGACGGACCCTAGCTATAAAATGCCGGCGAATCCCCAACCCTAGCCCTCCTTCCATTTCCGATAGTTCTTCCGGCGGCAGCAAGAACGCCCACTGGTCGATCCTGGCGAGAGGCTTCTTTCAAGGTACGGACCTGTTTTTCTGCGTCCCCAATGGTTTACATTCGGTGATAGTTCACTCTCTTTATCAATTAGGACTACATTGGAGTGGAATCGTTGATATTGTCCTAGTTCTTCGCCATTTTCTTGCGGGTGAGAGGGGGGTTGAAGTGGGGGACAGAATGGGTGGCGGCCACAGAGGTCAACAGGCTAGACACCGTCAATGACTTGAAAGCCAAGATCCAGGACCTTGAGGGCTTCCCGAAGGCTAAGCAGTGCCTTGTCT
Organism: Elymus sibiricus; assembly: GCA_039707655.1. Taxonomy (NCBI): domain Eukaryota; kingdom Viridiplantae; phylum Streptophyta; class Magnoliopsida; order Poales; family Poaceae; genus Elymus; species Elymus sibiricus. Next base: position 443,746,150 of record CM077668.1, read on the forward strand.
TTGCCAACAAGCGTCTGGACGATGGGAACCGCACCATGGCTGACCACGGCATTGGGAAGGACTCCAACCTTCTCCTCGTCCTCCTCCCGTGTATTCCAAGAGGAGACATGATGCAGATCTTTGTGAGGACTCTAGAAGGAAAGAGCATCAGCCTCAAGGTTGGGAGCTTGGATACAGTCGACAGTGTCAAGGTGAAGATCTACGAGATGAAGCACGCCCCATACCCGAAACAGCAGCTCTTCGTGTATGCTCACAGGAAGCTGGAGGGCAGCAGCACCCTCGCTGACTGCAACGTTCAATGGGGATCTACCCTTTATTTGGTGAGCTGCCGTTTGGGTTGTTGAGATACATGGCCTGCCATCGTACAATGCGTTCTATTTTGCTGCAGTCTAAGTTCCAGTATTGGTGCCCTGTCAGTAAAACTACCATTCTAGTATATGTTTTCTCGAATATTGTTCCTTTCCAGCAGTGCTGTGATGAGTTATTAGGAAAACTGGGTATTATCATTTAGTAGTATGTTAATGTCTTGAGTACTCCCTTTATCTATCTATATATTAAGAACTACTATTATTGTCATGTTCGGTTAAACCTCTTTTGGAGAGGATTGGAGAGGTTTGAACAGAATTGACGTGGATTTTGACTTGTAGCGGATCTAATCCTCCCCAATTCACTCAAATCCCCTTCAAACCCTTTGCAACCGAACAAGCCCTTTACGGTCTGTCTTGGCATCAGTTGGATTTCAATTGCAAAATACAGGCCCCGCATGAAGTTTCCCCAAAGTTAGACTCCTTTGTTTTCTTTCCACATACCCAATGTTGCTAAGTTTTGTGGTTATCCACGTTTTCATCTATATAAGTAAAAGTAATGAGAATCGTAACACCATTTGAGAAATCAGAAGAATAAAACCATTTGAGTAGTCAATAGTTTTTCTACGATAATATACATCCTTGTTTATGTATGACACCAATGCTGATGCATCTATATATATCATTCATTATATGGGTTTCTCAAACTTAGTTCGACAAGGATTGGCAAAGGATAAGTTTCATTTCCAGCAGCAGCTATACTACAGCTGTTGTCAACGGCCGCATTGTTATTCCTGCATTCCCCCAACCAGGGTCGTACCGGAGAAAATGGGGGCCCTGTGCCATATTACAAGTTAGGCCCTTGATACAGCCATTGGCAATTAGGAAAACACGATTTTAGCAGAAAGTGATTCTTATTAAAAATGCGATTCTCAAAACAAATTAGTATAATATATATGTATATGTCACTACGTAGTTGAAGCACATCTGATAAGAAAGCTATTCCCAAAACTCGGAATTAGTACATTATTTATTTTGCACACATCATGCCATCCTTCGAGCATTCCTTTGATACAAAATCTTCATGCTAATTTTCGTACGCAATGCTATCCAAAATATCATTTGATTCTTTTGCTTAAAAACTTATCAAGAGCACCCCAAAAAAAGAGCAACTTTTCGAGATTTACTTATTAGCATGCTATAACATTATGATGTATTAAAAATAGAACATAAAAATAAAAGGGATGAAACGAACTTTGATTTATTTGGGAAAAAGACCTCGCCGGGCAACGCGTCTGGTAGTCTGGTTCAAGTTTCGCCGGCAAGTTAGTTAGGGTTCAAGTTTGACCAAACAATCGCAAAACTCATATACTACTTTTTCATCTACGTTTTGTCTCTCCTTCGTTTTTGCTCCCTCGTTCTTCGTTGTTCTTCGTGCTTGAGAGCAGCGAATCCCGAGGCTCTAGGGGCGGTTGGAGGCAGCCCATAGTCGCCGCACTCCCTGACGGGGTCCCTCCCGGGTGTGTGGGGGTTCGGGAATCGCGCTTCCGGTGAGGCCCCTCCGGCGACGTGTCCGAGATATCGCGCTCGACGCCGAGGGTGCACGTTGATGTTTTCGTGTGCGAACAGATAGCGCGCTATTTGAAAATTCGAATACAATTCCAAATCATACAACATGCATAAACCCGAATTACATATGCCTAGCGTTGCATTATGAGCAATGATTCGATTGTCTGCCCAGCAATATAAAATGAGAAAGTGACCATGGAGATTGATGTACTAGCTAGCTAGTACTCCCTCGTCAAAAACGCTCTTATATTATGGGACGCAGGGAGTAACAAACTCGTTACAGTAGCGAGATAATTTGATGGAGCTAGCCAGCGCCCTCTCTCACACACACTAGCAGCGAGAGATAGCATGCATGCGTGTACGCCGGCGGGTGTGGTGGGGTGCCATCCGGCACGCATTCGCCATTCGGGTAAGAGACCTCCATTTTGGTGTAGCAGTACGGACACTCATGTAATCATCTATGCATGAAACTACTGCACTGTTCTGCGGTGCGTCGGTATTTACTGCATGCATGTGTCAAGTCACATTCATGTAATGAAGTTATTTTTCATGTTACTTGCCTTAATGTCGAGGAAAGAAATTATAGCACAAAAACGTTAGTTGCAACATTTCAGCAGCATTGGTAGTCTGGGATTACAAGAAACTGACAAGTTTGCATGGTAAAAGGCTTGAAGAAACAGACAACGCCACATTTTTTCAATCTAATCATTGCATATCTTGAATGAAAACTAAAGAAGAAGAAAAGGAGCCACAATCACATCACAGCAGCTAGTAGCAGTTTTAGCACAGATTTCAGATTCTGAAACATATCATAGAGGACTCAGCCAAATACTAGAACTGAAGATAGAGAGATTATTCACATAAAGCCTATATGCACACAGAAAGAATTATCCTATCTCAAAATTATCTACATCCAGAACATGGTTAATCAACCAATTACAGCTTGTATTACATACTGCAATATAGCAAATTTAACATGCATACTCTCCTAGAACTAATTATTACATCTACTACTTGCCAGAATAGATTTTGGGTCGGTAGGATAACCAACCAAGGTACTAGAGATGTTGCACATATGGTCGAAGCCTGACTGCTTTGCTCTCTGCCTTTGAGAGATGATGAACTGAAACATCAGATGGAAGAGTTGCCTCTGGAAGTCACGCATTGCAATTAAAAAAGGAACAAAACATTATGCCTGGAAAACTCAAGGGAAGGATCTCGAAGCAAAATCAAATTTTCTTTACTCACTAATTTTAGTCTACGCAGGACAATCAAGCCAAAACACTGTTTTTTTTCTATTTTGCTCTATTAGCCTTTCGTTGGCATGTCTACATGAACCAACAAACAACACATCTGACACAAGACTGCTAGTGATTGGTTGCTAAAGAATGTAAAGCACGATTCAGAAGCAAATTAACCTTTTTTTACTCTAAACCTCAATTCTCAGCATGGAAGAGTTGCATGCTCTGCCACGTTCCGCTAGAGTTGGCGAGTCACCTTCTCTTTGCATGCCCGTTGGCGGTTGATTTCGGGGCCGCGTTGAGTAGAAGGTGCCTTCAATGACCTCTGTCTGCAATCTGCCGGATGCGGCTCGCCTCGATGTCGATGTTTTATTAAGGTGCACAAAACAGGCCTAATTTTTTTAGTGTAAAGAGAGCTTATATTAGGTGTAGCCAATCACATAATTACAATAAAGAAGTAAATGTACAGATAGGGACTGCGGTGACTGCAGAACCATGTCATCTTATTCAGTTATCCTACTGAAATACTTCAAGGAGTCTGGAGCTTTCTTGTCACTGACCCACTAGTATTTGTTAAAACATGAAAACGAAGTTAATTTAATTGGATCAGGGTACATTCGCAAAAAAAGGCAACACCATGTCAAATCACGGTGTAGTAGGTACTTTTTTACAACTTGCACAGCAGTGGAATTGCAGCACGCATGCTAATTCTTGGCACACCAGCAACATGAAAATTTCAAAACACTCATTAAAATAGCACAGAATCAAGCATAAGTTTCCGTAATTTTATCCACAGTATCGACACCAAAGATAACTTATTCTGCTGGGACTGGATGAAAACTCAGAAATTCTGCTAGTAAAATGCTATATGAATATAAAAATTAGAATCAACTGAAGCTGAACTTTTAAGGCAACTACAATGATTAATTCTTTCATTGTCGCAATCCGAAGAGGCTAGCTATTAAGACAACCACGAGAAACAAATACCACTATAGACGTTGGTATCCCAAAGATTGTGGTAAGTTGTAACAATAGACTTAGAGCTCACACAGCGAACACTGCACATTTGAAATCTCTAAATCTTCATACGTTGCAAGACAAACAACAGTGAAACTCCCCATCTACAGGCCTAACTGCCACCAAGAATCTGCCACAAGATCCGCTAGACACAGCTATGAACAATCAGTACCCCCAACAATCAAGGCAAGCTGACCAAGATCAAATCTTTCTGGAGGACCAAGTCGACCCGACCATACCAGCAGGCACATCGACAGGGGTGGGGACTGGGGAGTGTAAACAGTATGCGAGTTGGCCGGCTGACGCACCTGCGGTTCTGGATGGTGTTGCAGGTAATGACTTAATGTACTGCAGCTGGACGACGGATCAGACGCGAAGGGCGCCGTCCTTGGTGGCAAGGCACTTGTGGGCGGTGGCGAGCATGAACTACTAGGAGCGGACGACGTAAGAGAGCAGCAAGCGGAACCGCTCCGACTGCTGCCCCGCCGTGTTCTTGGTGGTGACGATGCGCAGGTGTGCCCCACCGCTCCAACTGGTGCCGCACTACTTACCATGACGTCGTCTGAGCCTGCTGGGTGGAGTAGCGACGCCGTGGCCGGCGGAGAGGAGGAAGCGGCCACGGTCGATGCAAGGCCACGACGACCACCACCCGCAGATCCGCCGCAGGCACCACCCGCCGTGTCGCTCGAACCGCTCGCAGTCGCATCGCCAAATTAGGGGAAAAGGGATAGCGGCCAAAAAAAATTGAGATTGACCAGGTACTACCCGCGGGTCGTAGTTTTTTTTTTGTGAGTGGCAAGGGTCGTGCAGTTCTCCAAACCGCACATCGACAGGGGGGAGGGGGCGGTGCAATCCTGGCTTGGTGGATGGGCTGGGGTGAAAGTGCAGCTGTGCTGCTTGGGCGTCCCGAGCGCACACCTTCGCGCGCCGTCCGATCCAAATCAAGGGCGCCAGGTGCCACACGGTCGGATTTCTGAAACCACCCCACCTACCTCGTCTCCCTCACTCTCCCGATGCGTCCGCCTCTTCCTCTCTCGCTCCTCTTCTCCAGATGCGGCGCGCGCCCATCTCCCGATGCGCCGCCCCCGCCCCCGCCTCTCTGCTCAGCCACCGCCCCCACCATATCCTCCCTCTCCTCACCCTCTATGTGGGGCTTCCAGATCGAGCAGGTGAGGCGGCGGCGCTCCCAGATCCACGACGCGCCACCCTAGCTCGTCGTCGCGGCTGACGGCCACGTCCTCGGCTTCCCCGCCGACCCCTCGCAAGGTGCCTCTCCATGCCGCATCTGTGGCCTGCGGGGCGCAGTTCAGATGGGTGCAGGAGCTCTCCATCTCGGGATGCAGTTGATGGTCTGCTCCCCGCCGTTCACTATCTATCCGGCAGCGCAGAGGCGGACGAACCCCACGGCCATCAGCATCAACCGGAGCCGCGTGCTTGATGTGCGATGTGCGCATGCGTGAGTTGATCCATCCGTGCTGTGCGTGGTTGATGCGTGTGTGTGTGTGTGTTTCTAGATTGCTGCTTACATATTGCTAGAGGAGAGATGCTGACCTTGACGTGTTGGCACCTTTTTGATCTATGAATCTTTTTCCTTCTGAATCAGATTTGCATACATACTAGTAGGTGCCATGTCGATATATCAGTCTTACGCATGGTAAAAGATGGTCTGAAGCTAGTTGCACATCTGTGTCCTTGATTCAGTTGGTTCATTTCATAATATCTACCGCTAGTAAAATATGTGGAAGCTAAAAAGCCAAAAATAAAGTTCAGTCCTCTCATTTTACCTTTGCAGAGAAGACACTAATTTTCTAACCTGTGAATAAACTTCAGGCAGTATATATTACAATCGTGCATAAAATCTTGAGTTCCCTGCCCATTATATTGTTTCAGGTTTTGTTCTTCTCGGTGTTGTTATTGATTGTTGGTCTGCCGCCTAATTTGCTCATAATTTCTGCTAATTCAGCCTACAATGAGCTGCGACACCCGGGTGTCGACACAGATTAGATAAAGATCGGAGCGGGAGTCCTGAAAGTTCACTTGTCCACAAGTTGTGCCACCTCGACGACAACAGAACTGGGCGTACCGTATTACTCTAGTTATTGTACCATTGCTGCTTTCATTTTTCTAACAAGGATTGGTCGTTGCATGCTAGTCTTAGCTATATTCATTTCCTTTGGCCTAGCGCTCGATTTGCTGCTGCTGCTACACTAATTCCAGCCTTGATTATATTCTGAGACAAAATACGTGTACAGGAGGAAGACAAATCAATGGAATTTCTTGTCATGTGGTCATGCACTCATGAATCTGTGTGATTCTTTTGTCTTCTTCTTTGTATCTCTTCTTTTCTTAACCATCCAATGGATTTGTAGGCTCGTGAAGCCGTGAGCATGTATCATGTATGTGTGTATTTACCGATCTGAACCTTGCTGCTATGTGTGTCTGATGTATTTTGACTTACTCGAAGTAAACAGTAGTTGAACCATGCAAGATCTTACTCGAAGTAAACAGTAGTTGAACCATGCAAGTTTTCTAGAGGTTTGGTGTAGGAAGTTGCTAGGAGAGAGGTTACGAGTTGCTTGATATGCGGTACCAGGTTGCAGAGATCTGTGGTATGAGTGTTGGGGTTGGAATTTGCCAGGAGAGAGGCTTTGAGTTGCCTGATCTGTGGTTCCAGGTTGCCAGAATCTGTGGTATACGAGTGTTAGAGTTGGAAGTTGCCAGGAGAGTTGATATGAGTTGCCTGATCTGTAGTTGCCAGTTGTTGTTGCTTCGAAAACTAAGTAAGGGCAATGCAGTAGGTTGACCGGATGAGTGGATAAGTACAATTTGTTGAACACTGGTTTATGGGGGGACATTGCATGTGCTTTCTAATAAAGAACAAAAAGCGCAAAAAAAAAAAATCGCCCAACGCATAATAGGTAGATGCTAGAGATGCTAGCACGAGTTGCTCAGAGATCCACACCTGAAAGCTTTCTAGGTTTTTTCGCACAAAAAACTCGCCCAATGCATGATAGGTAGTTGCTAGAGATGCTAGCGCGAGTTGCCCAAAGATTCACTTCCGAGAGCCGGCTAAGTATCGTATAGTTCATGCTCAATTGTTAGACGGCAAGGCGCCTATGAAGTTGTTAGACTTTCCTGCTAAGTTGACGACGGCTAAACGCCGAGGGGCGGTGGCGAGCGCGAGAGAAGCACGTTTTGGGGGATAGGTTGGGTGTGCCGAACCACCCGCTTAAATCCCCTAGAAATATGGGCGAGGGGCGCTAGTTGTCAGAAACGAGGGCGCGAGTTGCCAGAGCTGTGGACGGGAGTTGCCAGAAATGTGGACGGGAGTTGGCAGAGACGTGTGGACAAGTGGTAAGTTGCTTGGGGGTTGGAAACTTCACACCACTTATATTGTGTGGAGTGGTAAACTTCACTTCACAACATTTTCAAAGCAACTTTTTGCTATGGAAGTTTTCACGGATTTTTTCTAACACTCATCACTTTGCCTACGATGACGGGTAAGTTGTCTACCAACTGATACTCGGTTACCTAACATTGTCTCTAAGTTGCCTACAATACTACGAAGTTGCCTATTTGTTGATGCTCAGTTGCTTCATGTAGCACCGAAGTTGATAGTTAGTCATAGTAGGCAACTTACAGGTGATGCTAGATAATTTGGTACTCATCGTAGCCAACTTAAAAAATATCGGGATAATAGGTGACCATGATACACAGCCTAACCAAAACTTGCCTACTGTACTACAAAATTTGCTTCTCCATGGCACGAAAGTTGCCTGAGAAAAAAGTTCATCGAAATCAACTTCATAGGTGACGCTAGGCAACTTGATAGTCATGATAGCCAACTTTATTAGAGCATTGAGTCGACATGTAGTCATGATAGGCCCTGGCAACAGGGTGCTTCATGTAGCACCAAAATTGATAGGTAGTCATTGTAGGCAACTTACAGGTGATGCTAGGCAATTTTGGTAGTCATCGTAGCCAACTTAAAAAAACATCGAGATGATTGGTGACCATGATACACAGCCTAACCGAAAGTTGCCTACTGTAGTACAAAAGTTGGCTCTCCGTGGCACTAAAGTTACTCGAGGAAAAAAGTTCGTCGAAAGCAACATCATAGGTGACACTAGGCAACTTGACGGTCATGATAGGCCACTTTATAAGAGCATTGACTCGATACGTAGTCATGATAGGGAACCTGGCAACAAGGTGCTTTATGTAGCATTGAAGTTGATAGATTGTCATGGTAGGCAACTTTTAGGTCACTGTAGGCTATTTGGTAGTCATCGTATCCGACTAAAAAAAACATCGAGATGATAGGTGATGATCATACACAGTCTAAGCAAAAGTTGCCTACTGTATTACAAAAGTTGCCTCTCTGCGGCACTAAAGTTGCTTTGGAATAAAAAGATCATCGAAAGCAACTTCATAGGCGACGCTAGACAACTTGACGGACATGATAGCCAACTTTATAATGACATTCAGTCGATACGTATTCATGATAGAAAACCTGGCAACAAGGTGTTTCATGTAGCACCTAGTTGATATGTAGTCATGGTAGGCAACTTATAGGTGGTGCTAGGCAATTTAATAGTCATCATAACCAACTTAAAAGAACATTCGGATGATAGACAACCATGGTACATGACCTAACCAAAAGTTGCTTACCATGGCACCAAAGTTGCCTCTCCGTGGCACCAAAATTGCCCGAGAAAAAAAATTCGTCGAAACATGCCCATATGGGATCTAGTTTTGAAGAGCTCGTCGTCAGAAACCTAACGATGAAAACGGAACTTAATTTCGACGCTCGGTTAGAAAGGTACGACTTTTTCAAATTTTTGGACACACAAAATAATTGCACATGGAACAAGATTTTTCATTTCTTGAAGTGGATTTTGAATCATACCACTAAGACAAAAACTTTCCTTTTATAGCTGTGTGCTCAGAAACGCTAGGGAGCACACGTGTTCTCCCTAGTCGCGTCCTATATATATATATTGTTCTCATGTCCCACCATACGCATCATGCATCGATCTAGCATTACCGTGGCCGCCGCTGCCTGGGCGCCGGAGGAGAGCAGCAGCAGCAGCCCCTCGGTGCGCATGGTCACCGGCTCACCGCGTCCACCTGGGTGGCCGCGCACTCGCCCCCATGCTGCGTCCGCTCGGGATGGAGGGTGGCGACGAACAGGCCGAAGGCCGCCGCCGCCAGGCCGAGCACGACGTGCGCCCTCGCCACCGCCCGGATGAACCCCATCGCCGCTCTCTCACCATCTCCACCTGCAGCACCGACAGCAGCAGCTCCTCCACCAGCCTCCATCGCGAGCGCCGCACCAGAAAAAGGAAGTAGCTGCGGGCTGTGGCCTGTGTGTGTTCAGTGTGGAACTGTGGACCGGAGATGTGTGCGATTCGAGCAGTCTGTGATGCACCTGGATCCATCTCTGGCGCAGGCTTATATGCAGATGGATCCACGAGAGAGAAGGACGATGACGTGGCGCGTGCATGTGATGCTTGCTGGAGCTTTCACGCTTTGTGGCCGGTGGGCTTGGCTTGGTGGTGTAGCAGAGTCCATGAAACCACCTACTGTCCTTTGCTTTGATGGCCTTGCATATATCAGTGCATTGCATATTTGCATTGCAGGAGCAACGCTACAAATATACTCATTTACGGATCAATCTGGCATCAGCTGGTTAGAAATCACAGGGATCCACACTGTAAAATTTGGTCCTTAGCTTTAATTTTTGGAAATTTTGGTGATCCGTAAGTTTAGCCATTTTTTCATTGTTGTCGACGTAAAGTTTAGCAATTTTGACAGCCAGTCCATAAGAGGCACTGTTGTTGGCGTGAACAAATGGTAGTGTGACCCGGAAAAAAAAAACGGTAGTGTGAGGAACTCTCTTTAATTGCCAGCTTGTACGTTATCATGCATGGAGCATGGTGATGAAGACAAAATTGGAACGAGGAGTTTGAATGCGATGCATGGTCAATAATGGTCTATGGCATCTTGCATGTGGGGCCTGAACTCACATGCATGCATTATGCAACCTATAGTTTCAAGTTTGATTTATTTCTTATCCGAGAAATTGTAGTACTTTCAAGTCATGTTGCACTCCAAGATAATGCACACATGTGCGGTACACGGGACAGGAACGTAGAGCGCGCAACTTTTTAGAACAAATAATACTCCCTCCGTCCCATAATATAAGAACGTTTTTTGATACTAGTGTAGTATCAAAAACGTTCTTATATTATGGGACGGAGGAAATATGTTATAATAAATGTTTTTTAAAAGGATGATGAACATAGTAAAACAGTGACACTCATCCCGGTCCTCCGACGGATAGTAAGAGAGGAGATGCGTTGGTGCGCATCTTCATCAAGACACTGGATGGGAAGACCCTCACCCTTGATGGTGTTGGGATTAATCTGCCATCTGCTGCTTGGAAATCACAGGGACCCACACAATAAAAGTTGGGACTAATAGGAAGAGGACATGTAGGTCCCAATAATACTACACATACGGAGGTAAAGTTTAGCCATTTTGTCATTCTTCTTGGCGTAAAGTTTTGCAATTTTGACAGCCAGTCCGGTTTTCTTTCTCGAATACGCACGAGTGTTTGTATCATGCAATAAAGGAGGGGAAAAGACTCCCAGAACTCCGCAATGTTACAATGTTACATACAGATTTACACGGATTCATCCGTCCACATCCATCTCACATCTATACACAACTACTCATCCACTACCTGCGTTGATAGGCCCGCAAAGAAACCCTCAAGATCCCCTCTTAGGAGGCCGGCTTGCCTCCAAATTCTTTCTTCGCTGTGGATCCGTTGGATAACATGCATTGGAGATGGTGTCGCGCCACGATGACATTCCGGTGTTTCCAGAGCTCCCACATGCCAAGAAGACAGATAGAGCGAGTAGTTCTCCGATGATCACTTAGCTGCTCTTGCCTGATGCACCAAGCTCCCAAAGTCTCATTCTCCATAGGTACACCGTCCGGCCTGCCGCTCGCCAAGCAGACCCGTGCCACACTTCCTTCGCGAAGACAGCCAGTCCATAAATTTAGCAATTTTGACAGCTAGTCCATAAGAGGCATTGGTGTTGGCGTGAACAAACGGTAGTGTGAGGAATTCTCTTTAATTGCTAGCCTGTACGTTATCATGCATGGTGACGAGGACAAAATTGAAACGAGGTTGTTGGCTTGTTGCACACCACAATTTAGCATCCTTCTGTTTGTTGGCTTGTTGCACACCACAATTTAGCATCCTTCTGTTTTGAAGTACACAAACTAAAATTTCATGCCAAGTTATTCTAAAAGTTGAATGGTCATACCTTGGTAAATCAGAGGGCACGTGGTCTCTTGTACTTGACACTGGTGTAGTTCACTTAATTTTGTGGATTGATCATTACTGGCGAAAAAATAGTGTACCTAATTCTGTACTAGTAAACATAAAAGGAACGGGATCATGAATAGTAGAGGGCTACGATCTAAAATGTGTGAATCAAGAATCACACCACTGCAACAGTCAGCACTGCAAATAACTCCATGCTCATCTTCCTCCACATCGGCCTCGCCACCCAGAAAGTCAGTTTGAGCGTTAACGGTACCTACCGGCGGATATCCATTCATTCATTGTTCGTCAAGATTCGTGCAACAGCTGGCCCACTCAGATGTATTATCACAGTATTGCAATTCCTATATGTGTATATTTAAGTGTCTGGCCCACCATCATCATGCATCTTGTCAGGGAATAACTAGTGGGAGCACTTTTTTCATGGATGCATGCAGCACCTCTTCTCTCTCCATCCCAAACAAATCTATGCACTTTTATTTCATCTTAGACAATTTAAACCACTAACATCTTTTCAAATATAAGTTCGTTTGTGAAATACTTTATATATTTGAATTGTTAGCGCCAAGATCTTTAGAACTAGACCAATCTTGGATACATTTCAAACACTTTCAAATTTTGTATGTGAAACAAACCCATTTTCACTAGAAAAAAGTGAAACAAACATTTTTTTCACTAGAAATATGTGAAACCAACCTATTTCACAAGAAACCAGTTATGAAATGAGTGAAATCTGTTTGAAATGAGTGAAATATGTTAGATGAAATGAGTGAAATCTACTTGAAAATGTGTGAAATCTATTTTAAAATGAGAGAAATATGTTTGGATAAAATCTTTTTTGAAATGAGTGAATATGTTATCATAAAATATGTGAAATGTGGGAAATATGTTATAAAATCTTGTTTGAAATGAGTGAAATATGTTAGATGAAATGAGTGAAATCTATTTGAAAATGTGTGGAATCTGTTTTAAAATGAGAGAAATATGTTATTATAATATCTTTTTTGAAATGAGTGAAATATGTTATCATAAAATATGTGAAATGCGTGAAATTGATATTTTAAACTCATTCAAAATATATTCAAAGTCGGTCTTGTTTTAAAGGTCTATTCACCATGAATTCAAATATGTAAAAAGTTTCACAAATGAATTTTTGATTAAAAAGTTATGAACCATTCAAAATTATATAAGAAAAATAAATGCAAGTCTTTTGTTGGGGGAGGGAATCTCGCATGCAGCGCCTCTCTTCTTCTCACTCTCCCTGACACAAAAAGCTGCAGGTGTAGGCCCCTCTTAGTTTGTATTAATTCAGGCTGCAAGTGGGACGAGAGGCGGGAGTCCCACATCATGCCGCATCAACCCACATAATTATGTGGGATTAAGTGGGATGTCCATATAAAATAATTGGGACTATGCGGGTTGCCGCATACCCACATAATCTGAACGCAAGAACTGAAAATACAAAGAGTTCATACTGTTGAAGCTAGCCTCACATTGGCTACAGCAAGTACATGTCAGGCTACAACATACTCTCCGTTGTATTAAGACTACAACATGTCAGGCTACAGCAAGTACATAATCTGAATGCAAGATGAATTGCAGTAATACAATAGAGATAAAGTTATGGGTAATACAATAGAGGCTACAACAAGATGAATTTTTTCCAGCTCTTCAAGATCTTCCATCACCATCAACCTGCCATCCTTTCTTCAAGTAGCAAACTAGCAACCCATATTTCCTGTCAAAAAATATGTCCGTCAGTCCATTTGCATCATAAGAATCCATTTTACAGGATAACTTAGGACTTCACAGGCCTTATCGAACTTAGTGCAAAAGCAAACAAATTAAGTGACTATCACTGCATTGTGCCTCAGAAGTTCTTTGCCTACAACCTGATTGTAACTGCTACTATTGGTTGACAAATAATAAAACATGAACTCATCAAGTGTTGACATCTGGACATACATGCAAGAATCAGTGATAAAAACAAGTGGTGTTGTCTAACAGTCAAAGGATGAAAGTCGGTACAAATTAAGATTGTAGGTCAGCATGTTGATAAAAAAACAGTGATTATCATGGGGGTATCGCATATACCTTGATCTTCTTCATCTGTCTCTAATGATACGCCTTTGTATTTTTCTGGATCTGCAAAACACAAAACAAGAAACACATAAATTATTAGATTAACTGTGGTTATCAATTTTCGTGAAGAATAAAAGAAAAACTTACTAACCAGCTGTTCTCAGCCAGTCTTGTAGGCAAATCAAAGCTTCGACGGTGGAGCAAGAAAGACTGCTCCTATAGTCATTGACAATGCGTCCTCCAGAACTAAAAGCAGACTCAGAAGGCACCGTGGACGCCGAAATAGCCAATATGTCACGAGCAATTGTAGAGAGAAGCGGATACTTGAGAGAGTTGATTTTCCACCATTCTAATATGTCCAACTCTTTCTTCCGTGGATACAACTCCTCTTTCAAATACTGATCCAGCTCATTATTTGCTTGCCCTTTTTTGCAACTGATATAATGATCCCACTCTGCAAGTGGATCATCGTCTTCTTCATCCTCCTCGGCACGAGGACTCCCACAATCTTCTTGTTGGTGATGAACAGGAATCTCTCGAGAGTACTCATCGAAAAGCTTTTGGATTGCTTTCTTTAATTTAAGCATCCATTTATTGGCTTCAGTTTCACTTCCAAAGTCTTTTAACATATATTCAATTAGATCAAACTTAAACCTGCTTGGATCAAATACAACCGGAACACAAATTGACTTGTAGGACTCCTTCCAATACTTCTCTAACTTTATTTCCATTTGCTGCACCATATGCGCAATGATGGTGTTCTTACTTGATGACTCTCTCTTCAAGATCTTCTTAATTTTACATAGCTGAGGGAAGTAGAGATGACTAGTCGGATACTTCGATCCAGAGAGAAGTTTGGTTGCTGTGTAAAATCCTTTCAGCAATTTGCATGCAGATTCAGCCATTTTCCATTCAATAGGTGTTGGACAAAACTCGTAGTCCTTGTCTTGCTGACCTAAGGCATCAAATGCACTTCTAAATGGCATAGCTGATTCAAGCATCAAATATGTGGAATTCCAACGAGTTTGTACATCTATTGAAGGCTGCCTACTAAAACAACACCCCACTTGATTGATTATCTCTTGAAATTTTTGGCCTCTTGATTGTGAACTCTTTACAAATTGGACAGATTCTCGAATGTTGTTGACCACAGATTTCATTGCGAGAAGAGCATCTTGAACCATTAAGTTGAAGACGTGAGGAGCACATCGACAATGAAGCAATTTTCCTTTCAAGAGAAGACAACATTTTTTAACCAAATTCTCTCTTAAGTGGTTTATCATCGCGGTATTCACTGGTGCGTTGTCTAACGTGAAACCAAAGAGCTTATGCTCTAAATTAAAATCTTGAATAGTCTTTAGTATCACACCATACATGTTCATAGCATTATGAGGTGTCTCCATCATGAAGAATCTTATGACAAATTTTTGAATTTTCCAATCTGAATCAATCAAGTGGCAAGTGACACAAAGATAACCCAATTTTTGGTTTGACGTCCACATATCTGCGGTCAAAGATAATCTACTAGTAGACTTCTCAAAATATTGTTGCATGTTTAATCTGTTGCTCTTAAAATTTGCCATGCAATCATCTTTGACGGTTGTTCTCGAGGGCACTTTGAACCACGGATTTAAGGAAGCGGCAAAGTCCCGAAATGGTTTGTACTCCGCAAGAGAGAACGACAATTCATTCACAACAATCAACTTGACTAACTCAAACCGTGAGACTTTAGGATCAAATTTCCAATTAGGATCTACCACCTCAGGAGGACCCAACTTGTCAATCATTTCATTCATTGCAGATTTCATTGGGCATACCTTCAAGTGCCGACGTAAGTGGCTGGTCCCAGTGTAACACCCCTAAGTATTAATCTACAGTGATCCACCATGTTAATGCCAAGTCACTTTGATTTGCAATGTTGGATCATCATTAGTTTCATATCTCATTTCAAATTCCTCTTCAAATTAAAAGTTGGATTGCAAGTGAAATTTGAAGTTGCACAAAAGTTGCTGGAAAAATGTTCATCATTTAGCAAATATTTCAAAACAATTTGTTGTTAAGAAAAACAACATCACCATGTTGCTAAAATGAGCATTAGCACTTAAAACAATGCTATTCCAGCAATTTAAAAATGCAAATTCATTTATGAAAATTCAAATTGGGTTCAAATAATTCCCAAACTTTTTGTGGTAGTGTCTAAAATTGCACTGGATTTAATGGGCCAAGTCCCATATTTTTCCTAAGCCATTTGGATGCCCAAATATTTCCCTAACCCTCTCTGTTTTTAAATAAAAGAGAAAAACTGGTAAAAGGAGAAGACTTACCTGTCGCTCACCTGCGGCCCAGCAACGGCCCAGCCCACCAGGGCCTTCTCCCACCTGCTCCCGCCGCGGTGTCAGCACGCCCATGGCCGAGCTCGCGCGGCTCCGGCCGTTGGATGCCACGGCGCCGGAGCAGTTGGGGCGAGGGGATAAGGATCGCCAATGCATCCCCCCTGGACGCCGCGCTCTCCTCTCCCTCTCTTCCTCGCTCGCGCTCGCCTCTTCTTCTCTGTCCCGAGCGCCGCCGCCGCCGTTCGTCTGGCTCCGCCGCGGTGGCAGCCACTGCCGCTCCCCTCCGTCAAGTCCAGATCCCTCGCCGTGCTCGTCCACACCACTTGCGGCAAGCCGCTGCAGCTGGGGAGCACCGCAGCCCGCGGATCGTGCCGCCCCCTACCGCCTCGGCCTCCGGCGATCGTCGTCGTTCCCGGCCTCCCTCTGCGCTACTAACCTGTCGACGGCTTTCCTTAGCCTCTCGGTGAGCTCCTCCCTCCCCCCGTTCTTCTCCCCGCGCCGTGTGCTTCCCCCTAGTTAGCTCGTTGCCTAGCCGCGCTCCGGCCGCCGCGGGACCTCGCCGTCCGGCCACCTCTGGTCACTCCCGTGGCCTCGCGCTAGCTCCATTGGATGCGGAGCTTCGCACTCGCTCGAACGCGACCGAAAGCGCGCGCGAAAACGCACCGTAGCCGTGCCGCCGTACTCACCCGAAGAGCACTGCCGCCAAACGTCGTTGCCGACGTCGTTCCGGCTACCCCCGAGTCCAACCGGTAGCACCACTCGACGCGCGAGCTCGCTAGCTTTCGAACGCGCCCGGCCGCGGTCCAAATGGGCCACCACAGATGAAACCCGAGCTCGCTGGAGCCCTCCGCCGCGTATGGGGCTTGCCGGAGTGTTTTTCGGCACCGGCGTCCGACGTGGCGTGGCCTGGGGCCCACCTGGGTCACTGCCAGTGGGTCCCCTGACCACGGTTGACTGCGTTGACCGCGGTCAACGCGCTGACGTGGCATCTACCGCCACTGACATGTGGGCCCGCACGGCTAATCACTATTAGCGGTTAATTAAGTTAATTCTGTTAGTTGATTAGGTCACTGACAGGCCGGACCCACTCACTAATTAATCTGTTAGTTTAAATTAAACTCTGTTTAAACCTCTTTGTGGCTGACAGTTGGGCCCCACCTGCCAGTTTGACTGGTCAGCTGGTCAGCCGCCTGCTGACGCAATGATGACATCAGCATGACAT
Source organism: Elymus sibiricus (assembly GCA_039707655.1). NCBI lineage: Eukaryota > Viridiplantae > Streptophyta > Magnoliopsida > Poales > Poaceae > Elymus > Elymus sibiricus. The sequence goes on from CM077668.1 coordinate 443,763,276, forward strand.
CATATTCCATTTCTGGCATTTCTGTTTAATTAAATAATTTCAGAAAATTGTTTAAATCTTTGAAAATTCGTAGAAATTATACCGTAGCTCGGATCGCAAAACTTTCTACATGAAAGTTGATCAGAAAAATGAGACGAATCCGAATATGTGGTCAAAATGCTTGACCATCACTCCTATCTACCTGAACATGGAACCTTACCCTCCGGTTCAATATACCGAAATCAGCCTAAACGCCAGGAAAATATCCCGGATATTTTCCCGCTTCGTCTGCGACGTATAGCAATGCATTAGGTCACCACCAACACTGCATTTTGCCATGTCATGCGTTGTGTTGCATTTGATTGCTTTTATTTATTGTTTCTTCCCCCTCTTCTTCTCCGTTAGACCCCGAGACCGATGCAGCTCCGGAGACCGACTACATCCCCGACGACCCCTCTTTTGCCGCAGAGCTTCCAGGCAAGCATCCCCCCTTGATGCATGCCTATATCACCTATTCTTTCTCCCTCCTGCTTGCATTAGAATTTGCTACTGCATTTGTTTGATCCTATTCTGATGCATAGCCTGTTTTTGTAAACTGCTTATTGATACTTTACCTGATATCCTAAATGCTTAGTATAGGTTGGCAGTAAACCATCTGTGGCCCCTCCACCTTGTCCTAGTTGCCTCGCTTAGTTACCAGTGCTCCGCTCGATGTGATCGACGGGCTGAGACCTGCACATCACCACACACCCCCTAAGTTGCTCGACTCTGCAGAGCTACCATCGAGTGCCGAGGGTGATACCTCTTATCTCACTCCTGATGTTGCCACTGTGGTACAGCTAGTTGGTTGTGGGTTACTGTCGGGGATATAACTCCACGATATGACCCGGCTCATGACATTAAGTCGCCATGGACTTAAGTCATCTCTGACGTTAAGTCATCTCCGGACTTAAGTCATCCCTGACGTTAAGCCGCCCTGAGACTTAAGTCATCCGTGAGACTTAAGCCGCCCTGAGACTTAAGTCATCCCTAAGACTTAAGCCGCCCTGAGACTTAAGCCGCCCGGAAGAAGAGAAGCCCAAGATGAGAAGCCCAAGATAAAAAGGCCGCGGTGATTCGCCCGCGGTAAGAGGCCCGTGATAAGAAGCCAGAATAGATTAAGTCCAAGTCCTACTAGGACTCTACATGTAATTCGCCCCTTCAACTTATATAAGGAGGGGCAGGGCACCCCAAGAGGGACAAGTTTTTAGAAGGTCAAGATAGACAGACAAGTCAAAATAGACAGACAAATTAGTAGCTCTGGAGATGAGAGGTAGCAAAAGAGCACCCTTGTAATCGAGATCATCATCAATAGCAATCAAGCAGGATGTAGGCTTTTACCTCCACCGCAAGGGGCCGAACCTGGGTAAAACTCGCGTCTCTCTATTCCGATCAACCCCGTTCAAGCTACCACCTAGATGCGATGGCCTCACCACTAAGTCCTTTCACGAGGACATCTTGCCGTGACAAAACCACGACAGTTGGCGCCCACCGTGGGGCCTACGCACGGTGGTTTGTGTTCTTGGAGGGATCTCTCTCAGGAATCGAGAAGCTCGCGATCAGCCAGATTCAAATTTCAATTGATTTGATCTTCATCAGCAAACGGCGGTAACCCGCCGTACCAACGCCCGCAGGCACGCCATCGTCAATGGGAAGCAGGGTCCAATCAACGGTACCACAACACAGGAAAAAGAGCATCCAACAAAAAAAAGAGAAAGAAGAAAACCGAAGCCCTGCCTCGTCAACACGCCGCGGTCCTTCGCCACCTCGCCTTGCCAGGGCACATCTGTAGCAGCCGCGAGCCGCCGTTGTGAGCCGCTTCGTCAACCCGCCCCCCGCTTCCAAGCAGCCGTTGCCGGCTCGCTGCTGCGGCCCGCCCTCGCCGGATTCGGTCGCCTCCGAGTCACCTTCGCCTCGAGCGGGGTCCGCCTATCAAGCCGCCGCATCGCCGCACGTCGAGTCGCCTCCATCCCTGTGTCAGGCCGCGCCCTCGCCTCCGAGCGGCCTCGCCGGGTCGCCCACTCCGAGTCGCCACCAATCGATCTCGAGCCGCCCCCGACATTAGCCCGGGCCCGACGGCCCGCCTCAGTCATAGTCGCCCTCGTGGCTTCACCTCTGCTGCGCTTCGCCTTCACCGCGCCTCCGAATCGCCGATTGCTTCCACCGATGAGGCCACGGTCACGTTTTGAGCCGCCCAGCCGCCTCAGCTTCCACGCTCCGAGCCGGCCGGTCGAGCTCTGCCACCTCGCCACTAGTCGGCCAAGCCGGCCTCGCCAGCCGCCTCCGCCGTGGCATTTCCTCCTACACGACAAGATCAGCCGCCGTCACCGCGGTCTCGCTCGACAGCACTGAGCCGCCGGTTCGTCTCACCTCACCAAGCCGGTTGCTGACCTCAAATCGCCGTCGCCTCAAGTCGCCGTGGCCGTTGTCCTGCCTCCGCGCGCTGCCGCACCCAGCCGGCGTCGTCCCGTCCCGCGACCGCCGCGGCCCGGCATGGCTGCCTCTGCTGCGGCTGGCCTCGCGCGGCCTGCGAGCCGCCCGGCCTGCCTCATCCGCCGTCGGTCTTATTTCGAGCCACCTCCGTTCGACTCCGCCTCGCTTTGCCACCGAGCCGCCTCACTGCTGCGAGCTCACCTCCACAGCCGCGCGCCCAGACCGGGTCGCTGCTCCAGCCGGCTCCGGTGTGCCCCCGCCGGCTCGCCGCCTCTCCACTTGCGCCACCCACGCCCGGCGTGGCCTGGTGTCCCAGCCTTCGCTGCCTCCCCCCGCATGCAGTTTGACCGCTTCCGTGAGCCGCTGTTTCTATGGCCTCGTCGCAACTCCGAGCCGCTCCGCCTCGAGCCAGCCACTCCCCCGCCGTTGCGGTCAAACAGTCGCTGCCGTGGCCTCCGCAGCGGCCGCCCGCCTCGGCCTCGCCCCGGCCAAGTTCACAGCCGGCCTTATTCCGAGCCGCCGCCGTCCGCGAGTTGCCGCCGGCATCACCCGCTACGGCGGCCTACCCTCGCCGGCATCTCCTTCGCAGCCGGCCCCGCCTCCGTGGCCTCAAATCGCCCCTGTCTACACCCGCTCCAGCTACCTCTACCTGGACAACCGGCTGAGCAAAAGAAGTAAAGGAAAATGAGAGACTTCAGATGCAAAAAAAAAGTGGAAGGGTAAGCACGACCTGGAGGAGGACGCGGGATGGAGGCACGGACTCGACTCCGCTGCCCTGGTCTGCCCCGCCGGTCCGTTCCGAGCCGCCCAGCTCCGGTTCAGCTACGGTCGCGCTGCAAGCCGCTTTGCCTCCGCTGGAGAGACTGGCTAACTCGCCGTTGAAATTACTGGAGGGGATCCACAACGCTATATACGGATCATCTTACATCTGGACGAATCAGGTGAAATCCATCCGGTCTATTTTTATTGGTACATTTTTATTCTTCCGAGAACAATTACTCTGGCTCGCAATATTTTTTATGCAGGACACTTATTCACTGCAAGAACGATCGTCATGCCACGGATATAGAGCTCGCGCCAATATTATCATGCGCCAGCATCCGACCGTACTGCACTGCTCGAGGAATGTGTGTGCAAGCCGCCGCCTCTGCGAATCAGCCTACACCAACGCGTGGCCAACTCACCCGCCCGCAACGGCTTATAACACCGCGGCTGACTCGCCTGTCCGCGCTGACTTACAAGCCGCGACCGACTCACGCGCCCGCGCTTACAACGCCACGGACGACCCCCGTGTCTGCACGGGGTTACCGGCCAACTCCCATATCTACATCAAACATATCGGATCAGCACCCGTTTGCACGAACTGCTCAAACGGACGCCGCTGCTCCCTTGGACCGGTCTACTCCAACAATCTGAAGTCAATAAAAACATATTATCAGCCTTCGCCTGCACCGGATGGCTCAATGGACAGGTGCACAAGTTGCCGCCACTGCGTTTTGATTAACTTCAATAAACAGCCGGGACAAACCATCGGCCGGATTACTGACACGACTTATACGGGATCATGTATGACCCGTCACGGTCGACATCAACCTTCCGCGGATTCACATCGCGTTATCAACGCCAAGGATATACAACGAGCATCGCGAAGATCATCAACTCGCCACAAGTTTCTAGCTTCAATAAATTCCAGCTTTCAGCTGTCACCTATATGCCGGCTTATGCCACGGCCAAGTATGAAGAATCTCAAGCCGACTCCTTGAGTCATCTTAAGACTCGGGGGCTATACAGACATGACTCGTCACGTTTGGTCGGTTTTCACAAATTCAAGAACTCCAGTCAATGCGAGGAAGACAACCCGGACATGGGGGCTGTTGCCTTATTGGCGAAAAATCAGGGTTACCAAAGAAGACTAGTCGCCATGATGCGCAGTCTCAACATGGGTATCCCGCTCAATTATGGTCACTTGGGGGCTTCCAACTCACCGAGTTTAGCTTTCTCACCCTCTTGACCCGGCAATAACGCCACAATATATCTTTTTTAAACCTGCCTGTTTGCTTGATGCTACTCCGCTTAGGTGACCCGGTGTACTCTTGACAAGTCAATCATTTTTATGACCCTGAACTTGTCTTGGTTAAAACATCGGTTTATGTCACGTGAGAGCCGGTTACAGAGAGCAAGGATAAACCATGGGCTATCATGCCAGCTTCATCGAAGCAAGACACGAGCCTCGAAAGCCGGTCTAAATTGTCGTGCCTCGAAAGCCGACGTTTTTTATAATCTAATAACATACGCATACATCATCTTACATTGCATCATCATTGCATCATCATACAATGCATCATATATGCATGAACATATTTGTTTATGTTGCAGGAGCAGATTTTCAAACCGGGTTACATTGTAACTCTGCAGGAACAAACAAATCTTTAATAGCCAAAATGGCTGGATCTTCATCATGGTTTATCATAACCAGTATTAAATGATTGAGATATCAATTCTCCTATTTTCCCGGGGTACAATTCCAGCCGGGTCACATATAATACCTGGTCATTTAATTGACCGGGTTTTTGGTTATTCAACATTTGCTTTGTAGAAGACTACAACACTTATGGATTTTTTCACACATATTTGCCGGTTTGCACTGCAACCACGGCCAAGGATTTCTTTCATCGCAAAGGCATCATCAGTTTACAGAGTGGATATGGTTTTATTCTACAATGGAAGGAATAGTCCCGAGTCGCCGCAGGCACACGACCCGGCACTTGAGGGCTACATTATTCAAATCAAGATTACTTCAAGAATGAAAGTCCCATGTCGTTGCAAGCATACACCACGGCACTTGGGGGCTAATGCATGGTCATTTTTACTAGTCTCATTGCAGACCCGACCCATCACATAATGATAAGCCGGCCCTTGGGGGCTACCAATTGCTCCTGTCAAAAATTCAAAGTACACAAGCCTTAATAGTGACCCGCAGCTTGGGGGCTACATCATATGATGTTCTTTCCAAAGGAGTACATCTAAGTTCCAAGTCGCTGCAAGCAAACGACCCAGCACTTGGGGGCTACAACAGTGAGTTGTTTAAATAAATCAAAAGGTCCAAGTTGAAGACCCGGCCCATCATATACTGATGAGCCGGCCCTTGGGGGCTACACATGTGAAGTGCAAAATTTTCAGTTCATGATTGAAGATTCAGACGGATAACCCGGATTTTTCTCCAAAGTTGCAACATTTATATTTAAGCAAGTCTTAAGCCATCACTTTGCTCTACTCTTAAGACTTGGGAGCTACAGGTTATCTCCTCCAAGCTATTCAGACAAGCCAGCTCAACATCACACGGATTTTTTATTCATTTTTCATCAAAGTCTGAAGCATTGAAAGTTGGCACAACATCAGACGGATTTTCTTTTTATCAAGCCAAGGCATTTGAAGACAATTAAAAAATATCATAAGGGTTATTTTTTCTGCATGGAACCAGCATCAACATATTGATATGGAAGAATCTCATGAGCTTAGCATGAATAAATCCAAGCTAATCTGGGGGCTAATGTCGGGGATATAACTCCACGATATGACCCGGCTCATGACGTTAAGTCGCCATGGACTTAAGTCATCTCTGACGTTAAGTCGTCTCTGGACTTAAGTCATCCCTGACATTAAGTCACCCTAAGACTTAAGTCATCCTTGAGACTTAAGCCGCCCTGAGACTTAAGTCATCCCTGCGACTTAAGCCGCCCGGAAGAAGAGAAGCCCAAGATGAGAAGCCCAAGATAAAAAGGCCGCGGTGAGTCGCCCGCGGCAAGAGGCCCGCGATAAGAAGCCAGAATAGATTAAGTCCAATTCCTACTAGGACTCTACATGTAAGCCGCCCCTTCAACTTATATAAGGAGGGGCAGGGCACCCCAAGAGGGACAAGTTTTTAGAAGGTCAAGATAGACAGACAAGTCAAAATAGACAGACAAATTAGTAGCTTTGGAGATGAGAGGTAGCAAAAGAGCAACCTTGTAATCGAGATCATCATCAATAGCAATCAAGCAGGATGTAGGCTTTTACCTCCACCGCGAGGGGCCGAACCTGGGTAAAACTCGCGTCTCTCTATTCCGATCAACCCCGTTCAAGCTACCACCTTGATGCGATGGCCTCACCACTAAGTCCTTTCACGAGGACATCTTGCCGTGACAAAACCACGACAGTTACCGAGGGTGATTCCTCTTTCACCACCCCCAACGAAGCTTATGTCGTGCAACCCCGCAAGTGTGAATACCATCGAGGGTGATTCCTCTGGGTTCACCTTGACGGATACATCGAGTGGGGATCCAACGAGGGTGATTCCTCGGACTCCTTCTTGATGTTATGGACACACGGTTACCTGGGTTTTACTACAGATATTGGATAAAGTCAGGTCGACCCCGAGGGGTACCCGCGAGAGATGTGGAGTCGGGTTGACCATGAGTGTACCCGCGAGATGGTTACGTGGCACGGCGGGCATTCTGAGCCCTTGCCGTAAGTCCACGAGACGGGGCGACGGGGACACATATTTCGTGGATCTCTGCTCGTTTCCGTGAGCTCCCAATACACTTAATGGATTTGGGTATTTGATCTGAGTTGGCCACTGGCCTATACGCACTACCACCACGCGGGATAATGGTTTAATGGGGCCCTCTGCACCGTATGTATCAGCTGAAAGCTCTGTCAGACGTCCAGTTCAGCATTGCGGCACGGCCTGGTCGGCGCCCCAGAGGAGGTGGCCTGGATCACCCTGCGCGCAACGACCCGGAGTGCAAAGGGCGATGCGCCCAGGACCCCTGAGCACTTAGGATGTAGACCGGCGGGGACCTCTCTGCTGAGCTCTAGGTAGGGCTACGGTGTGTCAATCAGCCGAGGCCGGGCATGACCCAGGAAAGTGTGTCCGGCCAGAGTTAATCGAGCGTGTTGGGTAACAGTAGTGCACCCCTGCAGGGAAGATTATCTATTCGAATAGCCATGTCCACGGTAACAGGACGCTCAGTAAAGTATCCCGATCTACTACTTGAACTGGTTACATGTTAATTAATTGTAAGCTCCGGGATCGCTTTCTTGCAGGGAGTCGAGGAGGGATCTCTAGGCTTTGCCGCAACAAACTTGTTACTTTATGTTATGTTACTAATCTGCACTCTTCTAATGCTGCAAGACCCTGAAGATGCTAGTCTTCGTTAGGCTAGGTCCTCTCTCTATTCCGGCATTTCTGCGGTTCAGTCCACATATACAGCCTTTCTTTGATACCGATGCATATTAGCATAGTTCTGATGTAAGTCTTGCGAGTACTTTGGATGAGTACTCACGGTTGCTTTGCTTCCTTTTCCCCCATACCCGATTGCTGCGACCAGAGGACGGAGCCCCGGAGCCAGCTGCTACCACCGACGACTACTACTACCCCTCTGGAGGAGCCTACTACTACGTGGAGACCGTCGACGACCATGAGTAGTTAGGAGGCTCCCAGGTAGGAGGCCTGCGCCTTTTCGATCAGTGATTTTATTTTGCCCCGCCTTCTTAAAGGCCTATCTGTTTAACTTTTATATCTGTACTCAGATATCTGATGCTTCTACTAATGCTTATATGACTCAAGCTTATGTATTCGAGCCCTCGAGGCCCCTGGCTTGTAATATAAAGCTTGTATTATTTTATTTTTGTGTAGAGTTGTGTTGTGATATCTTCAAGTGAGTCCCTAGGCTTGATCGTGTGCATTTGCGTGTATGATTAGCGCACGATTAAGTCAGGGGCGTCACAAGTTGGTATCAGAGCCGACTGTCTGTAGGAAGCCCATTTCCAACTCCTTGGCCGAAATTGAGTCTAGTCTTTGCAAAACTAATTTACTAACATGGCTGTGTGGCTTACGGGCCCACGTCGCCAATGGGTGGTCTTAGGATCTTTTATTCCTCTTCCATACTCTGGGACTCTGATTTCTCTCCCCTTTCGGTTTAAATGATTTTGCTAACACTGACATTAGGTTCCCGTATTCACATTCACCCGGAGAGCTGGATTGTCTGCAACTAATCATTTCCTTTGGTCTGGTTAATCTGATAATCACCTTTTCCTTTCCATTGGTCTGTTTAACCTTTCTTTCCAAGTTATCATATGCTTTTCGCACTGTCATTTGACATTCTGCACTAATTGTTTCAGATGCGTCCCGCAAGACAGCTTGTCCGTCTGACCGTGGCTCGTGATGCGACTGGGTTTCCGGCCATTTTGGTCGACCTCTTGACCAGGCTGGGATATCGCTGGTATCCCGAGTACACAGTTTATGAGGATTACCGCGAGTTCAACCAGGAGCAGTACCACGCTGTGGTTCGCATCTTTGATCGGCAGGATATCTCCATCACTGAGTTACACACCTTCCATGGTGTTGGAGTGACTGTCGATATGGCCGTCCATGATGCTGCCTATACCGCTATTGCCCGTCTCCGTGGAGAGCACAATAGTCGCTTGGAGGTGACTGCTTTCAGATACATCCCATATGCCCCCGTTGGGGATGAGATTGGATATTACACTGCTGTCTGTACTCCTTACGTGCTGCGTCGCTATGACCCGCAGGTTTTGGTACAGCACACGCAGGCTCTGGACCGCACGGCTTGAGCTCTTGCTGTCGAGTTGTATGCCACTCGTGCTCGTCTTTACGACGCTCTAACACAGTTGCTACCAGCAGTCAGTGCGAGGATGTATCCAGAGTATATTCTTTACCCGCGCAGGACGGAGATGCCACCAGGTCTTGAGTGGCCTGCTGTTGGAGGTTATACTCCTCCACGTGGTCCTCTTCTGCCAGTCCGGGACCAGGTTCTGCACCAGAGTGTTCACGGAGCGCAGGATCCTTCTATCGAGGGTACCCTGCATCGTCACCTGCAGCTGCCTGGCTTCAGTGGTTTTCTCCGACGTTGATGTAGCATATCGCTATGTTGCGTTGTTGTATCCCTCCACCGCGTGCCTGCGTGCTGCCTAGTTGTCTAGCTTTTCCTTATGTTGTTGTAACGCTGGCTTGTAACCGAATCTATGTATGGATCTGTATGTCATGTTTGACTGTGATGTTGTATCTATTGCACTTCCTTTTGTTATGCATGTTACTTCATGAATGAATCCATGCTACTGCAATGCTCGTTGCTAAACTACCCCCTGTTGAATTTTAGCAGGATGGTTAGACAGCAGGTCGTGGTCGTGGCCGTGGTGACAACAATCCACCACCGCCCGACTATATGGCTGCTATGATGCAACAATTTGAAATGCACCGCCAGTTTATGCAAGGGCTGATGGATCAGTTTCCCTGCCCCAATGCCAACCAGCAGCCAGCCGCAATCACTTTGCAAGAATTTGTGCGCCTGAATCCAACCATTTTCCGCAACTCAGTTCAGCCGCTTGACGCTGATGACTGGCTCCGCGACATCACTTTCGAGATGGAGTCTGCGGATGTGGCCCCTGCCAGCTACGTCACCTTTGCATCCTATTTTCTGAAGGGTCCCGCAGCCCAATGGTGGGACACTCACAGGCAGACCTTAGCTGCTGGAACTATCATCACATGGGTGGAGTTCAAAGCTGCTTTCCGTGCCCGTTACATACCTCAAGGAGTCATGGACCGGAAGAAGCGTGAGTTTCGCAACCTTACCCAGGGCAACAAGACCGTGGAAGCCTATCGGCGGGAGTTTCTTGAACTGTCCCGCTATGCTGAAGAGGACATTGCTACTGATGCCCGCAGACAGGAAAAGTTCCGTGAAGGGCTCAACCCAGATATCAAGCTTGCACTGCTAGTCCAGGACTTTGCCGACTTCGCCACCTTGGTGAAGAAGGCTATACAGGTTGAGACTGGTCTGAAGGAACACAAGGATGCTCTTAAATGAACCCGTGAAGCGGGCTCATCTTCCTAGAAGCGCCGCATCTGGATTCCTCACAGCATGTGCCACCCCGCCGCACCTCCTCCACCGCCGGGGCAGCCAAGACCTCAAGCTCCAATGTTTCGAGCGCCTTCTCCCCGTCCCGACAGTGGGCTCTGCTTCAAGTGTGGTCGTCCAGGTCACCGTTCCAGGGAATGCCCTCAGAATCAGAACCAGCTTGCACTTCCCTCTGCTGGTCGTGGTAATGGCCGTGGCAACAATCAGCACCGCAACAACAATGCCAGGCCTTCTTATGGTCGTGGTCAAGCTTACCATGTTGATCTGAGTGAAGTTCAAGATCAGCCAGCTACTGAGAAATGTGCTCCTCTTGTTAACTCAGTGCCAGCTTCTGTTTTAATTTATTCGGGAGCATCGTACTCATTCATGCCAAAAGTTTTTGCATTCATGCATGGTATTAAATTTGTGAAATCAAAACGTCCCAATCGTTCGCGACCTCTAGGGGTACTTCCGAGAAAATTTCCAGGAATACCCCGACCCCTTTCCCTTCTACCTCCTAAATTCTCGGGACGAAAATTTCTTTTAGGGGAGGAGAATTGTAACACCCCTGAGTATTAAGCTACAGTGATCCACCATGTTAATGCCAAGTCACTTTGATTTGCAATGTTGGATCATCATTAGTTTCATATCTCATTTCAAATTCCTCTTCAAATTAAAAGTTGGATTGCAAGTGAAATTTGAAGTTGCACAAAAGTTGCTGGAAAAATGTTCATCATTGAGCAAATATTTCAAAACAATTTGTTGTTAAGAAAAACAACATCACCATGTTGTTAAAATGAGCATTAGCACTTAAAACAGTGCTATTCCAGCAATTTAAAAATGCAAATTCATTTATGAAAATTCCAATTGGGTTCAAATAATTCCCAAACTTTTTGTGGTAGTGTCTAAAAATGCACTGAATTTAATGGGCCAAGTCCCATATTTTTCCTAAGCCATTTGGATGCCCAAATATTTCCAAAAACCCTCTCTGTTTTTAAATAAAAGAGAAAAATAGAAAAACTGGTAAAAGGAGAAGGCTTACCTGTCGCTCACCTGCGGCCCAGCGACGGCCCAGCCCACCAGGGCCTTCTCCCACCTGCTCCCGCCGCGGTGTCGGCGCGCCCATGGCCGAGCTCGCGCGGCTCCGGCCGTTGGATGCCACGGCGCCGGAGCAGTTGGCGCGAGGGGATAAGGATCGCCCCTGCATCCCCCCAGGACGCCGCGCTCTCCTCTCCCTCTCTTCCTCGCTCGCGCTCGCCTCTTCTTCTCTGTCCCGAGCGCCGCCGCCGCCATTCGTCTGGCTCCGCCGCGGTGGCAGCCACTGCCGCTCCCCTCCGTCAAGTCCGGATCCCTCGCCGCGCTCGTCCACGCCATCTGCGGCATGCCGCTACAGCTGGGGAGAACCGCAGCCCGCGGATCGAGCCGCCCCCTACCGCCTCAGCCTCCGGCGATCGTCGTCGTTCCCGGCCTCCCTCTGCGCTACTAACCTGTCGCCGGCTTTCCTTAGCCTCTCGGTGAGCTGCTCCCTCCCCCCGTTCTTCTCCCCGCGCCGTGTGCTTCCCCCTAGCTAGCTCGTTGCCTAGCCGCGCTCCGGCCGCCGCGGGACCTCGCCGTCCGGCCACCTCTGGTCATTCTCGTGGCCTCGCACTAGCTCCATTGGATGCGGCGCTTCGCACTCGCTCAAACGCGACCGAAAGCGCGCGCGAAAACGCACCGTAGCCGTGCCTCCGTACTCACCCGAAGAGCACCGCCGCCAAACATCGTCGCCGACGTCGTTCCGGCCACCCCCGAGTCCAACCGGTAGCACCACTCGACGCACGAGCTCTCTGGCTTTCGAACGCGCCCGGCCGCGGTCCAAATGGGCCACCACAGACGAAACCCGAGCTCGCCGGAGCCCTCCGCCGCGTACGGGGCTCGCCGGAGTGTTTTCCGGCGCCGGCGTCCGACATGGCGTGGCCTAGGGCCCACCTGGGTCACTGCCAGTGGGTCCCCTGACCACGGTTGACTGCGTTGATCGCGGTCAACGCGCTGACGTGGCATCTACCGCCACTGACATGTGGGCCCGCGCGGCTAATCACTGTTAGCGGTTAATTAAGTTAACTCTGTTAGTTAATTAGGTCACTGACAGGCCGGACCCACTCACTAATTAATCTGTTAGTTTAAATTAAACTCTGTTTAAACCTCTCTGTGGCTGACAGCTGGGCCCCACCTGCCAGTTTGACTGGTCAGCTAGTCAGCCGCCTGCTCATGCAATGATGACATCAGCATGACATCATATTCCATTTCTGGCATTTCTGTTTAATTAAATAATTTAAGAAAATTGTTTAAATATTTGAAAATTGGTAGAAATTCAACCGTAGCTCGGATCGCAAAACTTTCTACATGAAAGTTGATCAGAAAACAAGACGAATTCGAATATGTGGTCAAAATGCTTGACCATCACTCCTATCTACCTGAACATGGAACCTTCCCCTCCGGTTCAATATACCGAAATCAGCCTAAACACCGGGAAAATATCCCGGATATTTTCCCGCTTCGTCTGTGACGTATAGCAATGCATTAGGTCACCACCAACACTGCATTTTGCCATGTCATGCGTTGTGTTGCATTTGATTGCTTCTATTTATTGTTTCTTCCCCCTCTTCTTCTCCGTTAGACCCCGAGACCGACGCAGCTCCGGAGACCGACTACATCCCCGACGACCCCTCTTTTGCCGCAGAGCTTCCAGGCAAGCAACCCCCCTTGACGCATGCCTATATCACCTATTCTTTCTCCCTCCTACTTGCATTAGAATTTGCTACTGCATTTGTTTGATCCTATTCTGATGCATAGCCTGTTTTTGTAAACTGCTTATTGATACTTTACCTGATATCCTAAATGCTTAGTATAGGTTGGCAGTAAACCATCTGTGGCCCCTCCACCTTGTCCTAGTTGCCCCGCTTAGTTACCAGTGCCCCGCTCGATGTGATCGACGGGCTGAGACCTGCACATCACCGCACACCCCCTAAGTTGCTCGACTCTGCAGAGCTACCATCGAGTGCCGAGGGTGATACCTCTTATCTCACTCCGGATGTTGCCTCTGTGGTTCAGCTAGTTGGTTGTGGGTTACCGAGGGTGATTCCTCTTTCACCACCTCCAACGAAGCTTATGTCGTGCAACCCCGCAAGTGTGAATACCATCGAGGGTGATTCCTCCGGGTTCACCTTGACGGATACATCGAGTGGGGTCCAACGAGGGTGATTCCTCGGACTCCTTCTTGATGTTATGGACACACGGTTACCTGGGTTTTACTACAGATACTGGATAAAGTCGGGTCGACCCCGAGGGGTACCCATGAGAGATGTGGAGTCGGGTTGACCATGAGGGTACCCGCGAGATGGTTACGTGGCACGGCCGGGCATTCTGAGCCCTTGCCGTAAGTCCACGAGACGGGGCGACGGGGACAAATGTTTCGTGGATCTCTGCTCGTTTCCGCGAGCTCCCAATACACTTAATGGATTTGGGTATTTGATCTGAGTTGGCCACTGGCCTATACGCACTACCAGCACGCGGGATAATGGTTTAATGGGGCCCTCTGCACCGTATGTATCAGCCGAAAGCTCTGTCAGACGTCCAGTCCAGCATTGCGGCACGGCCTGGTCGGCGCCCCAGAGGAGGTGGCCTGGATCGCCCTGCGCGCAACGACCCGGGGTGCAAAGGCTAGGACTGACATGTTTGAGTTTAAATTTCCCAGCAACAAACTACCAGGAGTAATGAGTCATAGGGTGAACTCGATTCACTTATCGGTGTTCTCGGTTGACAAACAACCCAGAACCCGTGGAATGACTAAATCGGTGAGAAGTATTACTCCAGCAAGAATTCATAAGAGGTAGTGCAATGACACGATATCCTCAAGATACCAGAGGGTAATACTCGAAGGTAAAATAGAATAGAAGTTGGACAGACATATTGATCTGTAGAAGACAAGTGCTTCAACTTGTCCGGAAAAACGGAAACAAGAAGAACAACATGATCGGAACCACGGTTGCAAAGGATCAAGCCACGGAAACAAGGTGAATTTAGGCCAAGGGGTGATTATTTTAGAGAAGCTTCCATGACGGTCTACATCGTTTCCATGGGCATGAGCACAAAGTTCAAGGTCGACTCCCACTTCTTCAATGCATAACCTTTCATTCACTTCTCGCTTTCGATGAAGTTGCAGAGTTGAAACTTTATCTGACGAAACACTAGTAGAGTATAACCCACACAACTTTTGGGTTCACACAGATTAGGGAAGGCATAGGTTCAACCCATCGGGACATTTTGGGAACCTGTTCAACACAATTATAGGAGCAACGGATACACGCTCGAAAGCAGAGGGCTAACGACACGGAGTAAATGATACAATTCGCCAGAGGCATTTTGTATCAGGGGAAATTCATCAACGATTTAATATACAAAGGGGCTATCAGATAGTAATCCACCAAAGGATCAGGTGGTCGCAATGAATCTGGTGTGAGTATCGGTACTCAACCAGAAGAAGAAAGGATGCAAATGCATCGGTTTATGGAACATCTGAATAAGCCGAAGCTTAAATACGAAGGGTTTACGAATTCCAAATCGAGGGATCAGAAGCAGACGCTCTGATTGAAAACTGAGTAAGTTGAATAGAATTAGACGGACAATCAATCAAGGCTTGATTTGTCGAGAACCAGCTCATGTTCAAAATGATATCTGAGCCGTAAGGGTAATTCCTAGGGATCAATTGATGATTGCGAGTATTTGCAACATATTTGAATCGAGGGACTCAAAATGATAATGTCAAAGGACGTCTATGCATACTGCTAGGCATATGGAATTAACCATAATGCAAGCAGATAAGAGGAATCTCAAAAGCAGTAGGCTGCAGAGGATTTCCGAAGATCGGATATCATTTCGAAGTATATTGTGAATCACATGAACAACTGGGGATGAACGAATCGCAGATAAGCGTGATGAATTATTCGCAAATGTATTCTTGCGACACAGAGCTGCAAGGCAGTAGGGGCAAAGGATTCTCGAGATATCGGCGAGTATTTCGATATGTCGGATGGAACAAGAGAGTAACTGGAATGAATATATGTACGACAAGTGTATGTAGTTACCCATCAGGATTTATCGGTGGTAGGGAATTGCAAAAGTAGCGGGCACCAGGGTCTCGGGGAATCATCGGAGAGTGTCTTCGGGATCTTCTGGTGAAACAGGCGATCATCTGTATCGAGTGGCTCTCCGGGAGAATATGGTCACGAGATCCTAAAGTTAGAGTTAGTAAAATCTTTAACCCGAAAAGAAGAGAGTTCAGAGTCCCAGAGTATAGAAGAGGAATAAAAGATCCTAATACCACCCAGTTGGCGACGTGGGCCCGTAAGCCACACAGCCATGTTAATAAAAGAGTTTTTGGAAAGACTAGACTCAACTGCGGCCAAGGAGTTGGAAAGGGGCTTCCTACAGGCAGTCGGCTCTGATACCAACTTGTGACGCCCCCGACTTAATCGTGCACTAATCAAACACGCAAATGCACACGATCAAGCCTAGGGACTCACTTGAAGATATCACAACACAACTCTAAACTCAAATAAAATAATACAAGCTTATTATTACAAGCCAGGGGCCTCGAGGGCTCGAATACATAAGCTTGCGCATACAAGCGTCAGCGAAAGCATTAGATATCTGAGTACAGATATAAAAGTAAAACAGATATGCCCTAACAGGCGGGGCAAACAACAACACAGATCGAGAAGGCGCAGGCCTCCTGCCTGGGAGCCTCCTAGCTACTCCTGGTCGGCCGGCTCAATCCAGTAGTAGCGACCTCCGGGGCTCTCCTAGTAGTAACCTCCTGCGGTGGCGTCTGGCTCCTGAGCTCCATCGTCTGATGTATCATCAAATAGGTATGGGGAAAAGAATAGCAGAGCAACCGTGAGTACTCATCCAAAGTACTCGCAAGACTGACATCAGAACTATACTAATTATGCATTGGTATCAAATGGAGAGGCTGTATCTGTGGACTATATAGCAGCAAAGCCAGAATAGAGAGAAAGGCCTAGCCTAGCGAAGACTAGCATCTTCAGAGTCTTGCAGCATAAGAAGAGAGCAGATAAGGCATATTATAAATTATCAAGCATGTTGAAGCAAAGCCCAGAGATCCTTCCTCGACTCCCTGCGAGAAAGCAATCCCGAAGCTTGCAATTAATTAACAGGTATCCACTTCAAGTAATACTAGATCGGGATACAACAGTGAGCGTCCTGTTACCGTGGACACGGCTATTCGAATAGATAACTTCCCTGCAGGGGTGCACTACTGTTACCCAACACGCTCGATTACATCTGGCCGGACACACTTGCTGGGTAATGCCCGGCCTCGGGTAATCAACACGAAGCAGCGTCCTACCTAAGCTCAGCAGAGAGGTCAACACGCCGGTCTAAATCCTAAGCACGAAGGGGTCTTGGGCCATCGCCCTTCGCACTCCTGCACGTTGCGAGGGTGGTTGGGGTGCAGGCGCGACACTGTATACACAAGTGAAGTACCAGCCCAATCCCAACCAGCCCGCAAGGATGAACTGTGACGTCTGAAGAGCTTTCGGGAGAAACGTACAACGTAGAGGGCCCCATTAAACCATTATCCCACGTGGTGGTAGTGCGTATAGGGCACGACGACCCACTCAGATCAATACCCAAATCCGTTAGGCGTATTTAGTAACTCGCAGAGACGATCAGACAACCTGTCGCTCCGACTTGGTAACTCACGGATATCGACCAGGGTGGACTTCGCCTGCCCTGTCGTTCCGCCACGATAATCTCTCGCGGGTGCCCTCCTGGCAAGCCCGACTTCATAATTCCCTGCGGGTACCCCTCGGGGTCGACCCGCCTGTATAAAGGTCAAAGTATATGTGTGTCCAAGTATCGAGAAGGAATCCGAGGAATCACCCTCGATGGGTTCCCACTCGAGGAGTTGCACGACGAAAGCTTTGTCGGAAATGACGAAGGAGGAATCACCCTCGGCAACACACGTCCGGGTAGCTATTCTACAGAGGCATCATCGGAAGTGGGATAGGAGGTATCACCCTCGGCACTCGATGCCAGCTCTGTAGAGTCGAGCAACTTAGGGGGTGTGCGGTGATGTGCTGATCTCAGCCCATTCGATCACATCGATCGGCGCACAGATACTAAAGCGGAGCAACTACAGCAAGGGAGAGGGGCCACAGATGGTTTTCCATCCAACCTATACTAAGCAGTTTGGATAATAAGGCAGGTATCAATAGCAGTTATCAAAAACAGGCTATGCATCAGAAATAGGATAAAACAGTAGCAGCGGTAATTTCTAATGCAAGCAGGAGGGAGAAAGGAATGGATGATATAGGCATGCATCAAGGGGGGGTTGCTTGCCTGGTTGCTCTGCGGCAAAGGCGGGGTCGTCAGACGTAGTCGTACACAGCAGTTTCATCGGTAGTCTCAGCGTCTATCGCAGTATCAGGGTCTACCGAAAAAGAAGCAACGAGGGGAAACAAATAAATAACAACGCAAACAATAGCATCACAAAGCATGACATGGCAATACGCGGTGACAGAGGGGATCTAACGCAGTGTTACACGACACCGAGAAAGGGGGATCCTATCCGGGAAAGTATTCCCGGTTCCGGACATGTGTCAGACAGATGACCGGAGGGGGCAATGTTCCAGGCTGCGATGTTGTAAGCATGGGACAGCTAGGATGCAGCGCAGGGTCGATATACTGCCTATCTAAGTGCTCTAGTCAATTTAGGAATTTAACCGGAATTATTTTACTAAGGTCATGCACTATTCATTTGCCAGAAACAGGCAAAAAGTTACAGGTGTGCTATGCTAGGGGCATCTGACAGACTAACGGACAGCGTAACCGGATTCGTCTCGTCGTTCAGAGCAACTTTCATGTTCAAAGTTTTTCGATCCGGGCTACGGTTTATTTTATATTAATTATTAAAGATTTAATCATTTTCTGAATTTCATTTAATTATTTAATCCGAATTATCTAAAACAGTATTTACTGTTTATTTAAATCAATTAACTAACAGATTAATTAGTTAATCTAATTAACCTTAATCAGTTAATTAATTAGCTAATTATCTAGTTAATTATATCACTAATCAACTAATTAATTAATCTAATTAATTAATTATTAATATTAATATTTATCTAATTACTTTCTTTTCTAGATTCAATTTTGTTCTAATATTTTTATTAGTGTATATGTATACATATACGTATATACACACAGACATGTGTATATACATACACATACACACACACACTGGACACACGCACGCACGCTACACGCACGCACACACTACACACACATCCACACACGCACACACAGCACGGGGCCGGCCGGAAGCCGCGGGGGGGGGGGGGTGTGCTCACCGGGGGGGGCGCAGGCCGGCGGCGAGGAGGGCCGCAGGCGACGGGGTGGAGCGGGAGGCGACGGGCCGGCCGGTGCGGGCGCGGGACGACGGGGCGAAGGCGGCGGCCAGCGCAGGCAGCAGGGTGGCGCCCGGCGGCGGCGAGAGCGGCCGGGGGCCGACGACGGGAGGCCGGCGCGGCCGGTGCGGCCCGCGAGCGCGCGCGGCGGGAGGCGGGCGTGGCGCGTGGGGCCACAGGCGGCGGCGGGGCGCGCGCCCTCGGGCGGCGAGCTGGCGGCGGTGGACGGCGGGGCCCGAGGCCGGCCGCGGGCGGCACGAGGCGGTGGCCAGGCGACAGGCGCGCGGGAGCCGCGCGGGCGCGCGGTGCGAGCGGCGGCGCGCGTGGGTGAGGGGAATTGGGGCAGCCGGCTAGGGTTTCGTCCACGTTTCGTATATATATAGTGTGCGAACGGGCCATCGAATTTTGACCCGGTTAGGTCCAATTTTCCCACCGTTTAAAAATTCGTTTTAAATACTTTTGGGGCTCCAATTAAATTCCAAAATTACCGATTTCAATTTTATAAAATATTACGAGATATTTCCAACCCATCCAACATTTTTTTTATTTTAGTTTTGAACAACTTTATCATCCGCCTTTTTCGGACGATTTAAATTGCAACGAAAATTAACGGGGTTTGCACGGACGCGAGTTCAACAACAGTGATCGCGGCAACAGTGATCGCGGTGAGGTGGCATCACTAACGTAGGATTACTGTAGCTTAATTACCGAAATTACTGTAGCCTAATTATCCGGGCGTCACACTCAGTAAAGTATCCCAATCTACTACTTGAACTGGTTACATGTTAATTAATTGTAAGTTCCGGGATCGCTTTCTTGCTGGGAGTCGAGGAAGGATCTCTAGGCTTTGCTGCAACAAACTCGTTACTTTATGTTATGTTACTAATCTGCACTCTTCTAATGCTGCAAGACCCTGAAGATGTTAGTCTTCATTAGGCTAGGTCCTCTCTCTATTCCGGCATTTCTACGGTTCAGTCCACATATACAGCCTTTCTTTGATACCGATGCATATTAGCATAGTTCTGATGTAAGTCTTGCGAGTACTTTGGATGAGTACTCACGGTTGCTTTGCTTCCTTTTTCCCCATACCCGATTGCTGCGACCAAAGGACGGAGCCCCGGAGCCAGCTGCTATCACCGACGACTACTACTACCCCTCTGGAGGAGCCTACTACTACGTGAAGACCGTCGACGACCAGGAGTAGTTAGGAGGCTCCCAGGCAGGAGGCCTGCGCCTTTTCGATCAGTGATTTTATTTTGCCCCGCCTTCTTAAAGGCCTATTTGTTTAACTTTTATATTTGTACTCAGATATCTAATGCTTCTGCTAATGCTTGTATGACTCAAGCTTATGTATTCGACCACTCGAGGCCCCTGGCTTGTAATATAAAGCTTGTATTATTTTATTTTTATGTAGAGTTGTGTTGTGATATCTTCAAGTGAGTCGCTAGGCTTGATCGTGTGCATTTGCGTGTATGATTAGCGCACGATTAAGTCGGGGCCGTCACACCCGGTGTCTCGTGGCTCCGGAAAAATTTGTTGACAATGATTACACTGGCCTTCCACAAGCATTTGACCATCATAGATTGGCTCCGCCTCGTCCCAAATGCGAGATACCAGCTTGCGGCGTCTACGCTTGGACCCTGCATGCATGGGAAAAGAACACCTTAAACATAGAGGTTGAATATTTAGAGGCATCTCGTGTTACTCGACAAAGTCAACCATAGGAATATCCGGAAGCAAATCTTACCATGGGAACTAGGTCTTCTCGCTGCAGGAGATAGATTTTGAAGTGAAGGGGTGTTCTGTAGTGGCGTCGCTGTGAAGCAGGTGTCTCTAGTTGATCTGCTAACTTTGCCCTTTTTGCGGAAGCGTGCCTCACCGCCGATGACACCCTCTTCAATGCAGCTGATCTTGCTAACATATTGACCCCTGGGGAGCTCGCCACAATCTTTGGAGAATAAACTCGTGGACTAGCTCTCTGGAACAATGTAAACAATAATAGGTCAGACTATAAGGTAAAACAATTATCATGTGCATTTAGTCACAGAATTCAGTTAAGAATTAGAAGGCGTAAGTATTCAGATTGAGAATATAAGCATCAGATGTACACATGTAGAGGATTTCCAACTTGTCGAGGATACTAGTATATGTCAAGATTAGTATGTCAAGATTAGTATACTAGTATATGTTAAGATTAGTAGAGGATACTAGCATCAGATGAGATATTCTAAAACCTTAGCACAAGCGAAAATATTTCTGAGAATATTTCTAAAAATATTTCTGAGAATATAATTCTAAAACCTTCTGCCTTGTACGCGTGACACACGGTAGTCCCCTACTCCAGTTTCTTTAATTCCTTCCAATTGGTGCAAACTAAAATAGAAAACCCATATGGTGCCTGGTGCCATATACAGTGCTCACAAGGAACACTACTACCCTCTTCTTGCTGTAAGTAACTTGCTTTAGTTAAGCACCGCATCTAGGACAAGATGACAGTAACCCAAACAAAACCAGTTTTCCTTAATACAACTCATCTAGCACGTAACACCTCTAGAGAAGTAGGCCAAAAAAGATTTCCAGGCGCTGTACAGATACTTCATGTTAGACAATTAACCACAGGAGAGGCCGAGAGGGCAATGAGCACCAGAATCAGAAAAAGAAAGTGTTACTTGACTGTTTGTGATGAATAAGAATACCTTGCTGATCCCATTGATACTCCTTCCACCACGACCAATAACAGCACCCATATGCTCATCAGCAACAGCAATAGTGACAGATTCTTGGGCATCCTTGTTAACAGGTGATCTCATTGGAGTGTTTGGCTGAAAAAAATCAAGAGAAAAATTTGAGATTTCGCAAAAGGCCCAGACCATTTGGTTAACTGGACATAAACAGTAAACAATGTTCTTCACAAATTACATCCAGTATGCAAGAAGAGTAAGAGATATTTCAAACTTATTTACCAAAGCATGCATGAAAAACACCTTTATGTGACTCAGTTTATTGTTTTGTTACAGACCAAATTAGTAGGCTTAGCACCGCTAGCAATTATTTCAGTTAGGGAGCCAATGTTCTGTAATTTATCTAGTTTCTTGATGTACAGAAAAGAAACCTTTCCTAGATTCCTCATACTAGTAATCAGCGACCACCATCAAGATTTCCAGCAACACTGAACTAGATTATCAAGGGACAGACTAGTAGAAGAGAAACCATTATATTTACGCAAGTTCAGATCTCAAGGGGATAACCGGATAACTACCTTGGCAGGTTCTTCTTGGACAACAACAATCTTCTTCTTATTCTTCTTGCAACCAGACCTTGGGAGTTCACGTCGAGGTCGCTTCTTGCGAGCATCGCCGGTGACGGCCATAGTGGAGGTAGACGGCGGCGCCGCTGGGGCGGGCATGGAGGAGATGAACGGCTGCTCTGGTCCGACAGTGGAGGAGTTGGAAGGCGGCGCTGGTGCAGCCGTGGGGGAGGTGGACGGCACTGGTGCAGCTGTGGGAGAGGTGGACGGCGGCGCTGGTGCGGCTACGATGGAGGTGGAAGGCGGCGCTGCGGCATCCATGGAGATGATGGATGTCGGCGCTGCGGCGTCCATGGGGTAGGTGGACGGCGGCTCTAGACCGGCCATGGGGAAGCTGGACGGCGGCGCTAAGCCGGCCATGGGGAAGGCGGCGGCGGGGGCGTACCCTACGCTAGCATCGTATGAAGTGGGGAACGAGGAAGGAGGAATTAAGTGGGTTATGTGGGAAACGTGGGTCAGCCCACTTAGCCCACTTTCCATATCACACGTTACGCAGGCGTCCACGAATGCAAATTAAGTGGGTTTTTATATGGGCGCCGTGGATGGCCCGTGTCCACTTGCAGCCCTATTAATTTGTATTCATCTGAGATAAAGATTGGCATCTTATACAATGAATGATAGCACTAATCATAAAGCAGAGAGCAACGGCCAAGAATCTGCCGGTACGTGGCGTTACCGCGCAATTTTTCACTTTACCTCGCCACCATCATGGGATACATACAACAGCCAGTCCGCTGCTGTTCACACGTGTCAGGATCTTTGTTTTTGTATTAAATACACCGGCAACGCCTCAGGCGGGCATATCAACCCGCCGGCGACCATGGGACTGCACGGGCATCAACCTGGCGAGGAGCCTTGGCGCCGCGCCGCCCCCCGTCACATCCAACCAGCAAAAAGCCTGGAAAGACCAGGTAATGTAATCACGATGCAAATATGTATGTGTGATTGAGATCAAGATCGGATGGGAGAACACATGAAGCGCTCAGCGCGATTGATTTTGCATGCAGATGAAGTATACAGGGACGTGGTGCACACCATCCCTTTGCTGCCGCCATTACACGCACTAATCAAAACATTGGATCTGGAATCTTGATGATCTCGTCGGAGACGACGAGGATATACACGAAACCTAGCGAAGGTTGGGGCGTCGTAGTTGTTGATTGTTTTTAAGATAGCTACTCGCTTATTCCAAGCGGTTTGGGGTGTCGTAGTTGGATAGGGAGTAGGGTGGCGGTGTTTTTTTTTTAATGAGGGTGGCGGTGCTGATGGCGGGCGGACTGGAATCGAGATTTGCGGAGTCTAGGAAATCTCTGGGCCTACTGTTTTTTTTCCATTGAGCTTGTGATATGCGGGACGTGATTAGGGCTGCAAACGAGTCGAGTTCGAGCGAGTTGGACTAGGCTCAGCTCAGATTATACTAAAATTCGAGCGAGCTCAACTGAGCGAAGCTCAAGGTCGAGCCGTAGAAAATGGCTCGTGCTCAGCTTGTATCGATCTCGAGTCGATCTCGAGCTAGTTTCGAGCTAAATAAGATGATTTTATTAATAATCTAAGGTAATTTTTCAAACATGATAGGCCACAACACAACATAGGGAACCACTACAAAATTTGACGTATTCTCACTCAACTGAAGACTAGCACTTGATAACTAGCGATCATGAATGAACTAGAAAGATAGAACATGAATCAAGTATCAAAATTCATCGGATCTATTCAGGGGTTCAACGACGACGACTGCGGCTCCAGGGCGCTGGTCCTTAGGGGCACGTGCACGAAGACTTCCCGTCTGTCATCGACAAGGTCAAGCCGGCTCCGGTATGGGAGCGGCGATAGCGGCGCGTCGGCGGCTCGTTCTGACGGCGGTAGTGGTCGTTCGGTGGTCTCGGAATCTCGATGTAATTTTTATTATGTTCGAGATGCTTTATATTTCCGATGAATTTTGATAATAGATCTGGATCATTCTCGCAAAAAAAAACTTCCATTTAGTACGTACGTTAATGACGTTCGTTCTTCTCTTCTACTCCTACTATACTAGTACTAGCAAATCCACCCGCCGCTAGAGAGACTATCGCAGCACACCTCCTCGCCATTTCCATTGCTTAGTTCTTCCTGAAAAAAACGTACTAGTATTAGTATTTTCAGGGGATACTAGTATTACTTAGTTTTTTGTGAGACAAAGTATTAGTTTTTTTTAGGCAATCTCGCAAAGCTCTTAATAAATCGTCACAACATTTACAGGGATGAATAAAAGATCAGCGGGTTGACCTAACCAATCATGGCGGTCAATCCCAAGAGAAAGTGTGTGCTTTGCTAGATTGTGAGCCTTGACATTCAAGGTCCTATACTCATGACTAAAGAAACAAAAAGTAATTCGCAAAAAAAAAGTAAAATTGGTTTTTTCTTTAGACGTGCCAAGCTTTATTACTCAATGTTTTTTTTTTGAGACACACTTAAAGTTCAAACGATTTGAGATACATAAAGGATCATGGGTTTGACCCAATCAAACGTGGCACCCTTGTTTTAAGGAAAATGTTTTAAATCAACCGGCTGATTTTAAGTCGGGCGTTATCCGCTCGCTGCGCAGTCCGATGAGCCATCGTGATTTTCGCTTATACGTGTTGCGTTCACACCGGGATGACTGCCTTTCCTTAGTTGTGTGGTCCCTTCGCTCAGTGCTCGCACCCGTACATCGTTGTTTTGACTCTTCAGCTCTCCACACGAGACATGATACTTCACCGCAATCATGTAGCTAGTTTTTTTTTTCAGGAAGTCATATAGCAAGCTAGTAGCTACTACTCGCCATTGTTGCAAAAGAAACTGCACCATTGTTATTGTCATTACCAGCCAAATCATGCATAGACATAGGTATATTTTTCAAAAGCACTTCCGATCCATCGGCGCGCCGCTACGAACCGGTGTTGCAAGGACGCCGCCATACTGCTAGCCGTGCAGCCGCTACCGTGTTACGAGGGCGTCGTCATGCTGCAAGCCGATTAGACGTGGGACATTGCGGATCGTCGTCGATGCTGCAAGCCGATGCTGCGATGGTTGTGTTGCAAGTTGATACTATATGGGGCACCTCCGTAGTGAAGGAGTGTCGTCGGTGCTATAAGTCTGCAAGTCAATGTTGTGAGTGTCGTCGCCGTGCTGCAAGCCATTGCTACTCGGGGCACCGGGTGCTGAAGGAGTTTTGCCAGTGCTGCAAGACAATATTGCGAGGGTCGCCGACGTGCTGCAAGCTAATGCTACATGTAGCGCCGTCGTGTTGCATAAGTCGTTGTTGCGAAGGTCGTCTTCTGCGGGGAGCGCCGCCCTTCTCCGAGGCATGCAACAAGTCGGTGTTGCGTGCCATGTTGTGGGAGTGTTGCCGGTGCTACGGGACCGTCGCCAATGTTGCAAGCCGTTGCTACCTAGGGCACCGTCGTACTGAAGGAGTGTTGTCTGTGCTGCAAGCCGATGTTGCGAGGGTCATCGTCATGCTGCAAGCTGATGCTACATGTGGCGCCGTCGTGCTGCAAAAGTGCCATCGGTGTTGCAACATCATCAAAACAGCAAGGCTGCCATTGCATTGCCACGGTTGTCGACGCATGCTGTTGAAGCACACCGCGGACGTTCGAAGAACGCCGTCGCGACATCGTCGCGGCCGTCGAAGCACGTCGTCAGTGGCGGAGGCAGGGGGTGCTGGCAGGGGCCTTGGCCCCCCCTATGCTATAACAAATACAACTATATGTGCTCCTAATCCTCCATTAGTCAGAAAAATATAGCTAGATTTAGGTGATTTGGCCCCCTCTAACATTATATGACATGTTTGGCCCCCTCTATATTCAGATTCTGGCTCCGCCACTGCACGTCGTCACAACATCATCGAAGCATCAAGGCTGCCATTGTAGCATCGCCGTGATCGTTGACGCATGTCGTCGAAGCACACCGCGGCCGTTCAAAACAACATCATCGCGGACGTCGAAGCATGTCATTGCAACATTGTTGAAGATGTCCGGCCGCCTGGTAGCATCACCACGATTGTCGAATCAGTCTGGCCGCCATCGTAGCACGCCTCGTAACAGCACCGTGGTCGTCGAAGCAGTCGGGCCGCCGTCGTAGCACGCCTCGTAACATCACCGTGGTCGTCAAAGCAGTCGGGCCGCCGTCACAGAGACCGCAGTCGAGCGTTGTAGCACTAAGGGACGCATGTCGCTGCACCCTCAAGTAAACGCATGGTATAGGTACTAGTCGTGTGGGGCCCCGATGTTGTTTACTCGAGCGTTTTAGCATAGTTACCAGTTACTCCCTCCGTCCTTGAAAGAGTGTACTTCCAACTTTGTTGGAGGGTCAAACTATCTCAAAGTTTGACCAAGTTTGTGCAGAAATATATCAATGTTTGTGAAACCAAATTTGTATATGATCAAAATATATTTTATCATGAATCTAATGCTATTAATTTGATGACATAAATGTTGGTGTATTATTATATAAATACGGTCAAATATAAAAAAGTTTGACTTTCCAACAAAGTTGGAAGTACACTCTTTAATAGCGTGTTTGGTTCGAGGGAATTAGAGATGGGGAATGGGAGTTGAGGGGTGAGGAGATTAAAAGTCCACTGTTTGAATAGAGAGAATGGGAGTTTAAGTGGGAAGGGGAATGGGAGTTGAGGAAGCCAATTCCCACCTATTTCTTCCCAGGGGTACCCTGTTAATTCGTGAGCAGAGTTTTATCCCACGTTAATTCCCACCATATACCAAACAAGGGAATGGGAGTAAAAATCTACTTCCCATAACTAATCCCTTTATAAACACCCCTGTGCAAACTCCCATTCCCCTGCCCAAGTGTTTACCAAATAAGCTGTAAAGGACGGAGGGAGTGCTTGTGGACGCACGTTTTTTTTTTTTTGACAGCACGGGATGTTAGTGGGGAGGTTGGACGGGATCTCAGTGGGCTGATCCGACGGACCTGTGCGTCACTATCGTACGGCTCGGGGGGGGGGGGGGCTTATTTTCCCAGTTTTTAGCCGGTTGATTCGTAGCGTTGACCTTGTTTTAATGAATAAGAAAACTTGGCTAGCAACTGGGTTCCATGAAGCAAAATTGGTTTAGTTTTTTTTTTAACACAGTACAGACACAAGCGCTCATATACATGCGCATACACTCACCTCTATGAACGCACACACGCACACCCTACCCCTATGAGCACCTCCGAATGACTGAGCCGGCATATCATATTGAAATTTACGAAGTCACCATATGCGCCTGGTCGTCGACGGGAACGTCTCCTCCCACTGAATGCACATCGCCGGAAATCCTAAAATAAATTCAGGAATAAATGCGAGCACCAGGATTTGAACCCTGATGGGCCGGGGATACCACAATCCCTCTAACCATCCAACCACAGGTTTGGACTATTGCCAAAACCCGATATTTTCCCACGGAGCACTATCGGCCCACTGGCTAACGTGGCTTGGGCCACCCCTTCGGCCTGCCTATTGTCGCCGATATGATAAAGTGCAGGCGGCCTAGGGTTATCATCCCTCCCTAATGACAACCGATCAACCGCCGCACCCGATAGCCAAATAGCCGCCGCGCCGCCGAGGAGCGGTGGACGAACCCCTCGTTCTCTGATGAGGAGCTGTCCGCCGCCTCGCCGCGCCGCGGGCCTGGAGCGCGGAGTTCTTCGCCGCCTCCACCGGGAGCGTCGCCGCGCCGTGGAGGCGGTGGAGAAGATGGAGCAAGAGCAGCCTCCAGGTTCTGCGCCGTGTAGGCCATGCATCCCAGGGCGACGGAGAGACGGAGAGATGGAGCAAGAGCAGCCTCCAGGTTCTGCGCTCTGGAGGCGCTGCCGCGCCGCGCGGGGAGCGTCGCTAATCCACGCGCCGGGGGCGCCGGCCTTTAGTCACGGTCGCTAATTGCCAACGAGAGTGGATGAATCAGCAGCGTAATCTTCACTGATGATGAATCCTTGAGCATGGATTAGCTAGGATGAAGCTAAGCCTAACAGTAATCAATCGGTTCTGTTTCCTGTAGCTGTAGGCAATCTCTGCGAGGGGAGTCGGTCCACATTGCCGGCGCGGAAGATTTCACGAGCCCGTCGCCCTGGGCCTCGGGAGCGGCCTGCTCTACTCGTGCGACCGACTGGACGGACCCTAGCTATAAAATGCCGTCGAATCCCCAACCCTAACCCTCCTTCCACTTCCGATCCTTCTTCCGGCGGCAGCAACAACACCCACTGGTCGATCCTAGCAAGAAGCTTCTTCCAAGGTATGGAGCTGTTTTTCTGCGTCCCCAATGGTGATCTTATAGCTAGAACTCACTCTCATTGTAAGGTAGGACTACACTGTGGTGGAATCACTGCTCATCTCGTATGGTGTACCCACAAATATGTTATTGTTCTTCACCATTTTTCTTAGGGGACTGACAGAGCTGGGGATGGGCAAACGACCTGTTGGAAGGCAGCTAGTTGTTGACGTTTTTGTGTAAATAAAATCTAGCTGGGCGAGACCATCGATCTACTGTTACTGTAACTTACTTTAGTTGTGGGGGAAAACTGTGGCTGCATATTCTGTTTCTTTTTATTAAGATCGATTGACTGCAAGTCTGCAACTGTGACGTCAGTGTCTTGTTAGACGATTTGGGATTCGCCTGTTATCTTGCGGGTGAGAGGGGGGTTGAGGTGGGGGACAGAGTGGGTGGCGGCCATACAGGGGAGACAGAGCTGGGTATATGCAGGTGACCTGTTCGAAGCTAGTTGTTTTGACATTTTTGTGTAAAGTCGGTGTCTTGTTAGCTGATTTGGGATTCGCCTGTTGTTGGTTCCATACCGGTAGAAAGTGTTGGTCAGTTAATTGAGCAGTACATATTCACTTTATGTAGACAATGACACAATGTTACTTAATCTCTTCTGTGAGTCTACATTGCTGAGTGAACCATGTACTGTGTTTTAATGACTGGTCAAGAATGCTAGGCTTAGGGCGACACATAAGTACTCGGCAACACATTGTTCTGTAGAAACAATGTATTTACACATGGCAACACACGGCTTAGAGGGACATAAGCCGAGCGGCTGATAAAATACACTCGGCGTATCGAGAAACACAAGGCAAAATGTGTTTTTCCTGTAGTGTGTTGTTTCTTTGGAATCATTGACGTTAAATAGCTGCATATTCTGTCGGGGGAAACTGCCGCTGCATATTCTGCTGTTACTTTAGCTGTCGGGGGAAACTGAGACTGCATATTCTGTTTTTTAAATTAAGATCGATTGACTGCATCTGTAATTTCAGTGTCGTATTAGCTGATTTGGCATTCGACTGTTGTAGCTTCCATACCAGTAGATACTGTTAGCCAGTTAATTGAGAAGTACACATCCACTTTATCTCTTCAGTGTACCGAACTGAGTGAACCATGTACTGTATTTTCATGACCGGTCAAGAATGTTAGGCTTGTGAGATCGTTTTCTGTAGAAACAAGGTATTTACACAGTAGATTTCTGTCGTTTCTTCTTCTAACTTGTTGGAATCATTGCCGTTAAATAACAGTGTATTACGCTTAACTGGTGGTGTTTGCTTTGCTCATTCAGAATGTACATCTTCGTGAAGAACACCACCGGCAGGACGACCCGCCTGAGGGTCCACCCATCCGATACCGTGCATGCTGTCAAGGCAAAGATGGCAAATATCCCAGAACAATACTCCCTCGTGTTTAACGGGGTGCATCTAAATGACAGCCTTACACTCGCCGATTACAACATCCAGCATGAATCAACAATCGACCTCCACGAGAAGATGAAGATGAAGATCTACGTGACAGAGACGGTGGCGGGCAGGACCATCACCATCCAGGTCAAAAGCCTAGACACCATCGATGACTTGAAAGCCAAGATCCAGAACCTTGAGGGTTTCCCGAAGGCTCAGCAGTCCCTCGTCTTTGCCAGCAGGTGGCTGGACGACGGGAACCGCACCATGGCTGACCATGGTATTGTGAATGAGTCCGCCCTTCTCCTTGTCCTCCTCCCGTGTATTCCGAGAGGAGACAAGATGCAGGTCTTCGTGAGGACGCTCGATGGGAAGACCATCACTCTTTGGGTTGGTAGCTTGGACACCGTCGACAGTGTCAAGGTGAAGATCTATGAGATGAAGTACGGACCTTGCCCCAAAGAGCAGCGCCTCATCTTTCAAGGCAAGCAGCTGGAGGACGGCCGCACATTGGCGGACTACAGCATTCACAGGGAGTCAACCCTTCAGTTGATGCTCGGCCGTTCGTTTTTTGTTGAGACGATTTGCCTGATGAGCCATTGAACAACGAGTTTTATTGTGCTGCAGTCTAACAGTAGTGGTGTGTTATTTGTAGTACCACTAGTATTGCTCCACTTTGTTACCAGTAGAACTACCATTCTAGTAAGTTAATGTGTTGAGTAGTTCTTGTTATCTGTAAGGAAAAATTCTACTTCTACTATTAAGAGTCCCTGGGTCTATCTTGGCATCAGTAAGTTGATTGAGAAATACAGTTCACACGCAGTTGCCGACAATAGACTCCTTTATTTCCTTTGCACAAACTCAGTGTGGTTAATTTCTGTGTTTATACATGTTTTCATCTATATAGGTCAAGTAATGAGAATCCTAACACCATGATTGCAATGTATTTAGATGTAGTATATTATCACATCTGAAGATCACGTCAAGTTTGAATTGGGACTGAAAATCACAGTTGGAACCAACTGATCTTCACTATATCTCGTAACAAAATGTGAAGAAAACATGTTCCAAATGAGAAGATATATTTTGTTCCTACTAAAGATAAGAAATCAGAAGAATAAAACAATTTGAGTAGTCAATAGTTTTCCTGCGATGATGCATCCGTATGTGGGTTTCTCATACTTATTTCGACAAGGATTAACAAGAGATAAGTCGCGTTTCCACCAGCAGCTATACCACAGCTGTTGTCAATGGCCGCATTGCACTTCCTACATTCCCCCAACAAGAGTTGTAGCTCCTTTTGACGTCCATTTCATAAGGGGACTACATTATTATTATTTAAAGGGGACTATCTTTTTGTATGTGGAACCCAGGCGAGAGGATAGAACTCAGTTTTGTGACTTTTTCTCAGATTTCTGAAGGCACAATGGCAAGGATCATGGATTGTTTGTGGGGATATCAATGAAATACTATCACAGGATAAGCATTGTGGTCCTCGGGATCAATCTGAGTCTCAAATTGCGGCCTTCCAGCATTGTCTGATGGACTATGAGTTGTTGGACCTTCGGTTTTCCGGCCCAAGATTTACTTGGTGTGATCATCAAGACCCGGCATGCCATGTCAAAGTTTGTTTGGTTAGAGCTGTGGGAAATGGCGATTTCATTAGCATGCACGATGATTGTGCAGTTGAGCATGTGATCACTACCTCCTCCGACCACTATGCTACCAAGATTGGTCTCTCTTGGCAGTCTCTGGAGAGGCATCATACTCCTGTGTGGCAGGGATTCAAATATGAGGCCATGTGGTTGTGAGCGGCTGACTATAAGGGGCATCTCGAGTGCGCTTGGGCTGCTAGCAGAAGTGGGGATATGTCGTTGCAGGCCACGTGGGAGAACCTTCACCGGGTGTAGAGCTCTCTGAAGACTTGGATCCACGAATCCTTTGGGTCTGTCCGTAAACAGATAACTAAGCTAGAGCGTCGGTTGGGTACCATCAGGTCTGCCCCGGTCACCGAAGCGTCCCTAGCTGATGAATGATCAATCGAATCACAACTGTGTGAGCTTATTGAGTGGGAGGCAATCATGGCGAGGCAAAACTCAAGGGTGGACTGGCTCTGTGAGGGCTTCCCCACGAGCCTGCAGTGCCTCATCTTCGGAGGCAAGCAGCTCGAGGAGGATGAGCGCACGTTGTGGCTGAGCACAATATATATAACGATTCCACAATTCTCCTCGTCCTCCACCCCCACCTGAGAGGTATGAAGATACCCATCTTCGTGAAGACGATGACAGGAATGACATACAATTTCGAGGTCGAGAGCTCCGACATTGTTGAGAGTGTCAAGGTGAAGATCTGTCAGAAGGACAGTGGTCCCCCGATACAACAACGCCTCATCTTTGCCGGTAAGCGGCTGGAGAACCAGCGCACCCTGGCGGAGTACAACATCCAGAAGGATTCTACCATTCATTTATCGCTCTGCCTTTGTGGTTGCTGATCGAGATGCATGGCCATTCAACAACAACCAGTTCTATTTTGCCGCACTCCAGTCTTGTTTCTCTCCTTCCATTCCATTAGTGGTGAGTTATCAGTACGTAAAATTATCATTCAGTATGTCCAGTCTTTCTGGTTCCCTTCAAGTAGTGATATGGTGTGTTATCAATAAAACTACTTATCATTTATAGTAGTGAAATTTTAAGATATGTCGACTAGTTGTGTTTATCCTTAATAAAGTAGAGAAATGCATGGTTGCTGGTAGTTTCAGCTTATTTGCTTCACCTCTTGCAGCCTTTGGA
Source organism: Elymus sibiricus (assembly GCA_039707655.1). Taxonomy (NCBI): domain Eukaryota; kingdom Viridiplantae; phylum Streptophyta; class Magnoliopsida; order Poales; family Poaceae; genus Elymus; species Elymus sibiricus. The sequence goes on from CM077668.1 coordinate 443,795,867, forward strand.
AGCAGCAGATACACTATATATTAACCGTCGTGATCGACATTAACTTTGCTCACATCCTCTGTAGACACAAGGCATTTGCCTATGTGTGATGAGGATAAATGTAGTATAAATAGAGTTCCTTTAGCTAATTCATAAAAGAATGCCGGCTGTTCAATAAAGTTAGTTTCATTCCAGCATGATTTTTTAGGGAATTCAGTTATTCAAATCAAATTAATTATATGCAAATTGAAAATTACAGGAAACAAACCTCCAGAAACTTTAGCAGCTATGGCTGAAAGGTGAGATCTGTGCATGCAGCTATGGCTATATACCCACTGGCGACCTTAGGAATTCAAAATTATAACCGAGTCTTCCGAATAATTATTACTGCTTTGATGCAGTTAGAAGACCACCCAGATTGTGAAAAATGTAATTTGGTGTTAACCAAAAAATCAATAAAATGTTTTTAAAAGTTACAATATTTGATGAAATATGTCATGTGATCTAAATTAATTTTCCATGAGATTTAGAATATTTTTCGGTAGTCAGGAAAGAAGAAGGCCACATGCGATGGATATGATAATCTATGTTGGAATGGTACCCGGCCTCATTTCGGCATAGAGATTTTTAGGCCGAGATCTCATCTTTTATTGTTTACCGACTCCCTAGGTTTTAACACACGGTTTTTTATGTATTCAAAGTTTATTTACTAAGAGATTATTTTCACTGACACATCACTTAATTTATTTGTCTTACTCCGTAGGCACGAGTCAATTGAATGGAGATTTAACAAAATATCGATCAATAATTATAAAACAATAAGAAAATAAGAAGTTATTTAGACCAGTGAGAAAAACAAAAGCTGATCTCAAGGATAATTCAAGAGATAAGTCCATATTACAACCACGAACTACCACCGAAGTTTAAAACACAACCCTGAACTACGAAACCGTCTAATTTACAACCCTGAACTTCTAAAACCGGACAAAAAACAACCATGGGGTGGTTTTTGACTGATTTTGACCGGTTTTGACCAGTCAACCGCCTAGTCAGCGCCAAGTCATTTTTGAGTCAAATTTTGGTAAAAAAAAAAGTTCCCAGAAAAATTTGAAAAAATTCTGAAAAATCCACACAACCATTATATTCAATTTGGAAAAGTCTTAACAAGTTTTTCCAAGTATACAAAAATGCTAGGGCGAAAATTCAAATTCAGAGCCTTTTTTGTTTCAAATTTTGGCCAAAAAAAAGTTTTCAGAAAAATTGAAAAATTTCTCAAAAATCCACACAACCCTTAGATTCAATCTGTGAATGTTTCAAGAAGTTTTGCCCACTGGATAAAAAAATAGAAGCAAATTTCAGATTCAGAAGATGGTGACATGGCATATGACTTGGCGTTGACTAGGCTGTTGACTGGTCAAAACCGGTCAAAACTAGTCAAAAACCACTCCAAGGTTGTTTTTTGTCTGGTTTTGAAAGTTGAGGGTTGTATATTAGCAAGTTTCGTAGTTCAGGGTTGTCTTTTAGACTTCAGTGGTAGTTCGAGGTTGTAATATGGACTTATCTCATAATTCAATGGCTAAACTTGGTTGACGAAGACGCGGGGAAATGAGATGAGATCGATGTCGGGTTGGTAGAGGAGGGTGAGGCGATGAAGATAAGAGGATATGGGACGCACAAGTTCTAGGGTTCCTGATGTGGTGTGCTTCTGTTGGCCCATTTTTTCAACACACAAACATATAACACATAGACTAAACTGTGAGCGGTGAATTGTATACCATGGACAGGCATCACTATCACTTCATCATTGGCACGACCCGCATCACCTGTAACATGTCACCGCTTTTGATAGGACATCTTATTTATCAAAATAGGGTCATCTATTTAAGTAACCACACTGGCTGGCTCATGGGCTCGTGCCCGCCTATCAAGGGTAACTTGTACTACTGACGGGTTTCGAGTGCCCATCAGTGGTGACAGATCATTAAAGGATGATTCTATTGTAGTCGTCAGGGCATGTCCCATAGTTGTGCGGACTGTGCGGCCCACACAGGGCCCACAAATTTGGGGGGCCCAAATTTTTTATATGTCTATGTATATATCTTTCCTGGGGTAGGCGTCGGACCGCGCTGGGAGCTGGGCCACTGCCTGCTGGGGCATGACTCCGCCCGCATGAGTCGGGCCTCGAGCGTCCCAGGCCGCTGCTCGATGGCTCGATGCCAGCCGCCAGGTTCTGCTAATCTGCTCGATCGGAAACCGAACAGCGGTTCAGTTCTGCTCGATCGATCACATCCAGACTCCATAGGATCGTGACCCCCTCGTCCGCCCCCGTGGGCGGCCAGGGGGAAACCCTAGCCGCCGCCCGTCAAAGGCCTCTCCCCCACCTCCCCTACTCCACGCCACCGCCGGAGAGCGCCGTCGGGCGAAGCCCGGCTGGTGTCGGTGGCGGCGGGGCCATTTTCCCTCCTCCCCTGGTGCTCTGCGGCGCGGGACGCGGCATGCTGGTGAGGAGCGAGGCGCTCGCGCGGGGCGGCTCGGCAACGACGCGGCCGGCCATGCTGCGGGCGCGGCAGTGCGGCGGAGCGGTGGCGGCTGCGCGGAATTCCTGGTGGGACGTGCTGGCGCTTTGGGGAGGCGGGGCGGCTAGCTGCGGCCGCGGCTCCATCAGATCCAAGCATATGGCGACGAGGGCTGCGGCGGCGCGGGATCGCTGGCCTCGGCCAGATCTGGCCGTGGCTGGTGGCTGGACGCGTTCGTGATGTCCGGTGACTGTCCATGGTCACCGGGTTGCGGACGGCGCGGTGGCGGGTGCGGACCGCCGGCAACTGGGCGGATATCGACGGGTTCTTCTGATCACGCCGAGATTCAACCCTGGTCTGGGTCCTTCACACCGCGGGCAACTCCGGGGGAAACCCTAGGTCTCATTGGGACCGAGCGATGACGGTGCTTATGTATCGTAGTCCCTCTTGAGGGCATCGTCTTGGCAGTTTGCTCAGGGGGAAGGGACCAGCGACGCCGGCGGCGTACGGACTGGTGGCGCGACTGCCGATGAAAATCATGCTGACTTCGGTCATGGCAGACGATGGCGGCGTCTCCGATGTCGTTTCCTTGTTGAGGCATCATCGTTGCAGTTTGCGTCATCAGGCTCGGGATGCTCCGGGGGAAACCCTAGATCTGGGTCTCCCGGATCGGACGATGACGGCGTCTTTGGTGTCGTTCGCCCTCCTGGGGGCATCGTTTTGGAGCATGTGCTGGCTGGAGGGGACTAGAGGAGGAGCGGTATTCCATCTACCGCAAGGCCGACGGCGGATCCCGGCGGCATGGCGCTGCGGAGTTTCGGCGACGGGCGCGGACGGATGGATACGTGTAGGATGGTGACGCTGTCTGGCGCCGTGGTGGCGTCGATGGCAGGCCTGACAAGGTCGGTGCGTCGGTACTTACTCTGGAGATGGACCAGTGGAAGACGGTGGCGGCGGCTTCTGAGAGTGCGTCGGACCGGTGTGTGACACAGTCCCTGTATGTGGCTGGGTTGGGGCATCCGGCTTTAGATGTTAGGTTTTGGTGCGATGTCTGTTTGGTATTCGGCTCGGATATTCGGCACCCCTTCATCAAGGGCATAGGAGTAGCGACAGGTGTTGCCAAGATGGTGGCTTCAGGCTTACTGATGTATTACTTTGTAAGGTCTTTATGAATAATTAATAAAGTGGCTGCATGCATCTCCCAGATGCAGAGGTCGGGGGTGCATCCTCCTTTTCAAAAAAAAAAAAAAAAGGCGGGTGACACGGCGCATCCTCCTAGCTCCTGCCATCGATACTTCCAGATCCGGCGATGCCGCGACAGACGACACGGTGACAAGTACAGGTAGAGGCAGGATCAGGAGACGTAGTACGACAGTTTTGGCATTCCAAATACAGTAAGCTGTTTTTCTGCGTCCCCTGTGGTTCATATTCGGTGATCTTGTAGCTATAGCTCACTCTCATTGTAAGCTAGGACTAGATTGGAGTGGAATCATTGCTCATCTCACAAATATTGTACTAGTTCTTCGCCATTTTTCTTGCGGGTGAGAGGGGGGTGAGGTGGGGGACAGAGTGGGTGGCGGGCACACAGGGGAGACAGAGCTGGGGATGGGCAGCCGACCTGTTCGAAGCTAGTTGTTGACGTTTTTGTGTGAAGTCGGTGTCTTGTTAGCTGATTTGGGATTCGCCTGTTGTTGGTTCCATACCAGTACAAAGTGTTGGTCAGTTCATTGAGAAGTACATATTCACTTTATCTCTTCAGTCTACAGTGCTGAGTGAACCATCTACTGTAGTGTTCTGTAGAAACAAGGTATTTATGCAGTAGATTTCTGTTAACTTGTTGGAATCATTGACGTTAAATAACAGTGTATAAAACTTAATTGGTGATGTTTGCTTTGCTCATTCAGAATGGATGTCCGCATCAAGAACCCCAACGGCAGGACGATCCGCCTCAGGGTCTACCCATCGGATACCGTGCGTGCTGTCAAGGCAAAGATCCAGGAACAATACTCCCTCTTCTTTGGTGCGGTGCAGCTAGATGACAGTCTTACACTGGCTGATTACGACATCCAGCATGAATCCACGATCAACCTCCACGAGAAGATGAAGATGAAGATCTACGTGACAGAGACGGTGGCTGGCAGGACCATCACCATCGAGGTCAACAGCCTAGATACCGTCGATAACTTGAAAGCCAAGATCCAGGATCTTGAGGGCTTCCCGAAGTCCCAGCAGTGCCTCGTCTTCGCCAGCAAGCGGCTGGACGACGGGAACCGCACCATGGCTAACCATGGCATTGGGAATGAGTCCACCCTTCTCCTTGTCCTCCTCCCATGTATTCCAAGGGGAGACATGATGCAGGTTTTCGTGAGGACGCTGGATGGGAAGACCATCACTCTTTGGGTTGGTAGCTTGGACACCGTCAATAGTGTCAAGGTGAAGATCTACGACATGAAGTACGGCCCTTGCCTTAAAAAGCAGCGCCTCATCTTTCAAGGCAAGCAGCTGGAGGACGGCCGCACATTGGCGGACTACAGCATTCACAGGGAGTGTACCCTTCACTTGATGCTCCGCCAGCATTCATAGGGAGTCTACACTTCATTTGATGCTCCGCTACCCGTTTGGTTGTTGAGGTGGATTGCCTGAACAGCGATTGAACAACCAGTTCTATTTTGCTGCCGTCTTACAGTAGCGGTGTGTCATTTGTAGTACCACTAGTATTGCAACACTCTTTTACGAAGTAAAACTACCATTCTTGTACGTTAATGTGTTGAGTAGTTCTTGTTATCTGTAAGAAAACCCTAATGTACTATCAAGATTCCTAGGTCTATCGTCTTGGCATCAGCAAGTTGATTTAGAAATACAGTTGACATCCAGTTGCGGACAATAGACTCCTTTATTTCCTTCGCACAAACTCTGTCTGGTTAATTTCTGTGTTTATACATGTTTTCATCTATATAGGTCAAGGTAATGAGAATCCTAACACCGTGATTGCAATGCTTTTAGATACAGTATCGTTTGTAGAGTAAAATTAAATTATTTCCAAGTGACTTCACCTACTTGTACATAATAGACCATGATGCAATTTGTATATTCCGTGTTGCATATTGGAACGGCTCAGGACAGTTAGCCGAGGCCTGATTAGCACCAGCACAAGAAACACTTATATGTTGTGCTAACAGATTTACTAAGTTTCCAGTCAAGGTAGAAATTTCCAAAGGTTTGCACTTTCACAAAAAAGAATGTTTCTGAAACTCCATATGCAGGTGAAGGTGTTTGCTTTGTGGAATATATTTAATAGGAAATCTAATGCCCTCACTTGAAAGAACATTGGATATAACATACAAGTGTCATTTCCCGCAAAAAACAACAACATATAAGTGTAATGCAGGCAAGCTTTCTTGCTTGACTTTACCAAAAAAATATTCAAATAATAATGTTGACAATGGCTAGCCATCTATGATGACACTACAAACTTTGCAATGACAACTTAAGCTCCTGAACAGTTAGATATGACTTGTAATTAACTACTTGATTCTTGATTCACTGGAAGTAGTCATCAAATTGAACAGAAGGTATGCTATGCTCTTCGATCTCCTGAAGATATACAAGAAAACCAATAAAACACGTTAGTAGAAATCAGTAGCCTGTCGGACTTAATTGTAATGAGTATAACATTTCGCAATTAAGAAAAGGCAGAAGATTATTAAGAAAATCTACTTTAACTTGACCACTTTATATTGTTCCTTCATTTGTGTAGCAGACGAATGTCCTTAAATGCGGAGAGTATTACCATCACAGTTAAGAAAATGTAGAAGATTGTTAATGCAAATAGAAGTATTTTAACTTGACATCTTTGTATTGTTTCTTCATTTGTGTCGCAGATGAGCTAGCAGCTCATCTTGACATGTAGGATCTAATAAAGGGAAACAAAATCGCTCAAGTTTAGTGGTAGTACAATTCAGATAGAGAGACCATTTACTTTGAAACGTTGTGAAATATTTAGCGTGTGTTCGTGAAAGTTATATACACAAAGTGAAAACATAAATAGGTGAGAACTGAGAGCTGGCAGATCATTTTGACACATGGGCTCTAAAAAGGAAACAAAAATAGCTCAAATTTATTGGTAGTCTAATTCAGCTATAGAGTTCAGTTGCTTTGAAACATTGTGAATATGTAGCCTGTGGTCACGGAAGATATATATGCAGAAAGAAAACATAAATCAGAGAGCATGGAAGAACAAATAACTATTTCGGGGTTCATTGGTTCCCCAAACCATATACACAATAAAATGATGTCGACCTCGTTTGTATCCTCTCATGCCACATGGAGTGGCAAAATTACCTAGAGAATCTGAAGGTACCGTGGGTGTGTGTGAATTCAGTTGCAGTCTGGTAAAGATCACATATATTGTTTTGACCTGTCAAATAAAAATATGCAACCTGCCAAAAGAGTATAGCTAATGAGTGACTATGAATTTTATAGTAATAGCTTTCATGGCTTACCCTGGCCTGTTAGAAATATTTTCGTTTGTGAAGACGTTGGTCGTGCTGCCGATTGGACTTTTTTCTTTTTTTGCGAAAAAGGATCAGATCTATTATAAAGATTCACCAGAAGTACAAAGCACCTCAAACATAATAAAAATTACATCGAGGTCTATGGACCACCGAATGACCATTGCCGCCGCCAGAACGAGTCGCCGACGCGCCGCTGCCGCCGCCCCCATACCGGAGCCGGCCTGACCCTGTCGATGACAGCCGGGACGTCTTCGTGCATGTTCCCCTAAGGACCAGCGCCCTGGAGCCGCAGTCGTCGCCTTTGAATCCATGAATCGATCTGAAGAACCTGACACCAAATATCGCCGTTGCGTATGCACGGCGAGAAACCCTAACCTCGCCGCCCCAAGGATTCTGACTTGCTTGACACCAGAAAAACTGCTAACCATATCTACAAGGCAATATCAGAGAAATAAATATAAACTTTATGAAGAATGAATTGAAGCAGAAGTTTCATAGATCAACAGTTGCATAAATCATTTAGTCGATAACAGTGGCATAAATCATTTAGTCGATAACAGTGGCATAAATCATTAAATTACCACATATGAAGTAGTCACAGATCACTGGATTACAAAGAAAAGAACAAACAAAATACACTACCAAGTGAATCGATACTGGTATGGCTTCCTTCCAGCTCTAGAAAACAGTCCAGCCTCTGCGTGATGTCGTTGACTCCATGAAAGGTTGGATGTTGTGGATGGAGAGCTTCATGGAGCGAGCTGAGGCTACACTGGGTGGGCTCTCCCTGGTGCCGCCTGTGTTGCAGACTACTCATGTGTTGCGCCTTTTGGTTGTGCCCGATGGCAACTTCGAGACCGAGAGGGGAGCCGAGCTTCATGGCCGTTTCTCCCCTCGCGCTAGAGTCAGCTCACCACCGTTAGCCTCCGAGGGACTTGACAATGATGTGGTTGTGACTCCGGTGCTACAGATCATGCCTGAGCTTCGGGAGTTGTGTGGGGGCCCGGTTCTTCCTCTGCCCATTGAGCAACTGCAGGTAGACCCTCCCGAGATCTCGAGTGTGGCTTTGCCGCTAGCATCACCCCTGGAGTCGAGCGAGATACTTGATGCCGAGGAGAGTGGTGATTTGGACGTTGCGATCTCTCGCTCGCCTAAGTCCATTGAGCGTCAGGCGTTAGCCATGGAGCGCGAAGTTTCAGATGTTGCTGCCCTTCCCTCATCTGCGACCATCGAGCAGGTGATGCCTGTGAGTGGCATGGCCATTGAGCCAAGTGTGTTGGCACCTACTCCAAATTCAAATGCTCTCTTCGCGAAGGAACTTTGTGACTTGCTCGCTAGCGTGGAGGTTGCTAGACCCGGTTTGGGCAGGTCGATTGCTTGCCTCCTGACTGGGACGTCAATAAGGGGAAAACAAAAGAAGGTGGAAAAAGGCAAGAGTGGCGTCATAGGCAAGGCGTCTCTGGTTGCTTGATGGACGATCTTCAGTCTCTCGGCATGTCCTCTTGTATTGGAAGGTGCCTGATGTCTTGTGTCAAGGTGTTCTTGTCGGGATTCACTTGGCGTAGTAGCAGTGTCGGGGTTTGTGGATGTTGTGCATTCGGAGAGTTCGGCAAGGGCCGACTGTGCGGTTGTGGGGTTTCTTACCATGTGAGTAGTTAGTACGTGCTCTGTTTGTGTAGGTTTTCGCCCGGTTTTCTTTAAATTAACTGGGCAATTCTCTTCTTAATTAATCGATGAGGCAAAACTTTTGCCTCCGTTTCGAAAAAAATAAATAAATATGCCAAACTGGAATAATACAATCCGTATTTTACAAATTAGATAAACCTGCACATAAAGGAATGGAGGATATATACCTCATTAGACTTAATTTCTAAGTACCCGCAAAAAAAAAGACTTAATTTGTAGGGAAGGCAAGATACCTTAGTAGGGCTAATTATTCCAGTTTATTCAGCTTCTCCACATACTGTATTTACAGCAGACTCTACTCCGCCATGAGCTAGACTAAAAATAGTCATGCACATAAGCACTCATACCTAGTACCAAATGGTGCGTAAAAAACATAACGGAAACGCTTCCGCTCAACCGACCGATGACGTTACGCCCGTCGACCGCCTCAGAGACCGTCCGATCAGAATATGATCCTGTGGCTGCAGCAACCCCGACCCAATGCTAGGTTTGCAACACCACCCTTATTGAAAACTCTTCGAGCACAACAGTTGGTCTGTTGCAGAGCGGCTAGGGCAAGGGTGGCATCAATGGCTAGATCTGCGGCGACCGTAGAGCAGCTCCCCGACCCACATCGGTGATGAAGGCATCTGCTAAGGTGGAGGTCACGGTGGCGTTCGTGGCCAGCTGGAGGTGTAGCAAGGCCCGTGGGTGGAGGTAAGCAGCTGCTGGTGGAGCTGAGCAACTAGCCAAGGTGGAGGCAGACATGGCTCGAGCAAGGAGGCGCAGGAGGCTACGAACGAGCATGCTCATGGGAAGGATGACAGCGTCCCAAATGGTGCTACTGCTGCGACGAGCAAAACCGCTGCCATGGCAAAAACCGCCACTAGCGAGGTGTCTCCAGGAAACGCTGCCATGGCAGCAAAAAGTGCCGCCATTGCAGGCAAGTGCTACGGGGACCAATCAAGGAGAGGATCGTGTCATCAGGAGGCCAGCAAGGATTGTACAACGAAACCGCGGGGTTTGTGGGCCCTGAGTAGGTAAAACATACTTAAGGATGCATTAGAGGAAGGCATCCAGTGGATCGGGCAACGGCACAATAGCTTTCTTTTCTCTTTTGTTGTCCCATTCTACAACCTTGTATCTGAAAGAGAAATATCCTAGTAATTGGCTACCTTAGCAAGTGAGATCTGGAACCTAACATCGTGGTATCAGAGCCCACCTACCACCCTTCCGCCTTCACCATCAAGCTGGATACTCACTGTCGGAAGCAAGTGCGCGAAGCTCTCCTCGTAACCATTGATCCTGAGCTCCGTGCCTACCTCGACAAGATGAGCAGCGATGCGATCGCTCGTGCCAACAAGATGAACAACGACGCCGACACCATCCTCAAGGGGTTGGCGGTGCACACTGCTCAGATTGACTCCCTCATCGCTTGGAAACCAGATCTCGAAGCGCACTTCACCAAGCTTGATCTCTCGGTCTCGACGCTACAAGCTACACCACCGGTGACCCAGACCATCGGTGGAACGCCGCCGTCCACGACAACGGGTGATTTCCACGAGCAATCAAGCCATGATGAGCAGATCCACACTGGGGGTCTCCGCGGATGCAGCTCTCGCCATTGCCTGGTTGATGCTCCCACCATTGCTGGTTCCAGCTCTGATGTCAACAGTTGCAACATCCCGCTTTGTTGGTAGCAGCTCCAAGGCGCAGCCAGTTGTAGCCTCTTCATCAACGTCGCAGCTTGCCATCATCACCTCTGCATCACCGTTGCAGCAATCCAGCTCGCCGGTTCCAAGAAAAGGTGCAACCAGTCCCAGAAAAAAAGTTTACGTGGTCGCCAGTTCCAGCAATCCAGCTCGCTTGGTCCAATAAGAAGTGCAGTCAGCCCCATAAAGAAAGTTGTCGTGGTCGCCGGTTCCAGTAATCTAGCTAACCGATTCCAGCAATCCAGCTCGCCGGTTCCAGCACCTCTGGCGGCTGCTCACAACACCAACCCCCGCCATTGCAGCCGCCCTGCACGCAGCCCTCGCGGGCATCAGTCCGCTCGCAGCTCCGGCGGCCGACCTTTCCAACACCCCATGGTCACCCCTTCCCAGCAAAAAAAAGGGCTGCAACAGCCGCGGTCACAACATCCCGGGCAGCGGGGCATGCAACCATGGCCACGAGCAGTGGCGGCGCCAGGGCTAGACGAGGGCCCGGGCCGCCTTTGTGCACTGTAGCATTGTAGCTACAGTCTTTGCTATAGTGCACGAAGAGAACTAGCCTCACACCCCTGGCAGCAGGCCGTGCTGCCTAGGTCCTGTCTTCGTCGCTGGCCATGAGCACACTGCGGCTGCAGTGCAACCATGGTGACGAGAGCACCCCGGCTGTGCAGCTCCCCTTTGCAGCAACCTGACAGGTGACGCGCGGGAACTCAAGGTGGGGGAGAGTTAGTAGAAAGAGGAGGGGAATGAGCGAGCTCAGGGCAGGAGCTCCCCATGGCTGATGATGAGAGAAAAGAGAAAGAGAGATGCGGGAGGAAAGAGATAAAGATGGAGAGATGCGGGAGGAAAGAGATAAAAGGTTGGAGGGGCGGGGCGTGGTCTCCTCACCGAACGTGTGGCCAAGAGTGTCTCTATCCAACCGCGCGCGAGCGACCGGCGGAAACTTCATCTGGTTAACCGGAACGAATCGTTTACCATAGTAAATCTTGTATCCAAAAGACATGCAATGGCTTAACCATAGTAAATCTTGTATCTAAAAGACATGCAACTTACTCGTTAGGATTCCGGTTGCTTCAACTTTTGACTGTCATGGCATAGATAAAACCAAGGATAAACACATAAATTAACCGCACTGAGTATGTGGAAATGAGTCTATTATCGGCAAAACTGCATGCAGACTGTATTTCTCAATCAACTTACTTATGCCAAGACAGACCCAAGGACTCTTAATAGATAAGAACTACTCAGCACATCAACGTACTAGAAATGATAGCTTTGCTGATAACACACCACTACCAGAACGGAACAAGAGTGGAACAATACTAAGGTACTAGAATGATGATAATACACCACTACCGGCAAAATAAAACAGGTTGTTGAATGGCAGGCCATTCAGCTCAACAACCACAAAGGCGGTACACCAAATGAAAGGTATCCTCGCTCTTAATGTTGTAGTCCGCCAGGGGGCGGTGGCCCTCCAGCTGCTTGCCAGCAAAGATGAGGCGCTGCTGTCTAGGGGGAACACCGTTTTTCTCGTAGATCTTCACCATGACACTATTTTTTTTTGAATGAAGACGCACGAAGCGTCCGGCTTTAAATTAACAAAGCCACAGGCCACAAAGTCACAGAAGTCGTATCATACAACGTTACATCCCAGCATACAGCGCACATGAGCGCGATAAAGCGCCAAAATAGGCAGTTCACGCGATCTAATAAGTTCAAAGCGGTTAAAGTAAGCTAGGCAGGCATAGCCCAACACCCAAGTCGACCAGCCAAAAAGAGGAGACGGTTCATCCTTGTCGCGCAAAGGTCTGGATGCTTCTGATCTTCTCCATGATCTCCTTCATGAGCTCCTCGTCACGCTGCTTCCCCAACGACGCCCAGGTCTGTAAGAAAAGATGACATTTGAAAATCACATCAGCCGGGTGAGCGGGAAATTTATGTTCGATGGTAAACTTATTGCGTATAGTCCACATCGCCCATAAAAGCGCCCCAACGCATCTCCACGCAACCCTCGCGTGCGATCCTCTCAGGTTATTAAGAATAGCTAGTAGTTCAGCGCCTCTCGAACAGCACTCCATGCAAACCTAGCAAGGTGGCATCTAAAGAAGGCGTGATTGGCGTTTTCCTCTTGCCCACAGATCGTACATGAGCCGCTGGAAGGGCCGTTTCTCTTGGCCACATTAACCGAAGTCGGCAGGCGATTCCAAAAAAGTTGCCACAAGAAGATCTTAATCTTAAGTGGAATGCCCACCTTCCATAGCCCCCTGGCCAAGTCAAGGTTAGTGCCCTCCGACAATTTGTTGTAGAGGGATTTCACCGAGAAGATCCCGGAGGCCGAAAGGCTCCAGGACACAGAATCCGCCCCCTGGCTAAGATTCCGGTCTCCAATTTGCGCAATCACTTCGTTCCAGTCATTCCGCTCTGCTGCGGATAGGTTGCGGATGAAGTGTACCGCCGGGGGTGAGGAACTGAGTGCGTCACTCACCAGCAACTCAGTGTCCGATGCCACCTGAAAGATAGCTGGATGGCTTTTCCAAAGTGGTTCAGCCCCCAACCATCTATCCAACCAGAACCTGGTTGATCTACCATTGTTAACCAGGAACTTTTCCTCGACGGTAAACGCCGGTCGTACGGCCTGGATCCCCTTCCAGAACGCCGAACCCGAAGCTCTAGCTGTGAAAAGATTTCCATCAGGGAAATACTTTGCACGTAGGAGGTCGGCCCAGAGACCCGACTCGTTTTGGGCCAGACGCCACCACCATTTTGTGAGCAGGGCTACAATCATAAGTTTGGAATTCAGAATTCCGAGCCCACCGAACTTTTTTGGTCGGCAGATAGCAGCCCACTTCACCAAGTGGTATTTACGCTTGATACCGGTTCCTTCCCAAAAGAATCGGGCTCTCGGCGTGTCAAGCTTGGCGTGAACCCCATCAGCCAGCAAAAACATTCCCATCGTAAACATGGGGAGTGAGGAAAGGCTTGTGTTTGTCAGAATCAACCTAGCCGCAGAGGACATAAACCTACCTCGCCAAGGGCTAACTCTATTAGCAACTTTGCCGTACAGGGGTTCCCATTCGTGTATGGATAGACTACGATGCGAAATTGGCAGCCCAAGGTATTTGAGCGGGAGGCTGCCACGTTTGCAATTTAGGAGATTAGCCACTTGAGAGCTTTCCTGTCCATCCATCCCCATTGTGATGACCTCACTCTTGAGGAAGTTGATCTTAAGACCAGACAAAACCTCAAAGGAGAGCAGCAGGAGCTTAACCGACGCGATACTATGCGTATCAGGTTCAAACAGCAGCATTGTATCGTCTGCATATTGTAGATGGGTCACTCCCCCAGGAATCAGATGCGACACCAACCCTTTGATGTGCCCCGAGGCCTTGGCCCTATTAATCATGGCTGCCAAGGCATCAGCAACAAAGTTGAACACCAGCGGAGATGCTGGGTCCCCTTGTCGCAGACCCCTTTATTACGGAAGAAATTCCCCATTTCCCCATTAATCGAGATCGCCGTGTGTCCCCCTTGGACCAGGCTCATGATCCGATGCACAAATCCAGGCTCAAAACCCTTTTTGAGCAGGACCTCTCGCACAAACTCCCAATTAACTCGGTCGTAGGCTTTTTCAAAGTCTAGTTTCAAGAGCACCCCCTTTTGTTTAGTTCGTTTGAGCTCGTGCACAATTTCTAGAAGGGCGATCGGGCCTTCTAAGATGTTCCTCCCCTTGAGGAAAGCCGTTTGGCTCTGCGTGATGACTCGTTGCGCAATCGGCGCAAGGCGAGTGGCGTAAGCCTTAGCGCAAATCTTAAACGGGACATTTATTAAGGTGATCGGGCGGAAGAGCTTAATGTTATCAGCCCCTTTAACCTTCGGGATTAGGCTAATTGCACCGTAGTTTAAACGAGAGATGTCGACCGTGCCCAACGCAAACCCGTTAATAATCTCGTAAAAGAGGTGACGCAGGCTAGGCCAAAACCGTTTAAAAAACTCCACCGGCCATCCGTCGGGCCCTGGAGCTGTGTCCGTTTTCATATCAGCCAAAGCCTCATCAATCTCCTTCGGAAGAAACGAGAGGGCTAACTCCACGTTCTCCTGCTGAGATACTCTCTCCTCCGGCGCCCAGAAATCTTCCCTAAGACTGAGCATTTTCCCATCGTCCGATCCCAGCAGACCGATGAAAAACTCGTATATGTGCGCGGAGATGTCGGCCTGGGTCAGAATAGTGCCCGTGTCCGTCTGGAGACGCAGGATAGCACTCTTACGCTTCCGCCCATTTGCGTAGGCATGGAAGTATCCCGTATTGGCGTCCCCTTTGGTCACCCATTTGATGCCGCCCCTGCGGCGCCAATATTCTTCTTCAGCACGGAGGATAGCCAGCACCTTGTTTTCTAAGTCGTATATATGGGCCCATTCTGCCTCGGAAAAAACTCTAAGGTCAGCTTGGGCGTCTAGACCAGCAATCTCCTCCACTAGCCGAGCCCTATCCCTTTTGGACTCACTGCCGTGGTTAGCCCCCCCATCCCCTGAGGAAGGCGCGCAGGATTGCGGCAGCATTTGACCAAGTCTCGAGCGGACCCCGCTGTGGGCCAAGTCGGTCCAAAATGTGGGTCCAGCGCGCATTGACCAGCTGCACAAAACCCTCCGCTTCAAACCACGCAGATTCGAAGAAAAATCGCTTGCTGCGTTGGCGAGTCTCCTCTCCTGAGGAGAGAACCAACGGAACGTGGTCGGAGCCAATTTTGGTCTCAGCCACAAGCGAGCAGGTCGGAAAAACTGCTTCCCACTCCGAGGTGCAGAAAACGCGATCCAGCACACATCTCACCGGGGCTAGTTGCTTGTTGGTCCATGTGAAACGAGCCCCGGAACGCGCAATTTCTATTGACGGTGTTCGAGCTCCCAACCTCAAGGGTGAGGTTCTTCCCTTCCGGCGTCTTCACGAAGATTGGCATCACAACAGATGGGCTACATGGGAGGAGGATGAGGAGAAGAGTGGACCCTTTACAAATGTTGTGGTCAGCCAAGGTGCGCTTGCCATCCTCCAGCTGCTTGTTGGCAAAGATGAGGCACTGCTGGACCTTGGGAAAGCCCTCAGTGTCTTCGATCTTGGCCTTCACCTTGTCAATGGTGTCTAGGCAGTCGACTTCGAGAGTGATGGTCCTGCCTTCTAGCGTTTCCGTCACGAAGATTTGCATCTTTTCTTGGAGGTCAAGCGTGAAATCATGCTTGATGCCGTAATCCGCCAATGTGCGGTTGTCTTCCAGCTGCACCCCGTCGAAGACGAGGCGGTACTGCTCCTGGATCTTTGCCTTGATGGTGTAAAGGGTGTCTGACAAGTGGACCCCCCTGAGACAGATTTTCCTACCGGCGGGATTCTTGACAAAGATGTGCACTTTGGATGGACTAGCAAACCAAAAATCACCAATTGTTAGACAATATTTAGGCTGTAGAACAATACACAAAAAACATCAATAATTCCAGCAGGTAATACAAGCAGCTACCTAAATAAAAAACAATACAAGCAAGAAGGGAAATCTACTCTATAAATACCTTGTTTATACAAAACATGGTATCACACTAAGCTTAGCATGCAAACATTTCAAGACTTGAGCAACCATAAAAATATACATGCATGGTTCACTCAGCTCTGTACATTGAAGAGACTAGTTAGGCGCCCATGCGTTGCTAGAAAATAAAAAGGAACATATAGAATTATTCATCAAGTCATACTTCTATTCGGTTAACACACTTGTCAAGTGAGACACATGTTGTTAATCGTGTAACATGGTATAGCACTAAGCCTAGCACGCAAAGTTCAAGACTTGAAAACCCATAACAATATACATGGTATCACTCAGTTCTGTATATTGAAGAGACTAGTTATAAGTATTCATCAAGTCATACGTCTATTCGGTTAACACACTTGTCAAGTGAGACACATGTTCTTAACCATGTAGCAACAATCGTCGGGACCTTTCTCTACTCTCCCCCTATACAGCCACCATCATGCGCGGTGTTGTCTTGCTCCCCATAGGCATCTCTATCTTCACCTTCCTCAAAGGAGAAGACAATCTCTCTACTCACCTGTCTCGGCCCAAAACTCACTCCACTACAGCTGCATCATCACCCTCCGGTCCCCCATCGTTCCCCATCAGTCTCTCAGTTCCGTTATGCTAATGGTCCGCTCCTCCAGCATTTCGTCTCACTCCAATGTCATGTGTGTGCCCAGCAGATCTCTACCATGTTCCCAATCATCACCATCGATGGATGGTGGCAAACATCAAGCTTCTACCACTTCAGCAAGCTTTGCTACCAATCGTGTCGGGACAAACATCAGGTTTCTCCCACTTTCCTCGTAGATCATCGCACACCTCTATTCCCTCTCGTCACAATTGTATTCAAAATATGATGATACATATTGTCATATGTGCATGAGGCGGATTTACATGCAACTAACCAAATCAAAGGAGAAAAGGCTATTTTGTTGATTATCCTCCATATATGAAAACAAAAGGTAAAACTACAAACAAAGACATAAACTCACTAATCCCACACTTAAACGAATATGCATGGCCAATATAGCTGGAGAAGAACATTCATGGCGAAAACACCGGCTAGCTCTGTGTACAGATTTGGAAGCTTTTCAATATTAACACAGTAATAATATGCACTATTTGATGGAAGGGGTTGGTCTTTCTCTAAGAAATCAACAGATCAAATAAATAAAAACAGGATAAGAAACAGAAAGCACACATGTAGAAACCATCTCTGGTTTTAATCCAATCGACCAACTATTGCTTGTTGCTATGACAAATGTTTTTCATTGTAACAGAATAGATGAAACTACAGTTCAGTATGACGAAGTAATGTTCTGTCCAAAAAAATTACCAACTAATAGACATAAGCTTGTTCCCGTGGATATAACAAGCAATCATAATACATGATTACAAGGTTTGATTACAACTTGCATTGATTGCAAGGTTCAAGATTAATAAACAATTTATAAGCCTTGACTAACATGAAAATCGAGTCTTCCATTACCGATTGGCATATAAATTACTGATTAAAAATTTATAGAACAGTTACACGTGTTCTGTGATATTTTAGTTCCTTTTTCAAAGAAATATGTAGCTACAATATATAACGTTCAGGTGTTCATAATGGCACTATTAGCACCTGAGGAGTACTTGTACACTGGAAACTCATATTTGACAGGCCGAAGATGAGTCGATCTGATTCAATTAGCCAGCTGAGGGATCTAAGCTGACAAAGTATGTGTTCCAGAATCTGATAATAGAGTTATCCAGTGAACAAAATGCTTTCCTAACAGGATACTGCACTGATCCTAACAGCAACTGAGGGACTGATTTGCATCTAGTAGCTAGTATTAACTGTAGGAGACACGCATACAAAATAGAAAAACTGTCTAGAAAAAGAACTCCGATCTATCATGTGTAAGCTTCTGAATTTTAGTAGCGAGGAAAGATTTATAGAAACAGCTCTGCATATCGAATTTCAGTTACATGGAAAGATTCACAAAGGCAACTAGTGGAAGGTAAATCATACGCTATAATGTGGATAAGAAATACCTATGCACAAAAGTGAGCCTCAGAGACCTAACAGCTTAAGAGCTAGACATAGGGGTCAGTATAGCAACACTAGAACCAAATAGATATTTGAGAGCCCGACAAGACCAAGAAATTTGCAGACACTTCCAACGCACTGTAGGAAACACGGAGAGGTTCCCAATACAGACGAATGTTGTACCTGTTACGAAACTGATAACCCAACAGGAAGAGCTTACATGGGCTAGATGATCTTGAATGTTTTTTGCCATGAGAGCATGGCATCTCCACAGAACAATTTGACAACATTAACACAGATGCACTGCTGGAAGGCTGGTCAGGGTGGTCAGACAGGCGTCTAAGCAAGGTAAGACCATTGTGATCCAGGTTAGGCTAGCAGCAAAGAGCCAGAACAAAAGAGTTCCATGGTCGCACACGATTCGGGAGCAAGAAAAACAGGGAACTCTTCCAGTAACAGCTGAACCACGACGAACAGGCCAAGCTCCTCCCAACAGGAACCCCGGTATGAACCCGCCAAAAGCTACCATATGAGGACGCAAGGCAAGACGACAACAGAAGATCACGATGGAAGGTAGAGGAAGCGGAAGAGAAGGAGTGGGAAGGGGGGGAAGAGAGGTTTTCACGGTTCACTTACTCGTTCATGTCGGCGCCGTCAATCTGCGACGAATGGCTGCCATCGTCTTCACCGTCCCCGCCGCTGCTGCCGCTGTCGCCAACTTTCTCCTCTTCCTCCTCAGAATCTGCCAGGCCCATCAAACGCACAAGCCACTGAACGACCGTGCACAGAACAAAGAATATGATGCGTATGCATCATGCCAATTGCAAGCAGAAAGAGTCTGCAAAGCTCACCATGCATGCTATCTTCCGTGTCAGAGGTAGAGACACCGGGAGCAGCTTCCTCGACGTGGTCATCCAGGTTGGGACCAGCGGACAACGGGTGTGGGCGCTTCTTCACGGGCATTCTGGCAGACTGGCTGTCAAAGATTTGATTTTCCTGTTAGTCAACTATTTCTACTGGAATAGAACCAACAGCGAGCAGGCAAATGCCAAATCAGCTAACAAGACTCAATGTTACAGAAGCTAGCTATCTAGAGCACCCTTCAGAGTTGCTACACTACAATGCATCGATCTTAATCGGAAAACAGAATATGCAGGCTTAGTAACTAAAGTTAATAGCATGCAGATGCTTCCTTTCAGCTTTTATTTACATAAAAAACGGCAAACACTTGCAACAGGTAGGTCATAGAAGCAACAAGAGAGATCTAGTCACAAAGGTTGACCAACACATATAACGATTTTGGACTCTTTGCTGTTTATCTTGATATTATGGTTTTATTTATGTATATAAACACGACAAAATTTCAAAAAAAAAATAAAGTGTCTTAACTTATTATTAGATTCTGTGGTGTGAAGACATACATATAACAAGAACTCCTATGTATCCTTTCAAAAAAAAAAAAAAAAAAAACTCCTATGCATCTAGTATGATATATACTCCATCAATCTCTAGATGATATGAGGTTAGCAACAAATTCCATGAGGCCAGGCAACGCTCCAATGTAATCCTACCTGACACCGACAGTAGGATCTGGAGAAGCTAAAATTCACCCAATCCATATGCGAAGAACTGCACATACAGCAGTGCAGTACAGTCTAGGGCGTCATCAATCAAACAGTGGTGCACCAACTACAATAGCATAAAAAAAAACTAATGTGAGGAGCACAGGCACCACAACCAAAGCAGCAGGACGGTCGAGGCATCGCAGCAGACACAAGAGAAGGGGAGGGGCGGATGCATCTCGGTAGCCTACACATGACAAGAGCAGCAGGGCTCTCAAGAACACCGCCTCTCTCGTCATCGGACTCGGAGCTAGGTCAGGCGGGTAGGGTTCTGGCGTCGGGTTGCTCGGGGAAGGATGAGGATTCAAAATTTCACGGCGCAGACGAAGAAGATGGAAGGGAGAGAGAGCGGATTAGCGCTTGCCGAGACGAGAGGCGGAAGATCTTGGCTGGAATCCGGTAGGAGCTGCGTGCGGGGGGCGCTGCGGCGGCGGCGGCGGTGGCGGAGGAAGGAGAGCGGTCCAAGCGAGAGAGAGAGAGAGGGGAGAGTTTCTTTTTTATTACAGAGAAAAGGAGAGGAGAGGTTTCTTTTCCTATTTATTACAGAGAAAAAGAGAGAAGTTTTTTTAGGGCATGTATAAAGGCTTACCGTAATTAAAGTTAGGATCCAGCGTGTCCAGAGATGAGCGGCAGGACCGACTGAGGGTGTCGAGGCGCCTCCACTAGTGGCGATTCCCATCACGGGGGTGAGGTCGCAGAGGAAGTGCAACATCCTTGTGCAAGGCTGGTAAGTCTCCCGTCCGTGACTTGGCGTTGTTCCTAGATAGTAACGCTTGTCAAGCCTTGGCGATTTCAGGCCCGCTCGGTCCATGAAGGAGGCTAGCGCAGCCGGGAGCTCATGCATGCCCCCACGTCCGGCATGTCAGAGGTCGCGGGACACGAGCAGGAGCCTCCGCTGGAGGCCACCAAGACCGGGGCAGGTAAGAGTGTTGACTCTATTTTCCTTTGTTTCTTGTGTGTGGTAGGATGCTATCTTAGTTTTGCTTATTTAGTGGTGTTCAGCTGCTTTACCTTCACTTGCCGTTCTGGAGACCGCCGACGTGGTTCTGCCAGGGGTAGAGGTTCCGAACCCGCTTGTTGTCATCGAGGTGGGGGTTTAGGATCATGCGGCTCCCGTAGCCAAGAGAAGTTGTCACTGCTGGCGTCAAGGAAGCCGGGACCAGCGTTCCTGGCGCTGTGAAGACGCCTGATGTGGTGCCGACGGTGGAGACCGCGATCGAGGCTGTTGTTGCCCTTGTGCCTCCATCGAAGCCTGCCACCCATGCCTCGAAGCCCAAGGCCACTGGCCTGGATATGAGACAAAAGAAGAAGAGGAATGCGGTGGCAGATTCATCCGTGGTGTCGTTGCCCTCTCTCTTCCCAAAGGGAAGCGTTGGGCCAAGGATGCCGCGCGTGCTGCTGAGGAGGAGGCCGGTGTTCTGAAGGAGACCATCCACAGGCTCGAAGCCAGTGTGAAGACGAAGTGGGGTGTGTGCGAGGCCCTGCAAACCCAGCTTGAAGATAGCAAGGGCGTGCAGGGTGGCCTTCGTAATGAGGCCGGAACCCTTGAGACGTATCTCCGAAGTCGCAACAAGGTCTGCAAGAAGCTTGAGGAATAAGTTCTACAGCTTCAGAACTCGTTGTCCGACACGTCCACCCAACTCCGCCAGGCGCAAAGAGCACTGCAAGCATCAAGATCATCATCGTCTTCCAGTCCTGCATTATTGGATGTATGTTTACGTTGAGCCCCACCACAGCCTCCTGGCCTCTTGCATGACCAGAGCCTCTAAAACAACTGAAAGTTTTGCCAGCGCTGCGCTCACCTTGCGCCATTTGTGCAACCCTCTTCTTGGCCACTAGCCACTTACCCCACTGTTTACAAGTCATTCCCCTACGAAGTTTAACAACTCAAAGATTTACCCCTGAAACTACTCATTAGTTCAAATTTGACCAAAATTGTCTTCATCCCCAGACCCTACCTATCCCTCTAAAAACTGGCGTCGTCCCACTTGCCTCGGCCACCCCATGTCCCTCTAGCCTCCCCTCCTATAAATACCCTGTCGTCCCCCGAAACGCCAATCCACCTTCAAACCCTAGACGCTGCCTCCCAAATCCCCAATGCCGCGCCATCCCACCATGGTATGCAGTAAGGTTACTATGCCCCCAATGCTCCAGAGTGGCTGCGGTGGGCCTATTCGGCCAAAGCCTCCTTGTCCTCCTCCACCGCTCCTGCGCCACGCCCTGTCACGGTCCTCCCGCCGCCGTCCTCCTCCTCCAACGGCAAGGACGGGGACAACTTGATTTCAACTCTTACCCAATTCCAACTCAATGTGACATTCATGTGGTTCACAATATGCTTGTAAAAGCATGCAGTTTTATGATCCTCGTCACATCAACTTTTTACTGTAATGCAATGTCATAGATGATCGAAAACATGGATACAGATATTAGCTGCACTGGGTATGCAGAAAGGAAATAAATGAGTAAAGAAAGGAGGCTATTTGTCGGTCAAACTGCATACAGACTGCATTCTCAATCAACTGATGACAATACAGACCCAGGGACTTAATAGTAGTTCCGCATGATAGATGGATAAACAGAACTACTCAACACATTAACAAACTGCTAAATGATACCGCTAGTACGTAGTTTTACTGATAACACACCACACTTCTACTGTGAAGGAACAATACCGGAGCATATATGTATACTAACGTACAGTACTAGAATGATAGTTTACTGATAATGCACAACTACTGGAAGGAAGGCTCCTACAAAATAAAACTGGTTTTGAATGACAGGCCATGCAGCTCAGCAACCACAAAGGCGGAGCACCAGATCAACGGTAGACTCGCTGTGAATCTTGTAGTACGCCAGGGTGCGGCCATCCTCCAGCTGCTTGCCAGCAAAGATGATGCGCTGCTGTATAGGGGGAGTGCCATCCTTCTCGTAGATCTTCACCTTGACAGTGTTGATGGTGTCCGAGCTCCTGACGTCAAGGTTCAGGGTCCTCCCATCCAGGGTCCTGACAAAGATGTGCATCATCCTACTTTCTCCTGGCCTACACGGGCGGAGGACAAGGAGGAGGGTGGACTCCTTCCAGATGCTGTGGTCAGCCAAGGTGTGGTTGTCGTCCTCCAGCTGTTTGTTGGCGAAGATGAGGCACTGCTGGCCCTTGGGAAAGCCCTCCATGTCCTGGATCATGGACTTCACGTTGCCGATGGTGTCTAGGCTGTCGACCTCGAGGGCAATGGTCCTGCCTGCCAGCGTCTCCGTCACGTAGATTTGCATCTTTTCCTGGAGGTCAATCGTAGAGGTATGCTGGATGCCATAATCGGCCAATGTACGGTTATCTTCTAGCTGCAACCCATCAAAGACGAGGTGGTACTGCTGCTGGATCTTTGCCTTGACGGTGTACAGGGTGTCTGATGAGTGGACCTTGAGGCGGATTGTCCTGCCGGTGGGATTCTTGACAAAGATATGCATTCAGGATGAGCTACAAACCAAACATCAACAATTGTTAGAAAATATATTTAGGCTGTAGAACAATACAGAAGAACGTAGAAAGATCCCATTATTAAAACAGTAGAAGCAAGAAGGGAAATCTACTGCATAAATACTTCGTTTATACAGAACAAGGTGCCACACTAAGCCTAGCTTGCAAAGTTAAGTATGGAGCAATCATTAATAATATGCATGCATGGTTCACTCAGTTCTGTACATTGAAGAGACTAGTTAGGTGCCCGTGAGTTGCTAGGGAATAAAACGGAACATATGGTATTATCAATCAAGTGATACTTCTATTTGGTGAACACACCTGTCAAGTGCAGTTTTCACAGGGTAGCAACAAACGTCGCCGTTTTTCTCTACATTCCCTATTCGCCTCAGTATATATACTGACCAAATTGTATTATACCCTGGGCAAACTTAGTGGTACACTAAAGGAGAATATTGCTGCTGTTTTTTGCTACATATAAATTTCTAGTTTCATTTTATATCACTAGCACTATAACTTCTCTGACTCATAAAGAACAGCAATCTATGTGTGAGCTTTATGCCTTTTAGTAGCGAGGAAAGATTTACTGAAACAACTCAGAATAACCGGGGAAAGATTTACAAAGACAGCTGATGAAAGGTAAATCATACACTATCACGTGGATAAGAGAAATGAATGCACAAAAGTGATTTAAGGCACCTAAACAGCTTAAGTGCTATCCGAGTCATGGGGGTCAGGATAGCAACCGTAGAACCAAATAGATATTGAGAGCACGCAATTCATGACCAAGAAATTTGCAGAAACTTGAAGAGGTTCCCAATCCAGACGAAGGCAGCCCGTTACGAAACTGATAACCCAACCGGAAGAGCTTACATGAGCTGGATGGCCGTGAATGACATTTGCCATCAGAGCATTGCGTCTCCACAGAACCTTTTGACAACATGAACACAAATGCACTGGTGGCAGGCTGACCAGGGAGCTCACACGGACGTCAGCCTAGCAGCAATTGGTAATGAAAGATTTTATTTTCATGTTAGTCAAGGCACGATACGGGTGTGGCATGCTTGTTGGGTTGAGGGGAGGGGGTAGAATTGGTACCGACAGCATACAGTCGAATGCCAAATCAGCCGACAAGACTCGCCGTTACAGAAGCTAGCTAGATAGAGCACCCTTCAGAGTTTTTACTACCCTACAAGGCATCGATCTTAACCCAAAAATAGAATATGCAGGCCTTACTAACTAAAATTAACAGCATGCAGATGCCTAAGTCCAGCCTTTATTTACACAAAAACGTCAACTTTTGTAACAGGTAAGGTCATAGAAGCATCAAGAGAGATGTATAGTCACAAAACATATAACGATTTTGGACTATCTTTGCTGTTTATCTTGTTATTATCATTGTTTATAAAGCGTCTCGCTTCAGACGCTTAAGACCATGGTTATTATTGTTTCATTAATTATTTATGTATATAAACAAAACAAAAAATTACAAAAATATAAAGTATCTAGCTTATTAGATTCCGTGGCGAGGACATTCATATAACAAGAACTCGATCAGGTGTACCTGATATATGCTCCATCGATCTCTAGATAAAGAGTTTCATGATGAACAATTATAATCCTAAGATCTAGCAGAAGATGATGAGGTTAGCAACAAATTCCATGAGGCCAGGCAACCCTCTAATGTAATATTCCTAGCTACCTGACACTGACAGAAGGCTCAATAGAGAGCTAGAATTCACCCAATCCATATGCGAACAATCGCATGGCGGTAGATCCGATGGGGGGAAAACAGTTACATTTGTTATACAGCAGTACAGTCTACGGGCCTTTTGTGCAAACAAGGAAAAAAAACTAGAATTCACCCAATCCATATGCGAACTATTGAGCGGGGGAAGACTGGATGGCGGAAAATCATGAAAAGATCGCCACACATCATCGATCATACAGTAGCAACAGAAGACGATTAATTATTACCAGGAACACAGGCACCGCAAGCAAAGCACTAGAGCTGTGCAGGGCTGTTTTTTAGGGGGGTCGAGCGATCGCAGCAAACACTAGAGCAGGGGAGGGGTGGATGCATCTCGCTAACCTACACTAGAGCAGCAGAGGCTCTCAAGATTATCGTCTCCCTCGTCATCGGACTCGGAGCAGACCAAGAAGATGGAAGGGGGAGGGAGCAGATTAGGGCTTACCGAGAGGAGGAAGGAGAGCGGATTAGGGCTCGAGTCCGGTCAGCGTGCGGGCGGCACTGCGGCGGCGGCGGTGGCGGCGTAAGGAGAGAGGTCGAAGCGAGAGAGAGAGGGTTCTGTTTCGTTTTTATTTATAATAATATAGGAAAAAAAGAGGAGAGGAGAGGGTTTTTTTTAGGGGAAGAGAGGAGAGGTTTTCTGTGGGGAAAGGAAGCCAACTTTTTTTTCGAGACAAGGAAAAGGAAGCCAACTGCAAAGACACTAACGCCACGGGCCCGCAGTCCGCGGACCCAGCGCAGACGGGTCGAGACAGCTGACAGGGCGGCATGAATTTCTCACAATACTCCCCGTTTCAAAATATAAGTCTTTTTAGAGATTTCAATTCAATATGGACTACATACGGATATATATAGAAATATTTTAGTCTATAGATTCACTCATTTTGCTCTGTATGTATTCCATATTGAAATCTCTAAAAGACTTATATCTAGGAACGGAGGGAGTAGTAATTGCCATCCATATTTTTTTCTTTTTTGACATCTTTGTACTCCCACCTTGCCAAATTATAGCTCATATGAGAATTTTTTTTTTGAACTCAAACTTTGTAGGTTTTGACAGAGTTCATGAAAAATATGAACATTATTTATGAATCTAAGACTCATTACGAAAATTTAACCATTTTTCTAAATTCCCTTAACTCCCAAAAAACCGTTTTTGGAAGTTAAAGTCAACTAGTCCTTCCCCTACAAAGCTTACCACCTCAAAGAGTTACCCCCAACTCAAAAAGAAAAAAAGTTGCCCCTGAAACTACTCACCGTTTGTTCAACTAGGGGGTGGGGCGTGCCGATGCGCGCCTCCCGAGATGTGCTTGGACGATGCCAACTAGGACATGCACATTGCTCAGGCCTTTGTGCTCAGCGTGGTGACATATATACATGGAAATGGAGGGTGGGTTCATATATAAAACTAGATGACAACCTGCACGTTGTTGCGGGAATTGTAGTAAGAAAAATGGGATATGTTAGACAAATGAAATATAAATAATTTGGATATACTTGTTAACCATATCGTTTCTTGGCTAAAATAAAACCATTTCATGAGATTGAACAATGCACAACCGGCTAGAAAAATAAAGAACATTTCCTTTCAAAAAATATATTAACATTGGTGGTTTCAGTTCCCACTGACAAAATATCGTGGCCCCGCCAACCATTTGTGCATCGAAAACATCTCACCCATGAAGAAAAATAAATATAACACAAATCAAATAGGCATTGGAGATTTGCTTCAGAGGTGGTAATGATTCTTCTTAGTTGCCCACATCGTAGCTCACTGCTTCTCTTCATCTGGTGAAGACAATAAACAATCACCTCCGTTAACAGAAAGTGCACTGTCACTTGAAAAGTGGAAAAATAATAGTTTGTAAGAGTTGATGACAGTTGAGAACAGAAATTGCCAATTCAGTTTGTACCATAATTTCTGCACATAAAAATCAAACCTCTACTACATTTAGTGAAGGCAATATTATACTACAATTACCGTGAAAAATAAGTTTCATGATGAAATAAAATGGTGATACAATTTTGACTTAATAAGGCAAGACCAGTCAAGGGAGAAAGCTTTTAATCTTAGCATGGTGATGAACTTCTGGTCAATAATTGAACATGACAATCCATAAGCATATTATGAATTCGATATTCTATATTCTATATTTCTATTCTAGTTAATATTGCAAGTCTGTGATAGTCATGGTTTGGGAAGTCAGGATAACCTGTTCCAAAACAACGGCATGTACGTAAACCGAACAAATATGACAATGAAGAGAGAATGGTGAAGTAAATCTTACTGATTCCACAAAGCTGAACATAATTAGATTAAAGGTGTAGAAATGAAGCAATTCTATAGGAATCAAAGAGTAACAACCTGTAAGGATAATTAAAGGAGGGTATGTTCTTACTTCTATAGATAGGGACATTAGCAGCTGAGAGCACAACCACCAAAGTTCATCGTAGATAAAAAATAAAACCCACAAGGAAAAATATTGAAGATACAGGTTAGCAGACATAAGGAGTGATGAGCCCTAATGTTTATCCACTGGAATTTTGGCACAACCACCAAAGTTTCAAACAATATGTATCTTGTTTCATAGTAATATTTTTAGGTCCATGCAAGACTAATGAGAATTGGATGGAAAAATAGGCTGACCTTCCTTCAACTATTTTTGTATCGTCTTCCTTCAACTGTTCAGACCTATACTTGTCAACACTCTTGGGTGTGCATATATGCAGAAGTAAATGACAACATTAAAACATGAGAATGATTGGAAGAAAACTAATCCAGAAAAAAGCTTTTTTTACCCCGTAATCCAGACAAAAGTAACCTGCAACATTAAGTTATTTTGATTATTCCGAAATATGTTCAGAACACATCAGTAATTCAAAATAGAAGATGTACTGAACAACAAAGAAGATTATGGACGTCATACCATCTAAAGAGATTTGTGCATTTTTGTAAGACGATTTCTTCAGCAGTCTTCTTTTGCAATGGGCAATTGAGTCTGTGCAAATTAATGCAATCATACCAACAAAATGGCGCAGCAAGTGTTACCTCTAGTGGATGGTAGCATCCTCTATCAAAAAGAAATTCAGTAACATTAGTGATGGAACCTGCTAGAGCAAATCAGGTCAATAGCAAATCTGCAACTTGAAACTATTATTTGGTGTATCTCGGGTGTACCTAGATATGATATTTAGTCTTGACTGCTAGTATCTCTTCTCATTGCAGCAGACCATGATGCAGTTGTCTCGAAAAACTGTTTGAAGCAGCAGCTCTCCTCCTCCTTACCAAGCCAACACTTCCGTCAGCTGTTGCTACTATTTGCTGTAGCACACTCTAGTTGGATGGTGATGGTAGTGCGTGGGAATGGGATAGAGGGCCGCGGAGCCCTGCATCGCAAGAGAGGAAGAGATGGATCGAGTGGCATGGGTGAGCAACGACGGGGGGAGTATTAATGTTCAGAGAAGATGCTACTGTAGGTAAGCACGCGTCAAAAGCAGGCGGCGGGGTGTGACCTGACGCTGTCGAGCGGCCGGTGGGAGGAGGAGGCCACGGCTGTGAGCAGCGACGCCAACGGCTCGAACACGACCACCGAGGAGGCTGCTGCTCCGGCGAGCCGTCTCACCGCCTCGCCGTCGAGCCTTGACCTAAACCTCTTCTTGTGGCCGGTCTGAACCTTGACCCGAACCTCGACCTCGCCTTCTCATCTTCTTGGGTCTGATGTTATCGATTGATGGGTCCCCCTGTAAATATAGAGTTGCATCCTTTCCGCTACCGTGATTTAGTGGACTTTGGGGAAGATGAAGTGGGGGAGAAGTTGATGTGCAGAAGGTAGGAAGTTGCGACTAGGAAGCAGAGGCGGCACTGCATTGAAAACAGAGGTCGCGGGGGTGGGGAAGAGGAAGCGTGCGACGGGAGACCTCTCGGGGAAAGAAACGTCCCCAACAAAACGCTGCGGCGTGGAATCCTCTGTAGTCTTTTTCGATAAAGGGCGCTTTTATTATCTCAAAATGTAGCATCAAGCGGATACAAAACATTATGAGTAACACCCGGCCTCTGCATAACTAGGATGCACACAGCCAAACAACAAAAGTCCGACAAAAGAAAAGTAACAAAAAACGACAAGTCGGCAACAGTAGAGTCCTATAGACCGACACTATGCCTATATCGAAAATGGAGGTGGATCGATCCGGAGGTTATGCTGCCACCCATGTTGGGAAAAAACCTCCGTAGCCGCCTGCTCCAACCGCGTACACACCGCCTTGAACAGCGGTTGGTGCTCCGGTCGTTGTAGCGTAGACCACGTACGAAGCAAGTGTGTACAACGGAAAATAACCTGTAGATGAGAAGTATTTTTGTCATTAAAAATTAAATCATTTCTACATAGCCAAAGCGACCAAAGTAAGGCATACGCTCCCACCCTTATTAGCGTTTTGAACCTATTTGAAATACCGTCCAACCAATGACCAAATATATTGGCAACACTTGTGGGCGGATACAAATTTGACGCTATTTGGATGACTGGCCATGTAGACCGTGCAAACTTGCATTGAAAAAAGAGGTGCTTGATTGTCTCGTCATGAGCACAAAAGCAACACTGCTTACTTCCTGGACAGTTGCGCCGTGCAAGGTTGTCTTTGGTTAGCACAACTCCCCTACGAAGATACCACATGAAGATTTTAACTTTTAGTGGAATCTTCGACTTCCAAATTTTCTTGTTATTACTCACTGGTACCTCAGAATGCATTAGCGCACGATACATAGAGTCTACTGTGAAAGATCCCGATGTAGTAAGGTTCCAGCGAAAAACATCCCGTCCTTGTGTCAGGTTAATTGAATCAAGACGAGATAAAAGATTATGCCATGACATAAGTCGGGGGCCAATCAAATCCCGCCTGAACGAAATATTCGGCGGGGATGAACTGAGCACGTGCGCAATAGTATTATTCTTATCGCGAACAATGGTGTATAAGGCTAGGTATTGTTCTCGGAGACTGGCATTGCCTAGCCATATGTCTTTTCAGAAACGAATCTCCGACCCGTCCTTTATCGCGAAAGACCCAAAGCGAAAGAGATGTTTCTTTGCCACCATTAGGCCAAGCCCAAAAGTGCGAGTCGCCAGGTTTCCAATAGGCCTGAGCCACTGCCTTTTGGCCTAGATACTTGTTGCGCAACATGGTTTGCCAAACACCATCCTCAGTAAGAAGTTTAAACAGCCATTTACTAAGTAGGGCCACATTCTTGACCTGTAGGTCATGAATTCCAAGGCCACCTTGGTCTTTCGGCCTGCAAACCACGCTCCATTTGGCCAGCCTGTATTTTTTCTTTTCACCGTCTCCTTGCCAAAAGAATCTGGATCTAAAATAGTCCAGTCTTTGCAGCACCTCTTTTGGGAGTTGGAAAAAAGAAAGCATATACAGAACCATATTTGTGAGGACAGAGTTAATCAAAACCAGCCGTCCTCCAACTGAGAGCATCTTGCCTTTCCAACTGCTCAACCGTTTCTCTAAACGCTCCTCTACATGTTTCCACTCCGCAATGGTGAGGCGCCGATGGTGAATCGGTATTCCCAGATATTTAATCGGGAATTGGCCATGTGCGCAACCAAACAGGTCAACATAATCGGCAGCCGCCTCAGCAGCATCTCCAAAGCAGAAAAGTTCGCTTTTATGGAAGTTAATTTTGAGACCCGACATTTGCTCAAACGCTGAAAGTAAGAGTTTCAGGTTTCACGGTAATTTTCCCGATAGTGAATCCTCTATAGTCTATATATAAAAAAAATGTGGAATGGCTGAAAGGAAAGAAAAATAAAAGAAAAACTTGATGATGTGGCAGATTAGTTGAGGTGGATGGCTGCATGTTGACTGTTGAGATGGATAGGCCGCATGTCAAGAGAAATAAGGTAGTGGGGATCAACTATTTAGGTATTATAGATTATAGTGAACAATGTCCATCTTGAGATACTACAACAAAACCAAGCAAGATTGTTTCTGCGCTTATAAAAATATATCCATCACCCACGAAAGCTCTTCATGATTGATGACAAACTTGCGTAATTTTGAGCTATTCTGGTACATGTTGCCATGTTGGATTAGAATTGCAAAGAACGCAAATCACAAGTCTAAGAGTTGCAATTTTGTCCAAATAGATCATTAAAATTAAGTACAAAATCTTTCAAAGGTTCCCTAGATACATACCCTACCCAACAGTGTCTGCACACATCAGGATCACATTCCGTGCCACCAGCATACCATGGGCACTCTCGGCTGCGATACTTACTCTTGCACAACAACAACCTCGAACACTTGGAATGGAAAGGGCATAAAATTCCACACGGCAATTAACAATCTCTAAATAATGACACAAGGATGAGGATACCAAATTGTTTGCATGCTACCATATGTGTGTTCATGCTCATCCCAACCATGACTGAAATTTTCCAAATGAAGTAACTACAACAAATTATCGAGGACATAAGAGTAGTATTTTGATTTGATTCTCTTCTGAGAGTTGATCCATCTATTATGCAGCTTTGTAAAAACTTCTTTGAATTCAATAGCTTAGATATTCTCTATATTGGTATATTAGGAAATATAACAGAAAATTAAAGTAAACTACATCTATAAATATATCCAGGAGGACAAGCTGTCGTCGTTCTAAATCTGATAGTGAAAAGGGTGTATGAACGAAGCTTGATCTACCGAGCTCAGAAGGGTGACACAAGATTGTATACAGGTTCAGGTCCCTCACGGTGGTGGTAAAAACTCTAGTCATGTCTTTCTGGAAGTTGTTCTTCCATATGAGTATAAGATCACGGTGGTGGTAAAAACTCTAGTCCTGTCTTTCTGGGAGTTGTTCTTCCATATGAGTATAAGATCACAATGGTTGCAAACCCTCAACTCAGAACCCCGAGCGGGCTTATATAGAGTCCGCCATGCACCAGGGTCTATTGGTAGGTCATTAGTGCTACTAAACGGCATATTGAATACCGCAGTTTCATGTCCATTATGAATGAAAACAGACGCCTTAAACAGCTATTGAAGCGGCTGGTAATGCTTGGCATTTATTGTGTAGGTCCTGGCTATTGCAATGCTATGAAATAAGGATGGCTACATCCCAACTGATATTCTCTCGACTGATAGGCAAAGCGACTGAAGAAGATTCCCCGAATTGTGTCTACTCCAATTAGGCCGCAACCACTTACTGCCGGTGCTTATCTGGTCCTTTGCATTCATGGGCCCTGGCCTGCATGTACCTTTTTGTTGGGCCTTATGTCGTCGTGGGCCTACCTGGTGTGGGATACCCTCGTTATTAGACCCCAAGTCCGCAAGGGTCTCATAGAAGGAAAAACTGTATCCACAAAGGAAATGCATTCTGATTGATTGTCGGGCTCGAAATACCGTCGAATTGCCTCTAGAGAGGCCCTGACGGACTCAAAAGAACCTTCTTGAAAAGGCAAGTCAAAAATAATTTGTGGAAAAGCTTGGTGATATTCGATCATCTCTCAGAAGAGGCTGATGATGACCCACAAGTATAGGGGATCAATCGTAGTCCTTTCGATAAGTAAGAGTGTCGAACCCAACGAGGAGCAGAACGAAATGACAAGCGGTTTTCAGCAAGGTATTTTCTGCAAGCACTGAAATTATCGGTAACGAGTAGTTTGATAGCAAGATAATTTGTAACAAGTGACAAGTAGCAATAGTAACAAAGAGTGCAGCAAGGTGGCCCAATCCTTTTTATAGCAAAGGACAAGCCGGAACAATCTCTTATAGTAAGTAAAGCGTTCTCGAGGACACATGGGAATTTCATCTAGTCACTTTCATCATGTTTGTTTGATTCGCGTTCGCTACTTTGATAATTTGATATGTGGGTGGACCGGTGCTTGGGTGTTGTTCTTACTTGAACAAGCCTCCCACTTATGATTACCCCCTCTCGCAAGCATCCGCAACTACGAAAGAAGAATTAAGATAACTCTAACCATAGCATTAAACATATGGATCCAAATCAGCCCCTTACGGAATAGCGCATAAACTAGGGTTTAAGCTTATGTCACTCTAGCAACCCATCATCTAATTACTACTCCACAATGTATTCCCTTAGGCCCAAAGATGGTGAAGTGTCATGTAGTCGACGTTCACACGACACCACTAAGAGAATCAACAACATACATATCATCAAAATATCGAACGAATACCAAATTCACATGATTACTTATGACAAGACTTCTCCCATGTCCTCAAGAACAAAAGTAACTACTCACAAATCATATTCATGTCTAAGATCAGTGAGGTGTTGAAGAGCATAATAGATATGAACATATAATCTTCCACCAAATAAACCAACTAGCATCAACTACAAGGTGTAATCAACACTACTAGCAACCCACAGGTACCAATCTGAGGTTTTGAGACAAAGATTGAATACAAGAGATGAACTAGGGTTTGAGATGAGATGGTTCTGGTGAAGATGTTGATGAAGATTAGTCCCCCCACGATGAGAGGATCGCTGGTGATGTCGATGGCAACGATTTCCCCCTACCGGAGGGAAGTATCCCCGGCAGAATCTCTCCGCCGGAGAAGCAAAAGTGCTCCTGACCAAGTTCCGCCTCGAGACGGCGGCGCACCGTCCCGAAATTCTTCTCTATATTTTTTCTAGGGCAAATGCACTTATATACCAGAAAATGGGGGCCAGAGGATGGCCAGGGGCCCCACGAGGTACCAGGGCGCGCCTGGGGGGGTGGCGCGCCCTGGTGCCTCGTGGGCACCTGGGTGGCCCCCTCTGGTACTTTTTGCTTTCAGTATTTTTTATTTATTCCAAAATAAATATCCGTAAAATTTCAGCTCATTTGGAGATGTGCAGAATAGGTATCTCTGACATAGCTTTTTCAGGTCCAGAATTCCAGCTGCCGGCAATCTCCCTCCTTGTGTAAATCTTGCATATTAAGAGGGAAATGG
Organism: Elymus sibiricus; assembly: GCA_039707655.1. Classification (NCBI taxonomy): domain Eukaryota; kingdom Viridiplantae; phylum Streptophyta; class Magnoliopsida; order Poales; family Poaceae; genus Elymus; species Elymus sibiricus. Next base: position 443,829,636 of record CM077668.1, read on the forward strand.
CATTAGAATTGCTCCACAAAGTATTATATTGATAAAAAACACTATAAATAACAGTAGCAAAACATGATGCAAAATGGACGTATCAACTCCCCCAAGCTTAGACCTCGCTTGTCCTCAAGCGAAAGCCGATATCGATAATCATGTCCACATGTTTAGATGGAGAGGTGTCGATAAAAACAAACGGACATAGTAGCATCATGATCATTATTATAACAGCAATATTTATTTTCATAAACTTCTCATGAGCAAGTAACAATTCATCACAACAATGGAGTATAAGGCATAAACTTTCTTGAAAATTAACAAACTATGTTCTCAGTCAACAATGCAATTGCAATTCATCATATTTTCAGGAAGGGTCTCATGTAGGATCTTTTCAGCAAGTCCACATACTCAACCATCATTTAGTCTTCTATGATTGTTAACACTCACGACATATATATGGAGCAAAAAGTTTCAGCCAGACACATAGAAAGATAGGGTCTTGTGAGTTCGCCTCCCAACTTATTCACCTCAAGGGCTATGTCAACAATAATAACTCATGATCACTCATATCCAACTGGATATATATGCTTAGATCTTTCCCCACCACATGATGGTTGCGAAAGAGAAAAATAAAAAGGAAATAGAGGAGAACACTATTGACTCTTGCATAAAAAGTAAATACATAAAAGTAAAGGATAGGCCCTTCGCAGAGGGAAGCAGGGGTTGTCATGCGCTTTTTGTTGTTGGATGCAAGAGTTCTTAATGCAAAGGAACGTCACTTTATATTGCCCCTTGTGATAGCAACCTTTATTATGCAGTCTGTCGCTTTTATTTCTTTACCATCACAAGTTCGTACAAAGCTTATTTTCCTTACAATAAAAGTTCAGACATGTTTAGAGGCAATTTTTATTGCTTTTTGCACCGATGACAACTTACTTGAAGGATCTTATTCAATCGATAGGTAGATATAGTGGACTCTCATGACATGAAACTGGGTTTAAAGGTTTTGGATGCACAAGTAGTATCTCTACTTGGTGCGAATTTTTGGCTAGCAAAGATATTGGGCAAACACCACATGTTGGAGGATCTATAACAATATAAATTCTATGTGAATATGAACAAACATAATTCATTACGTTGTCTTCCTTGTCCAACGTCAACAATTTGGCATAAAATACCTAATGGGGGCTCACAATCATAAAAGATGTCCAAGATAGTATATTTGCATGTGAATCTTCTCTTCCCTTATTAATTCTTTCATGAATTGCATCATTGACTAATGCTATGTTTGTTAACTTCCAATAAATTTTACCACTTATACTTTTCTTTATGTAATGTCATTACTTTCCATAGGATTAGCATATGATCTTTTTCATTATTTTCATTGCTAGAATTGGAACATGAAAGTAAATAAGCAAAAATTCAAACTACTCTTTATTATATAAATCTCAACTCAATTACATAGATAGATAGATCACGAAGCTAACACTCGAAAATAGATCATACTAAACTTTTATTCAACTAAATCACGAAATAACTAAGGAGTGAACTAAAAATAGGTAAAGATAATAAAAGTGATGGTGATACGATACCGGGGCACCTCCCCCAAGCTTGGCACAAGCCAAGGGGAGTGCCCATACCCATGTGCTCAAGTCTCCTTCTTCGGTGATGGTGGTGGTGATGAAGTGATGCGCTTGTCCTCCGGCTTCCATGGCATAGGTTCCCCATCATAAAAAGATGAACGAGTCTCCGGAGTCCTGAAACTTGCAGCTAAACTCATACCTTTGAATCTTGCCTCATACTCAAAATTTTGGTTTTGAAGATCATAGATTTGGCCTTGGAGATAGTCGATTCATTCATTAAGCTTGAAGATGATGTCCCCCATCGATTGGCCCTCCACCTTGTGATTACGGGTGAATTCCGTGATCATGGAGTGGTTGGAGTTGAGTCCACGTTCCACCATCCCTTGGCACTTGAAGATCTCCTGCTCCACCGCTTCGAGCCTGGACTCCACGCTCCCGGTCTTCTTGGGTCCTTGAACATCCTGGATGTGAAGCACCCCCTCACGCATCTCAATGGCTTGAGGGTGTTTCATCACCTCCGGTAGGTAGGGGTTGATGACCTTCTCGTAGAACTTGTCCTTGGAAGAGCTTGGTGGAGCCATTGCGATCTAGATCTGTCAGAAAAATAGCATGAAACAAGAACAGAGAAGATTTCTGCGATACGGTGGTCAAAACGTCCGGGAGTATATATATAAAGATTTTTTATCTTGCAAAGCAAGTAATCCAGAAGAAAACGGAGTCGGGAAGGCTCACGTGGGGCCCATGTAACACCCCTATGTAATAAAGCACAGTGATCATCTGTTAATCTTGCCAGGTCATCATCATTTGCAATGCTTGATCACAGTGGCGAAATATCTCATTTCAAATGCTGCCACTAAATTCAAATTCAAATGCAATTGAAATTTGGAGTTGCACAAAAGTTGCTGGAAAAATGTTCATAATTTAGTAAATAATCCAAAACAAATTCTTGTTCAGGAAAGCAACATCACCTTGTTGCTAAAATGAGCATTAGCATTTAATCCAGTACAATTCCAGCAATTCTTAATGCAAATTCATTTATGAAAAATGCAATGGAATTCCTCTGCCTCCCAAAATATTTGTGGCAGAGCCTAAAAATGCAAAGCATTTATTGGACTTAGTCCCACATTTTTCTAAAATGATTTGGTTGCCCAAGCATTTATTTTCCCTCTCTGTTTATTAAATAAAAGAGAAAAGGCAGAAAAGAGAAAATCACAAACTTACCTGGCTCTGGGCCACGACAGCCCAGCCCACCTCCAACCACTCTCACCTGCTCCTTCATCCTCCCGCGCTGCGTGTTGCCGCCGCCGTGGTCAGGGGCTCGCCGCGCCGTCTCCTGCCGCCACCGCGACGGGGCAGGTGGCTGGGATAAGGCCGCCCCCGCATTCCTCTCCCCTGGCCACCCCTCGCCATTCCTCTCCCTCTCCCAGCGCTCGCCCGCTCCTCTCTCTTCCTCCCCGAGCGCCACCGCTGCCACGAACGCCGCTGCCCCGCGACCACCGTCGACCCCGCAACCCGCTGAGCTGCTCGGAAGCTCCGCCCGCCTCTGCTTCTTCTCCTGGTGCCTTCAGTTGGAGCTGGGAGGCCCCGCAACGCCGAACCCCCCTTCGCCCCCATCTCCGGCCACCGCAAGTCGCCGCCGCCAAATCGCCTCGCCTCTGCACTTCCGTTTCCCCGAAGGGCCTCCGTGAGCCCGCACGGTGAGCACCTTTTCCTCCTCTCCCCGTCCGCTGTTCTTTTCCCCGCCGTAGCGAGCCGTACGCGGCACTGCCATTGCCGGAGCTTCGCTCCGTTGACGAGCTCGGCGCCGCCGGGTTAGCTTCTGTCGTGGATAGCCGAGCACGCCTCGTGCTGAGGGTGGCCTTGCGAAGCCCCCTGTAGTTTTAGTTCGGGCGCTAGCACCGCAGAACGCCGGATGCGCCGAGCCCTGTTTCCGGCCGCCGCCTGCCATCGTTGTGCTGCTCAAACCCGAGCCTTCCGGCCCCAACCAACGCCGCCAGGAGATGCGCGACGCTCTCCTCGTTCGATAGCCACAAACGACGCTCGATTTGGTGCTCTGTGGAGCAAATCCGAGCTCGCCGGAGCTCTCGGCCGAGTCCGGAGCTTGCCGGAGCTGTCCGGCGCCGGCGTCCGACGTGTCGCCGTGCGGGCCCCACCCTAGGGCACTGACCGATGAGCCCCGCAGCGCGTTTGACTTCGTTGACCGGGTCAACGTGCGGTTACTGTTCACCCACAGCCGCTGACGTGTGGGCCCGCCTAGTTAATTATCGTTAAAAGTTAATTATGTTAATTCTGTTAATTAGATCAGACGCTAACAGGCTGGGCCCACTGATTAATCACTCTGTCAGTTTAAAATTAATCCTGTTTAACCCACTGAGGCTGACAGGTGGGTCCCACCAGCCCATTTGACCAGTCACCTGGTCAACCGACCGCTGACGTCATGCCTACGTCACCCTGACGTCATATTCCATTTCTGGTAATTCTGTTAATTTAAATAATTCCAGCAATAGTTTAAAACTTTGAAAAATCATAGAAAATTAACCGTAGCTCGGATCGAAAAACTTTCTACATGAAAGTTGCTCAGAAAAATCCCACGAATCCGATCGTGCCATCTGTTTTCATGTTGGGACCATCTACGTAGGAGAACCCGCAACTTTTTGCCTGTTTTCGGTAGATGAATAGTGCATGCATACCTGCTAATAATTCCAACTTAAATCCTAAAATAACTAAAATGGTTTAGAGATACATTTAGGCAACCCTACACTGCATTGTAGCATGTCATGCTCTGTGTTGCATTTGTCTGCCTTTATTTATTGTTTCTTCCCCCTCTTCTTCTCCGATAGCCCCCGAGAGCGACGCAGCCCAGGAGACAGACGACACCGCTGACGACCCCTCTTTTGCCGCAGAGCTTCCAGGCAAGCAACCCCCCTTGACGCATGCCTATATCACCTATTCTTTCTCCCTCCTGCTTGCATTAGAAATTGCTACTGCTATTGTTTTATCCTATTCTGATGCATAGCCTGTCCTTGTAACTGTTATTGATACCTGCCTGTTATCCAAAATGCTTAGTGTAGGTTGGATGGTAATTCATCTGTGGCCCCTCTTCCTTGCTGTAGTTGCCCCGCTTTAGTACCTGTGTCCGATCGATGAGATCGAACGGGATGAGACCAGCACTACACTTCACACCCCCTAAGTTGCTCGACTCTGCAGAGCTACCATCGAATGCCGAGGGTGATACCTCTTATCTCACTCCTCATGTTGCCTCTGTAGTACAGCTAGTCCGTTGTGGGATAACGAGGGTGATTCCTCTTCCCCACCTCCGATAAAGCTTTGTCGGTAACCCCGCAAGTGTGAATACCATCGAGGGTGATTCCTCCGGATTCACTTTGACGGGATCATCGAGTAGGCATCCAACGAGGGTGATTCCTCGGATTCCTGCTAGATGTTATGGACACACGGTTACTTGCATTTATTACTGCTGTTACTTGATAAAGTCGGGTCGACCCCGAGGGGTACCCGCGAGTGATGTGGAGTCGGGTTGACCATGAGGGTACCCGCGAGATGAATACGTGGCATGGCCGGGCATTCTTAGCCCTTGCCGTAAGTCCACGAGACAGGGCGACGGGGTCACAGGATCGTGAGTCTCTGCTCATTTCCGCGCGCTCCTAATGCACTAAGGGTTAGGATATGTAATCTGAGTAGGCCTCTGGCCTTTTCCTGCTAACCAGCACGTGGGAATAAAATGGGTACTCGGCGCCGTATGTATCAGCCGAAAGCTTTGTCAGACATCCAGTTCAGCAGTGCGGCACGGCAGGATCGGCGCCATCCATGACAGAGGTGGTGCCTGGATCTAACCATGTGCGCAACGACCTGGAGTGCAAAGGGGGATGGGCCCAAGAACCCTGCACGCTTAGGATGTAGACCGGCGGGGACCTCTCTGCTGAGCTCTAGGTAGGGCTGCGGTGTGTCGATCAGCCGAGGCCGGGCATGACCTAGGAAAGTGTGTCCGGCCGCAGTTAATCGAGCGTGTTGGGTAATAGTAGTGCACCCCTGCAGGGAAGTATATCTATTGGAATAGCCGTGTCCACGGTAACAGGACGCTTGGAGAATATCCCGATCTTCTACAACTAGAAATGGGTTGAATATATATTGGCTCCGGGATCGCTTTCTCGCAGGGAGTCGAGGAAGGATCTCTGGGCGAGATTGCTACTTGTGCTAATACTATACTTATGAACTAATCTGCACTCTTCTAATGCTGCAAGACCCTGAAGATGCTAGTCTTCGATAGGCTAGGCTCTTCCCTTCTATTCTGGCATTTCTGCAAATCAGTCCACATATACAGCCTTCCTTCGATAATGATGCATATTTTAGAGTAGATCTGATGTCAGTCTTGCTGAGTACTTTGGATGAGTACTCACGGTTGCTTTGCTTCCCTTTTTCCCATACACAATTGATGCGACCAGACGACGGAGCCCCGGAGCCAGCTGCCCCAGCAGCCGACGACGACTTCTACCACTACTACCCCTCCGGATACTACTACTACGAGGAGCCCTCCGATGGCCGGGAGTAGTTAGGAGGTACCCAGGCACGAGGCCTGCGCCTTTCGATCTGTGTTTTTATTTTGCCCCGCCTTTTTAAAGGCCTATCTGTTTAACTTTGTGTCTGTACTCAGATACCTGATGCTTCCGCTGATGCTTGTATGACATCGAGCTTATGTATTCGAGCCCTCGAGGCCCCTGGCTTGTAACATAAAGCTTGAATTATTTTTTTTGTGTTTAGAGTTGTGTTGTGATATCTTCAAGTGAGTCCTTAGGCTTGATCGTGTGCATTTGCGTGTATCATTAGTGCACGATTAAGTCGGGGGCGTCACAAGTTGGTATCAGAGCCGATTGCCTAGAGGAACCCCCCTTTCCAACTCCTTGGCCGAAGTTGAGTCTAGTCTTTGCAAAAATGATTTTACTAACATGGCTATGTGGCTTACGGGCCCACGTCGCCAATGGGTGGTATTAGGATCTTTTATTCCTCTTCTATACTCTGGGACTCTGATCTCTCATCTTTTCGGGTTAAATGATTTTACTAACTCTGACATTAGGTTCTCGTACTCACATTCACCCGGAGATCTGGATTGTCTGCAAAATATTCCTTTCCTTTGATCTGATTAATCTGATAATCACATTTTCTTTTCCATTGGTCTGTTTAACCTTTTTCTTTCCAAGTTATCATATGCTTCTCACACTGTCTTTTGACGTTCTGCACTATCTTATTTCAGATGCGTCCCACAAGACAGCTTGTCCGTCTGACCGTGGCTCATGTGCGACTGGGTTTCCGGCCATTTTGGTCGAATTTCTGACCAGGATGGGATATCGCTGGTATCCCGAGTACACTGTTTACGAGGATTACCGCGAGTTCAACCAGGTTCAGTACCATGCTGAGGTTCACATCTTTGATCGGCGGGACCGCTCCATCACTGAGCTGCACACCTTCCACGGTGTTGGAGTGACTGTGGATATGGAAGTCCATGATGCTGCCTATACTGCTATTGCCCGTCTCCGTGGAGAGCACAACAGTCGCTTGGAGGAGACTACTTTTAGATACATTCCCTATGCTCCTGCTGGGGATGAGACTGAATATTACACTGCTGTCTGCACTCCTTATGTGCTGCGTCGCTATGACCCGCAGGTTATGGTACAACACATCCAGGCTCTGGACCGCTCTACTCGAGCTCTTGCTGTCGAGCTGTACACTACTCGTGCTCGTCCTTACGACGCTCTGACACAGTTGCTACCAGCAGTCAGTGCACGGATGCATCCAGAGTACATTCTTTACCCGCGCAGGACGGAGATGCCACCGGGTCTTGAGTGGCCTGCTGTTGGAGGTTTTCCTCCTCCACGTGGTCCTCTTCTTCCAGTCCGGGACCAGGTTCTGCACCAGAGTGTTCACGGAGCACATGATCCTTCTTTTGAGGGTACCCTGCATCGTCACCTGCAGCTGCCTAGCTTCAGTGGTTTTCCCCGACGTTGATGTAGCATGTCGCTATATCGCGTTGTTGTATCCCTCCACCGCGTGCCTGCGTGCCGCCTAGTTGTCTAGCTTTTCCTTTCACTGTTGTCACGCTGGTTTGTAACCGAATCTATGTATGGATCTATATGTCATGTTTGACTGTGATGTTGTATCTATTGCACTTCCTTTTGATGTGCATGTTACTTCATGAATGAATCCATGCTATTGCAATGCTCGTTGCTAAACTACCCCCTGTTGAATTTTAGCAGGATGGTTAGACCAGCAGGTCGAGGTCGTGGTCGTGGTGCCAACAATCCACCACCGCCCGACTATATGGCTGCTAGGATGCAACAGTTTGAAATGCATCGCCAGTTCATGCAAGGGCTTATGGATCAGTTTCCTCGCCCCAATGCCAACCAGCAACCAGCTTCAATCACTTTGCAAGACTTTGTGTGCATGAACCCAACTATCTATCGCAACACAGTCCAACCGCTGGATGCTGATGACTGGCTCCGCGACATCGCTTTCGGGATGGAGTCTGCGGATGTGCCCCTGCCAACTACGTCACCTTCGCATCCTACTTTCTGAAGGGACCCGCAGCCCAATGGTGGGACAATCACAGGCAAACCTTAGCTGCTGGAACTATCATCACCTGGGTGGAGTTCAAAGCTGCTTTTCGTGCCTGTTACATACCTCAGGGAGTTATGGACCGGAAGAAGCATGAGTTCCGCAACCTTACCCAGGGCAACAAGACCGTGGAAGCCTATCAGCGGGAATTTCTGGAACTTTCTCGCTACGCTGAAGAGGACATTGCTACTGATGCCCACAGACAGGAGAAGTTCCGTGAAGGGCTTAACCCAGATATCAAGCTTGCACTGCTAGTCCAGGACTTTGCCGACTTCGCCACCTTGGTGAACAAGGCTATCCAGGTTGAGACTGGTCTGAAGGAGCACAAGGACGCGCTTAAACGCACTCGTGAAGCGGGCTCATCTTCGGGCTCGTCTTCCCAGAAGCGCCGCATCTGGATTCCTCACAGCATGTACCATCCGACTGCTCCTCCTCCACCGCCGGGGCAGCCAAGGTTTCAAGCTCCAATGTTTCTAGCTCCTGCTCCCCGTCCCGACAGTGGGCTCTGCTTCAAGTGTGGCCGTCCAGGTCACCGTTCCAGAGAATGCCCTCAGAATCAGAATCAGCTTACACTTCCTTCTGCTGGCCATGGTAATGGCCGTGGCAACAGTCAGCCCCGCAACAACAATGCCAGACCTTCTTATGGGCGTGGTCAGGCTTACCATGTTAATCTGAGTGAACCTCAAGATCAGCTAGCTACGGTGAAGGGTACTTCTCTTGTTAACTCAGTACTAGCTTCTGATTTAATTTATTCGGGAGCATCGTACTCATTTATGCCAAAAGTTTTGCATTCATGCATGGCATTAAATTTGCGGAGTTAAAACGTCATGATCGTTCATGATTTCTAGGGGTACTTCCAGAAGAACTTTCCGGAATACCCCGCCCCTCTCCCTTCTACCTCCTAAATTCTCGGGACGAGAATTTCTTTTAGAGGAGGAGAATTGTAACACCCCTATGTAATAAAGCACAGTGATCATCTGTTAATCTTGCCAGGTCATCATCATTTGCAATGCTTGATCACAGTGGTGAAATATCTCATTTCAAATTCTGCCACTAAATTCAAATTCAAATGCAATTGAAATTTGGAGTTGCACAAAAGTTGGTGGAAAAATGTTCAACATTTAGTAAATAATCCAAAACAAATTCTTGTTCTGGAAAGCAACATCACCTTGTTGCTAAAATGAGCATTAGCATTTAATCCAGTACAATTCCAGCAATTCTTAATGCAAATTCATTTATGAAAAATGCAATGGAATTCCTCTGCCTCCCAAAATATTTGTGGCAGAGCCTAAAAATGCAAAGCATTTATTGGACTTAGTCCCACATTTTTCTAAAATGATTTGGTTGCCCAAACATTTATTTTCCCTCTCTGTTTATTAAATAAAAGAGAAAAGACAGAAAAGAGAAAATCAGAAACTTACCTGGCTCTGGGCCGCGACAGCCCAGCCCACCTTCAACCACTCTCACCTGCTCCTTCGTCCTCCCGCGCTGCGTGTCGCCGCTGCCGTGGTCAGGGGCTCGCCGCGCCGTCTCCTGCCGCCACCGCGACGGGGCAGGTGGCTGGGATAAGGCCGCCCCCGCATTCCTCTCCCCTGGCCACCCCTCGCCATTCCTCTCCCTCTCCCAGCGTTCGCCCGCTCCTCTCTCTTCCTCCCCGAGCGCCACCGCTACCACGAACGCCGCTGCCCCGCGACCACCGTCGACCCCGCGACCCGCTGAGCTGCTCGGAAGCTCCGCCCGCCTCAGCTTCTTCTCCTGGTGCCTTCAGTTGGAGCTGGGAGGCCCCGCAACGCCGAACCCCCCTTCGCCCCCATCTCCGGCCACCGCAAGTCGCCGCCGCCAAATCGCCTCGCCTCTGCACTTCCGTTTCCCCGAAGGGCCTCCGTGAGCCCGCACGGTGAGCACCTTTTCCTCCTCTCCCCGTCCGCTGTTCTTTTCCCCGCCGTAGCGAGCCGTACGCGGCACCGCCATTGCCGGAGCTTCGCTCCGTTGACGAGCTCGGCGCCGTCGCGTTAGCTTCTGTCGTGGATAGCCGAGCACGCCCTCGTGCTGAGGGTGGCCTTGCGAAGCCCCCTGTAGTTTTAGTTCGCGCGCTAGCACCGCAGAACACCGGATGCGTCGAGCCCTGTTTTAGGCCGCCGCCTGCCATCATTGTGCTGCTCAAACCCGAGCCTCCCGGCCCCAACCAACGCCGCCAGGAGATGCGTGACGCTCTCCTCGTTCGATAGCCACAAACGGCGCTCGATTTGGTGCTCTGTGGAGCAAATCCGAGCTCGCCGGAGCTCTCGGCCGAGTCCGGAGCTTGCCGGAGCTGTCCGGCGCCGGCGTCTGACGTGTCGCCGTGCGTGCCCCACCCTGGGGCACTGACCGATGAGCCCCGCAGCGCATTTGACTTCGTTGACCGGGTCAACGTGCGGTTACTGTTCACCCACAGCCGCTGACGTGTGGGCCTGCCTGGTTAATTACCGTTAAAAGTTAATTAGGTTAATTCTGTTAATTAGATCAGACGCTAACATGCTGGGCCCACTGATTAATCACTCTGTCAGTTTAAAATTAATCCTGTTTAACCCACTGAGGCTGACAGGTGGGTCCCACCTGCCCATTTGACCAGTCACCTGGTCAACCGACCGCTGACGTCATGCCTACGTCACCCTGACGTCATATTCCATTTCTGGTAATTCTATTAATTTAAATAATTCCAGAAATAGTTTAAAACTTTGAAAAATCATAGAAAATTAACCGTAGCTCGGATCAAAAAACTTTCTACATGCATACCCTCTACGTAGGAGAACCCGCAACTTTTTGCCTGTTTTCGGTAGATGAATAGTGCATGCATACCTGCTAATAATTCCAACTTAAATCCTAAAATAACTAAAATGGTTTAGAGATACATTTAGGCAACCCTGCACTGCATTGTAGCATGTCATGCTCTGTGTTGCATTTGTCTGCCTTTATTTATTGTTTCTTCCCCCTCTTCTTCTCCGATAGCCCCCGAGACCGACGCAGCCCAGGAGACAGACGACACCGCTGACGACCCCTCTTTTGCCGCAGAGCTTCCAGGCAAGCAACCCCCCTTGACGCATGCCTATATCACCTATTCTTTCTCCCTCCTGCTTGCATTAGAAATTGCTACTGCTATTGTTTTAGCCTATTCTGATTCATAGCCTGTCCTTGTAACTGTTATTGATACCTGCCTATTATCCAAAATGCTTAGTGTAGGTTGGATGGTAATTCATCTGTGGCCCCTCTTCCTAGCTGTAGTTGCCCCGCTTTAGTACCTGTGTCCGATCGATGAGATCGAACGGGATGAGACCAGCACTACACTTCACACCCCCTAAGTTGCTCGACTCTGCAGAGCTACCATCGAGTGCCGAGGGTGATACCTCTTATCTCACTCCTGATGTTGCCTCTGTAGTACAGCTAGTCCGTTCTAGGATAACGAGGGTGATTCCTCTTCCCCACCTTCGATAAAGCTTTGTCGTTAACCCCGCAAGTGTGAATACCATCGAGGGTGATTCCTCCAGATTCACTTTGACGGGATCATCGAGTAGGCATCCAACGAGGGTGATTCCTCGGATTCCTGCTAGATGTTATGGACACACGGTTACTTGCACTTATTACTGCTGTTACTTGATAAAGTCGGGTCGACCCCGAGGGGTACCCGCGAGTGATGTGGAGTCGGGTCGACCATGAGGGTACCCGCGAGATGAATACGTGGCACGGCCGGGCATTCTTAGCCCTTGCCGTAAGTCCACGAGACGGGGCGACGGGGTCACAGGATCGTGAGTCTCTGCTCGTTTCCGCGCGCTCCTAATGCACTAAGGGTTAGGATATGTAATCTGAGTAGGCCTCTGGCCTTTTCGCCCTAACCAGCACGTGGGAATAAAATGGGTACTCGGCGCCGTATGTATCAGCCGAAAGCTTTGTTAGACGTCCAGTTCAGCAGTGCGGCACGGCAGGATCGGCGCCATCCATGACAGAGGTGGTGCCTGGATCTAACCATGTGCGCAACGACCCGGAGTGCAAAGGGGGATGGGCCCAAGAACCCTGGGCGCTTAGGATGTAGACCGGCGGGGACCTCTCTGTTGAGCTCTAGGTAGGGCTGCGGTTTGTCGATTAGCCGAGGCCGGGCATGACCCAGGAAAGTGTGTCCGGCCGGAGTTAATCGAGCGTGTTGGGTAACAGTAGTGCACCCCTGCAGGAAAGTATATCTATTCCAATAGCCGTGTCCATGATAACAGGACGCTCGGAGAATATCCCGATCTTCTACAACTAGAAATGGGTTGAATATATATTGGCTCCGGGATCGCTTTCTCGCAGGGAGTCGAGGAAGGATCTCTGGGCGAGATTGCTACTTGTGCTAATACTATACTTATGAACTAATCTGCACTCTTCTAATGCTGCAAGACCCTGAAGATTCTAGTCTTCGATAGGCTAGGCTCTTCCCTTCTATTCTGGCATTTCTGCAAATCAGTCCACATATACAGCCTTCCTTTGATAATGATGCATATTTTAGAGTAGATCTGATGTCAGTCTTGCTGAGTACTTTGGATGAGTACTCACGGTTGCTTTGCTTCCCTTTTTCCCATGCACAATTGATGCGACCAGACGACGGAGCCCCGGAGCCAGCTGCCCTAGCAGCCGACGACGACTTCTACCACTACTACCCCTCCGGATACTACTACTACGAGGTGCCCTCCGACGGCCAGGAGTAGTTAGGAGGTACCCAGGCAGGAGGCCTGCACCTTTCGATCTGTGTTTTTATTTTGCCCCGCCTTTTTAAAGGCCTATCTGTTTAACTTTGTGTCTGTACTCAGATACCTGATGCTTCCGCTGATGCTTGTGTGACATCGAGCTTATGTATTCGAGCCCTCGAGGCCCCTGGCTTGTAACATAAAGCTTGAATTATTTTATTTGTGTTTAGAGTTGTGTTGTGATATCTTCAAGTGAGTCCTTAGGTTTGATCGTGTGCATTTGCGTGTATGATTAGTGCACGATTAAGTCGGGGGCGTCACAGCCCACGAGCCACCAGGGCACGTGTGGGAGGGGGTTGGCGCGCCCTGGTGCCTCGTGGGCACCAGGTGGGTCCTCTCGACTGTTTCTTATTTTTGTATTTTTTCTAATATTCCAAAACTGACAGAAAGTATTTTTATGGAATTTTTGGAGTGGGTTTACTTACCGTATCACATACCTCTTTCTTTTCAGGGTTCTGGAGTGTTCCGAAAGGTCTCTCTTATGTATTCCTCCGGTGTAATTGTTTCAATAATATTAGTTTCAACATTAATGGGAGTGACTGAAATATAGTGCTTAATTCTTTGCCCATTCACCACTCTCGGATTAGTGCCTTCGGAGTTATTTATTTTGATGGCTCCGGAGCGATAAACTTCTTCGATGATATACGGTCCTTCCCATTTAGAGAGAAGTTTTCCTGCAAAGAATCTCAAATGAGAGTTGTACAATAGAAGTTGCTCACCTACTTTAAATTCCCGTTTTTGAATTCTTCTATCATGCCACCTTTTAACTTTTTCTTTAAACAATTTGGCATTTTCATAAGCTTGGGTTCTCCATTCATCTAATGAGCTAATATCAAATAACCTCTTTTCACCGGCAAGTTTAAAATCATAATTTAGTTCCTTAATTGCCCAATATGCTTTATGTTCTAAATCAAGAGGTAAATGACATGCTTTTCCATAAACCATTTTATAAGGAGACATACCCATAGGATTTTTATAAGCTGTTCTATAAGCTCATAATGCATCGTCAAGTTTCTTAGACCAATTCTTTCTAGATCTATTGACGGTTTTTTGCAAAATTAATTTTATTTCTCTATTACTCAATTCTACTTGACCACTAGTTTGAGGGTGATAGGGAGATGCAATTCTATGATTGACATCATATTTAGCGAGCAATTTACGGAATGCATCATGAATAAAATGCGAACCACCATCAGTCATCAAATATCTAGGGACTCCAAACCTTGGGAAAATAACTTCTTTAAGCATTTTTATAGAAGTGTTATGATCAGCACTACTAGTTGGAATAGCTTCTACCCACTTAGTAACGTAATCAACAGCAACTAAAATATGAGTATACCCATTGGCTTTAGGAAAAGGTCCCATATAATCAAATCCCCAAACATCAAATGGTTCAACAGCAAGTGAATAATTCATAGGCATTTCCAGACGTCTACCAACATTACCAAGTCTTTGACATTCATCACACGATAGGACAAACTTACGAGCATCCTTGAAAAGAGTAGGCCAATAAAAACCAGATTGTAATACATTGTGTGCATTTCTGTCTCCCGCATGGTGTCCTCCGTAAGCCTCGGAATGACACTTTCATAATATTTGTTCCTGTTCATGCTCAGATATACAACGTCTAATAATACCATCTACCCCTTCTTTATAAAGATGTGGGTCATCCCAGAAGTAATGTATTAAATCAAAGAAGAACTTTTTCTTTTGTTGGTACGTGAAACTAGGTGGTATGTATTTAGCAACAATGTAATTAGCATAGTCTGCATACCATGGGGTATTATGAGACGCATTTATGACAGCTAATTGTTAATCAGAAAAATCATCATTAATAGGTAGTGGGTCATCAAGAACATTTTCCATTCTAGACAAATTATCTGCTACGGGATTCTCAGCTCCCTTCCTATCAGTGATATGCAAGTCAAATTCTTGTAGCAATAAAACCCACCTAATGAGTCTAGGTTCAGCATCTTTATTTTCCATAAGATATTTAATAGCAGCATGATCGGTGTGAACAGTTATTTTAGAATCAACTATGTAAGATCTGAATTTAATACATGCAAACACAACTACTAGAAATACTTTTTCAGTAGTAGCATAATTTATTTGGGCACTGTCTAGAATTTTACTAGAATAATGGATAACATTTAATTTCTTATCAACTCCTTGTCCTAGAATAGCACCAATAGCATAGTCACTAGCATCTCACATAATCTCAAAAAGCAAGTTCCAATCAGGTGGTTGGACAATAGGTGCAGTGGTTAAGGCTTTCTTAAGTGTTTCAAAGACTTCTAGACAATCATCGTCAAAAACAAATGGAACATCTTTTTGCAAAAGGTTGGTAAGAGGCCTAGAAATTTTAGAGAAGTCTTTAATAAATCTCCTATAGAAACCAGCATGACCAAGGAAACTTCTTATACCTTTAATATCTTTAGGACATGGCATTTTCTCAATAGCATCAACCTTAGCTTTATCAACTTCAATACCTCTTTCAGAAATTTTATGCCCCAAGACAATGCCTTCATTCACCATTAAGTGGCACTTCTCCCAATTCAAGACAAGATTAGTTTCTTCACATCTCTGCAAAACTCGATCAATATTGCTTAAGCAATCATCAAAAGAAGTTCCGTAAACGGAAAAATCATCCATGAACACCTCAACAATCTTTTCACAAAAGTCAGAGAATATAGCAGTCATACATCTTTGAAAGGTAGCAGGTGCATTGCATAAACCAAAAGGCATACGTCTATAAGCATAAGTTCCAAAAGGTCAAGTGAAGTTGGTTTTCTCTTGATCGGGTTGTGATACGGGTATTTGAGAAAAACCAGAATAACCATCTAGAAAACAAAAGTGTGTATGCTTAGATAATCTTTCTAACATTTGATCAATAAAAGGTAAGGGGTAATGATCTTTTATAGTAGCTTTGTTTAATTTTCTAAAATCAATTACCATCCTATAACCAGTTACAATTCTTTGTGGAATGGGTTCATTCTTATCATTAGGAATAATGGTAATACCTCCTTTCTTAGGGACACAATGAACGGGACTTACCCATCTACTATCAGCTATGGGATAGATTATACCTGCTTCCAGAAGTTTTAATATTTCGGTTCTTACCATCTCTTTCGTCTTAGGATTTAATCGTCGTTGGTGGTCGACAACTGGTTTAGCATCAGGCTCCATATTAATTTTGTGCTGACATAGAGTGGGACTAATGCCCTTAAGATCATCAAGAGTATATCCAATAGCAGCACGGTGCCTCCTCAGAGTTTTTAGTAATCTCTTTTCTTCATGCGCTGAAAGGTTAGCACTAATAATAACAGGATATATCATCTTTTCATCAAGATAAGCATATTTCAATGTATCAGGCAATTGCTTTAATTGAAATACAGGATCACCCTTAGGTGGAGGAGGGCCTCCAAGAGTTTCAACAGGCAAATTGTGTTTAAGAATAGGTGGTTGATCAAAGAACATCTTATCTATTTCTTTTTTTCCATTCATATGCATATCGTTTTCGTGGTCTAGCAAATATTGTTCTAACGGATCAGTAGGAGGTACGGCAATAGAAGCAAGAGAAATAATTTCATCTTTACTAGGCAATTCTTTATCATGAGGTTATCTATGAAATTTGGAGAAATTAAACTCATGAGATATATCACCAAACTTAACTCGAACCTTTTCTTTAACACAATCAATTTCAGCATTAATGGTATTCAAGAAAGGTCTACCAAATATAATGGGACAAAAATTATCTTGTTGTGAACCAAGTACTAAGAAATCAGTAGGATATTTGATTTTTCCACACAAGACTTCAACATCTCTAACAATCCCAAGCGATGTAATAGTATCTCTATTCGCAAGCTTAATAGTGACATCAATATCTTCAATCTCAACGGGTGCAATTTCATGCATTACTTCTTGATATAAAGAAAATGGAATATCACTCACACTAGCACCCATGTCACACAAACCATGATAGCAATGATCTCCAATCTTAACAGAAATAACAGGCATGCCAACTATGGGCTTGTTCTTGTCTAACTTATCTCATTCATTTCTAACAGGTTTAGCAATTCTAGCAGCCTCCTCACAAAAGTAAATAACAAGCCCATCTATATTATCGACTAAGAAATCTTTAACCATAGCAACATCAGGTTCAACTTTAATTTGTTCAGAGGGTCTAGGTGCTCTAATATTACTTTTGTTAACCACAGTTGAAGCTTTAACATGTTCCTTAATCCTAACAGGAAAATGTGGTTTCTCAATATAAGCAGTAGGCACAACTGGATCAACATGGTAAACAATTGTTTCTTCTTTAACACTAACAGGTTCCTCAATCTTTTCTTTAACAGGGGGATGATATTTTAACCACTTCTCCTTAGGGAGATCAACATGAGTAGCAAATGATTCACAAAAGTAAGCTACTATCTCAGAGTCAAGTCCATATTTAGTGCTAAACTTATGAAAAGCATTGGTGGCCATAAAAGATTTAACACAATCGAACTCAAGTATTATACCTGACTCATTACCTTTGTCGAGTTCCCAATCTTCAGAGTTGCGTTTAATTCTTTTCAGAAGATCCCATCTGAATTCAATAGTTTTCTTCATAAAGGATCCAGTCGAAGAAGAATCGAGCGTACACTAGTAGAAAATAGGGCATCTGTCCCGGTTCCAGAGGGCCTTTAGTCCCGGTTCTGGAACCGGGACAAAACGATCGGGACTAATGCCCATCACTTTTAGTCCCGGTTGGGTTACGAACCGGGACTAAAGGCCCTCCACGTGGCCGCTGTCTGGGGCGGGGGATGGAGGACCTTTAGTCCCGGTTGGTAACACCAACCGGGACTAAAGGAAATTTTTTGAATTTTTTTTTTGAATTTTTTTTTTGAATTTTTTTTGATCTGTTTTTAAGTTTTATTCCGATTTTCAAATCTTTGAATTATTTGACAATTTAATCTCTAATCACCCCTCCTCACTGCTCCAGCGTGGAGCACTCATTCCAAATCGTCTAACTTCCCGGCCGGTCACCCATCCTCTCACTGCTCCAGCCCCAGCACGCTTAACTTCCTGGTTTTATCGCCCCTAGTTTCCAAGTCTGCACTTGTTGTTTTCCTGACAATAGTAAGCTATCAATCCTATTAACCCTTAGGTCTTGATGTCACATGATTTAATTTTTTGAATTCCAAACAATTATTAAAATAAACAAAATAAGTAATAATAATATTGAATTTCAATGAAAATAAAATAAGTAATAATATTATTTTATTCATTTTTTGCCCTTTATTCATTTAATATGGCATAATTAATATCTTTAAATCTGTAAATCGAAATTCGACAAATAATATATCCATTATTATCAGAAAAATGTGAGGAATCCAAATATGACAATCTTATTATTATCAGAAGTTATATAGAAATTTATGTTTTTTAATTTTCCTAACTAGTAGATGTACTAACATAACTACATCTCGAAGGATTTTAATTTTTGAAGTTTTTATCATTTTCTTTTGTATTTTTCAAAATTGAAATGGCGATACGGGGGGGGGGGGGGGGTAGAGTTTGAAAATTTCAGAACTAACTAAAAATAATAAAAAACAACAATTAAATGACTAAAACAACTATATAAGCAAAATAATAATGTTTTAATTAAAATCCTAATTTAAATTGTTCTAAAAATAACCAAATAAATCTTACTGTGACAACAATCTAACATGTGACTAGGAGCAAAAAGAGTTAAATTAAAAACTATTTTTAAACTCAAGTTATTCACAATCTAGGGTTTGAAGCAAATTTGAACAAATTCAAATTTAAACCATTCAAATTTGAAAACTAATGGCACAAACATAAACTAGACAAAATTTTGAATCTAATGCAAAAAGAATCACTCAAAAACATCAAATATCCTAAAAGATATAAGCAATTTAAAACAGAAACTAAAAACAGAAAACAAATGGAAAAACAGAAAAGAAACTTTCAGAACCCCTTTAGTCCCGGTTACACCAACCGGGACTAAAGGTCTAACCTTTAGTTCCGGTTGGAGACACCAACCGGGATTAAAGCCTCAACCCCTTTAGTCCCGGTTGGTATCTCCAACCGGGACTAAAGGTCCCATTTGAACCGGGACTGATGCCTGCCGAGCCCTGACCGGCGCCCTAGCCGCTCGAACCGGGACTAATGCTCACATTAGTCCCGGTTCGTAATTCAACCGGGACTAATGTGTAGATCTAGCTTGGACCAAAGCCCTGTTTTCTACTAGTGGTAGTTTGATTATCATGAGAAAGCCGAGCATAAAAATTCTGTAAGATAATTTCTTTTGAGAGCTCATGATTGGGGCATGTGTACATCATGTACTTAAGCCTCCCCCAAGCTTGAGCGATGCTTTCTCCTTCACGAGGCCAAAAATTATATATATAATTCCGATCACGATGAACCAAATGCATAGGATAAAATTTCTGATGGAATTCTAGTTTCTATCGGTTCCAGTCCCATGTATCAGTATCATCACATAGCTTATACCACATTAATGCCTTTCCCTCCAAAGATAAAGGGAATACTTTCTTCTTAACTCCATCTCCGGATAAACCTGCAAGATTAAACAATCCACAAATTTCATCCACATAGATCAAGTGCATATCAGGATGTACCGTTCCATCTCCTGCATAAGGATTACCTAGCAGTTTCACTATCATACCCGGATGAATCTCATAATAAATATTTTCAGTAGGTGCAGTAGATTGAGGAGCAACTATTTGTGTTTCCGGTCGAGGTGAAGATACCCCGAACAAACCCCTCAAAGGATTACTTTCCATAGTGACAAGTGACAGTAAATTTCAGCACGTAATATAAATGTTTCCTTACCAAATTCCACTCACCAAAGGCGCTTCACTCCCCGGCAACGGCGCCAGAAAAGAGTCTTGATGACCCACAAGTATAGGGAATCAATCGTAGTCCTTTCGATAAGTAAGAGTGTCAAACCCAATGATGAGCAGAAGGAAATGACAAGCGGTTTTCAGCAAGGTATTTTCTGCAAGCACTGAAATTATCGGTAACGAGTAGTTTGATAGCAAGATAATTTGTAACAAGTGACAAGTAGCAATAGTAACAAAGAGTGCAGCAAGGTGGCCCAATCCTTTTTACAGCAAAGGACAAGCCGGAACGATCTCTTATAGTAAGTAAAGCGTTCTCGAGGACACATGGGAATTTCATCTAGTCACTTTCATCATGTTTGTTTGATTCGCGTTCGCTACTTTGATAATTTGATATGTGGGTGGTGTTGGGGAACGGAGCATGAATTTCAAAAATTTCCTACGCTCACGCAAGATCTATCCATGGAGATGCATCGCTACGAGAGGGGAGAGTGTGTCTACGTACCCTCGTAGACCGTTAGCGGAAGCGTCTCACAACGCGGTTGATGTAGTCGAACAATCCTTCGAGCTCCACCGATCGAGTACCGAACGTACGACACCTCCGAGTTCTACACACGTGCAGCTCGGTGACGTTCCTCGCCTTCTTGATCCAGCAAGACGTCGAGGTAGTAGATGAGTTCCGTCAGCACGACGGCGTGGCGACGGTGACGGTGAAGTGATTCCGGCAGGGCTTCGCCTAAGCTCTCCGAAAATATGACCGAGGTGGAAAACAGAGATCGGGGCACCGCACACGGCTATGGGACAATTGTGTGTCTCCAAGGGATGCCCCTCCTCCGTATATAAAGGAGGGAGAGGGGAGGAGGCTGGCCCTAGGGGCTGCGCCAAGAGTGGGGAGTCCTACTAGGACTCCTTAGTCCTAGTAGGATTCCACCTCCCATACGGAGTAGGAAAGGGGGAAGGGAGAGGGAAAGGAAAGAGGGGGCTGCGCCCCCTCCCCTAGTCCAATTCGGTTTAGGCAAGGGGGGGCGCGCGCCTCCTCACGTGGCCTCCCTCTCCTTTTCCCGTATGGCCCAATAAGGCCCATTACTTCTCCCGGTGAATTCCCGTAACTCCCCGGTACTCCGAAAAATACCCGAATCACTCGGAACCTTTCCGACGTCCGAATATAGCCTTCCAGTATATGAATCTTTACCTCTCGGACATTCCGAGACTCCTCGTCATGTCCGTGATCTCATCCGGGACTCCGAACAACATTCGGTCACCAATCACATAACTCATATAATACTATATCGTCATCGAACCTTAAGTGTGCGGACCCTACGGGTTCGGGAATGATGTAGACATGACCGAGACAACTCTCCGGTCAATAACCAACAGCGGGACCTGGATGCTCATATTGGTTCCTACACATTCCACGAAGATCTTTATCGGTGAACCTCATATGTCAACATACGTTGTTCCCTTTGTCCGGCGGTATGTTACTTGCCCGAGATTCGATCGTCGGTATCCAATACCTAGTTCAATCTCGTTACCGGCAAGTCTCTTTACTCGTTCCGTAATACATCATCTTGCAACTAACTCTTTAATCACGGTGCTTGCAAGGCTTCTGTGATGCTGTATTACCGAGAGGGCCCAGAGATACCTCTCCGATAGTCGGAGTGACAAATCCCAATCTCGATCCATGCCAACTCAACAAACACTTTCGGAGATACCTGTAGTGCACCTTTATAATCACCCAGTAACGTTGTGACGTTTGATACACCCAAAGTATTCCTACGGTATCCGGGAGTTGCATGATCTCATGGTCAGAGGAACGTGTATTTGACATAGTGAAAGCAATAGCAATAAACTGAACGATCATATGCTATGCTAACGGTTGGGTCAAGTCCATCACATCATTCTCCTAATGGTGTGATCCCGTTATCAAATGACAACTCATGTCCATGGTCAGGAAACCTTGACCATCTTTTGATCAACGAGCTAGTTTAGTAGAGGCATACTAGGGACATAGTATTTGTCTATTATCCACACATGTATTTAGTTTCCGGTCAATACAATTCTAGCATGAATAATAAACCATTATCATGAACGGGAAATATGATAATAATAAACACTTTATTAATTGCCTCTAGGGCATATTTCCAACAGTCTCCCACTTGCACTAGAGTCAATAATCTAGATTACATCTCCATGTAATTAACACTTAATCAGTTCTAAAGCTGATCATGTTTTGTTTGTGAGATAGGTTTTAGTCAATGGGTCTATAACATTCAGATCCGTGTGTACTTTGCAAATCTCTATGTCTTATGTAGATGCTGTCACCATACTCTGCTTTGGAGCAACTCCAAAATAACTACCCCACTTTATGTATCCAGTCAGAGACTCATAGTCTTCCGGATCGGTGTTTAAAGCTTGCATCGACGTAACCTCTTACGACGAACTCTTTATTACCTCTATTTCCCAAGAAATTCTTCCTTAATCATCTTAAGGATATACTTTGACCGCTGTCCAGTGATCCACTCCTGGATCACTTTCGTACCTCTTTGCCAGACACATGACAAGGCACACAGCATGGCATACTTTATAGAACCTATGGCCGAGGCATAGGGGATAACCTTCATCTTTTCTATTTCTTCTGCCGTGGTCGAGATTTGAGTCTTACTCAATTTCACACCTTGCACCACAGCCAAGAACTCCTTTTTGACTGATCCATTTTGAACTTTCTTCAAACTTGTCAAGGTATGTGCTTCGTGAAAGTCCTATGAGGCGTCTCAATCTATCTCTATAGATTTTGATGCCTAACATGTAAAACAACCTTTACCTAGATCTTCAAGTCTTACTCCATTTCACACCAGCCAAGAACTTATTTCTTTTGACTTGATCCATTTTGAACTTCTTCAAAAACTTATCAAGATGTGTGAACTTTTATCAGGTGTCTTGATCTATCTCTATAGATCTCGATCCCCAATCCGTGGATAACTCAAAAACAGGTTTTTATTGAAAAACTCCTTTCAATTAATTCTTCATGCTTTCCAGAAATTCTACATCATTTCCAATCAACAATATGTCATCCACATATACTATTAGAAATGCTATAGAGCTCCCACTCTCTTTCTTGTAAATACAAGTTTCTCCATAAACTTGCATAAACCCAAACACTTTGATCACTTCATCAAAGCAAGTATTCCAGCTCCGAGATGCTTGCACCAGTCCATAGATGGATCGCTGGAGCTTGCATACTTTGTTAGCACCTTTAGGATCGACAAAACCTTCCGGTTGCATCATATACAATTCTTCCTTAAGGAATCCATTAAGGAATGTTGTTTTGACGTCCATTTGCCAGATTTCATAATCATAAAACGTGGCAATTGCTAACATAATTCTGACAGACTTTAGCATCGCTACGGGTGAGAAAGTCTCATCGTAGTCAACTCCTTGACCTTGTCGATAACCTTTAGCAACAAGTCGTGCTTTATAGACGGTGACATTACCATCAGCGTCCGTCTTCTTCTTAAAGATCCATTTATTTTCAATAGCTCGCCGTTCATCGGGCAAGTCTACCAAAGTCCACACTTTGTTCTCATACAGGGATCCAATCTCGGATTTCATGGCCTCAAGCCATTTGTCGGAATCCGGGCTTGCCATCGCTTCTTCATAGTTCGAAGGTTCATCGTTGTCTAGCAACATGACCTCCAAGACTGGATTTCCGTACCACTCTGGTGCGGAACGTGTCCTGGTTGACCTTCGAAGTTCAGTAACAACTTGATCCGAAGTTTCATGATCATCATCATTAACTTCTTCTCTGGTCTGTGTCGATGTCATAGAAATTACTTTCTGTGGCGTACTACTATCCAGAGGAGGTACAATTACCTCATCAAGTTCTACTTTCCTCCCACTCACTTCTTTCGAGAGAAACTCCTTCTCTAGAAAGGATCCATTCTTAGCAACGAATACTTTGCCTTCGGATCTGTGGTAGAAGGTGTACCCAACGGTCTCCTTTGAGTATCCTATGAAGACGCACTTATCCGCTTTGGGTTCAAGCTTATCAGGCTAAAGCCTTTTGACATAAGCATCGTAGCCCCAAACTTTCAGAAACGACAGCTTAGGTTTCTTTCCAAACCATAGTTCATACGGTGTCGTCTCAACGGATTTAGACAGTGCCCTGTTTAAAGTGAATGCAGCTGTCTCTAATGCATAACCCCAAAATGATAGTGGCAAATCGGTAAGAGACATCATAAAACACACTATATCTAATAGAGTACGATTATGACGTTCGGACACACCATTACACTGTGGTGTTCCAGGTGGCATGAGCTGTGAAACAATTCCACATTGTCTTAAGTGATTGCCAAACTCGTAACTCAAATATTCTCCTCCACGATTAGATCGTAAGAACTTTATTTTCTTGTTACGATGGTTCTCTACTTCACTCTGAAATTCTTTGAACTTTTCAAATGTTTCAGATTTATGCTTCATCAAGTAGACATAGCCATATCTACTCAAATCATCTGTGAACGTGAGAACATAACGATATCCACCGCGCGCCTCAACACTCATCGGACCGCATACATCGGTATGTATTATTTCCAATAAGTTGGTTGCTCGCTCCATTGTTCCGGAGAACGGAGTTTTAGTCATCTTGCCAATAAGGCACGGTTCACATGTCTCAAATGATTCATAATCAAGAGATTCCAAAAACCCATCTGCATGGAGTTTCTTCATGTGTTTAACACTGATATGACCTAAGCGGCAGTGCCACAAATATGTGGTACTATCATTATCTTTTGGCATTTGTGTTATGAACATGTGTATTACTACGATCAAGATTCAATAAACCTTTCATTTTAAGTGCATGATCATCAATGATATTATTCAAATAAATAGAATAACAATTATTCTTTGAAATTGAATAACCATCTTGCAATAAACACTATCAGATATAATGTTCATGCTTAACGCAAGCACCAATTATTTAGGTTCATCACTAATCCTGAAGGTAGAGAGAGCGTGGCGATGGTGATCACATCAACCTTGGATACACTTCCAATGCACATCGTCACCTCGTTCTTAGCTAGCCCTCGTTTATTCCGAAGCTCCATGTTTCAAGTTGCAAGCAACTGAACAAGTATCAAATACCCAGGTGCTCCTACGAGTACTAGTAAGGTACACATCAATAACATGTATATCAAATATCTTTGTTGACATTGCCCGTCTTATTATCTGCCAGTTATTTTGGGGAAGTTCCGCTCCCTGTGACATTTCCCTTTGCAATGGGAGCACTAAGTCTCGGGTTTGGTTCAGCCTTGGGTTTCTTCGCGTGAGCGGCAACTATTTTACCGTTCTTCTTGAAGTTCCCTTTTCTTTCCCTTGCCCTTCTTGAAACTAGTGGTCTTATTAACCATCAACACTTGATGCTCCCTTTTTGATTTCTACATCCGCAGCTTGTAGCATCGCGAATAGCTTAAAGATCTTCTATCCCTTGCATGTTTATAGTTCATCACGAAGATCCAGTAGCTTAATGAACTCTATCAATTACCACTTTATTCGGAAGTCTAACTCTATCAATTACCACTTTATTCGGAAGTCTAACTCCCACTTGATTCAAGTGTTTGAAGTACTCAGACATTCTGAGTACATGCTCAGTAACGGAGCTGTTCTCCTCCATCTTGTAGCTATAGAACTTGTCGAATGTGTCATACCTCTCGACCCGGGTGTGAGCTTGAAAAACAAATTTTCAGCTCTTGGAACATCTCATATGCTCCGTGTTGCTCAAAACATATTTGGAGCTCCGGTTCTAAGCTGTAAAGTATGGCGCACTGAACTATCGAGTAGTCATCTTTTCTTGTCTGCCAGACGTTCATAACGTCCTCAGACGAAGCCGTAGGGGTATTTCACTGAGCGGTGCATTAAGGACATAAGCCTTCTGTGCAGCAGTGAGGACAATCCTCAGATCACGGACCTAGTCCGCATAGTTGCTTCCATCAACTTTCAACTTCGTTTTCTCTAGGAAACATAATAAAAACAGGGGAACTACAGCGTGGTCTATTGATCTACAACATAAAATTGCAAAGATTATTTAGACTATGTTCATGATGATTGAAGTTCAATTAATCAAATTACTTAAGAACTCCCACTTAGATTAACATCCCTCAAGTTGTCTAAGTGTAACATGATCCACATCAACAAAACCACGTCCGATCATCACGTGAGGTGGATTAGTTATCAATGGTGAACATCTTTCATGTTGATCATATCTACTATATGAATCATGTTCGACCTTTCGGTCTCTTGTGTTCCGAGGCCATATCTGTATATGCTAGGCTCGTCAAGTTTAACCCAAGTATTCTGCGTGTGTAAAACTGGCTTACACCCGTTGTATGCGAACGAAAGAATCCATCACACCCGATCATCACGTGGTGCTTAGAAGCGTCGAACCTTCGCAACGGTGCATACTAGGGGAGAACACCTATCTTGAAATTTAGTGAAGGGATCATCTTATAATGCTACCGTCGTCCTAAGCAAAATAAGATGCATAAAAGGATTAACATCACATGCAATTCAATATATATGTGACATGATATGGCCATCATCGTCTTGTGCTTTTGATCTCCATCAGTAAAGCACCGTCATGATCTCCATTGTCACCGGGTTGACACCTTGATCTCCATCGTAGCGTCGTGACACCTTGATCTCCATCGTAGCGTCGTGGTCGTCTCGCCGGCTATTGCAACTACTACTACTGCTAACTCATAGCTGTAAAGTAAAGCAATTACATAGCGTTGGCATTGCATACAATAAAGAGACAACCATAAGGCTCCTGCCGGTTGCCTGATAACTTTACAAAACATGATCATCTCATACAACAACTTATATCACATCATGTCTTGACCATATCACATCACCAGCATACCCTGCAAAAACAAGTTAGACGTCCTCTACTTTGTTGTTGCAAGTTTTACGTGGCTGCTACGGGTTTGCAAGAACCGTTCTTACCTACGCAAAACCACAACGTGGTGTAGTGATTGCTTTTTGATCTTCTAAAAGAACCCTCTTCATTGAAACCGATTCAACTAAAGTGAGAGAGACAGACACCCGCCAGTCACCTTTATGCAACGAGTGCACGTAGCGGTGAAACCTGTCTCGCGTAAGCGTACGCGTAATGTCGGTCCGGGCCGCTTCATCTCACAATACCGCCGAATCAAGTATCAACTAGTAACGGCAAGCAATATGTATACACCCACGCCCACAACTCACTTGTGTTCTACTCGTGCAAAACACATCTACGCATAGACCTGGCTCGGATGCCACTATTGGGGAACGGAGCATGAATTTCAAAAATTTCCTACGCTCACGCAAGATCTATCCATGGAGATGCATCGCTACGAGAGGGGAGAGTGTGTCTACGTACCCTCGTAGACCGTTAGCGGAAGCGTCTCACAACGCGGTTGATGTAGTCGAACAATCCTTCGAGCTCCACCGATCGAGTACCGAACGTACGGCACCTCCGAGTTCTACACACGTGCAGCTCGGTGACGTTCCTCGCCTTCTTGATCCAGCAAGACGTCGAGGTAGTAGATGAGTTCCGTCAGCACGACGGCGTGGCGACGGTGACGGTGAAGTGATTCCGGCAGGGCTTCGCCTAAGCTCTCCGAAAATATGACCGAGGTGGAAAACAGAGATCGGGGCACCGCACACGGCTATGGGACAATTGTGTGTCTCCAAGGGGTGCCCCTCCTCCGTATATAAAGGAGGGAGAGGGGAGGAGGCTGGCCCTAGGGGCTGCGCCAAGAGTGGGGAGTCCTACTAGGACTCCTTAGTCCTAGTAGGATTCCACCTCCCATACGGAGTAGGAAAGGGGGAAGGGAGAGGGAAAGGAAAGAGGGGGCTGCGCCCCCTCCCCTAGTCCAATTCGGTTTGGGCAAGGGGGGGCGCGCGCCTCCTCACGTGGCCTGCCTCTCCTTTTCCCGTATGGCCCAATAAGGCCCATTACTTCTCCCGGTGAATTCCCATAACTCCCCGGTACTCCGAAAAATACCCGAATCACTCGGAACCTTTCCGACGTCCGAATATAGCCTTCCAATATATGAATCTTTACCTCTCGGACATTCCGAGACTCCTCGTCATGTCCGTGATCTCATCCGGGACTCTGAACAACATTCGGTCACCAATCACATAACTCATATAATACTATATCGTCATCGAACCTTAAGTGTGCGGACCCTACGGGTTCGGGAATGATGTAGACATGACCGAGACAACTCTCCGGTCAATAACCAACAGCGGGACCTGGATGCTCATATTGGTTCCTACACATTCCACGAAGATCTTTATCGGTGAACCTCATATGTCAACATACGTTGTTCCCTTTGTCCGGCGGTATGTTACTTGCCCGAGATTCGATCGTCGGTATCCAATACCTAGTTCAATCTCGTTACCGGCAAGTCTCTTTACTCGTTCCGTAATACATCATCTTGCAACTAACTCTTTAATCACGGTGCTTGCAAGGCTTCTGTGATGCTGTATTACCGAGAGGGCCCAGAGATACCTCTCCAATAGTCGGAGTGACAAATCCCAATCTCGATCCATGCCAACTCAACAAACACTTTCGGAGATACCTGTAGTGCACCTTTATAATCACCCAGTAACGTTGTGACGTTTGATACACCCAAAGTATTCCTACGGTATCCGGGAGTTGCATGATCTCATGGTCAGAGGAACGTGTATTTGACATAGTGAAAGCAATAGCAATAAACTGAACGATCATATGCTATGCTAATGGTTGGGTCAAGTCCATCACATCATTCTCCTAATGATGTGATCCCGTTATCAAATGACAACTCATGTCCATGGTCAGGAAACCTTGACCATCTTTTGATCAATGAGCTAGTTTAGTAGAGGCATACTAGGGACATAGTATTTGTCTATTATCCACACATGTATTTAGTTTCCGGTCAATACAATTCTAGCATGAATAATAAACCATTATCATGAACGGGGAAATATGATAATAATAAACACTTTATTAATTGCCTCTAGGGCATATTTCCAACAGGTGTACCGGTGCTTGGGTGCTGTTCTTACTTGAACAAGCCTCCCACTTATGATTACCCCCTCTCACAAGCATCCGCAACTACGAAAGATGAATTAAGATAACTCTAACCATAGCATTAAACATATGGATCCAAATCAGCCCCTTACGGAATAGCGCATAAACTAGGGTTTAAGCTTCTGTCACTCTAGCAACCCATCATCTAATTACTACTCCACAATGCATTCCCTTAGGCCCAAAGATGGTGAAGTGTCATGTAGTCGACGTTCACACGACACCACTAAGAGAATCAACAACATACATATCATCAAAATATCGAACGAATACCAAATTCAAATGATTACTTATGACAAGACTTCTCCCATGTCCTCAAGAACAAAAGTAACTACTCACAAATCATATTCATGTCCAAGATCAGAGAGGTGTTGAAGAGCATAATAGATCTGAACATATAATCTTCCACCAAATAAACCAACTAGCGTCAACTACAAGGTGTAATCAACACTACTAGCAACCCACAGGTACAAATCTGAGGTTTTAAGACAAAGATTGAATACAAGAGATGAACTAGGGTTT
Source organism: Elymus sibiricus (assembly GCA_039707655.1). NCBI lineage: Eukaryota > Viridiplantae > Streptophyta > Magnoliopsida > Poales > Poaceae > Elymus > Elymus sibiricus. The sequence goes on from CM077668.1 coordinate 443,859,073, forward strand.
GAGATGAGATGGTGCTGGTGAAGATGTTGATGAAGATTAGTCCTCCCACGATGAGAGGATCGCTGGTGATGTCGATGGCGACGATTTCCCCCTCCCGGAGGGAAGTATCCCCGGCAGAATCTCTCCGCCGGAGAGCAAAAGTGCTCCTGGCCAAGTTCCGCCTCGAGACGGCGACGCAGCGTCCCGAAAGTCTTCTATATATTTTTTCTAGGGCAAATGCACTTATATATGAGAAAATGGGGGCCAGAGGATGGCCAGGGGCCCGACGAGGTACCAGGGCGCGCCTGGGGGGGGGGGGGGTGGCGCGCCCTGGTGCCTCGCGGGCACCTGGGTGGCCCCCTCTGGTACTTTTTGTTTTCATTATTTTTTATTTATTCCAAAATAAATCTCCGTAAAATTTCAGCTCATTTGGAGATGTGCAGAATAGGTATCTCTGACATAGCTTTTTCAGGTCCAGAATTCCAGCGGTCGGCAATCTCCCTCCTTGTGTAAATCTTGCATATTAAGAGGGAAAAGGCATTAGAATTGCTCCACAAAGTGTTATATTGATCAAAAACACTATAAATAACAGTAGCAAAACATGATGCAAAATGGACGTATCAGCTGACTAGTAGCCCGACTGAGGGCGTATCATGAGATCCAAGTGATGACGCTGACGCATGGTCTAACTCTCATAGAGAGATGCCAGTCACTATCCCTGAGGAACATCTTTCAGTCATCAAAGTAGGATCCAATCCTGCGCACTTCAGTATTTGGCTCTTTATTTAGAGTCCAATCCATGCCATAGAGGATAACGAATTTTCCCCTTGTCAAGGGCGTCGTTGAGACATCTGACAACCTCGTTGAGGCGGATTCTCAGCACCCAAAGTGCAGAGCTGGTCTATACCGAGTGACTGGTCATTTGAAATTTTGTCGTCCCTTGGCAGGGAACATCTGCTCACTGAAGCCACTCGGAATTTTGTCATGGATGGACATGGAACATCTACTCAAGTGAAGTCACTCGGAATTTCGTCACGCCTGAACACGGAACATATGCTCGAGTGAAGTCACTCGGAAATTCTTCATGCCTAAACATGGAATATCTGCTCAAGTGAAGTCACTCTGAATTTCATCGTGCCCAACACATGGAATATCTGCTCGAGTGAAGTCACTCGGAATTTCATCGTCCCTGAACATGAAATATCCGCTCGAGTCAAGTCGCTCCGAATTTCATCATGCTAGAACATGGAATATATGCTCGAGTGGTGTCACTTGGAATTTCATCGTGACTGAACACGGAACATCTCCTCGAATGAAATGCAAAATACAAGAGGTTCATGTTCTGCTTCTTCTTGTGGTCCAATCAGTGCACCCAGTGGGTGTAGTCCTCGAGTCTCTGTCAGACTGTATAATCCTGCCAGAGGTTCAAGTTCTTCTTCTTCTTGGCCATTGGGAGTCCGATCAGTGCACCTAGTGGGTATAGTCCCCGAGCCTCTAACAGACTGTGTGAGTCTGATGAAGGATCTCCCTGATATTCCTGGGACTTCGGTTGGACAATACCTGTTAGGCCAAGAAAAAATATTAAAATTTGCTACTACATCTCACCAAGTGCTTACGATGTCGAGTGAACATTTATATGCACGATTAATTGATTTTAAATTGTTTCTCAAGGAGATCGGAGATGATGTAGCCCCAGGTCTGACCTCAGAGAGATCAAGTTAGCACACCTGAGCAAAAGCCTATTTCGACAGTTAGCGCGCCGGGGCGCAGTGGATGCCATAACTTCACGGTGGCTATTAAAACAAAAGTTGGACTCGGAAACTACGCACACAGTACTAAAACTAGAATATGATGATAAGATTAGATGAGTGTAAACTACGCACACAAAAGTTGGACTCGGAAACTACGCACACATGCCCGAGTCCGCAGAGCGACGAGGTCGTACGCTAGAGTGATCATGTGATCTGTGTACACAAAAGTACAATCCAAAGTAATAATTTCTTAAAATAAAATATGTGCTAAAATAATTAGAGTGGGCAGCACCCATAGTCTATGAGGAGCAAGTTGGGTCGGAACCAGCAGGAACCCGGGCTCCACCGACAAGCCAAGCTTCCGGATGGCCGAGCAGAAGAGCTTCATCTCCTCAGCAGCCACGTCCATGGCGGCCATGGTCTCCTTCGGACATCCAGCCTCAACTCGCTCCCCTTTGGGAAGAGAGACGACAGCGACACCACGGCTAAGTCAGCCACTGCCTTTCTCTTCTTCTTTTGCCTCATATCCAGGCCAGTGGCCTCGGGTTTCGAGGCATCGGTGGCAGGCTTCGGCGGAGGTACCAGAGCAACAACAGCCTCGGTCGCGGGCTCCGCCGACGACACCACCTCAGGCGGCTCCACAGCGCCAGGAGCGCTGGTCCCGGCTTCCTTGTAGCCACCGGCGACAACTTTCTTGGCTACGGGAGCCGCGGGATCCTAAACCCCCATCTCGACGACAACATGCGGGTTTGAAACCTATACCCTTGGCACAGCCACGTCGGCGGTCTCCGGAACGGCAAGAGAAGGCGAAGCAGCAGAACACCACCAAAAAAACAACACTAAGATAGCATCTTACCACGCACAAGTAACGAAGAAAAATAGAGTCAACATTCTTACCTGCCCCGGGCAACCTCCAGCGGAGGCTCCTGCTCGTGTCCTGCGACCTCTGGCATGCCGGACGCGGGGGCTTCAGGCGCCGGCGGGGCATGGACAAGCTCCCGAGCTACGTTGGTCTCCTTGTTGGATCGAGCGATCCTGAAATCACCATAGCTTGAGAAGAAACACCTAAAGTTACTATCCAGGAACAAAGCCAAGTCACGGGCGGAAGACTTACCGGCCCTGCGCAAGGATGTTGCACTTCCTCTGCGGCCTCACCACCTTGATGGGAATCGCCAGTAATGAAGGCGCCTCGAAACCCCAAACGGGTTCACGGACCCTCGACGGGTCCTTCTGCTCATCTCCGGACCCGTGGGGTCCTAACTTTAGTTACTACTCCGGACCCGCGGAGTACTAGATGGTTGAATATAAATAAAGTGCGTTGTTTCGACTAAAAAAAAATCCTCTATTTTTCCCCTAAAAAAACTCTCCTCTCTTTTTCATTTTCACTGATACTAGAAAAGAAACCCTCTCCTCTCCCCTCCCTCTCTCTCTCGCTCACTTCGACAGCTCTCCTTCCTCCTCCGCCGCCGCCGCCGCGCCGCCCGCACGCCGTTGCGACCGGACTAGAGCGGAGATCTTCCTCCTCTCCTCTCGGTAAGCCCTAATCCGCTCCCTCCCCCTTCCATCTTCTTGGTCTGCGCCGTGAAATTTTGAATCCTCATCCTTCCCCGAGCAACCCGTCGCCAAAACCCTACCTGCCTGACCTAGCTAGCTCCGAGTCCGATGACGAGAGGGACGGTGGTCTTGAGAGCCCTGCTGCTCTAGTGTAGGCTACCGAGATGCATCCGCCCCTCCCCCGCTCTAGTGTTTGCTGCGATGGCTCGACCCCCCTCAAAAACAGCCCTGCTGCTTTGGTTGTGATGCTTGTGTCCCTCACAGTAGTTGTGTAACCGACCCCCCCCCCCCCCCCCCCAGATCTTCCGCTGTGCAATTGTTCGCATATGGATTGGATGAATTTTAGGCTCTCTAGATCCTACTGTCAGTGTCAGCTAGGATCACATTGGAGGGTTGCCTGGCCTCATGGAATTTGTTGCTAACCTCATATCATCTTATATGCTAGATCTTATAGGATTATAATTGTACATCATTTCTTTTCGCAGAAGAAACTCTTCATCTAGAGATCAATGGAGTATATATCATATCAAATACATAGGAGTTCTTGTTATATGTATGTCCTTACACCACAGAATCTAATAATAATTAATAAGTTAGACTCTTTTTTTTGAAATTTTGTTTTGTTTATATACATAAATGAATAAAACAATAATAACAAAATAAGCAGCAAAGATAGTCCAAAATCGTTATATGTTTTTTTAGAGCAAAAGGGCACACGGCCCCGGTTCCATTGAAAAATCAACGAAACCAGTGTGACAACATATTCCGTTACAGCCCGCGGAGCACAGCCCAGTACGCTAACTCGGCAAATATACTAATCTAAGAGTCAGATTAAGACCTGAATAGACAATACAAAGTTTTAGCGCATAAAAGGGAAATAAAAGCACAGAGTGGCTGCGACTCTCCTCCAAGATAGCCTGAGCTTCTTCATCAACATCCGAGGACGAGTAATAGCACCATCAGCTTCTTTTTGTTCTCAGTTTTGCCCCCATGTGCAGCTTGACAAAATCAGCCGGGGTCTGGCCACATCAGTACAGGAGGATCTCTGGCTAGCTTCTCCAGGCTTTTTACCACGGTAGTGACTTGGGTCCTTGCATCGTTCGAGAATAGAACCTCCCACGCTGCAAGTTCCACGGCCATCTGCCTCCATATCACCTGCATCCTAGACCATGTAGCACGATTGAAACACAGGTTATTCCTGATTTTCCAAAGAGACCACATCGCAGCAGCATAAAGAGCATTTGCAACTGCATGTCTATTATTGGAAACCCACCAGGCAGCAAGGTTCTCAAAATTAGAGACCCTGCCAGCCCCTGGTATGTTTCCAATGACTCTCCAGAGCTCAATCGATACTACACATTCAAAAAATAAATGCTGGCAAGATTCTGGCTCAGAGCAAAATAAACAAGACATGTCAGGGACATGTTGCCTTTTAGCAAGGTTGTCTCTGGTCAAGACCTTGTTATTATGAACCAGCCACAAAAAAATTTGCACCCTAGGGACAACCTTCAATTTCCACACATATTGTGTGTGGACAGGGAGGATGCCCCTAAAGTTCACAATGTTATAAAAGGATTTAACTGAGTACAGCCCATTAGCGTTATATTTCCAAACCGGAGTATCCTCACCCTCCCTAAAAGCGATAGTATTAGCAATAGAAATGAGGTCCATCCAGTCAGAGATCTGATCATCAGTCAGACATCTCCTAAAAGTGATCTTGAGATCAGTCCCATTCCAAATTTTAAATATAGATATGTTATGTTCATTAGCCAAAGAGTACAGACTCCAAAATTGAGTGGAGAGGGGCGCCGATCCAAACCATTGATCCTCCCAGAAACGAATTTTCTTGCCATTACCCACAATCCAAGAGTATCCCATCTTGGAAGCTTTGATGGCCCATAAAATTCCTTTCCAGAGAGGGGAGGCCCCAGTACTCGAGCAAGCAAAAATATTGGGTTTATTGGATTTGTACTTATCATCAATTATAAGTTTCCAAATTTTATTATCTCCAGAGAAGTATCTTTTAGACCAAGAGGCCAAAAGACACATATTCATATCAGCAATATTGGTAATACCAAGACCACCATATTCCTTCTTAAGGGCAATAGACCCCCAAGAGGCTAGATGATACTTATGATGGCCTTCATAGTCATCCCAAGAGCAATTAGCTAACTGTGAATTAATAAGGGTAGTTGCCCATTTAGGGAGTTTAATTACACCCATTAGATAGGCAGGGATGCTAGCCAAATTAGATTGGACTAGCACACGTCTCTTACCTATAGATAATAAATGCCTCCTCCACCCTGAAGCCTTTTTAAGTATCTTATCAACCAGGGGTTGCAGGTCCTCTCTCTTCAATTTAGTATAATGAAGAGGGGCACCTAAATAATTAATAGGGAAAACCCCTAGTCTACAGCCCAAGGTTTGAGCATACAATTGTGCCTCATCCCTATCTACATTTATGGGGACAAGGTCACATTTGTGGAAATTAATTCTCATGCCAGATAACTGTTCAAAACATGACAGAAGCCATTTGAGGTTTTTGGCATGCTCTAAATTCTAACTCATAAAAAGTAAAGTATCATCAGCATACTGCATACTTATCACCCCAGATGGTTTAGTGTTTGGGAAAACACCAGAAATTATATCATGCCTGGCTGCTCTGACTAACATTCTAGTAAAAGCATCAACAACCAGATTGAAAAGTAGAGGGGAAATAGGGTCACCCTGCTTCACCCCTTTACCTGAAATAAAAAAAATCACTATTGGTGTCATTAACTCTAACACCAACAGATCCATTTAATATCAAAGATTTAATTTTATCAATCCATTTAAGGCTAAAGCCTCTACTGGATAGAACTTCAAATAGGAAATCTCTATTTATCATGTCATATGCCTTCTCATAGTCAAGTTTGAAGACAAAGCCAGAGAGTTTAGAGGAGGCCAAAGAGTGCACAATCTCATGTGCAGCAACAATGCTCTCCATTATAAACCTCCCTTTCATAAAAGCAGTTTGGTTTTGTAAAATTATGTCATCACAAACTGGGCCAAATCTATTTGTACAGCATTTAGAGAAATTTTTAAAACTGCAATTAGTCATGGCAAGAGGTCTAAATTTTTCCAGTCTAACAACATTTGGTTCCTTAGGTACCAAAGTGAGAAGGGAAAAATTCAGCCTATATAAATCTAAATCCCCTCTCTCCCAATCTGCAAATAGAGCAAGTAAGTCTGGCTTGATTAGCTTCCAGAAGTGTTGATAAAATAAAAAGGAAAAGCCATCCGGGCCTGGAGCACCCTCAGCATAAGAACCAAAGACAGCTGCCTTGATTTCTTCCTCAGAGAAAGGAGCATCAAGTTTCTCATTATGAGCCCTAGATACTACCCCATCATCACCCCAAAACCCTTCCTGAAGATGAATATTAAGTTTGGGAGTAAAACCAAAGAGCTTTTTGTAGAACTGAACAGTAAGGTCAAGTATACCTTTAGGATCTTCCACAGTTCCATTATCACCCTCCAGCATTGCTATCTGTTTCTTCCTTCTTTTTTGGTTTCCAACAGCTTGGAAGTATCTTGTGTTTAGCTCCCCCTCCAGCACCTCTCTTTCCCTCGATCTCTGTCTGGCTTTGATTTCTTCCCCCCTCCAAATGTCCTGCAGCTCACCTGAAATATTTTTCATTCTAGTCTTAGAAGCAGGGGATAAAGGTTGGGTTTCAGCCATAATATCCAAACAATTATATTCAGCAACCAAAGATTGTTTCTGCCTATTTTTGGCAGCTTCAATATTAATATTCCAGCCCTTAAGAACTTTCCTAGTCAACCTAGTTTTGAACTGCCAAACATCAATGGCCTTAGTATGTGGGCAATTGGTGTTCCAAGTTTTATGAACAAGTTCATCAAATCCCTCTACACCAATCCACCATTTTTCAAATCTAAACATCTTATGTTTAGGAGCAGGGATGCCACCAGAATCTAATAGTAAGGGTGTATGGTCACTAGCAATCCTGGGCAAGGCTTTAAGATGTACTGCAGGGAACAAAGCTTCCCAGTCAGTAGTCACAAAAACCCTATCCAGGGTTGCCATGATCATATCCTCCTGATTGTTACCCCAAGTAAATCTCCTGCCAATATTACTAATCTCTATTAAACTGAATTTATTTATCCAGTCATTAAACATGTCAGCCCAGTGGTGATTAATAGCACCAGTAGACTTCTCAGCGGCACTTCTAATAAGGTTGAAGTCTCCACCTATAGCAGTAGGACCATTCCACCCAGCTGCTACATTATGTAATTCGTTACTAAAATCACGCTTACCCTCATCATAAGCAGAACCATAAACAGAGATAAGCCTCCAACTTTTATTATTATTTCTACATCTAAGGAGACAGGATACACAAAAGGTATGTATGTCACAATATAAAATCTCAAAAGTATCATCCTTCAGGCCTATCAGAATGCCTCCAGCCGTTTCAACAGCAGGCAGCCATTTCCAATAGTACCCATTCCTGGAATCTAATGCTTCCAGTTGGGGTAAAGAAAATTCAGTTTTCTTAGTTTCAGAAATACATATAAAATCAGGGCAGTGAGCTTTAATAAGCTCTTGCACCCTTAGGCTCTTATGGGGTCCATTTAGGCCCCTAGCATTCCAAAATAAACCTATCATTAATCAGGGAAATAATTTTTTCTCCTAGATCCATTCCCTTTTTTACTGCTCACCTCAATCCATGGGTGATCAGCCTCCTGTACCACTCTAATGTGGGTACTAGAAGGGGGGAAATCAGAATTAAAATCATGTTTTCCACCCTGGACAAATTCTTCCCCACTGACATCAATGTTAGGGGGAAGGAACATGTCAGGATTGTCATGATGAAATTTAGATAATCTAACTTCTTCTTGTTGCTTGATGATATCAATGTTGTGATTGATTTGGGTTGTATCCTCACCAAGGACCACCCCAGTTTACCAGCTCTATCAGCAAGCACATCATTATCTAAGCAACTGAAAGAATTTTTAAAACTAGGGTTATTTTTTACCTCTAGGCACTTCTAGATTTTGAATTTGCTTCAACTCTTGAGCTTTCTTCAGACTGTGTATCCCTTTTCTCTGGATTCTAGCACTAGCTCTTGTAGCAATGACAGGACCCCACTTGCTTTTGCCAATTGGTGGAAGCTCAGAAACCTTGGTCTTTTCCTTCCCACTGCTAACAACTGCCTCTTCAAATTGAGCCAACAAGGGTCCAGAGATATTCTCAGCAGGTCTCTTCTTAGCCACTTCCAGATAACTTTTAGCAAGGGGAGCACCTTGTATTTTAGTGAAAGTAGTTTTTTCCAACTCGTTTGTAGGAGCAGGTGTGATACCAACAACAACATTTCTTGTCCCTCTGGGTGCAGGGGTAGGTCTAGCAACAGGTGTCTTACTTGTTTTCTCCTGCCCTCCCATCATTTCTTCACCCAACAGGTCATCTTCATCGATATCTTCACCCCCCTCTTTGTCCTGACTGGTTTGTTCATCACCACCAGGATCACTAGGCTCATGTGGTGAATCCATGAGAGTATCATCTTCCACTCTGAAAGTCAACAGATATAGCTCTTGACTAAATTCAAACATTCTGTCCTCAGGGATTTTTGTGGGGTCTCTCATAGCAACTTGAATCCTCACTCTTTCATAGAAACTTCTGAAGATGTCATGCCAGTCAACATTTAACAAGAAACCCAGAGAGGATGTGATTTGAGCAATTACATTCCAAGAGCACCACTTAGGTGGTAGTCCCCCAATCTCAATCCAGATTTCATGCAGACTGTCATAAGCAGGGAGCTCTCCATTCCAGTCTCTGAATAGGATAGTCACTCCTTTCTTCTTGAGATTAATGGAAGGATATTCAACCAGGTCCTGGATTTTTTTGTTGGGTGGGAATCTGACCAAGTACTGATTGTCATCATAGGCTCTAATTTGCCAAGGCCAATTTGTTTTCCACATGTCAGCAAAGCATTTTTCCAGTTCCTTGGCACTTATCTCACCTTCTTCAACAACTACTATCCCAACATTACCAAAGTTGAGCCAGTCAACCTCACTCTTCTCACCAGTCTCAACGTGGTAAAAGCCCAAACCACTGTTGGCACTGCCCAGATACTGGCTGAAAGGGTAATGTTTGTACCAGGTAGGGCATACATGCATATGGTGACCAGGATTTCAGCAGATAAAACAGGTTTTTGGAATAGAACACATCCCCACAAAGTGGCCAGGCAATCCACAATTGTAGCAAATAGCACCAGCAAACTTGGGATCAATACAGAAATTTTTCCCCAGCTTCCAAGCTTAGATCTGTCCCTTCATCTTTCTTCTGCTCAATCTTGCCAGTAGGTTTCTTCTGTTTTTTCTTGCTCTTGCCAGTGCCAGCCTACCCACTGCTACCTGCCTGACTCCCACTACTCTGCATTGTCGCATTTTGGTATGGTGCGCCTGCAGGTGAGGGAATAAACTGATACGGGAACTGCGGCTGCTGCATCCATGGACCGACTGGAGCAAAGTGAGGGTTCCATCCCCCATAGTTGGAGCACATCTGACCCCCTTGATTCATCATAGACGGACCCGCAGCCAAGGGAACAATTGGGGGTTTGGCATAGATAGATACAGGAGGATTGGATCGGATGGGGGTCACCTGGCGGACTGGAAGGGGAGGGGCAACCACAGTCGCCACCGGTGCAGTTGGGGGGGGCGGGGGGAGGTGGTCGCCCACCTTCATTCCTCCCCCTCCCTGCGCTGTATCTTCCTCCCCTCGATCCCTGCTATCCCCCAGGGCCGGCCATCCCTCTCACAATCGACGCGTATGTCGCTTTCCCTTCACGCCTGCTCCAAAAATCCCTCGAGAATTTGAAGATCTTCGGCACAGGTAGCCGATCAGAGAGGCCTACAGGGTGACAGTCATCTGCCGTGAACTCCCCTGATTGAAATAGATCTCTCCTCACCCAGACCAGACCAGATAAATCCTTCCGGCGGCGGCGAACCCTAGCTCTGTTGTATTTATCCCACCACGAGCCGTTTCTCTCCGCCAGTCGTGAAGGCGGTTTTTGAGAATACGTCTTCTCCTTGCAAACCTGCTTCCCATTGTCACCCACTCTGCCACCTGGGCCTCTCTCACAGGAGTCTCTGGCAGGCGGGACCCTCCTACCGTTGCCTCTGGTCGGAGAGCGTAGCAATGGCGATGGGGAGGGGGGCCTCACCCGGCGGCGCCCCTTGTCGTGGATCAGAACCCACAGGGACCTCAATCTCACCGCAGGTGGACGAAATCATCACTTCGGATCTCTAAACAACGCCCATCTCCTGCACTGGATGCGGTAGCAGGATTCCGCCTCGCGGGCAGCCCAATTGGGAATCAGCTCCGTCGTTAGGGGTCCGAATGCGAAGATCCTCTCCCTCTCCGCCTCGTTGGTGCGCGACATCGTGCGGAGCGCCAGACTGGGGCGAGCATCGGTGACTGCCCTTGCCGCTCTCACCTCCCTCTCCAAGCGGCCGAGCTCCGCCATCAATCCGGTTATCTCCAGATCTGACGCGTCCGCTCCGGTCGCACTCATCTCCTCACAGCTCCACCGCGCGTCGGGGAGAGGACTGGATTACCCACCCGAGTCCCTCCATTGACTTGCTCACGGGGCCGCAGCGGGGGGATCGCAGCGGCGAGGGCGCGGGCGGCGAGGGTGGGAGCGGCGACGAGGGGGCGAGCGGCGACGAGGTGGCGAGCGTGAGCGTGGGCGTGAGCGAGGCAGGCCTCATCCGGCACCCTCGACCCTGCGCGGCCAAAATTGTTATATGTGTTGGTCACCCTTTGTGAATAGATCTTTTGTTGCTTCTATGACCTACCTGTTGCAAGTGTTGACGTTTTTATGTAAATAAAAGCTGGACGGAAGCATCTGCATGCTGTTAACTTTAGTTATTAAGTCTGCATATTCTGTTTTCCGATTAAGGTCGATGCATTGTAGTGTAGCAACTCTGAAGGGTGCATATTCTGTTTCTCGGTTAAGATCAATGCCTTGTAGGGTAGCAATTCTGAAGGATGCTCTAGCTAGCTTGCTTCTGTAACAGTGAGTCTTGTTGGCCGATTTGGCATTCGCCTGTACGCTGTTGGTACCAATTCGACCCCCTCCCCCCTCAACCCAGCATGCCACACCCATATCGTGCTTTGACTAACATGAAAATAAAATCTTCCATTACCCCATGACTCCGATAGCTCTTAAGCTGTTTAATTTTTTCGATAAAGAGTATATATTAATATCGCGAAGATACCAATTACACCCGGCCTCTGCAACAACGCGATGCCCTAATGGCATGACGGATGCACACAGCCAAAAAAAGAAAGAAGAAACTAAAAAAGAAAAGTCCTGCTACAGAGTTTCAGTTTTTGCAGCAGCAGCACAACCACCACCAAGTCAACACCTGATATCCAAGTTCTCCAAAAGCGACGCCTCCAAGAAGGAAACAGTGCACCAGCGCCGTCATCGCCCGATCGTAGATCTTGGGTTTTCACCCTGGAGATAATCCCCGCTCTCAAAAACAATGCCTTCAACAAGGTCATTGCCAGGCACAACCAATTAAGGCCAGACCTTGGATTTTCACCCTGAAAGTTAAGACCTTGAACTTCACTTGTGTTGTCGCCCCCACTTACATACCGCTGCTACAAATCCCGAAACTCCAAGCAAGTTCCTCAACGCCGTAGTCTCCGATCACCAGTACTAGTCATCCGATCTCGGCTTTCATGACATTGTCCGCCTCTGACTTCACCATGGAGTAAAACATATCTCCTGATGGTAACAGGTAGCAGAGCTTCGCGCCGCTCCCTCCTTAACGGAGAACCAATGGGCACGACCGAATCCCACCCAATCCAGCAATCTCCAGGCATAACGCGCCCATGGGAGTTTGCCGGCGGAGCCTTCCGGAACCCGCCACTCCGGCCAGATTGGAAGGACGTGCGTTAGGTTGATCTTCGTCTTGGCGCAAAAGGAACCCTAGGACCGCCGCCTTTATTCCAGCACACGGGCAGCCCCCACGCCACCGGCCAGCTTCCGGCGAACAGACCGAGCAGAGCGGGCACACGTGACAACGACAGGAGGAGGGCTGCAGCGCACCCTAGGCATGCGCAGGAGCGCCATGGCCGTAGGTTCCGCGCCGTCGCCTCCGGCCATCACCGTACGCCCGCCCCTCTCCGCCCCATCCACGCCTCCCTGCAGCGCGCCGACAGACGCCGCGCAAGGTCGAGCGCCGCCGCCCCGCTGCCAGACCTCCACCTGCGCCACCAAGAAACCGAACCCCCCGCACGAAGGGGATCCGGCAGGCTACGCCAGCCCCGCCCGCCGTCTTCGACAGCCATGGCGTGGCCGCCACCGCCGACGTCGGCGGCGGCAGCGGCCGGTGAAGGGAGATCGGGCACCGGCCTTCTAGATCGGATCGGGATCCTCCGGAGCCGCCCTCGTGCGGAGCGACCCGGGAGTCTTTTGAGATTAGGTGCCTTATCTCACTTTTGTGCATTCATTTCTCTTATTATCCATGTGAATACGTGATAGTGTATGTTTTACCTTTCATCAGCTGTCTTTGTGAATATTTCCCTGGTACTGAAATTCAGTGCTCTTGCAGTGAATCTTTCCTTGCTACTAAAATTCATAAGCTCACACATAGAACGTTGTTCTTTTTTAGACAGTTTTTCCATCGTGTATGCCTCAGAGAAGTTATAGTGCCATTGATATAAAATGAAACTGGAAATTTATATTTAGCAAGAAAAAAGCAGCAATATTCTCCTTTAGTGTACCACTAAGTTTGCCCAGGGTATAATTCAATTTGGTGAGTATATATGCTGAGATGAATAGCGAAAGTAGAGAAAAACAGCGACGTTTGTTACTATCCTGTGAAAAACTGCACTTGACAGGTGTGTTCACCAAATAGAAGTATAACTTGATTGATAATACTATATGTTCTGTTTTATTCCCTAGCAACTCATGGGCACCTAACTAGTCTCTTCAATGTACAGAACTGAGTGAACCATGCATGTATATTATTAGTGATTGCTCAAGACTTAACTTTGCATGCTAGGCTTTGTGTGACACCTTGTTCTGTCTAAACGAGGTATTTATGCAGCAGATTTCTGTTCTTGCTTGTACTGTTCTTTTATTTTAAAAACGGGCTCTTTCTACTACCTAGAATTGTTGACATTTTTGTGTATTGTTCTACAGCCTAAATATTGTCTAACAATTGGTGATGTTTGGTTTGCTAGCTCATCCGGAATGCGTATCTTTGTCAAGACCCCCACCGGCAGGACAATCTGCCTCAAGGTCCACTCATCAGACACCCTGTACACCATCAAGGCAAAGATCCAGCAGCAGTACCGCCTCGTCTTCGATGGGGTGCAGCTACAAGACAACCGTACATTGGCTGATTATGGCATCCAGCATGACTCTACGATTGACCTCCAGGAAAAGATGCAAATCTATGTGGCGGAGACGCTGGCAGGCAGGACCATTGCCCTTGAGGTCAACAGCCTAGACACTATCGGCAACGTGAAGTCCAAGATCCAGGACATGGAGGGCTTTCCCAAGGGCCAGCAGTGCCTCATCTTCAGCAACAAACAGCTGGAGGACGACAACCGCACCTTGGCTGACTACAACATCTGGAAGGAGTCCACCCTTCTCCTCGTCCTCCGCTCGTGTACGCCAGTAGAAAGTAGGATGATGCAAATCTTCGTGAAGACGAAGACAGGAAAGACCATCACTCTTGAGGTTGAAAGCTTGTATACCATCGACAATGTCAAGGTGAAGATCTACAGAGAGGAGGGCATTCCCCCGAATCAGCAACGCCTCATCTTTGCTGGCAAGCAGCTGGAGGATGGCCGCACCCTGGCGTACTACAAAATTCAGAGCGAGGATACCCTTCATTTGGTGCTCCGCCTTTGTGGTTGCTGAGCTGCATGGCCTGCCATTCAGCAACTAGTTTTATTTTGCTGGAGCCTTCCTTTCAGTAGTGGTGCGTTATCAGTAAACTATCATTCTAGTACTGTGCGTTCTTATATATATGCCCCGGTATTGTTCCTTCACAGTAGAAGTGTGGTGTGTTATCAGTGAAACTATATACTCTCGTTTAGTAGTATGTTAATGTGTTTGAGTAGTTTCTTGTATCCATCTATCATTTAGTAGTTGTCTTTATTGTCATCAGTTGATTGAGAATACAGTCTGTATGCAGTTTGGCCAACAAATAGCCTCCTTTCTTTACTCATTTCTTTCCTGTCTTCATACCCAGTGCGGTTAATTTCTGTATCAATGTTTTCATCTATGTCATCACAGCCAAAAGTTGAAGTGATGAGGATCATAACACTGTGATTGCATATCTTCTACAAAGAAAATTTATTATCGCATATTGTGAATCACATGAATGTCACACGAGTTGGAATCAGGACTGCAAATAAGAGTTGAAATCAAGTCGTCCCTGTCCTCGCTGTTGGAGGAGGAGGAGGACGGCAACAGGATGACCGGGGCGTGGCGCATGAGCGGTAGAGGAGGACAAGGAGGCGTTACCGAATAGCCCCCCCCCCCCCCCCCCGCGCGTGCATTGGGGGTGTACTTACCTTGCTATGGACCATGGTGGGCAGCGTTTAGGGTTTGAAGGCGGATTGGTGTTTCGGGGGCCGATGACGGGGTATTTATAGGAGGGGAGGCTAGAAAGTCATGGGGTGACCGAGGCAAGTGGTACGCCGCCAACGGTTCGGCCATGAATGCTCTGGCGTCAGTTTTTAAAAGGATGGGTAGGGTTTCAGGATAAAGACTGTTTTGGTCAAATTTGAACAAACGGGAAATAGTTTCAGGGGTGGCTCTCTGAGGTGTTTAAGCTTTGTAGGAAGGACAAGACTTGCAAAAGGCCAAAAACGGTTTTTTGGGAGTTAAAAGGAATTTGGGAAAATGGTTAGGGATGTTCTTACTGAGCTATCACCTTGGGGATGTGCTGAGTCCTATGAAACGGTCCCTCTCATCCATCTCAGGATTAACAAGCAAGAGATTACGTTCCCTCAAAATGGGACTTAGGATATGTTGGTAGTAGGTGCTAAGCTAACAAGCCAGCTCTTCATAACTTCTCAGGAGTACATTTTCTGGTAACTTTTCCATCATAGCTGAAATGGGCAGTAAGTTGTGCTCTATTTATACTTCACTATTTTCAACGGAAAGTTCGACCACACTGAGAAAAACCTGTTTATTACTCCCTCCGATCCATATTAATTATCGCTCAAACAGATGTATCTAGCATTGAAATACGTCCAGATACATCCGTTTAAGTGACAAATAATATGAATCGGAGGGAGTAGCTTATTTGCACTACTTAAGTTTGACATGTCAAATGGATATGCACGATTCTCATTAGATTGATCTAATGTAGGCCAAGCATTCAGTACATCGGAGTTCACACCGCATTTTTATTACTCGCTCCGATCCATATTACTTGTTGCTAAAATAGATGTAAGTAAGAGATAGGGCTGCAAGAAAAGCTCAAGGCTCGTGAGCCGCTCGAGATCGACTCGTATTTTGGCTCGACTCAAGATCGACTCTGAGAAGAAACGAGCTATGTATGAACACTTTATGTAGCTCGACTGAGAAAATGAGCTGATCTTGAGCCAACACTGGCTCGCTCAATTTTAGCTCGATAGCCCGATATCATATAATTATACTAAATAATTTTTTTTCTCAAAAATATATTAAATAATTTTGATATATAAAAAATGGCATAATTTTTTACTGTATAGATAGTCAAAAAAAATTATTACTATATATGTTGTGTACAATTTTTCTGCATTTTACCTACTACCAGACATGGAAGCTTAATTAAGCGCGGAGAAATATTTAGCCCCGTTATGGCGTGTGGTTAGACATGTGTTAAATATCAGACACACCTTCGTTTTTTTTCCTTGGTAGTTCATCCATGATCTTACTTTTATGTACTAGTGTTGAGAGAGAATAAATGAATTATATAATGGTTTTTTATGATGTGTTATGGACTACCTTGTTTGAAAATTGGTGCTACATTATTTTAAAAAAATCAACTTATTTAGCTCGAAACTAGCTCGAGATTGACTCGAGATCGTTACAAGCTCAGCACGAGCCACATTCTACAACTCGACCTTGAGCTTCGCTCGGTTTGAGCTCGCTCGAATTTTAGTATACGTTGAGTTGAGCCTAATTCAACTCGCTCGAACTCGACTCGTTTGCAGCCCTAGAAAAAATCAAAATTCAAACTTCCCGATTTTAAAAAAAAAAACTGAAAAAAAAATGCAAGTATGCAAGGATGAAATGTATATGTGTGTAAAAATTCAGGACGAAATATGTTGAAGTGCGATCTGTACAAAAAAGACAAATTCATGGCCTGAGACGATGAATAGTATTATGTGTTAAAACGCCTCAGATTTGTCTTTTTTGCACAGCACTCATTTCAACGTATTTCATTGTGAAAATTTACACATGTACATTATGCCTCCATGTATATCTGTGTTTTTTTTTCAGAATTTTTTGAAACATAGAAAATATGAAATGTGTCGAATTTTGAATTTTTCAAAACCGAGCTCCATGGAGCTCGGCCTCCAAAGGCAATATTCGTAAGTAAGAAGATTATATTGTGTGAATAACCAACAACTAGAATAACAATATTTCTTCCATGGCCTTATATGACTGAAAACTATACAAACTACTCCCTCCAATCCAAAATAAGTGTCGCAGTTTTAAACTGGGGTTAATTCAAAACTTTGACAGTTATTATGGATCGGAATTACTAGATGATTGCCCGGTGCGTTGGCACAAAAAAATATTGTAACCCAGAAACGTGTATTAAACTTGACAACATATGGTTCTCCATTCATATAGTGACAAAGTGACAAGTATCCACACACGCCCGCTTCTTTCGCCTATCTAGCACTCTCTTTGTTGACCAATATAAGACGTTTTAGACTGAACATACAAGTCTCTAAAAACATCTTATATTAATAAACAGAGGGGGTATATGATAAGAAATAGAAAGGCATCAAAATACCTACTTGAATGTCCTATGAACAATACCTCTGGGTGCAGAACCGCTTGTCGCCGCTGCCGCCCTCACATGCACAATACCTTTTTTTGCGGGAAAAACTTCCGATCTATTCATCAACTATCGAGGTAGTACAAAAAACACCAGAAGTAATAATTACATCAGGTTCATAGACCAACTAGCGACGACTATAAGCACTGGAGCGCGCATTACCCCTTCCTCACCGGAGCCGGACAAACTTTGTTGTAGTAGACAGTCGGGAAGTCGTCGTACTAAGGTCCTACAGGACCATCGCACCAGAACAACAACCGTCGTCGATGAAGAAAAGCGTAGATCGGAAGGATCTAACCTGTAAACACATGAACACTGACGGACAAAGATTGGATCCACCAAAAACAAACGCCGAACAAATCTCGCGAGATCCGCAGGAGACAAATTAATCTCCACACGCGCTTCAACAATGCTAGAAACACCGCCTGAACGGAAGCTAGATGGGGAGAACATTATTCCATCTTCAGAGAACCGCCACCGCTCGCCTCTCTGAGCAGGACACAAACCCTAACAAAACTATAAAAAATCATTAAAAAACGAATCCCTCCGGCCGACAAAGGCCGTGATCCATGCTACTTGTGAGCTGCGTTGGGATTTCCCCGAAGAGGAGGGGATGATGCAGTACAGTAGAGATAAGTATTTTCCTCAGTTATAAAACCAAGGTTATCAATCCAGTAGGAGAATCATGTAACAACTCGTTAGCAGTACCTGCACAAAATAACAAATCCTTACACCCAACGCGAACAAGGGGTTGTCAATCCCTTGGCGGTTAATTGCAAGATTAAATTGTATGGTGATAGATAGATAGACCGAACAAAAATACAAAATAAAATAAATAAAGTAAAATTGCAGCAAGATATTTTTAGGATTTTTAATATATGATTAAGGTAGACCCGGGGGCCATAGTTTTCACTAGAGGCTTCTCTCTTGAAAATAGCATACGGTGGGTGAACAAATTACTGTTGGGCAATTGATAGAAAAGCAAATAATCATGACGATATCCCAAGGCAATGATCATGTATATAGGCATCACGTCCGAGACAAGTAGACCGAAACGATTATGCATCTACTACTATTACTCCACCCATCGACCGCTATCCAGGATGCATCTAAAATATTAAGTTCATAAAGAACGGAGTAACGCCTTAAGCAAGATGACATCATGTAGACAAAGTAAACTCACGCATGAATAAACCCCATCTTTTTACCCTTAATAACAACGATACATACGTGTCATGTCCCTTTCTGTCACTGGGATTGAGCACCGCAAGATCGAACCCATTACAAAGCACCTCTCCCATTGCAAGATAAATCAATCTAGTTGGCCAAACCAAATCAATAGATCGGAGAGAAATACGAAGCTATAACAATCATGCATAAAAGAGTTCAGAGAAAACTCAAATAATATTCATGGATAATCTGATCATAAACTCACAATTCATCGGATCCCAACAAACACACCGCAAAAATTGATTACATCGGATAGAACTCCAAGAACATCGAGGAGAACATTGTATTGAAGATCAAAAAGAGAGAAGAAGCCATCTAGCTACTAACTATGGACCCGAAGGTCTGTGGTAAACTACTCACGCATCATCGGAAGGGCAGGAAGGTTGATGTAGAGCCCCTCCGTGATCGAATCCCCCTCCGGCAGAGTGCCGGAAAAGGCCTCCAGATGGGATCTCTCGAGAACAGGAACTTGCGGCGGCGGAAAAAGTATTTCATGGACTCCTCTGTTGGTTTCCTGATTTTAGAAAATTTATAGAGGTGGAATTAGGTCAAACGGAGCAGAGGTGGGCCCACGAGGCACCAGGGAGCGCCACCCCCCCAGGGCGTGCCCTGGTGGCTCGTGGCCACCTCCTCTGTCTTCTGGCCCTCTCCCGAAGCTTCTAGTGTCTCTTATGTCCAGAAAAAAATCTCCAAAAAGTTTCGTGGCATTTGGACTTCGTTTGGTACTAATATTCTGAAAAACTAAAAACAGGCAAAAAACAGCAACTGGCACTAGGCACTGGGCACTAAGTTAATAGGTTAGTCCCAAAAAATGATATATAATTGCTTGTAAGTGTATATAAAACATCCAAGATTGATATTATAATAGCATGGAATAATAAAAAATTATAGATACGTTGGAGACGTATCAAGCATCCCCAAGCTTAATTCCTGCTTGTCCTCGAGTAGGTAAATGATAAAAATAGATTTTTTGATGTGGAATGCTACCTATCATATTCATCATATACTCTTTTCTTTTGTTGCATGGACATTTGGACTTAAATGATTCAAAGCAATAGTCTATAGTTTGACATGAAGACGTAAATACTCAAGCATACTAACAAGCAACCATGTCTTTCAAAATATCAATGCTAAAGAAAGTTATCCCTAGCCCATTATGCTCAATCATTGATCCATTCATGAAACACACTCAATATTAGCTACACACAATGCACAAGTATGACAATAGTGCTCTCTAGTTGGTGCTTTGTAAGAGAAGATGGAGACTCAAAAATAAAAATAAAAATTGCATAAAAGTAAATAGATAGGCCCTTCGCAGAGGGAAGCAGAGATTTGCAAAAGTGCTAGAGCTCAAGGCTTAAATTGGAGAGATAAAATTATTTTGAGAGGCATGCTTTTCCTGTCAACGAAAATGACCGATAATTCCCAATATCTTCCATCCTAGACACTAGGCGGTTCCCAAACAGAAAATAAAGTTTATTTTCTTTCCATCATTCTTTCACAATTCATGGCTAGCCGTATCCACGGGTGCCCTCCATACCAACACTTTTCAAGGAATTTATTATTATCATCATATTAAAAAAATTCATTTCATTTCGGGACTGGGCATCCCTATTACCTGCCACTCTCTCGTGCAATGACAAGTGAATAAACACTCATCTTGAGAATAACACACCTAGCATGGAAAATATTGGCCACCCCCTGCCGCTTCATGAGCGGTACGGGCACACAAAACGGAAAATCATTTTGAAAAATTAGAGTTGGCACATGCAAATTTACTTGGAACGGCATGGAAATACCGCATATAGGTAGATATGGTGGACTCATTTGGCACAACTTGGGTTTAAGGAATTGGATGCACAAGCAGTATTCCCGCTTAGTACAAATGAAGGCTAGCAAATAGATTGAGAAGCGACCAACCAAAAAGCGAAAACGGTCATAAACATGCATTGAATATAACTAACACCGAATAATGCACCATAAGTAGGATATAATTTTGTTGCATAACTATTGACTTTATGTGCATGCATAGGGAATCACAAACCTTAACACCAATATTCTTACTAAATCACAATTACTCACTAACATGACTCACATATTATCATCTCCATATTGCAAAACTATTGCAAGGAATCAAACTTATCATATCCAATGATCTTTCATGAAAGTTTTTATTATATCCCTCTTGAATATTCATCACTTTGGGATCAAATTCATATCTTGTGCAAATTACCATTACCATTATCAACTCTCAAAAAGATATAAGTGAAGCATGAGAGTGCAAATATTTCTTCAAAATTTAATCTTATCAACTCTCAAAATAATATAAGTGAAGCATGAGAGTTCAAATATTTCTTCAAAATATAGCCACCTTCATGCTCAAAAAGATTTAAGTGAAGCACTAGAGCAACTGCCTAGCTCAAAAGATTTAAGTGAAGCACATAGAGTATTCTAACAAATCATGATAAACGTGTGGCTCTCTCAAATAGGTGTGTCCAGCAAAGATTATTGTGACAAACTAAAAAGAAAACAAAGCAAAGACTCATATAATACATGATGCTCCAAGTAAAACACATATCATGTGATGAATAAAAATATAGCTTCAAGTAAAATTACCGATAGTTGGTAGAAGAAAGAGGGGATGCCTTCCGGGGCATCCCCAAGCTTAGACGTTTGAGTCTTCCTTGAATATTACCTTGGGGTGCCTTGGGCATCCCCAAGCTTAGGCTCTTGCCACTCCTTATTCCTTCATCTATCGTGATCTCACCCAAAACTTGAAAACTTCAATCACACAAAACTCAACAAAACCTTCGTGAGATCCGTTAGTATAACAAATAAATCTTTAACTTTAAGTACTGTAGTAAATTGATTCATATTTAATATTGGCATAATGCTACTGTACTCCAACTTCTCCATGACTCATACCCCCCTATACGATCCATAGATTCATCAAAATAAGCAAACTATGCAACAAAAACAGAATCTGTCTAAAACAAAACAGTCTGTAAAGATCTATTTAAAAGTTATAATTATGTAACTCCAAAAATTCTTAAAAATTAGGACAACGTGGGAAATTAATATAACAATACTGTGTAAAAATTTCAGATTTTTCTGACGCTCCAGTACAGAAATAAAATTCCAGCACTGGACGCAAAACTTTCTGTTTTCTAAACAGCATCAATTATACTATCTTCCAAATCATCCCAAAGGCATTACTTGGCACAAACACTAATTAAAACATAAAAATACAATCATAACAGTAGCATAATTGTGAAAACACACAAGAACAGAAATAAAAAGCAAAATTTATTTTAGTCATTGGGTTGCCTCCCAACAAGCGCTATTGTTTTATACCCCTAGCTAGGCATAATGCATAGTTTGAAGTATTATCATCCTTCAAGTTGATTCCATAAGTGTCCCTCATAATGGATTCATAGGGTGCTTTAATTCTTTTCCTTGGGAAGTGTTCCATCCCTTTCTTTAGTGGAAATTGAAATCTTATATTACCTTCTTTCATATCAATAATAGCTCCAATAGTTCGTAAGAACGGTCTACCAAGTATTATGGGGCAAGACGGATTGCAATCAATGTCAAGTACAATAAAATTGATGGGCACATAATTTCTATTTTCAAGGATAAGAACATCAGTAATTCTATCGAATGGATTTTTAATAGTAGACTCCCCAAGTGCAAATTAAGAGAACATTCATCTATATTGGTAATACCTAGCACATCACATAGAGATTTTGGAATTGTGGAAACGCTAGCACCCAAATCACATAAAGCATTGCACTCATAATTTTTAATTTTAACTTTAATGGGGGGTTCCCACTGATCATATAATTTTCTAGGAATTGAAATTTCTAGTTCTAGTTTTTCTTCCAACGCTTTCATCATTGCTTCTACAATGTGTTTAGTAAAAGTCTTGTTTTGTTCATAAGCGTTGGGTGAATTTAGCATGGATTCTAACAAAGAAATATACTCAATCAAAGAATGATGTATACTACGCAACTTTATTCTTGTAGACTCATGTTGGGCCTCCAAGTGCAGAGTTTTGTAGGACAGCGGCAATTTTCCCTCAAGTGGATGACCTAAGGTTTATCAATCCGTGGGAGGCGTAGGATGAAGATGGTCTCTCTCAAACAACCCTGCAATCAAATACAAGAAATCTCTTGTGTCCCCAACACACCCAATACAATGGTTAATTGTATAGGTGCACTAGTTCGGCGAAGAAATGGTGATACAAGTGTAGTATGGATAGTAGATATAGGTTTTTATAATCTGAAAAATAAAAAACAGCAAGGTAGCAATTGATAAAACGGAGCACAAACGGTTTTGCAATGCTTGAAAACAAGGCCTAGGGTTCATCCTTTCACTAGTGCAATCTCTCAACAATGCTAAAATTATTGGATCATATAACAATCCCTCAACGTGCGACAAAGAATCACTCCAAAGTTCCAATTCACGGAGAACATAAGATAGAAATTGTTGTAGGGTATGAAACCACCTCAAAGTTATTCTTTCCAATCAATCCATTGAGCTATTCCTATAAGTGTCACAAACAACCCTAGAGTTCGTACTAAAATAACACCATGTGATACACATCAACCAACTCTAATGTCACCTAGATACTCCAATGTCACCACAAGTATCTGTGAGTTGATTATACGATATGCATCAAACAACTTCAGATTCATAATATTCAATCCAATACAAAGAACTTCAAAGAGTGCCCCAAGATTTCTACCGGAGAAAGTAGGACGAAAATGTGCATCAACCCCTATGCATAGATTACCCTAATGTCACCTCGGGAATCCGCGAGTTGAGTGCCAAAACATACATCAAGTGAATCAATATAATATCCCATTGTCACCACGGGTATTCATATGCAAGACATACATCAAGTGTTCTCAAATCCATAAAACTATTCAATCCGATAATAGTGAAACCTCAAAGGTAAAACTCAATTCATCACAACAAGATAGAGAGGGAGAAACACCATATGATCCAACTATATTAACAAAGCTCGCGGTACATCAAGATCGTGCCAAATCAAGAACACGAGAGAGAGAGAGAGATCAAACACATAGCTACTAGTACATAGCCTCAGCCCCGAGGGTGAACTACTCCCTTCTCGTCATGGAGACCGCCGAGATGATGAAGATGGCCTCCGGTGATGATTCTTCCCTCTGGCAGGGTGCCAGAAAAGGGCTTCAGATGGGATCTCCTTGGTACAGAGGCTTGCGGCGGCGTAAAAACTCATCTAGGTTAACTTTCAGGGGTTTATGAATATATAGGATTTTTCAGCGTTGGAATCACGCAAAGAGGTGTCACAGGGGGCCCACGAGGCACCAGGTCGCGCCTGGGGGGTGGGGGGGGGGCAGGCGCGTCCAGGTGGCTCGTGGGGCCCCTGTGGCTCTTCTGCTGCTCCTCCGAAGCTTCCTGGGTCTGTTTCCTTCCAGAAAAAATCGTCAAAAAGTTTCGCTGCATTTGGACTTCATTTGATATGGATTTTCTGGAAAACCAAAAACAAGCAGAAAACAACAACTAGCACTGGGCACTAGGTCAATATGTTAGTCCATTAAAATCATATAAAACCCACATAAAAGTGCACCAAAATCATACAAAACTATAATAAACATGGCATGAATACTTCATAAATTATAGATACGTTGGAGACGTATCAGCATCCCCAAGCTTATTTCCTGCTCGTCCTTGAGTAGGTAAATGATAAAAGAAATAATTTATGAAGTGTGAATGCTAGCATAGTGCATAAGTTTGATCAATGATAATTTCAATCACTTTTCCTAGCATCATAACAACAACTTTTTCTCATAAAACTCATCATGATAAAGTAGCAATCCATTCACATGTTATGCAATCTCTTGAAACTTAACAACCTATGTTCTTAGTCACCAAACAATTGCAATTCAACTTAATTTCGACAAAGTCTAAGCAAGAACTCCACATACTCAATTATCATATAGTCTTCCATGATTGCTAGTACTCAAAGCATATTTTTAGAACAAATAGCATCCATCGAACACAGAGAAAGATAGGGGCATAATTTTCGCCTCCCAACTCATTTATCATAGAGATAATTGTCAACAATAATAATTCATGATCAAATATATTTGACTGGCCATATGTGCCTGGATGTTTCCCCACCACATGATGCTTACCAACTAGAGAATAATTGAGGTTGAAATGCAAATGAATACTTATTGACTCTTGCATAAAAGTAAATACATAAAAGTAAAAGATAGACCCTTCACAGAGGGAAGCAGAGGTTGCCATGCACTTTTTATTTTTGGATGCACAAGCCCTTAATGCAAAGGAACGTCACGTTATATTGCCCCTTGTGATAGCAACCTTTATTATGCAGTCCGTCGCTTTTATTTCTTTACCATCACAAGTTCGTACAACGCTTATTTTCCCTTGCAATAAAAGATCATACATATTTTAGGAGCAATTTTTATTGCTTTTTGCACCGATGACAACTTACTTGAAGAATCTTATTCAATCCATGGGTAGATATGGTGGACACTCATGGGAAGAAACTGGGTTTAAGGGTTTTTTGATGCACAAGTAGTATCTCTACTTAGTACGAATTTTTGGCTAGCAAAATATCCTAAGCAAGCACCACATGTTGGAGGATCCATAACAATATAACTTCTATGCAAATATACCGAAACATAACTCATTACGTTGTCTTCCTTGTCCAACTTCAACTAATTTGCTCAAGTTTGAAATTAATTAATGGGTATTCACAATCATAAAAGATGTCCAAGATAATATATTTATATGTGAAAGTTCTCTTCCTTATATTAATAATTCATGAATTGCTTGTATGACCAATATTGTGATTGTCAAGCTTCAATCGATTTCACTTTCTAAACCCAATGTGAAATTACTACTAGGCATGATACAAGCATATGAAGCACATATAATTTCAACTTTATGATATTCAATTCATTCAACAATTTACTCATAGGATATAAGTGAAGCACAAGAGTAAATGACAAACTACTCCAAAAAGATATAAGTGAAGATCAAATGAGTAGTTAAGTAAATAGGTAGCTATGTGAGGACTCTCTCCAATTCAAGATTTCAGATCCAAGGATTTTATTCAAACATCAAGTAAAATGAAAATAAAAGGACACACCAAGAATAGCAGAACTCAAGTGAAGAAGCAAAAACTTAGGCTCAACCGAAACTAACCGATAATTGTTGATGAAGAAAGGTGGGATGCCTACCGGGGCATCCCCAAGCTTAGATGCTTGAGACTTCTTGAAATATTAATTTGGGATGCCTTGGGCATCCCCAAGCTTGAGCTCTTGTGTCTCCTTAATTCCTCTCATATCACGGTTTCCCTAAATCTTAAAAACTTCATCCACACAAAACTCAATAAGAACTCATGAGATAAGTTAGTATAAATCAACTCAAAACCTCAACATTCTCTACTGTAGCAAATCACAAAAATTATAATTAAACATTGCATACTAAATTCCTCTTCATATTTAATACTCCTATCCAAAAATAGAAACATTAAACAAGCAACATACGCAAACAATGCAACTATAACCGAAATCTGCCAAAACAGAACAGTCTGTAAAAGGGGAATAAGAATCCATACTTCCCTAACTCCAAAAATTCTGAAAAATTACCACGTGACAGAGAGAACTCATGCATGCTTTCTGTGTAAAAATTTCAGATTTTTATCATGTTCTGACCATTCAGGAATATTCTGGACATAACAGAAAACTTTCCGTTTACAAACAGCAACACATGAACTTGCAAACTGAGCATGGTAAAGGCTATAATTGGCATTTTATTGAACTAAAAGATACAAAACATGATAATTGATAACAGCAAGCAGCAAATATCAACAGAAGAAAATGATGCTCCAAGCAAAACTCATATTATATGACGAATAAAAATATAGCTCCGAGTGAGGTTACCGATAGTGTTGAAGACGAAAGAGGGGATGCCTTCCGGGGCATCCCCAAGCTTAGTTGCTTGTGTGTTCCTTGAATATTACCTTGGGGTGCCTTGGGCATCCCCAAGCTTAGGGTCTTGCTGCTCCTTATTCTCCTCATATCGATGTCTCACGCAAAACTTGAAAACTTCAATCACACAAAACTTAACGGAACTCCGTGAGATAGGTTAGTATGATAAAAATAAATCATCCACTTAGGTACTGTCAAGACAAGATTCATAATTGTTCTCACATAATGCCTATTGCAGGCCATTTTGCATCATGTTTTGCTACTGTTATTTATAATGTTTTTAATCATTATAACACTTTGTGGAGCAATTCTAATGCCTTTTCTCTCTTAATATGCAAGATTTACACAAGGAGGGAGATTGCCGGCAGCTGGAATTTTGGACCTGAAAAAGCTATGTCAGAGATACCTATTCTGCACATCTCCAAATGAGCCGAACTTTCACGAAGATTTAGTTTGGAATAAATAAAAAATACTGGAGCCAAGAAGTACCAGAGGGGGCCACCCAGGTGCCCACGAGGCACCAGGGCGCGCCACCCCCCCCCCCCCCCAGGTGCCCTGGTGGCTCGTGGGGCCCCTGGCCAGCCTCTGGCCCCCATTTTCTGGTATATAAGTCCATTTGCCCAAGAAAAAATATAGAGAAGACTTGGGACGGTGCGCCACCGTCTCAAGGTGGAACTTGGGCAGGAGCACTTTTGATCTCCGGCGGAGAGATTCTGTCGAGGATACTTCCCTCCGGGAGGGGGAAATCGTCGTCATCGACATCACCAACGATCCTCTCATCATGGGAGGACCAATCTTCATCAACATCTTCACCAGCACCATCTCATCTGAAACCCTAGTTCATCTCTTCTATTCAATCTTTGTCTCAAAACCTTAGATTGGTACCTGTGGGTTGCTAGTAGTGTTGATTACATCTTGTAGTTGATGCTAGTTGGTTTATTTGGTGGAAGATTATATGTTCAGATCTATTATGCTATTTAATACCCCTCTGATCTTGGACATGAAGATGATTTGTGAGTAGTTACTTTTGTTCTTGAGGACATGGGAGAAGTTTTGTCATAAGTAATCATGTGAATTTGGTATTCGTTTGATATTTTGATGATATGTATGTTGTTGTTTCTCTTAGTGGTGTCATGTGAACGCCGACTACATGACACTTCACCATCTTTGGGCCTAAGGGAATGCATTGTGGAGTAGTAATTAGATGATGGGTTGCTAGAGTGACAGAAGCTTAAACCCTAGTTTATGCGCTATTCCGTAAGGGGCTGATTTGGATCCATATGTTTAATGCTACGGTTAGAGTTATCTTAATTCTTCTTTCGTAGTTACGAATGCTTGCGAAGGGGGGTAATCATAAGTGGGAGGTTTGTTGAAGTAAGAACAGCACCCAAACACCGGTCCACCCACATATCAAATTATCAAAGTAGCGAGCGCGAGTCAAACCAACATCATGAAAGTGACTAGATGAAATTCCCATGTGTCCTCGAGAACGCTTTACTTATTATAAGAGATCGTTCCGGCTTGTCCTTTGCTATAAAAAGGATTGGGCCAACTTTCTGCACTCTTGGTTACTATTGCTACTTGTTACTTGTTACAAATTATCTTGCTATCAAACTACTCGTTACCGATAATTTCAGTGCTTGCAGAAAATACCTTGCTGAAAACCGCTTGCCATTTCCTTCTGCTCCTCGTTGGGTTCGACACTCTTACTTATCGAAAGGACTACGATTGATCCCCTATACTTGTGGGCCATCCAGACTCTTTTCTAGCGTCGTTGCCGTGGAGTGAAGCGCTTTGGTGAGTGGAATTTGGTAAGCAAACATTTATATTACATGCTGAAATTTACCATCACTTGTCACTATGGAAAGTAATCCTTTGAGGGGTTTGTTCAGGGTATCTTCACCTCGACCGGAAACACAAATAGTTGCTCCTCAACTTACTGCACCTACTGAAAATATTTCATATGAAATTCCTCCGGGTATGATAGAGAAACTGCTAGCTAATCCTTATGCAGGAGATGGAACGGTACATCCTGATATGCACTTGATCTATGTGGATGAAATTTGTGGATTGTTTAAGCTTGCAGGTTTATCCGGAGATGGAGTTAAGAAGAAAGTATTCCCTTTATCTTTGGAGGGAAAGGCATTGACATGGCATAGGCTATGTGATGATACTAATACATGGTACTTGAACCAATTGAAATTGGAATTCCACCAGAAATTTTATCCTATGCATTTGGTTCATCGTGATCGGAATTATATATATAATTTTTTGGCCTCGTGAAGGATAAAGCATCGCTCAAACTTGGGGGAGGCTTAAGTACATGATGTACACATGCCCCAACCATGAGCTCTCAAGAGAAATTATCTTACAGAATTTTTATGCTCGGCTTTCTCATGATAATCAAACCATTCTCGATTCTTCTTCGACTGGCTCCTTTATGAAGAGAACTATTGAATTCAGATGGGATCTTCTGGAAAGAATTAAACGCAACTCTGAAGATTGGGAACTCGACAAAGGTAATGAGTCAGGTATAATACTTGAGTTCGATTGTGTTAAATCTTTTATGGCTACCGATGCTTTTCATAAGTTTAGCACTAAATATGGACTTGACTCTGAGATAGTAGCTTCCTTTTGTGAATCATTTGCTACTCATGTTGATCTCCCTAAGGAGAAGTGGTTTAAATATCACCCACCTATTGAGTTAAAAGAAGAACCCGTTAGTGTTAAAGAAGAAACAATTATTTACCATGCTGATCTAGTTGTGCCCACTGCTTATATTGTGAAACCACCTTTTCCTGTTAGGATTAAGGAACATGCTAAAGTTTCAAGTGTGGTTAACAAAAGTAATATTAGAGCACCTAGACCCTCCAAACAAATTAAAGTTGAACCTGATATTGCTATGGTTAAAGATCTCTTGCTCGATAATATAGATGGGCATGTTATTTACTTCTGTGATGAAGCAGCTAGAATTGCTAAACCAGATCCTAAGGATAAAAACAGACCTGAAGTAGGCATGCCTGTTGTCTTTGTTAAAATAGGAGATCATTGTTATCATGGCTTATGTGATTTGGGTGCTAGTGTGAGTGCTATTCCGTTTACCTTATACCAAGAAATTATGAATGATATTGCACCTGTTGAAATAGAGGACATTGATGTTACTATTAAGCTTGCAAACAGAGATACCATTACACCACTTGGGATCGTTAGAGATGTTGAAGTCTTGTGTGGAAAAATAAAATACCCTACTGATTTTCTAGTCCTCGGTTCTCCGCAAGATGATTTTTGTCCCATTATATTTGGTAGACCTTTCTTGAACACTGCTAATACCAAGATTGATTGCGCTAAAGAAATTGTTAGTGTTAATTTTGGTGGTATGTCTCATGAGTTTAATTTTTCCATGTTTCGTAGACAACCTCATGATAAAGAATTGCCTAGTAAAGATGAAATTATTGGTCTTGCTTCTATTGCCATACCTCCTACTGATCCGTTAGAACAATATTTGCTAGACCATGAAAACAATGTGCATATGAATGAAAGAAATGAAATAGATAAGATGATCTTTGATCAACCACCTATCCTTAAACACAATTTGTCTGTTGAAACTCTTGGAGGCCCTCCTCCACCTAAAGGTGACCCTGTATTTGAATTGAAGCAATTGCCTGATACATTGAAACATGCTTATCTAGATGAAAAGAAGATATATCCTATTATTATTAGTGCTGACCTTTCAGAGCATGAAGAAAAGAGATTACTTAAAACTCTGAGGAAGCATCGAGCTGCTATTGGATATACTCTTGATGATCTTAAGGGCATTAGTCCCACTCTATGTCAGCACAAAATTAATATGGAGCCTGATGCTAAACCAGTTATCGACCACCAACGACGATTAAATCCTAAGATGAAAGAGGTGGTAAGAACTGAAATATTAAAGCTTCTGGAAGCAGGTATAATCTATCCCATAGCTGATAGTAGATGGGTAAGTCCCGTTCATTGTGTCCCTAAGAATGGAGGTATCACCGTTGTTCCTAATGATAAAAATGAACTCATTCCACAAAGAATTGTAACTAGTTATAGGATGGTAATTGATTTTAGAAAATTAAACAAAGCTACTAGAAAAGATCATTACCCCTTACCTTTTATTGATCAAATGTTAGAAAGATTGTCTAAGCATACACACTTTGTTTCCTAGATGGATATTCTGGTTTCTCTCAAATACCTGTATCGCAACCCGATCAAGAGAAAACCACCTTTACCTGTCCTTTTGGAACTTATGCTTATAGACGTATGCCTTTTGGTTTATGCAATGCACCTGCTACCTTTCAAAGATGTATGACTGCTATATTCTCTGACTTTTGTGAAAAGATTGTTCAGGTTTTCATGGATGATTTCTCCGTTTACGAAACTTCTTTTGATGATTGCTTAAGCAACCTTGATCGAGTTTTGCAGAGATGTGAATAAACTAATCTTGTCTTGAATTGGGAGAAGTGCCACTTTATGGTGAATGAAGGTATTGTCTTGGGGCATAAAATTTCTGAAAGAGGTATTGAAGTTGATAAAGCTAAGGTTGATGCTATTGAGAAAATGCCATGTCCTAAAGATATTAAAGGTATAAGAAGTTTCCTTGGTCATGCTGGTTTCTATAGGAGATTTATTAAAGACTTCTCTAAAATTTCTAGGCCTCTTACCAATCTTTGGCAAAAAGTGTTCCATTTGTTTTTGATGATGATTGTCTAGAAGCCTTTGAAACACTTAAGAAACCCTTAACCACTGCACCTGTTGTTCAACCACCTGATTGGAACTTGCCTTTTGAAATTATGTGTGATGCTAGTGATTATGTTGTTGGTGATGTTCTAGGACAGAGAGTTGATAAGAAATTAAATGTTATCCATTATGCTAGTAAAACTCTGGACAGTGCCCAATGAAATTATGCTACTACTGAGAAAGAATTTCTAGCAGTTGTGTTTGCATGTGATAAATTCAGATCTTATATAGTTGATTCTAAAGTAACTGTTCACACCGATCATGCTGCTATTAAATATCTTATGCAAAAGAAAGATGCTAAACCTAGACTCATTAGGTGGGTTTTATTGCTACAAGAATTTGACTTGCATATTATTGATAGAAAGGGAGCTGAGAATTCCGTAGCAGATAATTTGTCTATAATGGAAAATGTTCTTGATGACCCACTTCCTATTAATGATGATTATCCTGATGAACAATTAGCTGTCATAAATGCTTCTCGTAATACTCCTTGGTATGCAGACTATGCTAATTACATTGTTGCTAAATTTATACCACCTAGTTTCACATATCAACAAAAGAAAAAGTTCTGCTATGATTTAAGACATTACTTTTGGGATGACCCACATCTTTACAAAGAAGGAGTAGATGGTATTATTAGACGTTGTATACCTGAGCATGAACAGGAACAAATTCTACAGAAGTGTCATTCCGAGGCTTACGGAGGACACCATGCGGGAGACAGAACTGCACATAAGGTATTACAATCTGGTTTCTATTGTCCTACTCTTTTCAAGGATGCTCATAAGTTTGTCTTATCTTGTGATGAATGTCAAAGAATTGGTATTGTTGGTAGACGTCAGGAAATGCCTATGAATTATTCACTTGCTATTGAACCATTTGATGTTTGGGTATTTGATTATATGGGACCTTTTCCTAAATCCAATGGGTATACACATATTTTAGTTGCTGTTGATTACGTTACTAAGTGGGTAGAAGCTATTCGACGTAGTAGTGCTGATCATAACACTTCTATTAAAATGCTTAAGGAAGTTATTTTCCCGAGGTTTGGAGTCCCTAGATATTTAATGACTGATGGTGGTTCACATTTTATTCATGGTGCATTCCATAAATTGGTTGCTAAATATGATGTCAACCATAGAATTGCATCTCACTATCACCCTCAATCTAGTGGTCAAGTAGAATTGAGCAATAGAGAAATAAAACTAATTTTGCAAAAAACCGTCAATAGATCTAGAAAGAATTGGTCTAAGAAACTTGACGATGCATTATGGGCTTATAAAACTGCTTATAAAAATCCTATGGGTATGTCTCCTTATAAAATGGTTTATGGAAAAGCATGTCATTTACCTCTTGAGTTAGAACATAAAGCATATTGGGCAATTAAAGAACTCAATTATGATTTTAAACTTGCCGGCGAAAAGAGGTTATTTGATATTAGCTCACTCGATGAATGGAGAACTCAAGCTTATGAAAATGCCAAATTGTTTAAAGAAAAAGTTAAAAGATGGCATGATAGAAGAATTCAAAAACGGGAATTTAAAGTGGGTGAGCAAGTTCTATTGTACAATTCTCGTTTGAGATTCTTTGCAGGAAAACTCCTCTCTAAATGGGAAGGACCGTATATCATCGAAGAAGTTTATCGCTCCGGAGCCATTAAAATAAACAACTCCGAAGGCACTAATCTGAGAGTGGTGAATGGGCATAGAATTAAGTACTATATTTCACGTACCCCCCATTAATGTTGAAACTAATATTATTGAAACAATTACACCGGAAGAATACATAAGAGAGACCTTCCGGAACGTTCCAGAACCCTGAAAAGGAAGAGGTACGTGATACGGTAAGTAACCCGACTCCAAAAATTCCATAAAAATACTTTCTGTCAGTTTTGGAATATTTAAAAAATTACAAAAATAAAAAGCAGCCGAGGGGACCCACCTGGTGCCCACGAGGCACCAGGGCGCGCCACCCCCCCAGGCGCACCCTGGTGGCTCGTGGGCCCCTCGTGAGCCTTCTCGACTCCGTTTTTCTTCTGGATTACTTGTTTTGCAAGATAAAAATTCTTTATATATACTCCCGGACGTTTTGACCACCATATCGCAGAAATCTCCTCTATTCTTGTTTCGTGATGTTTTCTGTCAGATTTCGAGGCCAGGCATCATGTCTTCCTCTTCCGCCAACAATGTGGGAGATGACGCTTGGTTGCTGCAGATGGAGCTTAGGAGGGAGAAAAAGGAGAGGTCTCCATGGAAGAGGGTGATGGAGATTCGCTTGAGGTCCACCCTCCGGCTTCCGAGAGGGGCACCCTTGCCGGTATCTCCACAACCCCGAACCCTCATCAAGCCATGAGAAGCACTACAAGCCATGGGATTCTAGAGGTTCAAGAAGGGCTTCCCCCTAGAAGGCCCTTACACAGGTTACATCGGAACAATTTTCATAATTTGGTTCACAATTATGGGGTCGAAAATACTCCTCGTAGGCACATACCCTCCAATTGGGACATCTCTCGTCCAAGTGAAAGTGATGCAGGAAAAAATGCTTGGGGCCCAGAGAATAAGCATATTATGGCCGAAGTCCAAAGGAATACATAGATGATACAGCATGTGCTCCGGGAAATCCAGAGCCTAAAGGAGATCATAATTAATGTCATGAAGGACAAGCCCACCACTTCATCACCACCACCATCACCAAAGAAGGAAACCTGAGTACATGGGTATGGGCACTCCCCTTGGCTTGTGCCAAGCTTGGGGGAGGTGCCCTGGTATCGTATCACCATCACTTTTATTATCTTTACCTATTTTTAGTTCGATCCTTAGTTATTTCGTGATTTAGTTGAATAAAAGTTTAGTATGTTCTATTTTCGAGTGCTAGTTTCGTGATCTATCTATCTATGTAATCGAGTTGAGATTTATATAATAAAGAGTAGTTGGAGTTTTTGCTTCTTTACTTTTATGTTTCAATCCTAGCAATGAAAATAATGAAAAAGATTATATGCTAATCTTATGGAAAGTAATGACATTACATAAAGAAAAGTATAAGTGGTAAAATTTATTGGAAGTTAACAAACATAGAATTAGTCAATGATGCAATTCATGAAATAATTAATAAGGGAAGAGAAGATTCACATGCAAATATACTATCTTGGACGTCTTTTATGATTGTGAGCCCCCATTAAGTATTTTATGTCAAATTGTTGACGTTGGACAAGGAAGACAACGTAATGAATTATGTTTGCTTATATTCACATAGAAGTTATATTGTTATAGATCCTCCAACATGTGGTGCTTGCCCAATATCTTTGCTAGCCAAAAATCTGCACCAAGTAGAGATACTACTTGTGCATCCAAAACCCTTAAACCCAGTTTCATGTCATGAGAGTCCACTATACCTACCTATGGATTGAATAAGATCCTTCAAGTAAGTTGTCATCGGTGCAAAAAGCAATAAAAATTGCCTCTAAATATGTCTGAACTTTTATTGTAAGGGAAAATAAGCTTTGTACGAACTTGTGATGGTAAAGAAATAAAAGCGACGGACTGCATAATAAAGGTTGCTATCACAAGGGGCAATATAAAGTGACGTTCCTTTGCATTAAGAGCTTGTGCATCCAACAACAAAAAGCGCATGACAACCTCTGCTTCCCTCTGCGAAGGGCCTATCTTTTACTTTTATGTATTTACTTTTTATGCAAGAGTCAATAGTTTTCTCCCCTATTCCTTTTTATTTTTCTCTTTTGCAAGCATCATGTGGTGGGGAAAGATCTACGCATATATATCCAGTTGGATATGAGTGATCATGAGTTATTATTGTTGACATCACCCTTGAGGTGAATAAGTTGGGAGGCGAAATTATAAGCCCCTGTCTTTCTATGTGTCTAGTTGAAACTTTTTGCTCCATATATATGTTGTGAGTGTTAGCAATCATGGAAGACTATATGATGGTTGAGTGTGTGGACTTGCTGAAAAGCTCCTACATGAGACCCTTCCTGAAAATATGATGAATTGCAATTGCATTGTTGACTGAGAACATAGTTTGTTAGTTTTCAAGAAAGTTTATGCCTTATACTTCATTGTTGTGATGAATTGTTACTTGCTCATGAGAAGTTTTATGCTGATAAATATTTATGTTATAATAATGATCATGATGCTACTATGTCCGTATTTTGTTTTTATCGACACCTCTCTCTCTAAACATGTGGACATGATTATCGATATAGGCTTTTGCTTGAGGACAAGCGAGGTCTAAGCTTGGGGGAGTTGATACGTCCATTTTGCATCATGTTTTGCTACTGTTATTTATAATGTTTTTAATCAAAATAACACTTTGTGGAGCAATTCTAATGCCTTTTCTCTCTTAATATGCAAGATTTACACAAGGAGGGAGATTACCGACAGCTGGAATTCTGGACCTAAAAAAGCTATGTCAGAGATACCTATTCTGCACATCTCCAAATGAGCTGAAATTTCACGGAGATTTATTTTGGAACAAATAAAAAATACTGGACCCAAGAAGTACCAGAGGGGGCCACCCAGGTGCCAAGAAGTACCAGAAGGGAAATAATTTTCGCGGGAGGAAAATACTTGGAAATAAAAGCATCTTTACACCTATCCCAAGAATCGATACTATTTTGTGGTAAAGATGAAAACTAAATTTTTGCACGATCCCGCAATAAGAACAGGAATAATTTTAATTTCACAATATTATTATCCACATATTTTTTCTTTTGCATATCACACAATTCTACGAAAGTGTTAAGATGGGATGCATCATCTTCATTAGGACTACCAGAAAATTGTTCTTTCATGACAAGATTTAACAAAGGGGCATTAATATCTCAAGTCTCTGCACTAGCGGCGGGAGGAGCAATCGGAGTACTAATAAAATCATTATTATTAGTATTGGAAAATCACACAATTTTGTATTTTCTTGAGACATCGTGGCTATACAAACAAGATAACAAGCAAGCAAAGAAGCAAACAAGAAAAAGGCAAACGGAAAATATTTTTGTATTTTTGTAAAAACTTTTTAGAAGTGGGGGAGATGAAAACGAGAGGCAAAGGCAAATAAAATAAATGCAAGGAGATGAAAGTTTATGCGTAGGTACTTGATAGATGTTGATGATGTCTCCCCGGCAACGGCGCCAGAAATTCTTCCTGCTACTTGTGAGCTGCGTTGGGATTTCCCCGAAGAGGAGGGGATGATGCAGTACAGTAGAGATTAGTATTTACCTCAGTTATGAAACCAAGGTTATCAATCCAGTAGGAAAATCACGCAGCAACTCGTTAGCAGTACCTGCACACAAAATAACAAATCCTTGTACCCAACGCGAACAAGGGGTTGTCAATCCCTTGGCGGTTAATTGCAAGATTAAATTGTATGGTGATAGATAGATATATAGATCGAACAAAAATAGAAAATAAAATAAATAAAGCAGTAAGATATTTTTAGGATTTTCAATATATGATTAAGGTAGACCCGGGGGCCATAGTTTTCACTAGAGGCTTCTCTCTTGAAAATAGCATACGGTGGGTGAACAAATTACTGTTGGGCAATTGATAGAAAAGCAAATAATCATGACGATATCCAAGGCAATGATCATGTATATAGGCATCATGTCCGAGACAAGTAGACCGAAACGATTATGCATCTACTACTATTACTCCACCCATTGACCGCTATCCAGCATGCATCTAGAGTATTAAGTTCATAAAGAATGGAGTAACGCCTTAAGCAAGATGACATGATGTAGACAAAGTAAACTCACGCTTGAATAAACACCATCTTTTTACCCTTAATAGCAACGATACATACGTGTCATGTCCCTTTCTGTCACTGGGATTGAGCACCGCAAGATCGAACCCATTACAAAGCACCTCTCCCATTGCAAGATAAATCAATCTAGTTGGCCAAACCAAATCAATAGATCAGAGAGAAATACGAAGCTATAACAATCATAGATAAAAGAGTTCAGTGAAAACTCAAATAATATTTATGGATAATCTGATCATAAACTCACAATTCATCGGATCCCAACAAACACACCGTAAAAAGTGATTACATCGGATAGAATTCCAAGAACATCGAGGAGAACATTGTATTGAAGATCAAAAAGAGATAAGAAGCCATGTAGCTACTAACTATGGACCCAAAGGTCTGTGGTAAACTACTCACGCATCATCGGAAGGGTAGCAAGGTTGATGTAGAGCCCCTCCGTGATCGAATCCCCCTCCGGCAGAGTGCCTGAAAAGTCCTCCAGATGGGATCTCTCGAGAACAGGAACTTGCGGCGGCGGAAAAAGTATTTCGTGGAGTCCTCTGTTGACTTCCCGATTTTAGAGAATTTATAGAGGTGAAATTAGGTCAAACGGAGCAGAGGTGGGCCCACGAGACACCAGGTCGCGCCACCCCCCCGGGGCGTGCCCTGGTGGCTCGTGGCCACCTTCTTTGTCTTCTGGGCCTCTCCCGAAGCTTCTAGTGTCTCTTATGTCCAGAAAAAAATCTCTAAAAAGTTTCGTGGCATTTGGACTTCGTTTGGTACTGATATTCTAAAAAATCAAAAACAGGCAAAAAACAGCAATTGACACTGGGCACTAAGTTAATAGGTTAGTCCCAAAAAATGATATATAATTGCTTGTAAGTGTATATAAAACATCCAAGATTGATATTATAATAGCATGGAACAATCAAAAATTATATATACGTTGGAGACGTATCAATCCACCATGCCTCCATGGCCGTAAGGCCACAGAAGATGGGGCAGGCCAATGGCGGCGCCGATGGGAGGCACAGGAAACCTGAGTGCCGATGGCGGCTAGGTTGAGGAGGCGACCAATCCAACAACGTACTCGTGTAGTTTTCGTGGTGGGGCTCGATCACATCCACAATACTTACTTGAAAGTTTCATATTTTCTTTTCCGAACCAACACGCATGTCTTCTTCTTACGAAAATTTGCCTGCACTTTGATAAGTGGATAAGGTCGGTGCTGGTCTTCGGTGGATCTGTTTGGATCCGTTCTTCGTTTGGATGTTTACAGTTTTGATTCTTCCAATCTACGACTTTCTTCATCGGAGATGGTCGCTGCTTTGGTGCGCTGGTCCTACGGGGCCTTAGCACGACGACTTCCCGACTGTCTACTACAACAAGGTTTGTCCGGCTCCAGCAAGGGAGGGGTGATGATGCCGGCGCGTCTTCAGCTCGCTCCAGTGCTTGTAGTCGTCACTAGGTGGTTCACTAGGTGATGCCCACGCCAGGTTAATGGACCGTGGGCCCGCGTCGTCAGTTGGCTTCCTTCCCCCACACACCTCTCCGCCCCTGAAAAACCCTCTCCTCTCGTTCCCCCCTCTTATTATATTAATATAAAAGAAAAAAAGAAACCCTCTCTGTCTCTCGCTTCGACCGCTCTCCTTCCGCCGCCGCCGCCGCCGCAGCGCCGCCCGCACGCCTTTGTTACCGGACTCGAGCGGCGATCTTCCTCCTCTCCTCTCAGTAAGCCCCAATCCGCTCCCTCTCCCTTCCATCTTATTGGTCTGCGCCGTGAAATTTTGAATCCTCCTCCTTCCCCGAGCAACCCGTCGCCAAAACCCTACCCACCTGACCTAGCTCCGAGTCCGATGACTAGAGAGAGACGGTGTTGTTGAGAGCCATGCTGCTCGGCTACCGAGATGCATCCGCCTCTCCCCTGCTCCAGTGTTTGCTGTGATGGCTCGACCCCCCTGCCCGTGTTTCCTCACATTGCTTTGGTTGCGGTGCCCTGTGTTCCTGGTAATAATTAATCGTCTTCTGATGCTATTGTTGTTGCTGCACAACTGTATGATCGATGATGTGTGGCGATCTTTTCATGATTTTTCCCCATCCAGTCTGCCGCCGCTCAATTGTTCGCATATGGATTGGGTGAATTCTAGTTTTTAATTTCCTTGTTCGCACACAAGGCTCCGTAGACTGTATTTGCTGTATAACAAGTAGTGATCTAAACGCTCTTACATTTCTTTACGGAGGGAGTAACTGTTTTCCACCCCATCGGATCTACCGCCGTGCGATTGTTCGCATATGGATTGGGTGAATTCTAGCCCTCTCTAGAGCCTTCTGTCAGTGTCAGGTAGGATCCTCATGGAATTTGTTGCTAACCTCATATCATCTTATATGTTACTCCCTCCGATCAGAGGGAGTAGATCTTAGGATTATTGTCCATCACTTCTTCTCGTCGAAGAAACTCTTCATCTAGAGATCGGTGATACATAGCAGTTCTTGTTATATGTATGTCCTCACACCACATAATCTAACAAGTTAGACACTTCATATTTCTGAAATTTTGTTTTGTTTATATGCACAGGATAAACAGCAAAGATTGTCGATCTTAGCAAAGATTGTCATATGTATTCGTCAGCCTTTGTGACTAGATATTTCTGTCAGTTCCTTGTACAACCTGTTGCAACATGCAAGTGTTGACGTTTTTTATGTAAATATAAAAGCTGGACGGAAGCATCTGCATGCTGTTAACTTTAGTTACTAAGCCTGAATATTCTATTTTCCGATTAAGATCGATGCATTGTAGATTGTTGTGTAGCAACTCTAAAGGGTGCTCTAGCTAGCTTCTGTAACGTTGAGTCTTGTTGGCTTATTTGGCATTTGCCTGCTAGCTGTTGGTTCTATTGTAGAAAGTGTTAGTAAGTTAATTGAAAACTTTATGTTTACATTTTGGTGAGGAAGCTATGCCATTTCTCATTCCAATTGTACCCCACCCCCACCCCAACTTGCCGCACCTGCATCACGCTTTGACTAACATGAAAATCAAATCTTCCATTAGCAATTAATTGGCATGTCAATTACTGACTGTCACAGAGATGCCTGCGCAGAATCCTTTACTAACATGAAAATCAAATCCTTGGCAGACAGCCTGCCAGAATGCCCCCGAAGAAGCGCCTGCACCTTGTTCGCACACGAACGCGTCACGCGTACCCTCGACGCCGGGGGTGATGCACCGCAGCTCACGTCGAAGGAGGTCCGTCCGGCAGCGTGGTACGCAAGCAAACCAGCGGACGCTTTTGAGACCCGACGCACCGCTTCTCCGGGATGGAACCCGTCAGGAGTCACGGATGGACGATGGGCTGCCCTAGGTCGGTTCGCCCGCCCCTAGAGCCTCGAGGATCGCTGCCCTTCAACACGAAGAACGAACGAAGAACGAGAGAGAAAGAACAAGGGAGAGATGTAAAAGCTAGGGTAAAAAGTAGTAGATTGATTTGTTCGATTGTGTGTTGTTTCAATCGGCCATCACCTCTTCTATTTAAGAGGGGGTTGGACTTCCCGTACAGGACACGGACCCAGATTTCCTTCCAAAGGGTCAAAAAACGCAGCCAAACTCGGACTTTCCGATCTGCCCGAATCTGCGCGGCTATAGGCAAGCGGTAGTACCGCTTCTGGGCACGGTAGTACCTCTTAAAGCGGTAGTACCGCTCTGAGTACCGCTCTACTTCCGCTTAGGGTCTCGAGGGTCCAGAGACGTGCAGAGAAGAACTTTCCCAAGCGGTAGTAGGCGCGGTAGTAGGAGCGGTAGTACCGCTCTAGCGGTAGTACCGCTTATTGGCACGGTAGTACCGCTCTCTGCTGTAGCACCAATCTTGCAACGGCCGTAACTTTTGCATACGATCTCGGATTGAGACGATTTTTATATCAAAATCGACCGATTCGACGAGACGAAGACAATCTGTGTAGAAACTTTTCTCATATGAGGCCGTCTTGGGGGCGTAATTAGCCGAATAATGTTCTAGATAAAACATCCCAGTACTTCGAACACAACTTCGGCCTTAGAGATGAGATCGGATGGCTATGGCCCAAATATTAAAGTTTCTCCTTTCGACAATACGGAACTTTCTCACCTTGAGCACTTTTCCATTTGAGGCCTTTTTAATTATGTTTTTGACCATGCCAAAATCTGGTGTCAACACACCTGTGGTCCGCTGCTCTCAAGCTGGAAGACCATGTCGAGGAAGCTGCTCCTGCTGTCTCTACCTCTGGCACGGAAGGTAGCATGCATGGTGAGTTTTACCGACTCCTTCTCGCAATGTGCATGATGCATACGCATCACATTCTTTGTTCTGTGCGGGGTCGTTGAGTGGCTTGTGTGTTTGATGGACTTGGCAGATTCCGGGGAGGAAGAGGAGGAAGTTGGCGACAGCGGCAGCAGCGGCGGGGACATCGAAGACGACGATGGCAGCCATTCGTCGCAGATTGATGGTGCTGACATGGACGAGTAACTGATCGGAGTTCTTTTTTTAGACAGTTTTTCTATTTTGTATGTGTGTCTCCTGCAGTTAATACTAGCTGCTAGGTGCAAGTCAGCCCCTCGGCTGCTGTTACGATCAGTGCAATATCCTGTTAGGAAAGCATTTTGTTCATTGGATAAACTCTGTTATCAGATTCTGGAACACATACTTTGTCAGCTTAGATCCCTCAGCTGGCTAATTGAATCAAATCGACTCTTCTTCGGCCTGTTAAATATGAGTTTCCAGTGTTCAAGTACTCCTCAGGTGCTAATAGTCCCATTTTGAACACCTGAACGTTATATTGTAGCTACATATTTCTTTGAAAAGGGAACTAAAATATCACAGAACACTTGTAACTGTTCTATAAAGTTTTAATCAGTAATTGATATGCCAATCGGTAACGGAAGATTTGATTTTCATGTTAGTCAATGCTTATAAATTGTTTAGTAATCTTGAACCTTGCAATCAATGCAAGTTGTAATCATACCTTCTAATCATGTATTGTGATCGCTTGTTATATCCACGGGAACAAGCTTATGTCTATTAGTTGGTAAGTTTTTTGGCCAGAAGATTACTTCGTTATACTGGTTCTGTTCTGCTTCCGCTGCCACTCCAGGCATTGGAGCGGTATTCGGATGCCGCTCTTGACTGACCACAGCTTCCGGGGGAGTGGTCTGTTCCCGGGATGCAGAACTGTAGTTTCATCTTTTCTGTTCAGAATGAAAAACATTTGTCATAGCAACAAGCAATAGTTGGTCGATTGGATTAAAACCAGAGATG
Organism: Elymus sibiricus; assembly: GCA_039707655.1. Lineage (NCBI taxonomy): Eukaryota > Viridiplantae > Streptophyta > Magnoliopsida > Poales > Poaceae > Elymus > Elymus sibiricus. The sequence continues at coordinate 443,901,487 of CM077668.1, forward strand.
GTTTCTACATGTGTGCTTTCTGCTTCTTATCCTGTTTTTATTTATTTGATCTGTTGATTTCTTAGAGAAAGACCAACCCCTTCATCAAATAGTGCATATTATTAACGTGTTAATATTGAAAAGCTTCCAAATCTGCACACAGAGCTAGCCGGTGTCTTCACCATGAATGTTCTTCTCCAGCTATATTGGCCATGCATATTCGTTAAAGTGTGGGATTAGTGAGTTGTCTTTGTTTGTAGTTGTACCTTTTGTTTTTATATATGGAGGATAATCAACAAAATAGCTTTTCTCCTTTGATTTGGTTAGTCGCATGTAAATTCGCTTCATGCACATCGGACGACATGCATCATCATATTTTGAATACAATTTTTGAGAGGGAATAGAGGTGTAGGGGTGTGTGATGATTGACAAGGAGGAGATGGGAGAAACTTGATGTTTGCCCCGACACGATAGGTAGCAAAGCTTGCTGAAGGCGAGGCATCATACTTGGAGAAGAATCTTGTTTGCCACTGCCGCAAGAATCGAAGGGTGCACCATCGTTACCACACAGTAGGACATGTGTTGAATTGCCGCATGTCCTATATGATTGCCATAGTAAGATGCGACCATCCATCGCTGGTGGTGATTGGCAACATGGCTGAGATCTGCTGGGCACGCACATGACATCAGAGTGGGACAAAATGGTGGAGTGGACCATTAGCATAACGGAACTGCGAGACTGATGGGGAATGACGGGGGACCGGAAGGTGATGAACTGATGATGCAGCTGTAGTGGACGGAGTTTTGGGCAGAGAGAGGTGAGGAGTGAGATTGTGTTCTCCCTTGAGGAAGGTGAAGATGGAGATGCCTATGGGGAGCAAGACAACACCGTAGTGGCTGTATAGGGGGAGAGTAGAGAAAGCTGCCGATGTTTGTTGCTACACGGTTAAGAACACGTGTCTCACTTGACAAGTGTGTTAAACGAATAGAAGTATCACTTGATGCATACTTATAACTAGTCTCTTCAATATTCAGAACTGAGTGATACCATGTATATTTTTATGGTTGCTCAAGTCTTGAACTTTGCATGATAGGCTTAGTGCGATGCCATGTTTTGTATAAACAAGGTATTTACAGAGTAGATTACTCTTCTGGCTTGGAGTGTTTTTTATTTAGGCACTTTTTTTTTTCGAGAAACTTCCAATCTATTCATCTTCAATCATGGCAGTACAAAGAACAACAGAGGTAATAAAAATTACAACCATGTCCGTGGACCACCTAGCGACGACTACAAGCACTGGAGCGAGCCGAAGGCGCGCCGCCGTCATCGCCCCTCCCTCACCGGAGCCGGGCAAACCTTGTTGTAGTAGACAGTCGGGAAGTCGTCGTGCTAAGGCCCCATAGGACCAGCGCACCAGAGTAGCAACCATCGCCGATGAAGAAAGTCGTAGATCAGAAGAATCAAACCTGTAAACACCCAAACAAAGGCGAACGAAGACCGGATCCAAACAGATCCACCGAAGACCAGCACCGACCAAATCCCGCGAGATCCGACGGAGACAAACCTCCACATGCCCTCCGATGATGCTAGACACACCATCGGGACGGGGATAGAACGTGGGAGACATTATTCCTACTATGGGATATCGCCGCCGCCACACAGCCCCAACCAACACGCTGAATCTAACAAGAACGAGAACGGGGTCCCTCCCGCCGGCGGGGGGCCGAGATCCTCCGCACCTCCATGGCCTAGAGGCCATCGGAGATGGGGCGGACCGGCGGCGGTGCCGACGGGAGGAGAAGAGCTTTTCTTGTGGTTTTATTTAGGCACTTGCTTGTACTACCTGCTGGAATTGTTGACGTTTTTGTGTATTGTTCTACAGCCTAAATATTGTCTAACAATTGGTGATTTTTGGTTTGCTAGCCCATCCAAAGTGCACATCTTTGTCAAGAATCCCGCCGGCAGGAAAATCTGTCTCAGGGGGGTCCACTTGTCAGACACCCTTTACACCATCAAGGCAAAGATCCAGGAGCGGTACCGCCTTGTCTTTGACGGGGTGCAGCTGGAAGACAACCGTACATTGGCGGATTACGGCATCCAGCATGATTTTACGCTTGACCTCCAAGAAAAGATGCAAATCTTCGTGACGGAGACGCTAGAAAGCAGGACCATCACTCTTGAGGTAGACAGCCTAGACACCATTGACAACGTGAAGGCTAAGATCGAAGACATTGAGGGCTTTCCCAAGGTCCAGCAGTGCCTCATCTTTGCCAACAAACAGCTGGAGGACGGCAAGCTCACCTTGGCTGACCACAACATTTGTAAAGGGTCCACTCTTCTCCTCATCCTCCTCCCGTCTAGTCCAGCTGCTCTGATGTTAATCTTCGTGAAGACGCCAGAAGGGAAGGTCCTCACCCTTGAGGTTGGGAGCTCAGACACTGTCGACAGTGTCAAGGTGAAGATCTACGAGAAGGATGGCACTAGCCCTAGACAGCAGCGCCTCATCTTTGCTGGCAAGCAGCTGGAGGACCACCGCACCCTGGCGGACTACAACATTAAGAGCGAGTCTACCCTTCATTTGGTGTACCGCCTTTGTGGTTGCTGAGATGCATGGCCTGCCATCGAACAACAAGTTCATGTTAGCTGGAGTCTAACTTCCAGTAGTGGTGTATTATCATCATTCTAGTACCTTAGTATTGCTCCGCTCTTGTTTCATTCTGGTAGTGGTGTGTTATCACTTATCAGTAAAACTATCATTCTAGTTCGCTGATGTGTTGAGTAGTTCTTATCTACCAAGAAAAGAAGCTACCGTTAAGAGTTCCTACCTTGGTCTGTCTTGGCATAAGTAAGTTGATTTGAGAAATACAGTCTGCATGCAGTTTCGACGACTCATTTCCTTCCTTTCCACATAGTATATACTCAGTGCAGTAAATTTATGTGTTTTATCCATGTTTTTATCAATATATATGCCATGCAGTCAAAAGTTGAAGCAATCGGAATCCTAACAAGTACAGTTATTGCATGTTTTATAGATATATACAAGATTTACTATTGCATATTGTGAAGGTGATTTATCATATCTAATTGGATTTGGGATAGGAAACTAAGTCTTCTTCAGTATCTCTTGTAACAAGTTTTGGATATATCTGTGCACCTCTGGCATGCAATGCTCAGTTATGCGATATCAACACAGCTCGCTCCTTGCTCTACTACTGGTATTTTTCTTTTTCTTTTTTGCGAGGGGAAAGGGGGCTCTATTTCTTGAGGAGAGTCTGCCATACGCAGGCGTACAATTTCATTTGTCCCCGACCCAAACAACATCGCGGTGCGAGGTGCCGAGGTGTGCATCTACCGTAGGCAGCAAGGCCATGAGCGACCTTGTTCTGTGAGTGAACACGATCTCCCTCGTACTCCCAGCAATCAATCATTTGATGTCATGTACCAGTGCCGTATACTTTGAGCGATTCTGCGTGGGACTCTTGATCATCATTACCGCCTCTGCACAGTCCAGCTCAACGACCAAGGGGAACTGGGTTACTGGTCTTTTTTCTTCGTATATATGCAGTCCTTGCGCGGGCACATGTTGCTAATAGTTTCAGGCCATATGCTTCACCTTTGCAGCCTGCAAGCAGCAAACGAACCATTATAGAAAATCGATATTGCCTATATCATACAATCCAGAGCACATGTGTTTGAATCATCATTGGCGATGCTACCTTTTTCTTTTAACAAAAAGCGTTCCTACATTCACGAGAATTGCCAAGATTATTGCTTGAAAAAAAGATGCACTGTGTGAAAATAAAAGTTTTTCAAAAAAAAAAAACCATCATCTGTGAAATGTTCATCTATTTCAATGAAAAAGCCCGCCCAGATTGTGAGAAAAAGTAATTTGGTGCTAACAAAAAAAAAACAATTTTTCAATAAAATGGTAAAAGAAGTTAGTACATAATTTCGTCAAATATGCTATGTGATCTAAATTAATATTACGCGAGATTAACAAGATTTTTGGGGATTCAAGAAAAGAAGAAGACCACACTCCATGAAGACAAAATCTAATGTCGACCTCGTTTCTTACTCCCTCTGTTCCCTAGTATGGTGCATATTTGGTCTTAGAAAGTCAAACATATCTACGTTCGACCCAGACTGTAGAATAAACTTTCAACATCCAAACATATCTACGCTTCGTCTTTTTTTGCTCCGGATGATGATTACTTAGCTTCACTTTTATTGTTCTTCGCTCGCCTTACTACATCGTCTCCCGGTATCAAATTATGTTCGACTGTTGTTAGATGCTGGAACAAACTAATGTTCGAACGCTAGATGTTGTGTTCCCAACACATCCAACAATTCCGCAGATTATTTTGGCCAGTAGGTTTTTGTCATTTTGCTGTTTCTCCAACTTGACCTTTCATTCCTTTCCCTTTGACAACACGGAGGAACAACAGAAAAGAATCAGTTGAGCTATTAAAACTGTCCAAGGTTTTGTCCAGTTAAGCCAATTCTTTTCGTGCTCATCGACATGTTCTTCTTCTCTCCTCTTCTTTCGAGCAAAAAGAACAATTTGTGTACATAAGCAGAAGCATGCAGGCTGCTAAGCATTTGTCACTTCACAAACCTCTTGAAAGCACAATAACCTCTTCTCGGCTTCTCGCCGCCATCACATGCACAATACCTACTTGAAAGCACCCTATTTTCTTTTTCCGAACCACCACGCATGTCTTTTCTCACGAAAATTTGCACGCACTTTCATGGTCGTTGTCAAAATTTCAAATGAGTTGGATAAGTTGAGTGATACTTTCTCATTCCTTTGGTCAGAAGTCCTGTTTTTTTTTTCATATAACATGGTTTGGGTCCACCATAAGTTGAACGATTACTCACCATAGTAAAATCATCGTAAATGTAGTATTTTACTCCCTCCTTGCCAAATTATACTGCATATAATTTGTCCCAAAGGAAACTTTATAAAATTTGATCAAGCTTATAGAAGGAATCGTAAAATAAAAAACAGTATCATTAGATTCATAAATAATTAAATAATTTTCATATTTTTATGAACTTTGTCAAAATTTACAAAGGTTGAGTTGAAAAAATAATCTTATATACACTATAAAAAATGGCGATGTATCAAGTGAAAACTGGTTTTCAGTGAAAATCTGGAAACTTTTCGTATCGATCATCGGATCTGTAATGAACGACATAGATTGAAGGTGGGATCCCTAACCTGCCACTTAAACGCTAATTAGCAGATAACCCCTGTTATCCACCGATAAGGTGGAAAATCTTTTGAGTGCACGTTCATCTTCCATCTTGTGTGCTGCGGCGGCGATAGAGTCTCCGGCCCCCTTGCGCTTTGCCGGCCGCTACAGGGTCTTTGTCGATGCTCGACTGGACCTTCACCGGGCTGCGGCTCACCCTCCACCGGCCACAACTCGTGCCACGATTGCCCTTCTGACCTCCGCCGGCCACGACTCACAATTCGAAGAGTGAAGATCCGACAGATTCTCATCTACCTGCACAAAGAGCTCGTGCTGCGCCAGTGAACTTGGCCGGAGTTCAACGGGCAGGCAACAACATCAGCACATGCGTGATTTTTGTTGGCGGTCAGATGTTCCCTCTTCTTTCTTGTGCTGATGCTTGCTGCCATGGTCCGCATCAGGAGATCAAGCAAGCATAAATTTTACAATTTCAGGAGCATATGCATAAGTAGGAAGTCATCCATCATACTAAAATGAATAAAGATACAACTTCCATTGTTTCGAAATACTACGATTGATAAAGTTGAACAAAAGCATCAGATTTCTGCAATGTAATGAATAATGACAATCAAAAGCATATGTTTAGCCTTCTCAATGTTTCTAATCCTGCAATGCAACCTTGAAATCAACCTGTTCTCCATCGTTGAGTATCATACATCCACGGATTACATCAGAAATTGTCTACACAGAATCTGTACGGTGGCCAAATTGCCACATTCAGTTTTTCGTAGTGAAATCAGAGCTTCTATTATTATCACTGCATGTTCAACTGTTCAAGTCATGTTGAAATGCTGCATACAAGGGAGCCTTACACCAGAGACATGATGAAGCCTAGTATAAGATGCAGATTGGCCGTGTGGTCTGCAGCCATTTTTCGCATCTCTTTTTACGTAAGATAAAACAAAATCAGAAAAGCTCCCACTAAGCTGCTGCAATTGACTCAGAACTGGCAAAAATCAAAATGCTCAATCTATACTGTTTTTCTTCATCTTCTTAGAGAAAAGGCATACGCCCGACTTTATAGATAAAGCCATACGACAGAGTCTCCCAGCACGACAAACCAGAGATCCAGAGAGTACCAGGCCACCAAGGCCAACAACCGGTGGCACGCAGGCCAGATGGACAAAAGGCACGCAGGCCAACAACAAGAAATCAAGGTGGCGCGCAAGCCCACACCCAACATGAAACAGGCAAGCAAAAGACGCCGGGCTTAAACGAGTCCACCATCAACATCAGCTGGAGACGACAGAAGAAGAGCAGAAGCCTGAACTTTGATGATCATAGCCTCCAGATCGCCCCGATCAGCTTGCTTAGTCAATAATTTTCACTGCTGCAAAAGGATAGACATTTTAAACAAGAAATCAGCAGGCTTGTTAGGAAAGACACCCTCAATGGTGAATTTGTTCCTAGTAGTCCAGAGCGCCCAGCACAGCGCGCCAAAGCCAACCCAAAACAAACGCTTGGAAGCCCCTTGAAGGCCAGAAGAGACAATGCGAAGCTCATCGAAGGAGTTAGGGGCCCAAGAGACCTCCAGCCAGGACCGCACACAGCACTATGCCAGTTTGGCCAGCACACACCCAAAAAAGATGTGATTAGTATCTTCAAGTTGAGAGCAGAGGGCACAGAATACAGTCCCCGGTCATCCCGTTTACGAATTTGATCAGCCGAAGGAAGCCGCCCCCTGAAAGCCTGCCAGAGGAAGATTTTAATCTTGGGAGGCACCTTGGCCGCCCACACATACCTGAATTTAGAAGTGGGGGTCCCAGAGATCACACGCGAATATAAGGATTTAACAGAGAACTTCCCAGAAGCCACGTGAGGCCAGACCACAGCGTCATCCTCCTCCGAGAGCATAGGGAACAAGGCAGCAAGACGGTGCCAGTCATCCAACTCTACAGGAGAGAGGGTTCGCCTGAGGCCAAGGTCCCACTCATTAGCAGAAAGCTCAGAGATAGACATCTCGGGGTTAGAGCAATAAGAAAATAGTACAGGGAAGGACGAAGCTAACCGTGAGTCCCCGAACCACCAGTCGAGTCAAAAACGGGTAGAGGACCCATTCCCCACCACGAATTTGACCTGATCCCGAAACACATCTCGAACTTTGATATGGTCTTTCCAAAACTGGGACCCCTGAGAAGCAGCGGCAAACATGGGGCTGCAGAAGGGGAAATACTTAGCTTTGAGAAGATCAAACCAAAGAGTACCAGCGCCAGCCGTCATAATCCTCCACCACCACTTAATAATGAGACACTTGTTCATCATCGCAGTGTTTAAAATGCCCAACCCCCCAAGGTTTTTGGGCCTACAGATGATATTCTATTTCACAAACCTGCACTTGCGCTTGTTATCTACCGCGTTCCAATAAAAAGCACCTCTATGCTTGTCAAAACCATCATGAGTACCCTGAGAGAGCCGGTAGAAGCCCATGGTGAACATGGGAAGGGAAGATAGGCACCCATTAATAAGGCACACCTTACCGGCGGAAGTGTTATATCTGCCACGCCAAGGCATGACACGGTTCCCAACTTTGTTAACAAGAGGCTTGAAATCTTTCGCACACAGGTGGTACGGAGAGATGGGGAGCCCTAGGTACTTGAAGGGAAATGAGCCTAAACTGCAATTCAAAAGCTGAGAGACCCGAACAGCCTCAACATCAGACACACCAGTAACAATCACCTCACTCTTAGAGAAGTTAATTTTGAGCCCCGACAAAGCTTCAAAACATAACAAGATAAATTTAAGATGAGCAAGAGAAGCATCATTCAGCTCAACCATAATGATTGTATCATCAACGTACTGGAGATGTGTAATACCGTGAGGCAAGAGGTGAGACATGACAGGGGAGATGTGACCCGCAGCAGCTGCCCGCTCCAGCAGACAAGAGAGAGCATCTGCCACGAAATTAAACAGGAGGGGGTAGTAAGGATCCCCTTGCCGCAGGCCCCTGCCATTGGCGAAGAACTTACTAATATTGCCATTGACTGCCACCGTAGTGTGGCCCCCAGAGACCAATTGCATCACCCGATGAACATAAGCAGCATCGAAACCTCTAGTAAGAAGTACTTGTCGAAGAAAGTCCCAACTCACCGAGTCGTAAGCTTTTTCGAAATCAAGCTTAAGAATAATAGCACGGGATCCTCTAATCCTGAGGTCATGCACGATCTCGTGGAGACATAGGATACCGTCAAGAATAAACCGACCCTTCACGAATGCAGATTGAGAGGGACTAAGAATACGGTGAGCAACAGGAGACATGCGAGTCGCAAACCCCTTGGCCGGAAACTTGGCAAAATTATTGATAAGAGCGATAGGACGAAACTGGGAAATCACCTCCGCACCTTTGACCTTAGGAATGAGTGACAAAATAGCGTAATTCAATCTCGAAATATCAACCGTCCCCAAACAGAAACCTTGGATAACCGAGCAGACCAGCTCACGTAAGACAGGCCAAAACTTTCTGAAAAAAGGGATCGAGAAACCATCCGGGCCAGAAGCAGAGTTCATATTAGCAGAATGAATGGCCACCTCAATCTCTTCAACAGAGAGAGGGAGCGAAAGCGCAATGTTTTCCTCCACAGAAACACACCTGCAGTTTTCCCAAAAAGAAGAGGAGAGCACGAAACCAGAAGCAGGCCTAGCCGCCAGCAAGGAAGAAAAGAAGTTCAGAACATGGTCAAGGATAAGGCTAGGGTCAAAGACGTGCACACCGTCAATCAGAAGACCATCAATCAAACACCGACGGCGCCTACCATTGGCAATAGCAAAGAAATACGCAGTAAGGGAATCTCCTTTCAGAGTCCAATTGATTGTGCCACGCTGCCTCCAGTAAACCTCGGCCTGACGATGAAGCTGCATGAGGGCAGCCTCAAGATCATAGCGCTGCTGCCAGCCCGCGGCAAAAAGGCCAGAGACATCAGCAGCCGCATCCATTGCTAAGACCCGACCCAGCAAGTCGAGTTTAAGTTTCCGAGCTTCGGCCGCCCTATTCCGGCCCCAGCCCTTAAGGAATTTGCGAATTTGGTAGGAGCAAAAATGCCAAACATCCATAGGTCGAGATGACCTCACCCTAGAGGCCAAGAGCGAACCGATCTTCCCAGAGATTAAATCAGAAAACCCATCAACCAGTAACCAGGAGGCATCGAATTGAAACCTGGAAACAACAGACACGGACAAGACACCCAAATTAACATAAGGGGGGAGTGATCAGACCCAACGTGAGAAAGGGCAGAAAGGGAGGCCCGCGGGAAAAGCGTCTCCCAGGGAGAGGAAGTAAAAACACGATCCAAGACAGACCGGACAGGATTAATCTGATGGTTTGACCACGTGTAACGCGCACCTGTCCTTGGAATTTCACGTAGAGCACAATCTGCGATGAACTCATTGAAAGCATCCGCCAAGGGCCAAGAAAAATGAGACGGATTTTTGTCACCAGGGGCCCTGAGCAAGTTAAAATCACCACCAATAAGTAGCGGAAGGTTACAAGATTCTAGCTTAGCCGTTAATTCATCCAAGAATAAATAAGAGAGGGAATGATCAGCAGGACCATAGACCACCAGAACATCCCACATAACATTGAGACTTTTATGCAACAGAACCATACTAGCCCAAAAAATACCATGGTCAAACGCAACAAAATCAATGGAATCCAGTTTCGCACCAATAATAATACCACCAGAATGCCCAGACGCCGGCAGGCAGCGCCAGACGAAGCGGTCAGCACCCGCAATAGAGGAGAGTTCATTATGAGAGAACGACTCTTTAAAAGTTTCGATTAAACAGACCAGGTCGACATTAGTACCACGGACCAAGTCACGGATTTGTTCTCGACGCCCCCTAGCGCCGAAGCCCCTAATGTTCCAAAAAAGAGATTTCATTTGAACGAAAGGTTTTTGATGCGAAGACTAGACCTGCACGGGGCCACACAGGATTTAACTCGTTTGATACGTGCCCGTTTCTCCATAGCCGAGGAGGGCGGGCCACTACCCACCCCCTTCGCAACAACCGCACTCCCTGCCGAGACCGACAGCTTCCCAGTTGCCATCTCCTTGGCCTTGGCAATAGTCGCCTGGGCAACCTCATTTGCCCGAATCAAGGAAAGCAAGGAAGAAGTAGATCCCACATTACCATCAAGAGATATGCCAACATCAGAAAGAACGTGTGCCAGGTGGCTGTCAGGAATAGAAGGCAGGACTAAACGAACAGGGGAGGCAAGGGTGGAAGTACCTGAAGGACACAGATTCTTGGCAGCAGCCCGACGCTCCGCACGATCCAAGGAGTGCTCCGCAGTGTTCTTCCGACGCAGCCCCTTGCGCGCCGTGGAAACGGGAGAGCGGACAGGCACCGCCGAAGACTAAGCAGCCGGAGACGACGCATCCCCACCTGACTGGCCCGCCGCAGCGGCCCCAAGATCAGCATCCAGACGACGGCAGAGGCCTGCCACAGATTGTTTGCCCCCGACGAGCCACGACTCTTGGCAGAGAATTTTTTAACAGATGATTTCGGCTTCTTGCTGACAGGGCTCATCGGCAGAGGGGCCAGAGGCGGCACGTCCACGATCCCAGACAGCGAGGGAGAGGATGGGCGCAGCGGGAAGTTGGAGCACACCGCAGAGAAAGGAGTGCCCACGCCCTTGTCACCAACAACCGGCTCCAGCCCAACCTCCCCAATCTTCCCAGCACCAATCGCAGAGGCCCCAGCACCACCAGAGGCAGGCGCCCCGAAGTCGAATATGCCACGAGCCTCAGACCCCATGCCTTCCCACTCCGAAGCAGTGAAAGGATTCGCCGCTTCACCACCAGCATTGCTACCAGCCCCCGCGTTGCCGTCACCTCCTTGTGGATCAGGATGAGAAGGGTTGGAAGGAGGGGGTGGAGGGGGTTCCTGCTGGGCAGCCAACTCCTCGGCACGAACACGAATCCGATACGCTTCAGAAGAGGGAAAGATATCGATAGAGCCAAGCACCAGAGAAGGATTGACACACCAAATCTTCATACAAGCTGGGCCCAGACGGTCAAGAGAGGACGCATCAACCTCAACTGGTTTCCCAATCAATTCCCCAAACGACATCAGGAAGCAGGTGTTACGGGGTCCAGAAGGCACGTCGTCAAGAAGAACCCAGATGTCGGACAGAGAGGCCACAGATCTAGCACCATTCTGAGCAGCCTTGACCGAGACAACAACCTGATTAAGCGGGAGAGTGAAACTGGAACAGAAGCCATCATCCTCAAGCTTTCTTTGGAAGGGAACGTGACCGCGAACTCGACATCGGAGATCTGCTGGATCTTCCAGTCCCAACCATCGAGCCCCCACTCTTTGAGCTCGGCAGCAATGACATGGGTAGGGATAGGCTGGGACTGGATCGAAATAATAGCGGCATTAGAGGTGACGGGGGCCACGATTGGCATGTCGAGAGGACCATCCAGGGAGAAAAACGAGCACCCAGGTAAGCCAATGCCGTACTACTTGAAGGGGGGAAACTTGCAGCGGTCAATGCAGTCGACCGTGAGGTGCACTCAGAATGGCAGATCAAACAGAAAGGAGGGAATTTGCATCTGGATTGGAAGTGACCCGAGCGGTGACAGGCGAAGCACGTGAGGGTGGCAGACGAGGACGACGAACCAAGCACGGGAGGGGGAGCAGCACCCTGAGGAAGAGGGGGAGGGGGAGGCAGGATACCATCTCCCATCGCCGCAGCAGAAGAGCCCGGGTCGGAGGGCGAGAAACGCCGAGCCTTAGGCTGATAAGAAGCCGGACCGAAGCCGCCCCGCTGAAACGGCCTGCCAGCATCAGGCCCACTAGCACCGCCTCCAGATCCACCACCGCCGCCACCACCACGACCACCAGGACGGAAACCAGGCCCATCCGCACGGCCAGGCAGACACAGAGGGGGCACCGGACCGCGCGGAGGAGCCGCGCGAGGAGCCGACGAAGCCGCGACAGCGCCGGAGGCCGCCACCTCCCACGGATCCGCCACCGCCGACCCCCAGCCCGAGGCCTGCGACCCCTGCTCCCGCAGCACCGCCACCGAGCGCAAATGCCCATCCTTCTGCAGCCACTCCGGCCCCGCTTCCCACGCCGCGCGGTCGCGCTCCACCTGCCCACGCCCCGCGCGCTCAGCCTCCAACTTGGAGCGCAACGCAGCTTCGTACTCCAGATCAGGATCCGGATCCGCCTCCGCCGACCCCTCACGGCGGCGCTTGTTACCGGACACCACCTCAGACGAGGAGCCCCGCGACTTGTCCATGGAGAGGATCTGGACGAAGGAGAGAGACAGAGGGGGAGGAGGACGAGCACGCACAAGGTGGCGGATGCGGAACGGGTAGCGGCGCAAATCAGAATGAGATGCCGAAAACCCTAGGGCAGGGTCAAAAGAGCCCCTCCGGATCTAGATAAACCCCCGCGAAGACGGGCCCGCAGGCAGGGACGGACCAGAAGGGCCACCAGGCCCAGCCAGGTCCAAAACACAGGGCCCAACCGTAGAGCCAGGGAGCGGAGGGAAGTCACGGGCCGAGAAGGGGGGCTGGTCCACCCTAGGCCCAACACCAGGCCCGAGCTCGCCAGCCCCAGCGAGCAGGCCCACCAAGGCACCAGACAGCAGCGGAACGGACCCCGCTAGGGAGCCACCAACCGCGCCCTGCGCCGCCGCCGACAGGCCGCCACCCATGGCGCGCGCCGCCGAGACCACCAGATCCAGAATGCGTCGCCCCGACGACAGAACCGGGGACAAGGGAGATACAGGAGAAGTAGCACGGCCGGCACGACCAGCCGAAGCCCCACCGGGCACGCCCACGAACGGAAAGGGGGAGAAGAGTTTACCGGCCTTACCAGATCTGCGGCCGCGGCGGCGAACACAAGACCAGCCAGGCCCCGCCACCACACGGCCCCGCCCACCTGGAGCAAAGCTCCGGGACTTGCCGGAGCCCGTCGCCGAGCACTGCCGGTGAGCAGCCGACGCCGCCAAAACCAGGATATCCATATCCTCCGGATCAGACTCAGCACCATCAAGAGCCCAAAAGCGATTGGTCGCGGGCGCCACCACAGGAGGCCACCGACCAGGGAGCGGGAGGGCATGAAGGGGAGGGGAAGGAGGGAGAAAGGGGGAGCAAGGCGAACAGGGGGGAGGGGGAGGGGGGAAGGAGGGAGGAGCGGGAGAGCAAGAGGGGGAGGGGGAGGAAGGAGACATCTCCCTGCATGTCTTTCTTCATCTTCCACCGCTTGACTAGCTTTTGAAATCGGTTCCAGCTACACAATGTTCAGGTTTAAGCTATGCTCATACGGCTTTTGCCACATTCATTCAGTACAACTAGGCCGCTTCAGAATCGAAGCTTCAAAGTGCAAGCGGAGCCAAGGCCGCCGGGTCACAGTCGCATCGAGTTAGTGCCGAAATAGCCTGATTGATGTTGCCTGGGGGCAGTGCTGCGGCCGTCGGATCACTGTTGCGTGAGGCAGCACTGGGTTGCCGTAGCGTGGAGCAACACTGCGGACTCCAAATGGCCCTGGAGTAGGGGAAGAGCAGTTGTTGCCTGCCCGTTGATTTGCGACCAAGTTCGCCGGCGCCGCGGCAAGATCCTGGTGCAGGTAGTCGAGAATCCGGCGAGATCTTTGCGTTCCTAAGGGTGAGTCGTGGCGGGCGACAGGAAAATCGTGCCGCGAGTTGTGGCCGCTAGAGAGTGAGCCGCAGCCCGGTGAAGGTCCAGTCTAGCACCGACGGAGGCCCTGTAGCAGCCGGCAGAGCGCAAGGGGGCCGGAGACTCCATCGCCGCCGCAGCGCGCGAGATGGAAGACGAACTGATACAGTCACGAGCACTCAAAAGATTTTCCACCTTATCGGTGGATAATAGGGGGTTATCTGCTAATTAGCGTTTAAGTGGCAAGTTAGGGATCCCACCTTCAATCTGTGTCATTCATTACTGATACGATGACTCAGGCGAAAAGTTTCCAGATTTTCACTGAAAACCAGTTTTCACTTGATACATCGCCATAAAAAATACCTCTCCTCTCCTTTTATTTCGTTTTCCTATATAAAAGAAAGAGAACCCTCGCCTCTCCTCTCCCCTCTCGCTTTGGACCGCTCTCCTTCCTCCGCCGCCGCAGCGCCGCCATCCCATCGGACTCGAGCAGAGCGGAGCGGAGGGAGATCTTCCTCCTCTCGGTAAGCCCTAACCCGCTCATCTCCCTTTCATTTTCTTCGTCTGCGCCGTGGAATTTTGAATCCTCCTCCTTCCCCGAGCAACCCCGACGCCAAAACCCTACCCGCCTGACCTAGCTCCGAGTCCGATGACGAGAGAGACGGTGATGTTGAGAGCCCTGCTTCTCTAGTGCACGCTACCGAGATGCATCCGCCCCTCCCATGCTCTTGCAACGGCGACCAGTGGTGTTCCCGATCTGCTTTGGTTGCGGTGCCTGTGTTCCTGCTAATAATTAATAGTCTTCTGTTGCTATTATTGTGGTTGTTGCACAACTGTATGATCGATGATGTGTGGGCAATCTTTTCATGATTTTTTCTCCATCAAGTCTACCTCCCTTCAATTGTTCGCATATGGATTGGGTGAATTCTAGTTTTTTCATTTGTTTGCATATGGATTGCTCTGTAGACTATACTGCTGTATAACAAATGTGAACGATTTCATTGTTCGCATATATGGATTGGGTGAATTCTAGCCCTCTATTAAGCCTACTGTCAGTGTCAGGTAGCTAGGATTACATTGGAGGGTTGCGGGACTACATCTCTCTTGTTGCTTCTATGTGTTGGTCAGCCTTTGTGACTACATCTCTCTTGTTGCTTCTATGACCTTACCTGTTGCAAACGTTGATATTTTTGTGTCAATAAAGGCTGGAGTTGAGAATCTGCATGGTGTTAATTTAGTTCCTAAGGTTGCATATTCTGTTTTTCGGTTAATTATGATCGATGCCTTGTTGGGTAGCAACTCTGAAGGATGCTCTAGCTAGCTAGCTAGCTTCTGTAACAGTGAGTCTTCTTGGCCGATGTGGCATTCCCCTGTACGCTGTCGGTACCAATTCTACCCCCTCCCCTCAACCCAGCATGCCACACCCATGCCTCTGATAGCTCTTAAGCTATTTAGGTGCCTTCACTCACTTTTGTGCATTCATTTCTCTTATCCACATGAAAGAGTATGATTTACTTTTCATCAGCTGTCTTTGTGAATCTTTCCCCGGTACTGAAACTCAGAGCTGTTTCAGTGAATCTTTCCTCGCTACTCAAATTCATAAGCTCACACATAGCTAGATCGTTGTTCTTTTTAGACAGTTTTTCTGTCGTGTATGTGTCAGAGAAGTTATAATGCTATTGATATAAAATGAAACTAGAAGTTTATATTTAGCAAAAACAGCAGCAATATTCTCCTTTAGTGTACCACTTTGTTTGCTCAGGGTATAATACAATTTGGTGAGTATATATGCTGAGACAAATAGGGAAAGTAGAGTAAAATAGCGACATTTGTTGCTACGCTATGAAAAACTGCACTCGACAGGTGTGTTCACCAAATAGAAGTATCACTTGATTGATAATACCATATGTTCCATTTTATTCCCTAGCAACTCACGGGATCTAACTAGTCTCTACAATGTATAGAACAGAGTATATTATTAATGATTGCTCAAGACTTAACTTTGCATGCTAGGCTTTAGTGTGGCACCTTGTTGTATAAACGAAGTATTTATGCAGTACATTTCTCTTCTTGCTTGTACTGTTCTTTTATTTAAATAATGGGCTCTTTCTACCACCTGGAATTGTTGACGCTTTTTGTGTACTGTTCTACAGTCTAATTATTGTCTGACAATTGGTGATGTTTGGTTTGCTAGATCATCCGGAATGCGTATCTTTGTCAAGACCCCCACTGGCAGGACAATCTGCCTCAAGGTCCACTCATCGATCAGACACCCTGTACACCGTCAAGGCAAAGATCCAGCAGCAGTACCGACTCTTCTTCGATGGGGTGCAGCTAGAAGACAACCGTACATTGGCCGATTATGGCGTCCAGCATGACTCTACGATTGACCTCCAGGAAAAGATGCAAATCTACGTGACGGAGACGCGGGGAGGCAGGACCATTGCCCTTGAGGTCGACAGCCTAGACACCATCGGTAACGTGAAGTCCAAGATCCAGGACATGGAGGGCTTTCCCAAGGGCCAGCAGTGCCTCATCTTCGCCAACAAACAACTAGAGGACGACAACCGCAGCTTGGCTGACCACAACATCTGGAAAGAGTCCACCCTCCTCCTCGTCCTCCGCCCTTGTAGGCCAGGACAAAGTAGGATGATGCCCATCTTTGTCAAGACTCTGGAAGGGAAGACCCTCATCCTTGATGTTGAGATCTTGTATACCATCGAAAATGTCAAGGTGAAGATCTACGAGCAGGACGGCACTTGCCCTATGCAGCAGCGCATCATCTTTGCTGGCAAGCAGCTGCAGGACGACCGCACCCTAGCGGACTACAACATTCAGAGAGAATCTACCCTTCATGTGGTGAAACGCCTTTGTGGTTGCTGAGCTACATGGCCTGCCATTCAACAACAAGTTTTATTTTGCTGGAGCCTTCTTTCCAGTAGTGGTGCGTTATCATTAAAGTAGTATGGAGTATCATTCTAGTACTGTACCTTCACAGTTGAAGTGGGGTGTGTTTTCAGTAAAACTACGTACTATCATTGCTCCAGTATTGTTCCTTCAGTAGAAGTGTGGTGTGTTTTCAGTAAAACTACATACTCCTATCATTTAGTAGCATGTTATTGTGTTGAGTAGTTCTTTTTAGGCCAATACTTTTTGGCGGCTTATAAAAATAAGTTGCCCATCCCCAGCTTAAAAAATAAACCGCCCCCAAAATATGTTGATGCTTCTAAATTAGTTATCGCATAACTATTTTAGAAGCCCCAAAAAAAGGGAGAAGTTGAGGAAGGGGTAGCTTATTTTTTTAAGCCTTCAAAAAAACTGGCCCTATCCATCTATCAAGAGGAACTACTATTAAGGATGTGTTTGGTTAAGAAGCTAGAAGCTAACCAAAGGGGTAAAATTGCGCAATAGTTTTTCAGAATCTTTTTACGTAGTGCAAATCTTGCGTCTTTTCCTCCTCCCTTGTCGTGAGCGACCGAACAGCCATCCTCACAAAAAAGGAGAACAGCCAACCTCCCTCCATAAGAAAACAAAACACGAAGGGCTCCCTCACTACTTGCGCTCCCGTGAGAAAAACGAAGACCAGGACACAGACGCCACGAGCTAGGGTTGGCTCGGCGGCGGCGCCGCCCTTCGGCCGGCCATCCGTGGCCGTGCTACCCTTAGCCGTCGCCACTGCTCTCCCCGTCCGCCCAGCCACCCCCAACGCTGCCCCTCAGTCCACTCCTTTGACCTCTGTTCAATGCATCGAGCCGCCGTCGCCCCCGTCCACAGCAAGGTACTTCACTCATCCCCTCTCTCCTCCCTCCATCCCTCCATAACTCTCATCTCCCATCCATCCTTCCTATTCCATCTCACTTCTCTGTTCATGTACTTATTTTTTTTCTTTTTTTGTGATTCGATGATTATGAGCCATAGATTGGATATTTGAATACACATCCCAGCTCCTTCTTAGGTCGTGCTTTCTATGTAGTGGCCGTGGTCGATGGATGTTTCTGGTTTTGCTGTTCCTGGTGGTAGACTTGTCTGATTTACTCGTGCGTTAGTCTGATGACAGACTATGTAATAGGGTTAGTATTTTGGTGCTGCCCAGGTTTTTGCCCCATAGCAGTCGTTTCGACGGCGAGCGGCTGCAGTAGGTTTCCTGGCAGTGCGTTGAACTCGCTCTTCCCCCCCTCTCGTTTCCTTTTGTTCCCTGTGCTTTTGTCTGGAACAAACTCTGTATTTCCGTTGTTATGCAATGGAAAGGGGATCAGCCCGGTTCATTTTTTTTTTAATACACATCCATTAGTACTTGTTGCACAATAAGAAGCTTGATGTGTTTTTTTTTTTGTGGTTGACAGTGTCCATAAGCAAAATCTACGTAGCTATCTTGCACAGGACCAACCTAATTAAACAACATATGTATAGTGTAGATTCTATGGTTTCCTTCTCATTCCGATACTTAAAAATTCCACTCCTGTTTATATATGTAAAATATTATGGATTTGACCTGGACCTGCATTACACATGCGTTGATACAATCATATAGCTGGTTATTTCATCAAACAATTTGTTCAGGTTATCTTTACCCGCTTCACATGAGATAAGGGTCCTGAATCACGCATTAGCACCCTTCTCTTCATTTCCTGTGCCTCCCAAAGGTATAACATAATAACAAATGTCATCATTCATTATATTCTTATGTGGGAACCTAACTTGGTGTTCATTTTCAGGGAAATACTATCTTGTAGACTCTGGATATCCAAACCGAACGGGATATCTTGCTCCTTGCAAGGGAAGTACATACCATCTACCAGAATTCCGTCTTCGTCGTCACCGTCCACCTCAAGAGAACTATTAGATTGAACATGCTTTTGGGGTGCTCAAACAGAAATGGCACATATTGAAAGGGGTTCCAAGTTTCTCACCTCGTACTTAGAAGCATATCATCATTGCTTGCATGGCATTGTGCAATTTCATTCATGATAGCAACTCGAGTGGCATTTTTTTTTTGATAAATATGATGTCGATGATGAGTACGCACTTCCAGTGCTATATTGGGGAGTGACACCAACACAAGCGAATCCCGTTGAAGAGGAGGAGAACGAATATACAATAAAACTATTCATAGGATAGCTGATGCTTGTCTTGCGATAGCAACATAGGTTAGCTATGTTGACGAAGGTCATCATCATATGAACCATATGTGTTTTCTATGATCCATGCCTCTATTTATATGTAATATGCAACATCAAAGTATAGTCGTTGAATTGTGTATGCGTTAGCTATGAATCATCTACATTGTCATAGTTATTCTTTGCAAAACGGTAGTATGATTTGCCTACCAATGTACATATCACTACTTTACGGTCAATTAGCATATAAACATATTCACTCATGGCCCAGGGGCATTACAGACAATTCACAGCAAAATCTACAATTTCACAGTTGTTTCAACCAAACATGATGCGGAGCATCCTACGGACATCACCATGTCAAGAGCCCGTTTGGCAAGTGACATGTGCGACATCTACTCCACATACACAAAGGTGAATCATCTCCTTTACGCGTGTTCACTTGACCCCTTCGAGGATGCTATACTACTTGACACGCCACTCGTGTGCAAACATAGGTATTGTCAGAGCACCACGGACGAGGAGGAGGAGTGCCAGCGCACGTGTACAACTACACCGTCCGCGAGGGAAGCTTGGAAGAGAAGGAAGAAGAAGCATGGACAAGATTCTGGAAAGCCCAGAACTTCCGGCCTCCATCCCGGAACCTCCGGCCCCCAGAACTTCCGGCCCCTGGCGATCCAGACGACCCCCGGACGTGCAAAGTCTCTGTCCAGCCCGGACCCTTCCCGGAAGCTACCCGGAACCTCCGGCCCCCGGAACTTCCGGCAATCCCGAAACTTCCGGCCCCCGGACTCCAGCCCCGCTCACGCCGTGCCAACTTTCGGCTTACACCGGAATTTTCCCGGAACTTTCGGCCTGCCTGCGCGCAGTGACTCTGGGCCGAGGCCCATGTACCCCTTCATCCACCTAGACTATAAATACTCGTCTCCTACCTCCGTTTTAGGGTTAGCATTATGATAGCTCATTAGTTGAGCTTTGCTCCTTACCTCCTCTTGAGAGAGAGAGAGAGACCACTCCCATGGAGTTCAAGACCTCCATGTGAGCATGTGAGAAGATCCCACGGGATATCAAGACCTCGACTCCTCACCGGATCGGGATGAACTAGCTACCGTTTGTATCGTCCTTTGTTGACTTTGGATCGTGGATCTCTCCGTGTGTATGTGGATTTAGCACATGTGTGATTGTGTCTTGTCTATTTGAGTGTTTCCTCTCGTTTTCCCCTCTCGTGTTCTTCGTGTTCTTCGCGGGATCCGCTCCAATCATGAAAGATCGACACCATTAGGGTTCCACCCTACATCATCTTGGTATCAAGAGCCACGTTGATCACGAATTTGGAGTCTCCCCCACCATTTTCTAGCCTAATTTTGCTTCGTTTTGTCCCAATTTCGAAAATCCCCACCAAAAATAGCCATACCAATTTTGTTTGTGATTTGTTGGTTGGATGATGTTTTGTTGATTTTGATCCATGGATTCGTTGTGTTTCAAGTGGATCTAGCCTTCCCCATCTTTTCCCCCATTTCCTTCCACGAAATCTTCTTAATTTTGCCCCGGGAAATCGTGTTTTTCCGCCCCCGTTCTCAGATCTGGAATTTAGGGTTCGTCCCGGAAGAAATTCCACGACCCCCGGAACTTCCGGCATTCCCCGGAACTTCCGCCCTCCGGAACTTCCATCCTTACCCCGGAACTTCCGGGCTAGACAGAAAGTTTTCCCCAAAATCCCCCAGTTTCCCCCACACGTCTCCCGCGACCCCCGGAACTTCCGGCAAACCCCCGGAACTTCTGGAGCCCGGAACTTCCGGCCCTAACCCCGGAACTTCCGGCCTAACCAGAAACATTCCCCGAAATTTGAGCATCGCCCTTCTTCACCATTTTCATCACAACTTTTCGCTCCGAACTCCGATTTGAGTGTTCTTTGGCTCGTTTTGATGCTATCGACGTGCCCGAGGTCGTCACCTTGGTTTCACCACCATTTGACTCCATCAATTTTTTTTGGTACTTTGGCATCTTTGCCTAGGGCCTCCACCATATCATCCGCAATACCACCATAGCCTTCCGCAACCTAACTCATTTTGATCCCCATTGCATTTGAGGTTGTTTGAGTTGTGGCTTGTGTCTCCTAAGGTGTTTCGGCTACTTAGGGACCGTGACTTCCACTCCGACAACATGTATAGCCCCACCATACTCTTCCGCCACCTTAACCCATTTTGACCGGGTTTCCACCAATACTTCCGCAACCACCACCGCTAATCCGCTACCACCATTTGACATTTGCGTTTGAGATTTTGAGTTCACGGTTTTTCCGTTTCCTAAGGTGTTTCAGCTAATTAGGAACGGTTCGACATCAAGAACACCGCCACTCATCATCGCCACGAGGTCGTCATCGACATTGTCCACTTCATCATCATCCGTCCTTGCTTACAAACGAGAACCCACCGACGGTAACCTCGACGACTCCATTGTATTTTTCCCTTGCCATTGCATTGTTAACCCCTAGCCCATTTTGCGTCACTTGCCTATCGAGACTAGCCATTGAGTATTGCCGGCAACGTTACTTGTGCACTTTAGTGATTATCGATCCGCCCTTCCATTGCATACATACCTCATCTTGGTATCATCATATCATCTCTTGTGTCAAGATTGTTCCCGCATATACACACTTGCTATCTTGGTTTGAGTGTTGCGCATATTGGCCAAAAAAAAGCATTTAAGCAAAGAGAAAAACAAAGAGCTTGTAAGCAAGAGCCATAGCATCATACCACATTGCATATCAAATTACCATCATTGATCATCTTGGATCATCATGTGAGAAACACCGGGAATCATACATACATAGCATACTTGGGATAGAAAGTCGATACGTTTTGTCTTCCCTAGGGTGTGCACAAGTGTCGTATCCGCCTATTTGAGCAATCGTGCTAGCGTCTCTCTTGAGTTGTGCAACATGAGCGTTTTCTGTGGATTCCACATTTTGTTGCTCATTCCTTGGTTGCACGACCCCATTTATCTATCTATGTGTGTGTTTCCGTGTGCCATTCTTTGCTATTGGTCTACTTATTTCATTTGCGAATTTGTGAATCTCTTTCGACATTATTGACTCTTACTAACAATTGCATCAAATTTTTGTGCCACTATCCTCACCAAGCTACTCCATAAGCTTTACTTGTGTAGGTGTGAGAATAGACAAGATCCGGTACCAATTGTGCTACTTCCATAATACATTATTGAGTGATCATTGATCCATCTTCAACGTTGGATAAGGTACATTTGGTCTAGTTCTTTCCTTTGTTCCACTCACATTTTTTGCTTGAGCATGATGGATAGGCAAAGCACATCTACTTCGGTCTACACCCAACAACAACGAGTTCGATGCCACGAAAAATTTCATCAACGCCAAGATGCACGCTCACAAGGAGGAGCTCATAGCCCTCATCAAGACCGCCAAGAGGCCTCCCTCATCTTCGAGAAGACGCTCAAGTGCACATGCTTCTAAGCTACCATCTCCGGCAAGGTCACATCGGCATCGACACCATCACCGACGAGAACGTGAAGGTCAAGAGCTCCACACCAACCACCGCTCCACGACTTCACCATCTACCTTGGCATCTTCGCCAAGCGACTTCAAGGCATCTTCGCCTTTGGACATACGGCATCTTCGCCAACAAGCACCTCAAGATTACGCTCAAGAGATGCTCCCCAAGCTCAAGTCCGTGACTTCCACGAGCTACTACGACCTCGACACCGACCACGAGCTTCCTTTCTATGGGACTCAAGACCCCGAGGAGTATCTCGAGTGGGAGCGCAAGATGGACGACTACCTCAAGCTACATCAACTCCCCTCCGAAGATCAAGTGAAGTGCGCCACAAGTAACTTCCACGACTATGCGTCGACATGGTGGCTTCACAAACCTTCGAGAAGCTTCGACGTGAGTTGGCCCAAGACGAAGAAAGCGATGCGGCGAGAATTTTTGCCTTCCACCTACACGGAACATCTTCGACGCCAATTGAAGAACACCATCCAAGGATCCAAGTCCATCGACGAGTACTTCAAGGAGATAAAGAAAGCCTTGCGACGAGCCGGTGTGGACGACCCCATTTCGATGAAGTTCCACTTCATGATGGGATTGAACAACGACATCTCCAAGACTATCTTCCTCGACAACTACAAGTCCCTTGACGACAACTACTTTGGTGCTCTCAAGGCGGAACAAGAACACATGAAGGCCAAGGCTTCTCCACCCCAAGCACACTTCGAGAAGGCCAAGCTCCAAGACGGCGAGCATGAGGATAGTACCACCATGATGTCCAAGCCCAACGAGCTCCAAGACGACGCTCCCAAGTTCGACTTCACCGCCATCCCTCTTTGTGGCATTGACGATGCCGAGTCTACCACGACTCTTTTTGAAGACGGCGCGGCGACGACTACTACTACGGGGCAACTCAAGGATCAAGATTTGGAGGCGAGAGACAAGGTGGCGAGCGAGGATGATGCTTCCATCTTTGGAGGCGAGAGTGATGATGTGCCATCTTCGGCCTTCATCCACGGCGACGGCGATGATGACTTGAGTGACTTATGCCACCATAGTGAGAGTGAGAGTGACTTCACTACTAGCCCCATATATGATGAGATGACCCAATTCCCATGTGAGGAGAGCCACCACCACCACCACTTGAGTGATTTGAGTGACTCCACCATATGTGACATTGAGTGCACCTATTTTGAGGGAGTGAGTGAGCCACCACATAGAGAGAGTGAGGTAGTTGATAGGGCATGTGCGGCCATTTCGATTTCTAACGACTTACCCTCTACCTCTCTTGTGTCTTCTCATTTGGTGCTAGGTCCCATATACGACGACGCCCCGATCTTTGACGACTTTGTCCTTCCTTTGGACAAGACGATGGTCATGGTGGACTATGATACACCCCCACATGGTTCCATCACGATGACGATGACCACGATTTGGTCTTTGCCACCTCACCTACACCACATGAGTGGAATGACAAAGGTAACATAGGTGAAGGTGATGAGCTAGTCCCACTAGTGGACATTGATTGCATGCATGATGTTGATCTTCCTATTGACACGCTTCTTACTAGTATGATTTCCCCATGCGATGATTTACCCATTTATGATGAGTTTGATGATTGCCATGAGGAGTCTATTAGTTGTGATGCCATGTTGCATAGGATTTCTTGTGTGAATTCTCTCGGTCACATCATGTTTGATAATCCGCTTGACTTGTCATATGCTATGCATGAGATCAACAATATGTCCAATCTGCAATCTCATCGTAGTAACTATGCATATGCCATTAAAATGAACCCAATTTGCACATATGGCATAGATGACAAGCCCATGGTTATTGGCATTTGTTTTTCTTGTGATGATATTGATATGCTTCCTTTGCATCATTGTTCATATATGCCATGCCATGGCCACCTAGCTTCGGACATGCATTATTTGTCATGTTGTCAATTTTCTCCATATGATGTTTTCGCTATTGCTCATGAGGAGACCCCCATAGTTTCCTCATACATGTTAGGAGATTTTGATCCATCCTATGACTTGCATGATTTCCATGATTGTGTGCACGATATGCTCCCCATGAATAATGCTTTTGATGTGCCACACACTTGCTATAATTTGCATCCTAATCATGTTATACATAACAATTATTCTTTCATGATGGATGACATGTTTCTCTACCGTGCCTCAAATTTCTTTGAGCATAGCTTGTTTTGTGCTAACTCTCACGTGCACATACACATCATGATGGATGATGTGTACATTTACCACGCACACATGTTGTTTCGTTTGTCCCCATGTTGTGTAGGTACACATGCTTCCTCGTCGACCTCGCAAGCGCAAGAGTTGACGAAACGAGCTCTAGAGAGCAATGATGATTTGGGATCCCGTGGATTGTCGTTCCCACCGCTCCCTTCGTGCAAGGACTTCGCGCATTTCTTCTACATGGCCCTCACATGGTTATGGGTTATTGTCCATTATATATCCTTTGCCCATATTGCCATGTTCACTTTGCATGATATGCTCATTTCCATTTGGATGACATGCTTTGGTGACCCATGCTTTGCATTACACATGATCCATGATTCTAGCACTTGTATGTGTATTTGCATGCTTGGTGGAGATATCCCTTGTTATTGTCATGTTTGCTATGTATCCCATGCCTATGATGATACTTTGATCATGTTTCGCTTTCGTGCTCGTGATATGTCATGTGCATTGCCTAGGCCTACTATTTGCTCACATGACATGATCGCCATGATTTCCTCTAGTGCGTTGCATCTTCGCTCCACTAGTTTGCACGACATGATTACTACGATTGCTTGCCTTGTTGCATCACCGATGATACATACTTGCTCGTTTCATGCGGTTGATGACAACCATTGCCTTGCTTTACACATGATTGCTATTGAATATTGTCCAATTGCTCCATACGTTGCCTCTCGCATGCTACATGATTTGCTATATGAGTGCAACAATGCTTTTAGTCTTGCTAATGAGATTGCCCCCATAGCTTTCTTCCATATGTTTGGAGCTTTTGCCATCTTTCATGTGAAGCATGCTTGTCTTCTTTCTTTGCACCATATGCCTAGTGCCATGAATATATCCATTGTTGCATCATATTATTCATGCACTTTTGCTTCTAATGGTTATGTGCAAGAGAAGAGAACCATCATGATGGATGATGCGTTTATCTACCATGCACATACGTTCTTTGCTTTGTTTTGTGCATGTGTAGGATCGTTCGACCCCGTGTCAACTTTCACTTCACGTGAGTTGACCATTCGAGCTCTTGAGAGCAAGCCACTTTCGACCGACGTGCTTCTACAACGCATTTTCTATCACTTCGGCATTGTGAAGGACACACAAGAGCACACTTTCGAGGTGATATCCTTCTCTTTTGAGAACCCCGAAACCATGAGCATGAATATTGTGGATCATACTTCATGTGTTGCTTGCACCATGACACATTGCACACATGCTAGAGATCTTCATGTTTTGACTTGTCATTTTCACCTTTCCATGCCTCATGACATATATGCCTTGTGTGTTGCATCCAACTTGTTGCCTACTCGCTCCTATAATATGCTTGATTGCAACAATGTCATTTCTTCACATATGCCATGTCCAATTGATTGCTACATGCTTGACTTGATTGCCTCACACATGATGAACACTTGCTATTTCCATTGTGTCGAGTGCCACACTATCTTCACTACACCATGTGCACATTATGCTTGGTTTGTCTTGCACTTGACCCATGTGTTTAGACACTTCATTTTATTTGGTGTTGTGAATGATTCCTATGCCTACCATAGACCTTTCATTGAGCACTTTGTGCATGTTTGTTATGACTTTGAGGTAGATGCTTGTTCATTTGTCACACATATTAGCATCTTTACCTCACCTTTGCATGCTTGTTTCCATGATGACTTTGCTTGTGCTCAATTCATATGCTTAAATGCCATGTCTCAATCCTTTGTCACACCATATGCTTTGCATGATGACGACACTTGTTTGGTGAATCGCCTCTTGAATGCTTGGTTTTGCACTAACGCTAACCACATTTGTTTTTCCAAGTGTTTGTTGTCCTTACTCCATTTAAAGGAATCACAAGACGGTGCGACATTGGAGAGTGCCCATTTCGAGCTTGAAGATGATGAGTACTTGGTGATCGTCCACTTCTACATGGCGAAGCCATCTCTTTCCCATGGTGATTTGGTTTTCGATCCGAGGTCGGATCTTTCCCAAGGGGGGGGGGAGATGATGCGGAGCATCCTACGGACATCACCATGTCAAGAGCCCGTTTGGCAAGTGACACGTGCGACATCTACTCCACATACACAAAGGTGAATCATCACCTTTACGCGTGTTCACTTGACCCCTTTGAGGATGGTATACTACTTGACACTCCGCTTGTGTGCATACATAGATATTGTCGGAGCACCACGGACGAGGAGGAGGAGTGCCAGCGCACGTGTACAACTACACCGTCCGCGAGGGAAGCTTGGAAGAGAAGGAAGAAGAAGCATGGACAAGATTCTGGAAAGCCCGGATCTTCCGGCCTCCATCCCGGAACCTCAGGCCCCCGGAACTTCCGGCCCCTGGCGATCCAGACGACCCCCGGACGTGCAAAGTCTCTGTCCAGCCCGGACCCTTCCCGGAAGCTACCCGGAACCTCCGGCCCCCGGAACTTCCGGCAATCCCGGAACTTCCGGCCCCCGGACTCCAGCCCCGCTCATGCCGTGCCAACTTTCGGCTTACACCGGAATTTTCTCAGAACTTCCGGCCCTGACCGGAACTTCCAGCCTGCCTGCGCGCAGTGACTCTGGGCCGAGGCCCATGTACCCCTCCGTCCACCTAGACTATAAATACTCATCTCCTACCTCCGTTTTAGGGTTAGCATTATGATAGCTCATTAGTTGAGCTTTGCTCCTTACCTCCTCTTGAGAGAGAGAGACCACTCCCATGGAGTTCAAGACCTCCATGTGAGCATGTGAGAAGATCCCACGGGATATCAAGACCTCGACTCCTCACCGGATCGGGATGAACTAGCTACCATTTGTATCGTCCTTTGTTGACTTTGGATCGTGGATCTCTCCGTGTGTATGTGGATTTAGCACATGTGTGATTGTGTCTTGTCTATTTGAGTGTTTCCTCTCGTTTTCCCCTCTCGTGTTCTTCGCGGGATCCGCTCCAATCGTGAAAGGTCGACACCATTAGGGTTCCACCCTACATCAAAACAACTTCCATCTTTTCCACAACCGAGAATTCACAACAGCTTTCTCACAGCTCACAACAACTTTTCTATAATTTGCAGCTCAACTAAACACAGCCTAAGAGTCCTTATTTGTATTGTCATCAGTTGATTGAGAATATAGTCTATATGCAATTTGACCAACAAATAGCCTCCTTTCCACACAAAGCAGTCTGTATACAGTGTGAATACATTTGGAGCTTGAAATAATATATTAAGATCCTCAATCAGAAGTCATTCCACACTTTCCCCATCCAGATTAGGCTTGTTCTTGCATGTTGCATCCTCCATAATTGGATCTTTCAATGGGGTTGTGATGAGCTTGTGCTGGAGGAGTAATATGTGACGGCTGATGATGTTGAAACCTCCGGCCATGATGTGGAGGCATTTGATACTGAAGTTTGGAAAAGCAAAAGGTTGGAGTGGGCTGAGGCAATGTGGGCAAAGAGAGACAACACAAAGATCTGAAGAAGTAGTAGTAGCAGCAACAACAGAGGAAGAAGCAAACGGTAGGAAGAAGACGAGAATGGACTTTTGCCTAGTTGGGAGCCGATGAATTTTCTCATATTGAGCCATATGATTGTTAATTTGTACTGTAATTTGTTAGTAGGTAGGATGAACTACCATTTATTTACTAGCTAGGACTGAAACGATGTTTCGAACTGCATATGCTAGTTTCATGCGTGGTAAGGTCATCACTAGTGAGAAGGGGTGATCACAACATATGCCGTAGACAACCAAACCAGCGTAGTGCATCAACCCATCCCAATGCCATGCCACCAAACGCCAGAGAAAAATTGGTCCCTGATGTAGCTATTATGCAGGCTGCCAAACTACATGCATACCATGGTTTTTAGCCTGTATTTACTCAGTCAGGCCCAACTGAGTCACAAATACAAAGACCTAAAAAACGATGCAACCTATCAAACACGCCCATAGTGTATCCACAGTCCTCCGTTTCTTTCATAATTGCATTAGATATGTGACTATCTAGTATATATGATAAGAAATAGAATAACATCAAAATACCTACTTGAAAGTAGTATGAACAATACCTCGCTGTGCAGAACCACTTGTCGCCGCTGCCGCCCTCACATGCACGATACCTACTTGAAAGTTCCATATTTTGTTTTCTGAACCACCACGCATGTCATTTTTTCTTACAAAAATTTGCATGCAATTTCATGTCTTTTGTCAAAATTTCACATGAGTTTGTAAGGGCATCTCCAACACGGACTTTAAAATAGCCCGAAACGTCCAGACCGAGCTGTCTGGACATAGTTTGACATCCAATGTGGACCCCTATTTGTCCGCGGAGGTCTGTGGGCGTTAGGACCGCCGCCACGTATGCGTCCACCAATGCAGTCCCACCCAGAACCATCTCATGCGCAGTGGCGGAGCCAAAAAATCCGGACAAGGGGGGCCAAGTATTGCTAAACCTTGTTAGGGAGGGCCAATCCATCAAAAAACACCATTTCAGCAAAAACAAATCACTGTTACTATTCATTCTAGGCTTAAATCACTGATGTTAGGGGGGGGGGGGCAGGGCCCTGGCTGGCACCCCCTGTCTCCGCCACTGCTCATGCGCCCGCGCACTCTCCCGCGCGACCGTACCTCCGCTCCCCGCATCGCATTCATGCTGGCCCAGAGCGGATGCGACTGGTCACTAGAGCCGGTATTGAAGCGGCGCGCCGGCCGAGAGCGTCGCCCGCGCAGCATCCTCTTGGATCTCCATGCCTTTTCAATGCCGGAGCGACGGGACAACTTTCTAGCGCATTGAATCCGGTTGTCCGTTCATTCGCCTGCCGACATTAAACAGGCACGACAGCCAAGAAACCCACTCCGACAAGGTTGTCAGAATCGCGATTTTGTTGTACGATTCTACGACTTTAGGATCCAAACTAACCCCTCTGATTCTACGATTTTGGTTCATAGAATCTACGGTCTTACGATCCTAATAGTTAAGATTCTACGATTTGCGATCCTGTCATCGGTGCTCCGATCCGATTCAGAATCGCGATTCTGACAACCTGGCACTCTGATGCCCGCATTGAAACAACCTGCCACTTGGCATGTACAACGCTTGTTATTAAAGTTGCCGCGCACGACACGATCGGCACCACACCACCTCAGGTCCCCTTCCTCCTCCATGAACCTCTGACTGATCGACGACGAGCTCTAGCACGTTGCTCAGAGCCTCTCGATGGAGCAGAAGCTCGAGTTGGCTGGCCTTTTGCGGCCGGCTGGTTGGCCCGTTGTGTGTGATGGATAGAGGCTGTGTCTCACAAGAACCGTCGCCCGCGCCTGTGCCGATGCATGCTGGCCTCACCATGGAGCAGGCACACTTCAATGCTGTCATAGCGGAGGAGCAGCCGACGTTGTCGGTGTCAGCGTTTCGGATGGCCCAGGAGGACGAATGCTACAACCTCGACCTCCTCGCGCATCACCGGTCCTCAGAGGGGCAATTCTATGACAAGCAGGCGAGCGAAGAGGCCGTGGCGACCTTGGTCGCGGAGGACCCGAACTTCGTCAACCAGTAGCAGGCGTTCTTTGAGTCTGTACGCAGGGCACGCGCGGTGGCTCCGCACCCTCAACACGGAGGACCGTGCCGACTACTACGCGAGATCGTGGACGAGTCGGACGCGGAAGCAGCACATGCGAATACGGACACGAACATGCCTGCGTACGTCAGCAATTCCACGTCGTTCGCGCCTCCCGCAACAACCACGAGGCCGGCCCCCGTTCACGTCGATCGTGGATCTCACTTGGATCGGCGACGTCCACAGCCAGGCGGCGGACTCCGGCGAGGAAGAGATGGAGATAGTAGACGGATGTGGGCACGTCCGTGTCCCATGTCTTTCTTTTCCTTGCCGGACGTGGGGAAGAATAGGCCGTGGAACACGAACGTCTGCACGGCCGTGAGAAACTTTTGCTATGTTAAAAAAAATGTCATGTCCGTTTTTGTTTAAAGAAATATGTCAAACTTTTCATGATTTCTGACCGGTTTAAATGAAAGTCATCCAATCCGTATGAAATTTGGCCTGTTTGCCTAAGTCACATTCAAAATATGTGTAGACTGTGTTGGATGGGTGACTCCCGTAGTAGTGTTCGTGGATGTCCGTTTCAGAGGTCAAATTAAAGTCCTGTCTTCATGTGGGCTACGGCGAGGGTGGGGCTGCCCCGCTGCGGCCTGTCAGTGGGCCTGTGTCGTCAGTGTCTCTGCAGTTGGCTTCCTTCCCCCGCACACCTCTCCTCTCCTTTTTTTTTTCCTTATAAAAAAGAAAACCCTCTATCTCTCGCTTCGACCGCTCTCCTTCCTCCGCCACCGCCGCCGCAGCGCCGCCCGCACATCGGACTCGAGCAGAGCAGAGCGGAGGGAGATCTTACTCATATCGGTAAGCCCTAATCTGCTCCCTCTCCCTTTCATCTTCTTCGTCTGCGCCGTGAAATTTTGAATCCTCATCCTTCCCCGAGCAACCCGACGCCAAAACCCTACCCACCTGATTTACCTCCGAGTCCGATGACGAAAAAGACGGTGTTCTTGGGAGCCCTGATGCTCTAGCGTAGGCTACCGAGATGCATCCGCTCTAGTGTTCCTGGTAATAATTAATCGTCTTCTGTTGCTATTGTGGTTGCTGCACAACTGTATGATCGATGATGTGTGGCAATCCTTTCATGATTTTTCCCCCATCTAGTCTACTGTCGTTTTTGTGTAAATAAAAGCTGGACTAAAGCATCTGCATGCTGTTAACTTTAGTTAGTAAGGATGCATATTCTGTTTTCCGATTAAGATCGATGCCTTGTACTGTAGTTGTAGCCTTGTAGGGTAGCAACTCTAAAGGGTCCTCTAGCTTTGCTAGCTTTGTAACGGCGAGTCTTGTTGGCTGATTTGGCATTTGCCTGCTGGCTGTTTGTTCTATTCCATTAGAATGTGTTAGTAAGTTAATTGAGAACTTTATGTTAACTTTTGTAGAGGGGACTTGGTTGACTAACAGGAAAACCAAACCTTCCATTAGCAATTAATTGGCATATCAATTACTGACTGTCACAGAGATGCCTGCGCAGAATCTTTTACTGACATGAAAATCAAATCCTTGACAGACAGCCTGCCAGAATGCCCCTGAAGAAGCGCCTGCACCTGTCGCCCGCTAGTCCCAACCTGGAAGACCACGTGGAGGAAGCTAGCATGCATGGTGACTTTTGCCGACTCCTTCTGCTCGCAATGTGCATGATACGTACGCATCACATTCTTTTTTCTGTGCGGGGTCGTTGAGTGGCTTGCATGTTTGATGGGCTTGGCAGATTCCGAGGAGGAAGTTGGCGACAGCGGCAGCAGCAGCGGGGACAACGAAGACGATGGTGGCAGCCATTCGTCGCAGATTGACGGTGCCGACATGGACGAGTAAGTGATCGCAGTTCTTTTTTTTAGACTGTTTTTCTGTTTTGTATGCGTGTCTCCTGCAGTTAAAACTAGCTGCTAGGTGCAAATCAGCTCCTCGGTTGCTGTTAGGACCAGTGCAATATCCTGTTAGGAAAGCATTTTGTTCACTGGATAAACTGTATTATCAGATTCTGGAACACATACTTTCTCAGCTTAGCTAATTGAATCAA
Source organism: Elymus sibiricus (assembly GCA_039707655.1). Lineage (NCBI taxonomy): Eukaryota > Viridiplantae > Streptophyta > Magnoliopsida > Poales > Poaceae > Elymus > Elymus sibiricus. Next base: position 443,933,857 of record CM077668.1, read on the forward strand.
ATCGACTCTTATTTGGCCTGTCAAATATGAGTTTCCAGTGTTAAAGTACTCCTCAGGTGCTAATAGTCCCATTACGAACACCTTAATGTTATATTGTAGCTACATATTTCTTTGAGAAAGGAAAATATCACACAACACTTGTAGCTGCTCTATATAGTTTTAATCAGTAATATTGATATACCAATCGGTAATGGAAGTTTTGATTTTCGTGTAAGTCAATGCTTATAAATTGTTTTTAATCTTAAACCTTGCAATCAATGCAAGTTGTAATCAAACCTTTTAATCATGTATTGTGATTGCTTGTTATATCCACCGGAACAAGCTTATGTCTATTAGTTGGTTATTTTTTTTTGCCAGAAGATTACTTTGTTATACTGAACTGTAGTTTCATCTTTTCTGTTCACAATGAAAAACATTTGTCAGAGCAACAAGCAATAATTGGTCGATTGGATTAAAACCAGAGATGACAAGTGTGTGAAGCGAATAGAAGTATCAATTGATGAATACTACTTATAACTAGTCTCTTCAATATACAGAACTGAGTGATACCACGTACTCCCTCCGTCACATATTATGAGAGCGTTTTTGACACTACACTAGTGTCAAAAACGCTCTCATAATATGTGACGGAGGGAGTATATTTTTATGGTTGCTCAAGTCTTGAACTTTTCAAGCTAGGCTTAGTGCGATACCATGTGTTGCATAAACAAGGTATTTACAGAGTAGATTTCTCTTCTTGCTTGTATTGTTTTTTATTTAGGTACTTGCTTGTACTACCTGCTGGAATTGTTGATGTTTTTGTCTATTGTTCTACAGCCTAAATATTGTCTAACAATTGGTGATTTTTGGTTTGCTAGCCCAACCAAAGTGCACATCTTTGTCAAGAATCCCGCCGGCAGGAAAATCTGTCTCAAGAGGGTCCACTTGTCAGACACCCTTTACACCATCAAGGCAAAGATCCAGGAGCGGTACCGCCTCGTCTTCGACGGGGTGCAGCTGGAAGACAACCGTACATTGGCGAATTACGGCATCCAGCATGATTCCACGCTTGACCTCCAAGAAAAGATGCAAATCTTCGTGATGGAGACGCTAGAAGGCAGGACCATCACTCTCGAGGTCGACAGCCTAGACACCATTGATAACGTGAAGGCCAAGATCGAAAACACTGAGGGCATGCCCAGGGTCCAGCAGTGCCTCATCTTTGCCAACAAGCAGCTGGAGGACGGCAAGCGCACCTTGGCTGACCACAACATTTGTAAAGGGTCCACTCTTCTCCTCATCCTCCTGCCGCGTAGTCCAACTGTTGTGATGCCAATTTTCGTGAAGACGCCGCAAGGGAAGATCCTCACCTTTGAGGTTGGGAGCTCAGACACTGTCGACAATGTGAAGGTGAAGATCTACGAGGAGGAGGGCATTCCCCCGAATCGGCAACGCCTCATCTTTGCTAGCAAGCAGCTGGAGGACGGCCGCACCCTGGCGGACTACAACATTCAGAGCGAGGATACCCTTCATTTGGTGCAACGCCTTTGTGGTTGCTGAGCTGCATGACCTGCAATTCAACAACCAGTTTTATTTTGCTGGAGCCTTCCTTCCGGTAGTGGTGTATCATCATCATTCTATTATGTTAGTATTGCTCCGCTCTTGTTCCGTTCTAGTAGATGTGTCGATGTGTTATCAACAAAACTATCATTTCTAGTATGTTGATGTGTTGAGTAGTTCCTATCTATCGAGGAAAGAACCGGATATTCGTTTCGGAGCCCAGGCTCAAATGCACCTGAAATCTCTCCCGCCAGCTATGCATTTGGATTCCCGCAAAAAAAAAAAAGCTATGCATTTGGATCTGCGCCAGCCATCGTATTCAGATATGTATGGGTGATGTATTGCCAGTAAAACAAAACAGCCGCTGGATGCGTTAAATGCGCACAGAGCTGTTTAGGTGTGGCGGAACACAATTCACGCGAACAGCTCAGGTGTTTTCCTATGCTATGCCGAGCAGTCGCCTTCAACGGATGCCTACAACGCCCGTCCGTTCTGTACAAGTGCAGTAGGTACGACTTTAAGTGGATCTGATTTTCTTCTGTTCGTCTGTCTCTGCTTAAGGCATGAGTCGATGACAGTTTGAATCTTGCATGTGTTTTTTCCAGTCCCGCCAATATATACGTTACTTCTTGGACTTCCAGTTCGCGTACGCGAGAAGGCTGTCCGCTAAGCAGATCGCCCGAGCTCGACAGCAACCAACACGGTCAAGTTGCGCACATGCCATTCCGCAACCTGAGCTACGCGGAGCATGCCATGCGGAATGCCTGCAAGGTTTTGCTCTAATGTTTCAGGCTGCGGACATAGTTTCAGTCACCAACCAGCCGTCTATTCAGCCTGTTCCTCCACAACAAACTGGGCTCTAAGCCCGGTTGCTTCAGTTGCATCAGCTTACGGGTCCCATGTGTTAGCTGCTGTGGCCATCTTGCTGGCAGCCACTAATCTTTTTCTCACCGTAATTGTTCTCTGTGTTTCTCTCCAAACTTCACCAGGCTTTCCACCCTCACAACAAGTGGCCGGGGTGCCCAGTGTTATATATACTACAGCGACTGGGATCTGCCAGCCAGCGCCACAAAAACTGCATTTTACTCTGTATTCAGTTCAATTTTTGAACGCCATGGCGCACACACTCTAGTCATGCGCAGCTGCACAAACTGGCCAGCCCCAGCACCGACACGTGTGCTCACCACAGTTGCAGATTTTCGAAATTCAAAGGTTGAGACCCAAACAATGTATTGTTATACAGCAACAACGTACGCTCACTCAACTACTTTGTAGACATGTTCGCCATTTTGAATAGGAGGAACAAGCGTGGAGCAAATGCTCACTAAAACACACCAGAAAATCCTCAATTTTTACAGATATTTTTCTCAGCGAAACCAAGAGGCCGCATGCACGTGTTCCTTCGGTGTCCCTCCATACCACCGTTCTTGCATTTGCTTGGTGCACCACCCCCCCCCCCCCCCCTGCGTTTGGGCAGGTGGTTCGTTTGTGTCATTCACGACGAAAAATGCTGCAGAATCGTGTTCGCTTGCTCAGCCCCTCGTAAGGAGCTTTCTCTCCGCTGTTCGTCGGACGACCAACACCTCTTTGTTTATCTGGAGCACATAGACCATGCATAGCATTGAAGCTTGCAGACCGCCCTGGACTGTCTTCACGGCAAGGGCCGTCATTGCCCGCATGCAAATTGAACCTCCCCATTCCCAGGCAACTTTCAACTAGGCAAAATTGTCAAATGGTCCTCAAATCCTGAACCATCCCTCTTTTCTGCAAACGGCGCCCCACTCACTGCTAAAGCTTTCAGGCCGGCGGACATGTGCTGGAAAGATTCAGCGCTTGCGTTGCCCATACAGCGTCGAATGCCTGCAAGTGAAAGACATGTTTACTGCGTTGTCCTGTTGGTAATGAGCTAGGTGCGCAGGCAGTACGTCCCTGCCTACAAACATTTCCTGGCAGCATATGCACGAAGTGACATTTAGTCAGAAATTTTCTGAAACACAAATTTTCCTGGAAGCAAATACACGAAGTGACATTTAGTCAGAAATTGGAACGTAGCAGCCACAAACTTTTTCTTGCATGGACTTCGTTCTCTCTGCATTTAGCCTGCTTTTCCCATTCCGGATTCCAAACCCAATGTCCCCGGAGTAGAAATTGTAGAAGTCGTATGCCTCCCCAAGAGAATCAAAAGTCAGCCCAAGCTCTTGTCTGATCCAAGGTTTTGGATCCCAAGTAGACTTCTTTTCTCGCGGGGCACTGAAATTCTCGGTTACCGCGGTAACCGCGAAATACCGGAAAATTTTCGTACGAAATTTAAAATTTGAATTGAAATTCAAATTTTTTATCATACTATATATTAGGTCTGAACCCAATTATGTCAAATAGCGCTCTCTTGCGCGTTGGTTAGGTCTTTTCTATCCTGCTCTTGCCTTCAGATCGAGGTATCGAATCCCGCCGTGGCCTTATTTTTTCCCTCACCTCCCTTTTTATACACTGAAAAAGGGTGGTTAAAAAAATAAGGGGCGTACTCGAACCCGCGACAACAAGAAACTATGTGGAAGCACCCGCTTACCACTTACCAGTAGACCACGGCTGCGCATGCGTTACCTATGAGTTCCAGCTATATTTAACCAGACTCCAAACGTTTAAATTCAAAATTTTCAAAAAGTTTCGATTTTTTTTGCTCGGTACATAGATTTCTCGTGGGGCAACGAGAAACTCGGTTACCGCCCGGTATCCAAATATTTCGCTCGGTACCCAAAACACGGGTCTGATCACACTTTTTGTAGGCTCTTCAGCATACTTCCGGATTGTTTGCTCCAATGCACTCATACAAGAAGAAGGACAGGGCGTCCGGTCTGGAGGCGCACTCCCCAGGCGTAACCTGTATTTTTCCCCACACACAAAATTTATTACTCAGTTGTCTGGCTTGTCAAACTGCACTGTTCAGTACGGAAAACAGTAACTAGCAGTACATAACGCAAAACCCAAACCGTGTTTGGTCATGCGGACGTAAATACAGGCTTAAGCTCAGCTACGGGATTATTTTAAGTTACCTTTTCGTCCAGCCAGGTGCTTCAGTAGACTGCGCAGAAGCAGTCGGCGATGTCTCTAGTCGCCGTCGCTCACCGCAGTTCCGGGCAACAGCCTCACCACCGCCAACCCGCTGCCCGCAGCCGGAGTCAACATTACGGCCATCCTCGCCGCCAGGATTTACTTTCCCATGTGGCAACAAAGCAAGAGGCACTGGATCTGGGTGTTCTAAGCTGTCGGCGAACTCCTCGCGCAGCGGAAACCTAATAACCACCCACCAATGGAACCAGCAAAATCATTCAATCAGTCCCCTTATCCCGCTGTACTCTTAAGAAAAACAGAAAAACCTAGGACACTAGTAGATTTCTGAGGCAGAAAGATCCACATACCGGTCGACGGCATCTAGAAGAAACTCGAGTCCAGCGTATTCCATCCCTATTACGCCGGCGATTCAAGCAGCCGCCGCACGCCCAGGAAGAATTTTTCATGAGAGGTGAGGTCAGGTAGAAACAGTGCTGCGACCGGATCCAGTGGGGTTGGAAGGGGACCTTTGGTCATGCCTGGCCATCCAGAACGACCAGATTAATTTATTTATTTTGCGAGTAAAAGAGCTTTATTGCTAACTAATCAGGCATACAATCACGATACAACGTGTTCGTTAGGAATACTGGAATGCAATTAAGCCATAAGCATCTCCTCCTAACATTTGTCGCCTGCTTCGCACATAAGTGAGCCGCCTCATTAGCGGCTCTTCATACGAATATCAGCCTAAAACTCTCAAAGTGTGCACTCAGCTCTTTGATATCACGAACAACACCAGCGATATCAGCACGATCAAAACCTTCTGTCTCCAACAGCTTTATGATTGCTTGAGCGTCGCTCTCGACGATAACTCTACGGAAGCCTCTCTCCAGGACCATCCGCACCCCATCCCGAATCGCCTCCGCTTCCATTGCCATCGAGCTTGCTGGAAACTCATACCATGAGGGCCTGTACACGTAGGAGATTGCCAAAACTATCACGGATCACCAGCCCGGAAGATCCTTGATTGGTATTCTCATCAAAGGAGGCATCAACATTCACCTTGATCACTCCATTTTCAGGTGGTGACCATTTAGCTTTCACCTTCGGCGCCTTAACAATGGTTTCTTTTCCTACCGTAGCCAAATCAATCACTGTATCAATAACCCATTTGACAGATTGCGCTATGGTATGTCCAGCCTCCCCATGTCTTCTTGCGTTTCACCCAGTCCATATTGCCCACGCTCCACAACAAATAACGCAAGCATCTACCAGAGAAACCTTGGTTCCATCAACTAGATCAAGTGTCCATGACTGCGGGTGAAGTTTGGGAATTTTAATGCCAGTTAGGATTTTCATCTCCTCCCAAAAAATCCAAGCCCAAGTGAATTGCATGCATCGAAGTTTCCGGCTGCCCACAACTTTCACATAAGTCAATTTCCTCCATATGTCTTCGCTTCAGCACTGCACGGCAGGGAATGAAATCATGACAAATACGCCACCAACAATTCCTGACCTTTGGAGGAACCCCTGTAGGCACACACTTGCCGCCTCTGTTACGACAAACGGACCCAGCTAAATCGAAACGCCGTGTACAGCCTACCTGTACCTGGCTCAGCACAAAAGGCAACGTCCCGGTTCACTGACCAGAAAGGCCGCACGCGACGGCGCTGCCACCCATACGGTTTGGGCCCACGAGAGGATCACTATTCTGTACTGTATAGCACCTGTACGCCTGATTGCCCGATTTATTCACCCTTCTGTCAGGCCGAATTGTTCAGATCCCAAGACCGAACTGGACCGCGACGATTTCAGGAGCATCTGAGCTCGGGCACCGAATCGCCACATCCGGAAAGAACCTACTATTAAGAGTCCTTGGGTCTGTCTTGGCATAAGTAGATTGAGAAATACAGTCTGCATGCAGTTTCGCCTACTCGTTTCTTTCCTTTCCACATACTCCTATATACTCAGTTTCACCGACTCCTCATCACTGTCAAAAGTTGAAGCAACAGGAATCCTAACAAGTACAGTCGTTGCATGTTTTTTAGATACATGATTTACTATTGCATATTGTGAGGGTGATGTATCACATCCAGTTGGAATTGGATAGGAAACTAAGTCTTCTTCAGTATCTCTTGTAGCCAAAATGTGACCCAAATCCCAGGGCATTTATATTAGAAGAATGAGACCTGGAGGGCGCATCTTTTAACAAAATACAAACAAATATAATTAATTAGAGTCCAATGCCAATTCTAGTGGAAGTTCCACAATCTCGATTCGATTGATGAAATTCCACAATACAAACAAAATTCTTCTGGAACTTACAAAATGATGAAAGAACAACAAGTTTTGGTCATATATGTAATGATGAGCTTGCATTCAACCCAGCAGAGCACAGCCAGAAAATAGCTCAGTAATGCCCCATCGACACAGTAATGTGACATGTTGCTGGCAGTTTCAGGTTATATGCTTCCTGCATGCAGCAAACGAACCATATGCATGTACTAGTTACATCTTTCTATGGAAATCAAAATTTCATAGTTTCTATATCATACAATCCACAACACATTTGTTGGTCATTGGGGACGCTATATATGTTCAAATTAAATCAAGAGCCCTTGTAAGATGGTACAAATACAGAAATACAGAAGCGCATCTTTTTCTTTTAACAAAATGTGTTCCTATATTCACGAGAATTGCCAAGATTGCTTGAAAAAAGATGCACAGTGTGAAAATAAAAGTTTTAGAAAAAATGCATCATCATCTGAAATGTTCATCTATTTCAATGAAAAAGCCCGCCCAGATTTTGAAAAATAATAATTTGGTGCTAAAAAAACAATTTTTTCAATAAAATGGTAAAAGAAGTTGCATAATTTCGTGAAATATGCTATGTGATCTAAATTAGTATTGCGCGGGATTATCAAGTATTTTGGGGATTCAAGAAAAGAAGTAGACTATACTCCATGAAGACAAAATCTAATGTCGATCTCTTTCTTACTCCCTCTGTTTCATAAAGTAGTGCATATTTGGTTTTTAGAAAGTCAAACATATCTATGTTTGACCAAGACAATAGAAGAAAGTATCAACATCCACAATCCAAAATTAGTATCGTTAGATTCTTCATAAAGTGTATTTTTATATTTTATTTATTTAATATTTTAGATGTTGATAGTTTATTCTATAGATTTGGTTAAACGTGGGAGATTTCTTCGGAGGGGCTTCGTCTTTTTCTTCTGATTGCTTAGCTTCACTTTTATTGTTCTTCACTCACCTTAGTAGATCGTCTCCCAGTATCAAAGTTATGTTCAACTGTTGTTAGATGCTGGAACAAACTAATGTTCGAACCCTAGATTGTTCCTGACAGATCCAACAACTCCACATATATTTTAGGCATGTAGGTTTTTGCCATTTTGCAACAATTCTCCAAGTTGCCCTTTCATTTCTTTCCCTTTGACAACACGGATGAACTGTAGAAAAGAATCAGTTGAGCTATTAAAACTGTCCAAGGTTTTGGCCAGTTAAGCGAATTATTTTCTTGCTCATCGACATGTTCTTCTTCTCTTCCCTTCTTCGAGCAAAAAGAACAATCGGTGTACATAAGCAGAAGCATGCAGGCTGCTAAGCGTTTGTCACTTCACAACTTAACTGCGATAGGTACATATTTCCTCATCTCAAAGTAGACACAATTAATATGCAATATATTTTGATATCGCATATCTGATTGCTTTGGTTTTTCTTCTTTCTTTTCCAATAAATAGCTTTGGTATCATATGACTTTGTTATTTGCCGGAGTGTTTTTGTGTTTGTGTTGGTGTTGGTTGTGTGCATCCTAGCTATGCAGAGACCGAGTGTGTGCTGATTGTGTTTCTATCCTCTTGATGCTCCATTTTGAGCCAATAAAATCCACCCTTTGTCGAAAAAAATATTTTGACATAGAGGTAGTATTCTCCAAGTCACCAAATATATAGAAAATCCATCTATTTTTTCCTTGTTTCACTTGTATTTCATAGTTCACTTATATTTATGAAGCACTCACGAAGACTTGTGACTGCCATAATCACAAGCATAAACAGACACTGAACCACAAGACACCAAATAGCTAAGTACAAAGGTAGATACATAAACCCTAATAACAAATTCTAGAACCGATTTCCCATCTAAAATCTTCCAAATTCAATGCCTTGTATCTGCCAGGAGACAATCTCAAGCCATCTTCATTGCTGAGAAGTCCATATCAGGGTGTTGGGACATGAACTTCTTGAGCATCTCCTGTTTTCTTTTAACCAGGCTAAACCCATTTCCATTAAAGCATAACAGAAATATAGCCGATCCAAGAGTTCAGGAGACGGGAAAGGGAATAAACAGGTCCAAAGCATAACGGAAATATATATCACAAGTGAGGTGGTTACAACCATCATCCACTTTTTGCACAATTATCTTGATCATTCCACACGGGCGTCGCTGCAGGGCTGCTCTGGCGCGCGCATGTGTTTCGTGTGGTCCTCGTTGCACTTGGCTGTGCTCTGACGTGCTCTGGCGGTGTTGCATGCGACCTGTTCGACGAAATGCCTGAAATTAAGAGGATAAATTTGAAGGGTTTCGTTGGGTGTGCAGACATTTAGCGAGTCGAAGTGGACACGCCCGGTCAGTGTCTGGAGGCGTCCGTGGATATATAAGGGGTCGAATTAGCCTATCATGGTTATAGGTGCTCTAACAGGGGAGGGAAACAAATTCGAATTAGCCTGCTGCCGTGCTTTACCGAGCTTTTACTGTAGCCCGTTGGACAAAGCCTATTCTATTTGTATATATGCATGTTCAATTTATATTTACATACTTTTGGGGCATAGATGTTGATTGACAGATGAAAAATATGTTTGCTTCCGCTAGCTACTATCATTAAGTGTCAAAAACGTGCTTATATTATGGGACAGAGGGAGTACATTTGCTTCCGCTAGCTACTATCATTAAAAAATACTATCATTAATGTCATTAAGCTATTTTAGTTGTATTCCATTGAGCTCCATCCAAGGCTATACAGTTAACAGTCAGTATTTTTGGCTTTCATTTATCCCTTATGAACGTGTAATTGAATTTTTGATTATTGGAAACCCAATCAACAATCTTTACGAAATTTCTTGCAGTGATTTCCTTGCCTCGCTGCCTGTATTAAAGGATTATCAAATTAATGATTTTTCTTAGTGTATATCATATATTAAGGATTATAGCTGATTTATTTTAGGTTTATAAACAATTTGTTGGTGCAAGTTACATACACCAGTAGCCTGTTGCAGTATGTGTATAACTGAATGGTTGAATCTCCATGTAGTATTAATAAAGAAAGATGCAATTGTTTTCTTACTTCATATGTTCTTACCGAGTCAGATCTTTAGTGAATTTCATAGTTTAACAGCTCATCACACTACTCCTATTTATCTCAACATCCACACATTCCACTTCATCACACATGCCACTTCATCACACATGCCAACCCTACTACTTTTATTCTCTCAACAGGCATGAAAAATGCTACATAAACTAATTCTATTAACATGCACACATCCCACTTTATAAACCCCACAGGTTTTATTTCTCTCAACATGCATGCGAAAACTACTTATATTCCAAAATATTTTACAATCATATAATAATCACATACAGTAAATCATATATATACTTAATCTTTAGTATAATATTCAAATTCAAAATTGAAGAAAATCAAATCTCATCAAAATAGTATATCATCTAATTCCGACGTGTTCCCGGCGCAACACGTGGGGTATAATCTAGTTTTATTCCTAATGGCAACCATTACATGTACAATGATATGGATTCAAGATCCAATAAACTAAGAATTACAATAAAATCTCTTACAGATATTTTCTTAATGGTATCAATATTTGCAAAACAGAATACTGTCAATACTTGAGTAAAAAGACTGAGACTAGAGCAACGGCACTGCCACTAGTTCACCTACTTGAGTTTGTTTACCAATAAAGGTTTCGGAAGGTCCCTTTAGTCGCCCGTCTAAAATTTTGAAAAGCCGTGAGCGATGAACGAACTTGGGTCGTGGATGATCCCCTAGAATTGTACGTTGTCGAATAACAACATGTGCATCATGTAGTATCGAGGAAAGATTCCAACTCCACAAAGAATCAAATTTCAAAAGCAACATGACACAGTAACATGAACTCATCGTATCTGAATAATCAACTATGCAAGGACACAAACCTCCCTAGCTTCATGACACCTACATGAAAAGAATCAGAGTATTTCTTTTTTGCAAAAGCACTATGTCTACCACTAAAGACGGTGACAGGAAGAACAAACTCTTAAGGATCAGGAGGTTCTTCCACCTCTCAGCATCAAGATGGCATCCGGAGGTGAGGAATCACCATCGGGAACTTCAGTGATTCACCTTCAAACCCTAATCTCTCATAACAACAATTTCATTTTCTATTCTAATGAGAATGACACGCTTTACAAAGCATCATGCTAGCTAGGACCTAGGCCCACTAGAACCCACAACAACAATGCAAGGTAAATATATACAAGTGTTTCTTAAACTAACGTAGTTCTTTTCTTTGACAACAACTAATTTGGAGTGTTGTTATAGTAGGGTATTCTATATATCTGAATAGTTTTTCTTGCGAGGGAGATATCTAAATAGTTTATCCCTACTACTTTCTATTTTTTCCGACATGCATATATTTCACCTCATCACACATGCCACCTAACTCTCCACATAATCAAGTACATGTAATCCCTTCGTATTTCATTTCCAGCACATCCAAGCCCTCCATATCTTTAATTTTGTATTATTTTCTACAAAATATCATTGCCTAAGTGATGATTGTTGTTGCAAGATAATCGTCGACAACACAATATGGATGATGGTTCTTGCTCTATCCTTGTATGGATGTAGAGGTATTTTGATAATTTTTACTACAATTTTCTAATTTATGGCTTCTATATTCTCAATGAAAAATATTACAACAATAATATAGACACCCCCATTGCCAAGGCCGCGCAGGATGCATAGTCATCACCAAACCACAAAGAGAGACGCGCCTGTACCATGCGTTGTTGTTGAGGCTCCACAGGAATACCTCTAAGCACATAACCTCTTCGAGCCGCCGTTGTATGCACAATACCTACTTGAAAGCACCCTATTTTCTTTTTCCGAACCACCACACATGTCTTTTATCTCGAAAATTTGCATGCACTTTCATGTTCGTTGTCAAAATTTCAAATGAGTTGAATAAGTTAAGTGATACTTTCTCATTCCTTTGGTCAGAAGTCCTTTCATATAACACGGTTTGGGTCCACCATAAGTTGAACGATTAGTCACCATAGTAAAATCATCATAAATGTAGTATGTTACTCCCTCCTTGCCAAATTATATTGCATATAATTTTTCCCAAAGTAGAACTTTATAAATTTCGATCAAGCTTATAGAAGAACTCATAAAATAAAAAAACAATATCATTAGATTCATAAATAATGCTCACATTTTTTATGAACTTTGTCAAAATTTACAATGTTTGAGTTGAAAAAATAATAATCTTATATGCACTATAAAAAATACCTCTCCACACTTTTGCCCCTCAAAATAAAAAACTCTCCTCTCCTCTCTCCCCTCTCTCTCTCTCCGCTCTCCTCCTCCGCCGCCGCAGCGCCGCCCGCACGCCATCCTATCGGACTCGAGCAGAGCGGAGGGAGATCTTCCTCCTCTCGGTAAGCCCTAACCCGCTCATCTCCCTTTCATCTTCTTCGCCTGCGCCGTGGAATTTTGAATCCTCGTCCTTCCCCGAGCAAAACCCTACCCGCCTGACCTAGCTCTGAGTCAGATGACTAGAGAGAGACGGTGTTGAGAGCCCTGCTGCTCTGGTGTAGGCTATGAGACGCTTCTTGCAACGGCGACCAGTAATTAAATAGTCTTATGTTGCTATTGTGGTTGTTGCACAACTGTATGATCGATGATGTATGGCAATCTTTTCATGAATTTTTCTCCATCGAGTCAACCTCCCTTCAATTGTTCGCATATGGATTGGGTGAACTCTAGTTTTTTCATTTGTTTGTACCAAGGCTCCGTAGACTGTACTGCTGTATAACAAATGTGAAGGATTAATTTCATTGTTCGCATATATGGATTGGGTGAATTCTAGCCTTCTATTAAGCCTACTATCAGTGTCAGGCAGCTAGGATTACATTGGAGGGCCGCGGGATCTCATGGAATTTGCTGCTAACCTCATCATCTTCTCCTAGATCTTAGGATTGTTCATCATTTATTCCTGTGGAAGAAACTCTTCATCTAGAGATCGATGGAGTATATATCATATCAGATACACAGGAGTTGTTATATGATACCATGAGAGCTTTAGGCCGTCCACAAGATATGTTTTCGGATACTACCATACAATTACAACGATATTTTCGCAATTTTTGTTATAGCCCTTGCGGCTGCTGAAGCCGCTGTATGTCCTTGACACAGAATCTACTAAGCTAGATACTTTGTGTTTTTATAAATTTTTGTTTAATTTATATATATAAATAAATAATAGAACAATAATAACAAGATAAACAGCAAAGATAGTCCAAAATCGTTATATGTGTTGGTCAGCCTTTGTGACAACATCTATCTTGTTCCTTACCTGTTGCAAACGTTGATATTTTCGTGTAAATAAAGGCTGGACTTAAGCATCTGCATGGTGTTAATTTTAGTTCGTAAGGCTGCATATTCTGTTTTTCTGTTATGATCGATGCCTTGTTGGGTAGCAACTCTGAAGGATGCTCTAGCTAGCTAGTAGCTAGCTTCTGTAACAGTGAGTCTTGTTGGCCGATTTGGCATTCACCTTTACGCTGTCGGTACCAATTCTACTCCCTCGCCTCAACCCAGCATGCCACACCCATGCCTCTGATAGCTCTTAAGCTATTTAGGTGCCTTAACTCACTTTTCTCACTTTTGTGCATTCATTTTCCTTGTCCACATGAAAGAGTATGATTTACTTTTCATCAGCTGTCTTTGAGAATCTTTCCCCGGTACTGAAATTCAGAGCTGTTTCAGTGAATCTTTGCTGGCTACTCAAATTAATAAGCTCACACATAGATCGTTGTTCTTTTTTAGACAGTTTTTCTGTCGTGTATGTGTTAGAGAAGTTATAGTGCTATTGATATAAAATGAAACTAGAAGTTTATATTTAGCAAAAAAGAGCAGCAATATTCTCCTTTAGTGTACCACTTAGTTTGCTCAGGGTATAATACAATTTGGTGAGTATATATGCCAAGACAAATAAAGGAAAGTAGAGGAAAAACGGCGACGTTTGTTGCTACCCTGTGAAAAACTGCACTTGATGGGTGTGTTCACCAAATAGAAGTATCACTTGATTGATAATACCATATGTTCCATATTAGTCATTCATAAATAGAAGTATCATTTGATTGATAAAAACTGTACTAGTCTCTATAATAATTGCGCAAGACTTAACTTTGCATGCTAGGCTTAGTGTGGCACCTTGTTCTGTATAAACGAAGTATTTATGCAGTACATTTCTCTTCTTGCTTGTACTGTTCTTTTATTTAAATAATTGGCTCTTTCTACTACCTGGAATTGTTGATGCTTTTTGTGTACTGTTCTACAGTCTAACTATTGTCTGACAATTGGTGATGTTTGGTTTGCTAGATCATCCGGAATGCGTATCTTTGTCAAGACCCCCACTGGCAGGACAATCTGCTTCAAGGTCCACTCATCAGACACCCTGTACACCGTCAAGGCAAAGATCCAGCAGCAGTACTGCCTCTTCTTCGATGGGGTGCAGCTAGAAGACAACCGTACATTGATCGATTATGGCATCCAGCATGACTCTACGATTGACCTCCAGGAAAAGATGCAAATCTACGTGACGGAGACGCGGGCAGGCAGGACCATTGCCCTTGAGGTTGACAGCCTAGACACCATCGGTAATGGAGGGCTTCCCCCAGGGCCAGCAGTGCCTCATCTGCGCCAACAAACAACTGGAGGACGACAACCGCACCTTGGCTGACCACAACATCTGGAAAGAGTCCACCCTCCTCCTCGTCCTCCGCCCGTGTAGGCCAGGACAAAGTAGGATGATGCACATCTTTGTCAAGACTCTGTACGGGAAGACCCTCACCCTTGAGGTTGAGAGTTCGTATACCATCGAGAATGTCAAGGTGAAGTTCTACGAGCAGGAAGGCACTCCCCCTATGCAGCAGCGCATCCTCTTTGATGGCAAGCAGCTGCAGGAAGACCGCACCCTGGCGGACTACAACATTCAGAGAGAATCTACCGTTCTTATGGTGAAACGCCTTTGTGGTTGTTGAGCTACATGGCCTGCCATTCAATCAGTTTTATTTTTCTGGAGCCTTCTTTCTAGTAGTGGTGCGTTATCAGTAAAGTAGTATGGAGTATCATTCTAGTACTGTACGTTAGCATATATGTTCAGGTATTGTTCCTTCACAGTTGAAGTGTCGTGTGTTTTCAGTAAAACTACGTGCTATTATTGCTCCGGTATTGTTCCTTCACAGTAGAAGTGTAGTGTGTTTCCAGTAAAACTACATACTCCTACTATCATTTAGTAGCATGCTAATGTTTTGAGTAGTACTTTTTAGGCCAATACTTTTTGGCGGCTTAAAAATAAGTTGCCCATCCCCAGCTTAAAAAACTAAACCGCCCCCAAAATATGTTGACGCTTCTAAATTAGTTATCATATAACTAGTTTAGAAGCCCCAAAGAATGAGAGAGATGGCTTACGAGAGAAGTTGAGGAGGGGGTAGCTTATTTTTTAAGCCTTCAAAAGAACTGGCCCTATCCATCTATCAAGAGGAACTACTATTAAGGATGTGTTTGCTTAAGAAGCTAAGCTAACAAAAGGGGTAAGATTGCGCAGGAATAAAAACTTTCAAACGTGGATGCATTTGGCGTGTGGGAACTGGTGAAAAAAATGATATTTGGCAGGATCCTTGGATCCCCACTAGTGTGACACGTAAAGTGATTACCCCCCGCTGAGATGTCATGTTAAGTAAGGTTGAGGACCTTATTGATCCACACTCAGGCCAATGGGATGAAATGCTAATTAGGGATAATTTTTTACCTGTGGATGTTCATCGAATATTGCAAATACCCCTACATGTGGAAGGTATAGATGATTTTGTGGCATGGAATTATACAAGGTTGGGAACATTTTCAGTCAAGTATGCTTATCATAGGGAGTTTGAACATCAATTTGGAGGCAGACTAGTACGACCGGATGGAAGACTAAACCTATGTATCCCAGGGAAGATCAAGCACTTCGCCTGGAAGGTTCTTCGTGGCTCTCTTCCTTGCTATGGAATTTTGGCTGGGCGCCATGTCCCCTGTGCGACGCAATGCCCAATTTGTCGGATGGGGCATGAAGATATCCAGCACTATCTTTTCACCTGTCGCAGAGCAAAAGATGTCTGGAGAGCTTTGGGACTGAACGAGACTGTGCGGCACGCAGTGGCTCAAGATAGATCAGGATCGATCACGCTGGAGGTGTTAGCCAGGACGGAGAGGGTCTCAAATGAGGTACCGAATCCTGAACTGCTAATGGTGGCGGCCTGGTATATATGGTGGAAAGGCGAGAGTTCGTCAAAGGAGAAACCATTCAAACGTCAGAATGAACAGTGATTTCTATACGAGTACTTGCGACTAATTATTTCAGAGCTTATAGTCCAAAGCATAAAGATCGGACTGGTGATTTCATGTGAAGAAGCCTAGTAGGGGGACAGTCAAGATAAATGTGGATGCATCTGTTTCGCAGGAGAATGGGGATGGAGCTACTGGAGCTATAGCACGAGATGACCATGGCAATTTTATTGCCGCCGCAACCTGGTTACTTCCAGCCGTGACTTCTGCGGACTCCGCGGAAATTCATGCCATTAGAAATGGGCTATACTTGGCGGGCCAGATTGGATGTAATATCATGCAAGTGGAATCAGACTGTAGCTTTGCAGTGGACGTGATTAAAGAACCTGACAGTTACCAGGGACTTGATGTTGCGTTGTTGGCAGAGTGTAAAGACTTATCAAGTGATTTTGCAAAGGTGATCTTCACCCACTGCTTTAGGGAGGCGAATGCTACGGCAGATGAACTAGCTAGATATCTAGTTTGTGGGATGAGTCTATCCCTGATTTTATTTCTCACTTGCATGTAAATGACTTATCTATTGTCTGAGAAATAAAGTCGTTTTGCTGTAAAAAAAAAGGGTAAAATTGCGCAGTAGTTTTTTAGAATCTTTTTACGTAGTGCAAATCTTGCGTCTTTTCCTCCTCCTTGTCGTGAGCGACCGAAGAGCCATCCTCCTCACAAAAAAAGGAGAACAGCCAACCTCCCTCCATAAGAAAAAAACACACGAAGGGCTCCCTCACTACTTGTGCTCCCGTGAGAAAAACCAAGACCAGGACCAGACGCCACGAGCTAGGGTTGGCTCGCTGGGCGGCGGCGCCCCTTCGGCCAGCCGGCCATCCGTGGCCGTGCTGCCATTCCCCATCGCCCTTCAACCCTTCCTGTTCCATCTCACTTCTCTGCCCATGCACTTATTTTCTTCTGTTTTTTTGTGATTCCAAGCCATAGATTGGATATTGTGATTACACATCCATTAGTACTTGCTGCACAAGCTTGATGAGTTTTTTTGTGGTTGACAGTGTGCATAAGCTAGTGGTATGCGTGGTAAGATCACCACTAGTGAAAAGGGGTGATCACAACATATGTGGTGAACAACCAAACACACAGTATTGCATCAACCAGCCCAACGCAGGCCACCGAACGCTAGGGGGAAATTGATCCCTGATGCAGGCAGCCTACATGCAGGCTGCCAAACTACATGCATAACATGGTTTATAGCCAATATTTACCCAGTCGACCCAACTGAGTCACAAATACAAAGACCTCAAAAACGATGCAACCTACCAAACACGCCCATAGCGTATCCACACTCGCCCGCTTCTTTCATAATTGCATCAGGTATGTGACCATCTAGTATATATGACAAGCAATAGAATGACATCAAAATACCTACTTGAAAGTAGTATGAACAATACCCACTTTCGCTATGTTAAAAAGTGTCACGTCCGCTTTTGCTTGATGAAATATGCCAAATTTTTCATGATTTTGGTCCGGTTGAAATAAAAACCGTCCAATCTGCAAATTTGTTCTGCTTGTTTAAGTCAAGTTCAAAATGTGTTGGATGACTGGCTCCCGTAGCAGTCTACGTCCGTTCAGACTTCAGAGGTCAAAAGTCCAGTCTTCATGTGGGCCGGGGGTGGGGCTGCGGCCTCTCAGCTGGGTTCGTCGACCGTGGGGCCGCGTCGTCAGTGTCTCTGCAGTTGGCTTCCTTCCTCCACACACCCCTCCTCTCCTTTTTTTTTATAAAAGAAGAAAACCCTCTCCTCTCCTCTCTCTCTCTATCTCTGGATTCGACCGCCCTCCTCCGCCACCGCCGCAGCAGCGCCGCCCGATCTTCCTCCTCTCGGTAAGCTCTAATCCGCCCCCTCTGCATCTCCTCCATCGTCCGCGCCGTGAGTCCTCCTCCTTCCCCGAGCAACCCGTTGCCAAAACCCTACCCGCCTGACCTAGCTCGGACTCTGATGACGAGAAGCCCTGCTGCGCTAGTGTAGGCTAGCGAGATGCATCCGCCCTTCTTGAGAGCCCTGCCCGTGTTTCCTCAAAAACAGCCCTGCTGCTTTGGTTGTGATGCTCGTGTTCCTCACGGTACGGTAGTCGTTTTATGATGCTATTGTAGTTGGTGCACCACTGTTTGATTTTCATATAATGAACGTAACCGATTTCCACCTGTCTGATCAACCGCCGTGCAATTGTTCCTGTATGGATTGGGCGAATTCTAGTATAGGTCAGTGTCAGGTACGATCCTCGTGCACCTGCTGTCAGTGTCAGGTAGGATCCTCATGGAATTTGTTGCTAATTAATCTCATATCATCTTATATGTTAGATCTTAGGGTTATAATTGTCCATCATTGCTTCTCGCGGAATAAACTCTTCATCTAGAGATCGGTGATACATAGCAGTTCTTGTTATATGTATGTCCTCATACCACAGAGTCAAATATTCGAATATCTCAAATTTTGTTTTGTTTATATATGCATAAATAAAACAATAATAACAAGATAAACAGCAAAGATGGTCCAAAATCGTTATATGTATTGGTCAGCCTTTGTGACTAGATATTTCTCTCCTTGCTTGTACGACCTGTTGCAAGTGTTGACATTTTTTTATGTAAATATAAAAGCTGGACGGAAGCATCTGCATGCTGTTAACTTTAGTTACTAAGCCTGAATATTCTGTTTTCCGATTAAGATTGATGCATTGTAGTGTAGCAACTCTGAAGGGTGCTCTAGCTAGCTAGCTTCTGTAACACTGAGTCTTGTTAGCTGATTTGACATTTGCCTGCTCGCTGTTGGTTCTATTCCAGTAGAAATAGTAAGTTAATTGAGAACTTCATGTTTACATTTTGGTGATGAAGGTATGCCATTTCTCTTTCCAATTGTACCCCCTCCCCCCCAACTTGCCGCACCTGCATCATGCTTTGACTAACATGAAAATCAAATCTTCCATTAGCAATTAATTGGCATATCAATTGCTGACTGTCACAGAGATGCCTGCGCAGAATCCTTTACTAACATGAAAATCAAATCCTTGACAGACAGCCTGCCAGTATGCCCCCGAAGAAGCGCCTGCACCTGTCGCCCGCTGGCAAGGTTTTTAATTTCGGAAACAAAATAATTTCGGACCTCACCGAAATATGCGAAATTTCAGAAATTTCGCATATTTCGGAAATTATTTCGGATATTGCGATTTCAAATTTCAGTTAATTTTAATGAATTTTGACATAATTTAAATTTATTTTAAAATCAGTTTGAAAATGCCTTGAAATTTCGGTATTAAAAATATTTCGGACCCCACTGAAATATGTGAAATTTCGGAAATTTCACTGAAATTTCGTTGAAATTTTTAACCCTGCCCGCTGGTCCCAAGCTGGAAGACCATGTCGAGGAACCTGCTCCTGCTGTCTCTACCTCTGGCACGGAAGGTAGCATGCATGGTGAGTTTTACCGACTCCTGCTTGCAATGTGCACGATGCATACGCATCACATTCTTTGTTCTGTGCGGGGTCGTTGAGTGGCTTGCGTGTTTGATGGGCTTGGCAGATTCCGAGGAGGAAGAGGAGGAAGTTGGCGACAGCGGCAGCAGCGGCGGAGACAACAGTGGCAGCCATTCGTCGCAGATTGACGGTGCCGACATGGACGAGTAAGTGATCGGAGTTCTTTTTGTAGACAGTTTTTCTATATTTTATGCGCGTCTCCTGCAATTAATACTAGCTGCTAGGTGCAAATCAGCCCCTCAGTTGCTGTTCGGATCAGTGCAGTATCCTGTTAGGAAAGCATTTTGTCACTGGATAAACTCTATTATCAGATTCTGGAACACATACTTTGTCAGCTTAGATCCTTCAGCTGGCTAATTGAATCAAATCGACTCTTCTTCGGCCTGTCAAATATGAGTTTCCAGTGTTCAAGTACTCCTCAGGTGCTAATAGTCCCATTTTGAACACCTGAACGTTATATTGTACTGTAGCTACATATTTCTTTGAAAAGGGAACTAAAATATCGCAGAACACTTGTAACTGTTCTATAAAGTTTTAATCAGTAATTGATATGCCAATCGGTAATGGAGGATTTGTTTTTTCATGTTAGTCAATGCTTATAAATTGTTTATTAATCTTCAACCTTGCAATCAATGCAAGTTGTAATCAAACCTTTTAATCATGTATTGTGATTGCTTGTTATATCCACGGGAACAAGCTTATGTCTATTAGTTGGTAAGTTTTTTGGCCAGAAGATTACTTTGTTATACTGAACTGTAGTTTCATCTTTTCTGTTCACAATGAAAAACATTTGTCATAGCAACAAGCAATAGTTGGTCGATTGGATTAAAACCAGAGATGGTTTCTACATGTGTGATTTCTGCTTCTTATCCTGTTTTTATTTATTTGATCTGTTGCTTTCTTAGAAAAAGAACATATGAACAACCCCTTCCATCAAATAGTGCATATTATTAACGTGTTAATATTGAAAAGTTTCCAAATCTGCACACAGAGGTAGCCGGTGTCTTCGCCATGAATGTTCTTCTCCAGCTATATTGGCCATGCATATTCATTAAAGTGTGGGATTAGTGAGTTGTCTTTGTTTGTAGTTGTACCTTTTGTTTTTATATATGGAGGATAATCAACAAATTAGCTTGTCTCCTTTGATTTGGTTAGTTGCAGGTAAATACGCCTCATGCACATATCATCATATTTTGAATACAATTGTGATGAGAGGGAATAGAGGTGTAGGGATGTGAGATGATTGACAAGGAGGAAAGTGGGAGAAACTTGATGTACTTTGTCCCGACACGATAGGGTAGCAAAGCTTGCTGAAGGTGAGGCTACTTGGAGAAGAATCTTGTTTGCCACTGCCGCAATAATCGAATGGCGCACCTTTGTTACCACACAGTAGGACACGTGTTGAAGTTACCGCTGTCCTATATGATTGTCCATTCTAAGATGCCACCATCCATCGCTGGTGGTGATTGGGAACGTGGTAGAGATCTTCTGGGCACGCACATGACATCGCAGTGGGACGAAATGGTGGAGGAGCGGACCATTAGCATAACGGAACTGCGAGACTGATGGGGAATGATGGGGACCGGAGGGTGATGATGTAACTGTAGTGGAGTGAGTTTTTGGCAGAGAGGTGAGGAGAGAGATTGTGTTCTCCCTTGAGGAAGGTGAAGATGTAGATGCCTATGGGGAGCAAGACAACACACCATGGCGGCTGTATAGGGGGAGAGTAGAGAAAGATGCCGACGTTTGTTGCTACGCGGTTAAGAACATGCGTCTCACTTGACAAGTGTGTGAACCGAATAGAAGTATCACTTGATGAATACTTATAACTAGTCTCTTCAATATACAGAACTGAGTGATACCATGTATATTTTTATGGTTGCTCAAGTCTTGAACTTTCCAAGCTAGGCTTAGGGCGATACGATGTTTTGCATAAACAAGGTATTTACAGAGTAGATTTCTCTTCTTGCTTGTATTGCTTTGTATTTAGTTACTTGCTTGTACAACCTACTGGAATTTTTGATGTCGTTGTGTATTGTTCTACAGCCTAAATATTGTCTAACAATTGGTGATTTTTGGTTTGCTAGCCCATCCAAAGTGCACATCTTTGTCAAGAATCCCGCCGGCAGGAAAATCTGTCTCAGGGGGGTCCACTTGTCAGACACCCTTTACACCATCAAGGCAAAGATCCAGGAGCGGTACCGCCTCGTCTTCGATGGGGTGCAGATGGAAGACAACCGTACATTGGCGGATTACGGCATCCAGCATGACTCCACGCTTGACCTCCAAGAAAAGATGCAAATCTTCGTGACGGAGACGCTAGAAGGCAGGACCATCACTCTCGAGGTCGACAGCCTAGACACCATTGACAACGTGAAGGCCAAGATTGAAGACATCGAGGGCTTTCCCAAGGTCCAGCAGTGTCTCATCTTTGCCAACAAGCAGCTGGAGGACGGAAAGCGCACCTTGGCTGACCACAACATTTGGAAAGGGTCCACTCTTCTCCTCATCCTCCTCCCGTGCAGTCCAACTGCTGTGATGAAAATATTCGTGAAGATGCCGCGAGGGAACACCATCACCCTTGATGTTGGGCGCTCGGACACTGTCGACAGTGTGAAGGTGATGATCTACGAGCAGGACGGCACTCCCCCTAGACAGCAGCGCCTCATCTTTGCTGGCACGCAGCTGGAGGATGGCCGCACCCTGGCGGACTACAACATTCAGAAGGAGTCTACCTTTCATCTGGTGGGACGTCTTTGTGGTTGTTGAGATGCATGGCCTGCCATTGAACAAAAGTTCATGTTTGCTGCAGTCTGTTTTCCAGTAGTGGTGAATTATCATCATTCTAGTACCTTAGTAGTGGTGTGTTATCAGTAGAACTATCATCCTGGTACATGTGTTGAGTAGTTCTTATCTATCGAGAAAAGAAACTACTTTAAGGAGTCCCTGCCTTGGTTTGTGTTGCATAAGTTGATTGAGAAATACAGTCTGCATGCAGTTTCGCCAACTCATTTCTTTCCTTTCCGCATACTCCTATATACTCTGTGCAGTTCATTTCTGTATTTATCCATGTTTTTATCTATATATATGCCATCACAGTCAAAAGTTGAAGCAACAGGAATCCTAATAAGTCATTGCATGTTTTTTAGATACGTGATTTACTATCACATCTAGTTGGAATTGAATATGAAACTAAGTCTTCTTCATTATCTCTTATAAGAAAAATGTGACCCAATCCTGGGGTATTTGTATTAGAAGAATGAGACCTGATCGGGCGCGTCTTGTAACAAAATATGAACAAGTACAATTAATTAGAGTCCAATGCCAATTCTAGTCGAAGTTCCACAATTTTGATTCGATTGACACTAAAACATGCCCGTGCGTTGCAACGGGAAAAAAAAATCATCCCTCATACTCACACCTGACAACATCGACGAAATCTTTCACGATGTCACATGACAAACAACATGATAAGTGGTGTTGCGCAAAAAGCATAAGATTGAATGATTTTTGAAGTGTACTCAATATGTTTCCAATTTATTAGACAACAGAAATATCAACATTAAGCCGGCATTTCCAAAATACCCCATATAAAGAAGATATTAATTAAGGTTGCATCCTAAATGGAATTTTAGAAATGATTACTATAACAGCATATTTGAAATCTGCATATTTTTTTGATGGATTTTCATATATACCATGTTAGATTTAGAGTTAGGGTTTGAAAGTTGTGATTTAAAAAAAAACATTTGAATCTGCCCAAAAATAGAAAGGATAAAAATAGAGTGGCTGGGCCGAAACTGGAACATTGTGTAGACCATCTTCTAAGTGAGGGGCGAGGCAATAATAATATTCTAAGTGAGGGGCGAGGCAATAATAATATTCTAAGTGAGGGGCGAGGCAATAATATCCTACGCCTACCAGCATTAGTAGGAGAGAAAAGGAGAAGAAAAAGAGAGAACCGTGGATCGAACCCGAGCCGCAGGTGTGGAGCGCTGAATATCATACCACTGCGCCTATCGTCCGCTTCTGATGTATGGAAGGGGATTACTATAAATAAACTTAGGCAGCGGTGATTTTCGAAGGGAAAAAGCAAACCGTTTTTTTTCACTTACCGGTGGCATGGTGGGTAATTATTGACAACTCCAGGGGTAATTTAGACGACGGTGAACGGGCAGAAACACTCCGTGCTTTATTATTAAAAAAATTAGGTAAAGATATATATATATATATATATATATATATATGTGTACCTTTTGCACGCAATGGAATGATGAGCTAGCATTCAACCCAGCACAGCACAGCCAGAGATACCTCAGTAATGCGACATGTTGCTGGCAGTTTGAGGCCATCTGCTTCACCTTTGCAGCCTGCAAGCAGCAAACGAACCATATAGGTGCATGTACTAATTACATGTTTCTATGGAAAACCAAAATTGCATAGTTTATATATATATATATATCATACAATACAGAACACATGCTTTTGAATCATTGTGTCATTGGCGGTGCTACCCTGGCGGAGCTACCTGTTAGGAAAATGGGCCACGGCCCGCCCATCCCATAGCAAATGTAGTGTGAGACTGAGAGTAAACTGGACCATGAGGGCAAAAACAGTAAGCCTTCCTTTGTACCGGCCCGCCCAGCTTTGGTCATGTAGCTCCACTACTGGCTACATGTTCAAATTAAATCAAGATCCCTCGTCAGATGGTACAAATACAAAAATAACAGAAGCACATCCCTTCTTTCAACAAAAACAAGTTTTTTTTCGAAAATGAGGTTGAAACCCCCGGCCATCAATCAATGCATGCAGCCATCTTTATTAAGTATTCAACATTAGTCTGACAAGAGCATGCATCAAATCCCTCGAAGCCACCACTCACACCTACAAACTCGATATTATGGAGTGCCCTCACTCCCACCATATGGAACCGGGGTCACCGCCGATCCGCTCGCATGACGTATCAGGACCCTACACTCGGTGTAGCAAATCTAAAGCGTATACCGCATGCACACGTTCTAGAAGCCACCACAACCATCGAACCGTTGACCCATCTCCGGGAAGGAGATCCGCATCATCCTTGCCAGACTGGCCAGCCGTCGACGCCACCACGGCGCCACCGCCCTGCGCCCGTCCATCTTGACGCGTCCGTCGCCGAGACTCTGCTGCACCATGCCGCCGAGACCCACCGTCGTTGTTACGGTAGATGCCACGCCGCTCCACCTACAGGCCATCTCACGCCGACTCCGAACTACCAGCAACTCCACCACCATGAGCATTCCCCCGCCGACGCCTTCAGGAAGGAACACGACACCCAGGTGCCATTGTCGCCCAAAGTACAGGAACATAGGCTTTCGCCTACACTCATGGAGGAGGTGAGAGGGACAGGATCTACATCGAAGCCTCTAGGATGGGGATCGGCACCGCGGGGCATCGACTTTGGTGAGGCCGCCACGCCGGCCTGGAGTTTCTCCCAAATCCATGTCCACCCGCCAGATCTGTCCAGCCAGCACCGGGAGACGACGACCGCAATCACCAGAGGCCGTAACTGGAGCTAGCACGAACCGGAGCAGATCTAGTTGGAGACGATGTTTCCCCTAGAACTCCGGCGGGTCAGCGAGGAACCGCCGGCACCACCGCGTCCAGATCTACGATCACGCCGGGCAGTCGCCACCCCCCGCGCCGTCCGCAGGTCGCCAGAGCAGAACTAAAGGGCGCCCCACCACCACCCGCTCCGTACGAAGGCCGCCGCCCCCGATCAGGGCGGAGCAGCATGAGCCCCGCCGCCACCTTCCTTGGCTGCGGCTTGGGCTTGCCCGGCGCCAGCCTCAGGGGACGACGAGGGAGGGGAGGAGGTTGAGGGGCCCCCGGCGGTGGCGCACGGGTTCATCCCCGAGCCGCCAGGGAGGGGGCGACGCGGGGGTCAGATCTCCTTGCGTCCAGAGGTAAACTAATTCACTAGTTTCAAGGATCTTCAACAAAAACAAGTGTTCGCAGATTGTGAAAAAGGTAAGTTTATGCTAACAAAAAAAACTTTTCAATAAAATGGTAAAATAAGTTACATAATTTTGTGAAATATGCTATGTGATATAAATTAATATTGCGCGAGATTAACAAGATTTTTGGGGATTCAAGAAAAGTAGAAGACCATACTCCATGAAGACAAAATCTAATGTCGACCACGTTTCTTACTCCCCCGGTTCCATAAAGTAGTGCATATTTGGTTTTTAGAAAGTCAAACATATCTATGTTTGACCAAGACTATAGAAAAAAGTATAAATATCCACAATCCGAAATTAGTATTGTTAGATTCTTCATAAAGTATATTTTTATATTTTATTTATTTAATATTTTAGATGTTGATAGTTTATTCTATAAATTTGGTCAAATTTTGAAGATTTCTTGGGGGGCTAAATCTTTTTTTGCTCGGATGATGATTGCTTAGCTTCACTTTTATTGTTCTTCACTCGCCTTACTACATCGTCTCCTAGTATCAAAATTATGTTTGACTGTTGTTTGATGCTGGAACAAACTAATGTTCTAACGCTAGATGTTGCGTTCCGGACACATCCAACAATTCCGCATGTTTTTTCTGGCCAGTAGGTTTTTGTCATTTTGTTGTTTCTCCAGGCTGCCCTTTCATTCATTTCCGTTTGACAACATGGAGGAACCGCAGAAAAGAAACAATTGATCTATTAAAACTGTCCAAGTTTTTTCTTGCTAATCGAGATGTTCTTCTTCTCTTCCCTTGGAGCAAAAAGAACAATAGGTGTACATAAGCAGAAGCATGCATGCTGCTAAGCGTTTCTCACTTCACAGGATAACTGTGATAGGTACATCTTTCTCCATTTCAAAGTTGACAAAAAGAATATGCGATATATTTTGAGTTTTTGACATAGACGTAGTATTCAATAAGTCAGCAAGAATATTAAAAATTTGTCTATTTTTCCTTATTACAGAAACATATAGTTCACTTGTACTTCCGAAGCACTCACGAAAATTATGACTGACGTCACCACAAACATAAACAGACACTAAACCACGGCCTGGGACATGTGGGTAGCAAACTCAGAATTCACATAAACAGACACTAAACCACGAGACACCCAAATAGCAAAGTAGTTCTAGGTATGCATAAACAGTCACAAGACTCAAAAAAATTAATTACTGTACACTAAGGTACGTAGAAGCGATTTCTCCATCTAAAATCTTCCGCATTATCGCCGTGGATCCTCCAGCTAGGAGACTATCTCAAGAAGGCATCTTCATCCCTGAGAAGTCCATGTCCGGGTACTGGGACTTGAGTTTCTTGAGCATGTCCTGGTTCTACATCTCCTCGCTCGTTGGCAAGCCCATCTGCTTCTGGCGCTGGTCGAACATCATCTTCTCCACGGTATGCCTCGTCTCGGGGTCCAGATCCGAGAGCTTGCTGCTCTCCGGCTCGGCACGCTGGGTGTCGATCTCTGGATCGCCCTTGATCACGGATTTCCACCACTCGCTCCGATTACGCTTTGTCAGCAGTATGGACAGCGACCTCCCGTCCTCGATGCTCCAGAAGCAGTCCTCGACCTTGACTGGTTTGTGGAGTTTGCCGTCGATGATGGGAGCCTGGCCCTTGAACCCGACCTTGAGATGGTCCTTCTTGATCTCGCAGACGACGGACCTTCCCTTCGTTCCTTCGGGAACGGGGACGGAGATGTTGACCTCCGGTAGCTGCTGCGCCCAGGAGTACTTCTCCAGGTCGAGGCCGTTGCCGGCGTTTGGTTGTCTCGCCTTGCTCTCCTCCTTCTCCACCTCCGTGCTGTTGTCCTTCTTGGCGGTCACTGCCGCCTGCTGCTGCTGGGGTGGCGAGGCCTCGTCCTCCTGCATGATGTCCTCGGAGATGATCGCCATGGCCGCCGCTCCGGCTATACCTAGGAGGCTAGGAGCGCCGGACTGCCGGCCCTTGCGCTCGTGTCTAGATCTCGGTGAGACTGGTTTTTTTTTTTTTTTTGAGACTGGGGTGGGTTTTCGATCGCGGACGAGTTGACGAGGCTCTGGCCTTTGGGTTCGGTCCGTTTATATCGAGACATGTTCGAGGCCGGCCTGGCTATGATTTCCTGAGGTGCCCGGACTGGAGTCGTATTCCGCTTCGACTAGCTACGTTGTCTACTCGAATTCCCGCACGCACCTCGTCTCAGCTGTCCGCAAGTGTCCGATATCGATGCCACGCACTGCTCAAGGAGTAAAAAATTTGGACGTCGATAACTACCGTACGGTCTCCCAGACCGAACGACTCGTTCGTAATGGAGGGGAGATCGATCAAACAAATTTGTTCGGCCCAAAAAAACCCCAGCCCGAACACCCCTGAGAGCCACAGGCCTTTGTCCTTTTACGATGATGAAAAATATAAAAATAAAAAGCCCAGTTTTCTGAGTTTTTGCTTTGGCTAATAAAAGCCCTTTGTTGGATGTGACTAATAAAGCCTAATGTTTTGCCATGCCATGAAACAAAAATGCCATGGCCCAAAAAATAAAGAAAAAACAAAATTGACGTATAGAGAATGAATAAAAAAATACCATGAATTTTTTTAGAAAAAAAATCCATGGTTCAAAAACACAAAAAATTACAAAATAGACCATGAAAAAAATGGTTGCCATCATCTTTACATAAAAAGAAAAAATGGATATGGACCATGAAAAAAATTGCCATGACAAAAAAGGGAAAAAATTGCCATAAAAAATATTAAAGTATAATGGACATGTATGTAAAAGTAAATTTGCCATGGAAAAATTTATATTTTCCATGGCAAATAAATGTAAAATTTCCATGGTAAGTAAAAAGTAAAAATTGCCATGGCAATAAAAGTTAAATATTTTCCATGGCGATTTAGGTAAATGTGCCATGTCAATTAAGGTAAATTTGTCATGACAAAAATAAAAAGTTAGAATTGCCATGGAAAATAAAAGTTAAGAATTGCCATGGCGATTTAGGTAAATTTGACATGTCAATTAAGGTAAATTTGTCATGGCAAAAATAAAAAAGTTAATTTTATTGACATGATATTTTACTATTTTACTATAAAAAAGTAAATTTGACATGTCAATTAAGGTAAATTTGACGTGAAGGCCAAGATCGAACACACTGAGGGCTTGCCCAGGGTCGAGCAGTGCCTCATCTTTGCCAACAAGCAGCTGGAGGACGGCAAGCGCACCTTGGCTGACCACAACATTTGTAAAGGGTCCACTCTTCTCCTCATCCTCCTCCCGCGTAGTCCAACTGTTGTGATGCCAATTTTCGTGAAGACGCCGCAAGGGAAGATCCTCACCTTTGAGGTTGGGAGCTCAGACACTGTCGACAATGTGAAGGTGAAGATCTACGAGGAGGAGGGCATTCCCCCGAATCAGCAACGCCTCATCTTTGCTAGCAAGCAGCTGGAGGACGGCCGCACCCTGGTGGACTACAACATTCAGAGCGAGGATACCCTTCATTTGGTGAAACGCCTTTGTGGTTGCTGAGCTGCATGGCCTGCAATTCAACAACCAGTTTTATTTTGCTAGAGCCTTCCTTCCGGTAGTGGTGTATCATCATCATTCTATTATGTTAGTATTGCTCTGCTCTTGTTCCGTTCTAGTAGATGTGTCGATGTGTTATCAACAAAACTATCATTTCTAGTATGTTGATGCGTTGAGTAGTTCTTATCTATCGAGGAAAGAACCGGATATTCGTTTCGGAGCCCAGGCTCAAATGCACCCGAAATCTCTCCCGCCAGCTATGCATTTGGATTCCCGCAAAAAAAAAAGAAGCTATGCATTTGGATCTGCGCCAGCCATCGTATTCAGATATGTATGGGTGATGTATTGCCAGTAAAACAAAACAGCCGCTGGATGCGTTAAATGCGCACAGAGCTGTTTAGGTGTGGCGGAACACAATTCACGCGAACAGCTCAGGTGTTTTCCTATGCTATGCCGAGCAGTCGCCTTCAACGGATGCCTACAACGCCCGTCCGTTCTGTACAAGTGCAGTAGGTACGACTTTAAGTGGATCTGATTTTCTTCTGTTCGTCTGTCTCTGCTTAAGGCATGAGTCGATGACAGTTTGAATCTTGCATGTGTTTTTTCCAGTCCCGCCAATATATACGTTACTTCTTGGACTTCCAGTTCGCGTACGCGAGAAGGCTGTCCGCTAAGCAGATCGCCCGAGCTCGACAGCAACCAACACGGTCAAGTTGCGCACATGCCATTCCGCAACCTGAGCTACGCGGAGCATGCCATGCGGAATGCCTGCAAGGTTTTGCTCTAATGTTTCAGGCTGCGGACATAGTTTCAGTCACCAACCAGCCGTCTATTCAGCCTGTTCCTCCACAACAAACTGGGCTCTAAGCCCGGTTGCTTCAGTTGCATCAGCTTACGGGTCCCATGTGTTAGCTGCTGTGGCCATCTTGCTGGCAGCCACTAATCTTTTTCTCACCGTAATTGTTCTCTGTGTTTCTCTCCAAACTTCACCAGGCTTTCCACCCTCACAACAAGTGGCCGGGGTGCCCAGTGTTATATATACTACAGCGACTGGGATCTGCCAGCCAGCGCCACAAAAACTGCATTTTACTCTGTATTCAGTTCAATTTTTGAACGCCATGGCGCACACACTCTAGTCATGCGCAGCTGCACAAACTGGCCAGCCCCAGCACCGACACGTGTGCTCACCACAGAAGTACAGACACTAGTCTACATCAGGAATGCCAAGCAAAACAGTTGCAGATTTTCGAAATTCAAAGGTTGAGACCCAAACAATGTATTGTTATACAGCAACAACGTACGCTCACTCAACTACTTTGTAGACATGTTCGCCATTTTGAATAGGAGGAACAAGCGTGGAGCAAATGCTCACTAAAACACACCAGAAAATCCTCAATTTTTACAGATATTTTTCTCAGCGAAACCAAGAGGCCGCATGCACGTGTTCCTTCGGTGTCCCTCCATACCACCGTTCTTGCATTTGCCAGGTTTCCGAGGCTTCTTTGGTGCACCACCCCCCCCCCCCCCCCCCCCCCCTGCGTTTGGGCAGGTGGTTCGTTTGTGTCATTCACGACGAAAAATGCTGCAGAATCGTGTTCGCTTGCTCAGCCCCTCGTAAGGAGCTTTCTCTCCGCTGTTCGTCGGACGACCAACACCTCTTTGTTTATCTGGAGCACATAGACCATGCATAGCATTGAAGCTTGCAGACCGCCCTGGACTGTCTTCACGGCAAGGGCCGTCATTGCCCGCATGCAAATTGAACCTCCCCATTCCCAGGCAACTTTCAACTAGGCAAAATTGTCAAATGGTCCTCAAATCCTGAACCATCCCTCTTTTCTGCAAACGGCGCCCCACTCACTGCTAAAGCTTTCAGGCCGGCGGACATGTGCTGGAAAGATTCAGCGCTTGCGTTGCCCATACAGCGTCGAATGCCTGCAAGTGAAAGACATGTTTACTGCGTTGTCCTGTTGGTAATGAGCTAGGTGCGCAGGCAGTACGTCCCTGCCTACAAACATTTCCTGGCAGCAAATGCACGAAGTGACATTTAGTCAGAAATTTTCTGAAACACAAATTTTCCTGGAAGCAAATACACGAAGTGACATTTAGTCAGAAATTGGAACGTAGCAGCCACAAACTTTTTCTTGCATGGACTTCGTTCTCTCTGCATTTAGCCTGCTTTTCCCATACCGGATTCCAAACCCAATGTCCCTGGAGTACAAATTGTAGAAGTCGTATGCCTCCCCAAGAGAATCAAAAGTCAGCCCAAGCTCTGGTCCGATCACACTTTTTGTAGGCTCTTCAGCATACTTCCGGATTGTTTGCTCCAATGCACTCATACAAGAAGGACAGGGCGTCCTGTCTGGAGGCGCATAGTTAGTTGTGTAGTACGGATCTCAAAGCAACATTGGAGGGTAAGAATAAGATCAGGTGTCTGGAAGCCCGAGCTCAAAAAATCTGCGTTCCACTACCCACGAAAACATATTGTGGAGCTCAGGCTCCTGGGCACCCCCTTATCTAGCCACCCAATTATGCATCGCGATTCGTGCACGTACTTTTCTCTTTTTTGTTTCTCCCATATAGAACAACATTTGAACTTCGAACATTTCAGCACAACAAAACATTCTAACTAGAATGTGGGAAAAAACTTTCAGATTTTTTCGTGCATCATAAATACTAAAAATAAGATTTTTTAATCAAACAAATCTCATTTTCTATATTTATGTTGGACCAAAAAATCTGAAAGTTTTATCCCACATTGTAGTAAGAATGTTTTGTTGTCCTGCAAAGTTTGAAGTTCATATGCTGTTTTGTTTTGAAGAAAGAAAAAAGAGAAATTTTCATGTACTAAGTTAGTTGTGTAGTACGGATCTCAAAGCAACATTGAAGGGTAAGGATAAGAGGTGTTTGGAAGCCCGAGCTCAAAAAATCTAACATATTGTGGCGCTTAGGCTCCTGGGCACCCCAGGCGTAACCTGTATTTTTTCCCCACACATAAAATTTATTACTCAGTTGTCTGGCTTGTCAAACTACACTGTTCAGTACGGAAAACAGTAACCACTAGTGGAGAAACGGCCTTTTGTCCCGGTTGGGAAGGGCCTTTAGTCCCGGTTCACCAACCGGGACAAATAAATCGGGACTAAAGGCCCCCACCCTTTAGTCCCGGTTAGCCACGACCCGGGACTAAATCCCTGCCACGTGGCCGGCAGCGCGCGCCGGGGGCTGGGGACCTTTAGTCCCGGTTGGTGACACCAACCGGGACTAAATCCCTGCCACCTTTAGTCCCGGTTGATGTCACCAACCGGGACTAAAGGTTTAGGGGTTTAGGGTTTATTGTTTATTTTTTCTTTTCATTTTGTGTTTTCCATTTAATTCTTTTTTATTTCAAACATATTTTACGCTACTACGTACTGTATACGTTATGCATATATAATAGAATTTCTCGTAGAACCAATCATATATCATAGAATTTCTCGTACGACCATGCATACACATATATATATATACAATTTCTCCTACAATTTGCAGATCATTATATGCAGGCATTAAGTGAAATGGTATACTCCGTCGGGAGATATGACCTGCTCAAGCAAAAATCCCGCCATTTCCTCTTAAAGTGCTCGTATGCGGTCCTTTGGTAGGAGTCTATCCTGCATCTCCAATATCTTTAAAGAAGGAGATCAATATGAATATATTAGTTGTGTGTATATATATTAGATCATGATAAAAAAAATGTGAATAGTGTTTACATACTCAAAGATATCTTTCATCTTTGGTCCTTTCGGTAATAGAGCGAATGTTCTCGAAAACGTAGTATGCACATACATTTGTCCCATTTTCCTGCCTCATACAGTACTTTACGAGAATAGAATTCAATCAGATAATAATCAAGCATGATAATGGTATTGAAACTAGAATTAAAGAGATGCGCGGACGTAGCTAGTACTACTTAATTACCTTGAACCGTCGCCATTTTAGCTGTGGTTTCCATTGACCGACAACCTCTTGGATGAACTTTTTCCAAACCCTGCCCGGCAAAGAAAATGAATAAAGGAGTTATTAATTACTTGATATCAGGAAATGAACTAAAGAGGCCGACATAGTGCGATAATGATTGAAATTACCTGTCGAGCATCAACTTCAGGCTTCTGTATTCTTCAGGGTCTTTACCTAGTGAGTCCAGTACTTCAACAGTTCCCTCGTCAACTCTAATGATTAGCAGGATCCAGTGGAATCTGCGCACACGTTTGTATAAGCACGCATGCATAACTCATCAACTACACTTAACATCGAGTAAGCAAAAATAGAATTTGTAGTACAAGACAGTAACACTCACCTGAAGTTGTAAGGAAAAAGTATTTCTGGTCTGGTATTTAGTTCCTTAGCAAGCTATTCTCTGTGTCTTTGGAGTAGTCTTGTATCGTATTTTCATTAACGGTATTTGGGTCAATGAAACCAATGCCATAGACTCCATCTCTGTTCATTTCAAAAATCTTCATTCTGCATAATACCACAGAAAATAATATAGTGAGGATAATTACAGGCAATGAACGAGCTGAGCTAGTGACTTAAATTACAGAAAGAAATCACTTACAGACAATAGCAACTGACGAGAGATTTGTCGAGTGCATCTTGATTGAATAACTGAAAAATTTCTGGAAATTCAATCCACACATCATTTCCATGGAAGTAATGCTCTGGCTTGACTTTCACCATGAGGCTCTCTCGCCCAGCCTTTACTTCTCTCAGGTACCATTGATGCAATTTGCGCATTTGCGTTGGTAGAAGCTCCTCCTCGTCAGGCCTGACCAGAGGGTTCCCGGGGACATATTTCCATGCTAGTTCCTTCGGATCCATCGTGGGGAGTTCCTCGATGCCTAGGAGTTGTTCAACAGTGATACCCATCTCTCTAGCCGCCATCTCTGTATCAGCGTCGATTACCGCCTTATCGGTACTCACCTTGAGCGGGGGATCGATTGCACTGCCTGTTCTCCGAGCTGGGGAACAGTTTTCCCGCTTTTATTACTACCTGTAAGGCTCGATTGCTGATTTTTTTGTTGATGATATGACTTGCTAATAGAGCGTTCATAGTCTGGTCGCCTTTTCTCCACAGCCGGTTTAGCAAGATTCAGAAAGTGTTGTACGACTTTCTCAGGTATTTTCTCCTTCGGCGGCGGGGGCGGTTTCGGTGCAAAATGGGCCTGCACTTCGGAAGCCACTTGGGCTTTGGTTTCGTCCTCAGTCATCTCGTAAGCCAACTTCTTTTTGGCAGGAGGCTTGGGTTTCTTCTTTGGTGCTCTCTTTCGCTTTGGAGTCGGCCCACACGGCGGAGATCGATATCGCGTACTCGCGCTGGGCTCCGTCTCGAGGTGGGGTGGATTCGGCTGACGCGGCGGAGATCGATATGGTGGCGGACTCGCGCTGCGCTCCGTCTCGAGGTGGGTTGGAGTCGGCTGACGCGGCAGACTTGGAGGAGGAGTCGGTGCCCTTGGCGTCGAGTTTGGAAAGACGATGCAATCCTTTCTCCATACAATGATACCACGTATGGCTTCTCCCAGTGTCTGCTCCCCTTGACCTCCAGGAAAGTCAAGCTGTAGTGAGTCATATGCCGACAGAACTTCATCCACCCCGACATGAGCATAGCCAGGTGGAATCGGATTGCAGTTGAAGGTTGCTTCAGGGGGATTTGGTAAAGCATAGCCGTCTGCCACCTTCATGGATATGTTCTTCACTTTCATGTGTAGCTCACAACTTGTCGTCTCTTCGATATCATCCACGGGGTAGCGAGCCAGCAGTGCATCATCGGCCGGGACCCCCGTGGAACCCACGCTGCTTTTCGGCATAGATGGGACGGTGCTATCCAATGCTAGATCTGCTTGCTGCTGCCGCTGAGACGCGCTTTCCAGGCTAAGTGTGTCGATCTGCTCCTGCTGCCGCATGAAAGCGCGTTCCAACTCCACGTGCTTTGATTCTACCTGTTGAAGCCAGTCTGCATCCTGCTTCTTCTTGTCTTCCTCCTGCTTCTTCTTTCTCGCACGGCTTCTATAACTGACGTTCCAGTCCACAAACCCCTCAACCCACGGAACAACGCCTTTGCCTCGTGTTCGTCCCAGGTGTTCAGGATTCCCGAGGGCGCGTGTAAGCTCATCGTTCTCTCTCTCGGGCTGGAACACCCCCGTTCGAGCCACTTCTATTGCATCAAGTAAAGCGTCCGAGGCTTCTTTAAGACTTGCCAGCTCAATAATCTCCCCTGTCTTTGGGTCCAACTTTCCCCCATGCGCATAAAACCAAGTCCTGCACCTGTCGGGCCAACCCAATGTTTTTGGAGTGACCCCTGTAGCAATCATCTTTTCCTCAGATTCATCCCACTTAGGCCGATCAATCTTGTAGCCACCTGGCCCCAGAACATGGTGAAACTGTTTCTTCTCAGCATTGATCTTGTTTTTCCTCGACCGTTCCTTAGCTGCTTCCGATTCCTTGAACTCCACAAATAAGTCCTAGTGATCTTTTGCCTTCTCCAGTGCTCCAGTGAATTCTGGAGTCTGCTTTCCTGCTTCGACGTAGCAGGCCCATAATATTTTCTTGTGGTTGCAGAATTGCGTGGCCATCTTCTGAAGAGCACTCTTCTTGACTTTCTCCCGTTCTGCATCTGTTAAATGCTCTGGTAGGGTGAAATGTGACATGAGCGTTTCCCAAAGCAGGTCTTTTGCTCTTTCGTCGACAAAACTAACTCCTCGATCTCCCTTTGGCTTATTCCATTCTTGAACGGAGATTGGGATTTGGTCCCTGACAATAACTCCACTATGATGAGTAAATTTGTCCGCATTCTTTTTAGGAGCAAGCGGTTCGCCATTTGGTTTGATCTCATCGATGTTGTACTTTATGCCAGCCTGCAACTTTTTGGCCGGGCCTCGTACTGCCCTGCTTGTAGAAGATATGCTCGATCCGGAGGGCTAAGAGAAGAAAGATTCTTTAATATATATATATATATATATATATATATATATATATATATATATATATATATATATATATATATATATACAAATCAATTAATACATGTAATGATCACCAGAGGCCTTATATATTCCTCGCCGGTCTTTGTTAATTGAAGATCATTTCCTTCGCCATCATTGTTTGTGTGGCCTTCGTCTGTTGGTTCTTCCTCAAATATTCCCTCTCCGGAATTGTTCAGATATTGTGAGCCGTCATCTTCAGGTTCACCCTCTGGGTTTCGGATCATGTCGAACATGATATGCTCTTGATCATGGTCGTCTCTACCGCTAGCGTCCATAGCTTAACTAATCCAGAAGAACGATAAAACAATTTAGTATTCAAATTACAATGCATATCGAATAATATCACTAATAAATCTCGAATAATCCAATTAATGCATCATCGAATATTATCGAATATAATCTCGAATACATCTCGAATATTATCACTAATACATCTCGAATAATCCAATTAATGCATCATCGAATATTATCGAATATAATCTCGAATACATCTCGAGTATTATCACTAATACATCTCGAATATTATCATATAACATCACTAGCTAATACAGATCGAATACTATCGAATAATCCAGTTGACTCGCGGTTCCTGAGGCGCGGGCGGTGGACACCCAAAGAGAAGGAACCATCACATGATCATAGCTCGGGTGAGATTCCTGAAGAACCTACCAGGTATTGGAGACCTGACGTCCAACGCAACCATGTAGCGACGGACGTGCTCGTCCTCCTCCCTGACACGGCGACGTACCACCTCCTTGGGGGCCGGCTGCCTCCGCACCGATAATGGCCCACGCGACCGCCACCAAAGAAGCTCCGGGTCGACGATGGGAGCCCGGTTCCTCACCAAGCTACGCGCCCCGGAAGGTAGCACCTCCCAGTGCCAGCCCGGCGGAGCCCAGTCCCGGACATGACGCCTCTCAAGCAGGTTGTCGCCACCGAGTCGACGACGAGGATGCGGGCCGGGCATCGTCGACGCCAAAAATGTTTCTATGCAAATTTAACATTTTTAAATGCTTGATTATGATTTTTGTAATTCTTGTTCACTTGATTTTGCAAATACATGACAAACTTTTGCAAATACAACATTAAGATATTAACATTTTCCAAATAAGATATTAACATGTTTTTGATCAATATTTTTAAGATACAACATTAAAATATTTTTAATACATGGTCAACCTTTTTCGATGCAACTTTTTTCTATGCAAATTCCACCGTTCATCTACATACATACATACATTGTATACATACATACATATACTAAGCATCTACAACATCTAGTGAAAAAAAACAATCTATAGATGAGTTTGGAAATTTTGCTAAGTGCCGCTTATATACAGAGACCTTTAGTCCCGGTTGGTGGCTCCAACCGGGACTAAAGGCCCCCCTTCAGTCCCGGTTGGAGCCACCAACCAGGACTAAAGGTGAATTTCACCAGGCCGAGCGGCGGGAAGCCCATGCCTTTAGTCCCGGTTGGTGGCTCGCACCGGGACTAAAGGTGGGCCTTTAGTCCCGGTTGGAGCCACCAACCGGGACTAAAGGGTTGGTCCTGGCGTGGTGGAAGTTTAGTCCCACCTCGCCAAGCGAGAGGCACTCGCACCTGTTTATAAGCCCCGCTGCGATATCCGTCCCGAGCTCCTCTCTAAAGCAGACAGTACATGCCTAACGTTCCTCTCTGCCTTGTTGGGCCTACTTGCCCTGCGGGCCTGCATCCTGGCCCATATAAAGTTGGGTTTCTAGTCGTATGCAGGCCGTTGAGGCCTAGTAGGCGGGCATTTTTTTTATTTTTTGCAGATTTTTTAGTCCCGGTTGGTGGCTCCAACCGGGACTAAAGGTCTTTTCCAGTTTTTTTTTTGTTTTTTGCTTTATTTTTTTTCTTTTGTTTCTACTTACACCCAAATATTTAGAGTTTTTGAGTGAATCATTTTGGTTTAGGTCACAAAAATTGTAAACTTTCTGTTAGTGCCAGTAGTTTTCAAATTTGAATAGTTTAAATTTGAATTCTTTGAAATTTGTGTGAATCACTAGTTTGTGAATAACTTTACTTTAAAAATAGATTTTTGAGTGATTCTTTTTCCTGCTGTTTAATATTAGTGTGTTTTATCAGTATGTTCAATTTGGTAATTTTTAGGTTATTTTAAATAGGTGTTTTAATCAAAAACAGATTCAGTTTAGCTCTTTTAATTTAGTTTTATAGCTCAAAAAAATCATTAAATGCATGAAAAATAGCGAATGAAGTCAGAAAGGGTTGAAAATTGATGATGTGGCTTTGAATGGTGCATGTTGAATGCACAAAATGTCTGGAGTTAAAATAAGTTTAAAAAAATGAAATGCCTTTGTAACAGATGAGTTTTCGTCCTAAACCCTGATACTTCGAAAGAGATTGTCCAGTTTGTACATGAAGTGCATCCAGTTTTTGCCGTAACCCTCTCAACTTTTTAGCACATGCTATGTGGGTGAAATGATGATACCATGCCAAGTTTCAACCTTTTCAGAGTTCATTTGTAGTGCTTTTCAATTTCAGGGTCATTTAGCTCAAAAAAAATCAATAAATGCATGAAAAATAGCGTTCCTTCACGTTTCAAATGCCAAAACACATATATACCCTAACTATTACAAAGATTCCCTCCGTTTTGTCCGAAGTAGGACTTTCCAGATAAGTCCGGAAACTCACTAAAGAAGAAAGTGATGACGGTGAAGCCGGTCACATCCCAGAGTGGGATCTTGGGGTATAAAACTTTTTCTTCGCGTGTGTCCCTTTGCGCCGTCACCATGGACAATCTTCATCATTTAACAGGATGCTTGGGTCAGTCTTCACTGTGAAGGGAGCAATTTCATGAAACTTTTCATAATCTTCTGACATGTCTGTCTTATCCTCCACTCCCACGATGTTTCTTTTCCCTGAAAGAACTATGTGGCGCTTTGGCTCATCGTATGATGTATTTGCTTCCTTATCTTTTCTTTTTCTCGGCTTGGTAGACATGTCCTTCACATAGAAAACCTGCGCCACATCATTGGCTAGGACGAATGGTTCATCTGTGTACCCAAGATTGTTGAGATCCACTGTTGTCATTCCATACCACGGGTCTTCCTTTACCCCGCCTCTAGTCAGATTGACCCATTTGCACCGAAACAAAGGGACCTTCAAATCACGTCCATAGTCAAGTTCCCATATCTCTTCTATGTAACCATAATATGTGTCCTTTGGCCTATTGGTGTTTGCTGCATCAAAGCGGACACCACTGTTTTGGTTGGTGCTCTTTTTATCTTGGGCGATCGTGTAAAATGTATTGCCATTTATCTCGTACCCTTTGAAAGTCGATATAGTCGAAGATGGTGACTTGGCCAGCAAGTACAGCTCATCTCCAACAGTGTCGTCATGCATGAGACGTGTTTGCAACCAACCGCCGAATGACGCCATGTGTGTACGTTTGATCCAGGGCTCAGACTGCTCCGGGTTCTTGGAGCGTACATTATCCAGGTGTTCCTCGATATACGGAGCCACAAAGCTGGAATTTTGTAGAACTGTGTAGTGTGCTTGCGCCCAAGAATGCCCGTCCATACATATTACTGAATCCTTTCCTAGCGTGCCTTTTCCACCCAGTCTGCCCTCATGCCGCGATTCGGGAACACCAATCGGCTTAAGGTCAGGAATAAAGTCAACACAAAACTCAATGACCTCCTCTGTTTCATGGCCCTTGGAGATGCTTCCTTTTGGCCTAGCACGGTTATGAACATATTTCTTTAAGACTCCCATGAACCTCTCAAAGGGGAACATATTGTGTAGAAATACAGGACCCAGAATGACAATCTTGTCGACTAGGTGAACTAGGACGTGCGTCATGATATTGAAGAAGGATGGTGGGAACACCAACTCGAAACTGACAAGACATTGCACCAAATCATTCTGTAACCTTGGTAGGATTTCTGGATCGATTACCTTCTGAGAGATTGCATTGAGGAATGTGTTGGGGAACGGAGCATGAATTTCAAAAATTTCCTACGCTCACGCAAGATCTATCCATGGAGATGCATCGCTACGAGAGGGGAGAGTGTGTCTACGTACCCTCGTATACCGTTTAGCGGAAGCGTCTCACAACGTGGTTGAT
This sequence comes from Elymus sibiricus, assembly GCA_039707655.1. Classification (NCBI taxonomy): domain Eukaryota; kingdom Viridiplantae; phylum Streptophyta; class Magnoliopsida; order Poales; family Poaceae; genus Elymus; species Elymus sibiricus. The sequence continues at coordinate 443,974,221 of CM077668.1, forward strand.
GTAGTCGAACAATCCTTCGAGCTCCATCGATCGAGTACCGAACGTACGGCACCTCCGAGTTCTACACACGTGCAGCTCGGTGACGTTCCTCGCCTTCTTGATCCAGCAAGACGTCGAGGTAGTAGATGAGTTCCGTCAGCACGACGGCATGGCGACGGTGACGGTGAAGTGATTCCGGTAGGGCTTCGCCTTAGCTCTCCGAAAATATGACCGAGGTGGAAAACGGAGATCAGGGCACCGCACACGGCTATGGGACAATTGTGTGTCTCCAAGGGGTGCCCCTCCTCCGTATATAAAGGAGGGAGGGAAGAGGCCGCCCCCCTAGGGGTGCGCCAAGTGTGGGGAGTCCTACTAGGACTCCTTAGTCCTAGTAGGATTCTACCTCCCATACGGAGTAGGAAAGGGGGAAGGGAGAGGGAAAGGAAAGAGGGGGCTGCGCCCCCTCCCCTAGTCCAATTCGGTTTGGGCAAGGGGGGGCGCGCGCCTCCTCACGTGGCCTGCCTCTCCTTTTCCCGTATGGCCCAATAAGGCCCATTACTTCTCCCGGTGAATTCCCGTAACTCCCCGGTACTCCGAAAAATACCCGAATCACTCGGAACCTTTCCGACGTCCGAATATAGCCTTCCAATATATGAATCTTTACCTCTCGACCATTTCGAGACTCCTCGTCATGTCCGTGATCTCATCCGGGACTCCGAACAAACTTCGGCCACCAATCACATAACTCATATAATACTAAATCGTCATCGAACCTTAAGTGTGCGGACCCTACGGGTTCGGGAATGATGTAGACATGACCGAGACGACTCTCCGGTCAATAACCAACAGCGGAACCTGGATGCTCATATTGGTTTGTACATATTCCACGAAGATCTTTATCGGTGAACCTCATATGTCAACATACGTTGTTCCCTTTGTCTGGCGGTATGTTACTTGCCCGAGATTCGATCGTCGGTATCTAATACCTAGTTCAATCTCGTTACCGGCAAGTCTCTTTACTCGTTCCGTAATACATCATCTTGCAACTAACTCTTTAGTCACGGTGCTTGCAAGGCTTCTGTGATGTTGTATTACCGAGAGGGCCCAGAGATACCTCTCCGATAGTCGGAGTGACAAATCCCAATCTCGATCCATGCCAACTCAACAAACACTTTCGGAGATACCTGTAGTGCACCTTTATAATCACCCAGTAATGTTGTGACGTTTGATACACCCAAAGTATTCCTACGGTATCCGGGAGTTGCATGATCTCATGGTCAGAGGAACGTGTATTTGACATAGTGAAAGCAATAGCAATAAACTCAACGATCATTTGCTATGCTAACGGGTGGGTCATGTCCATCACATCATTCTCCTAATGTTGTGATCCCGTTATCAAATGACAACTCATGTCCATGGTCAGGAAACCTTGACCATCTTTTGATCAACGAGCTAGTCTAGTAGAGGCATACTAGGGACATAGTATTTGTCTATTATCCACACATGTATTTAGTTTCCGGTCAATACAATTCTAGCATGAATAATAAACTATTATCATGAACAGGGAAATATGATAATAACTAATTTATTATTGCCTCTAGGGCATATTTCCAGCAGTCTTCCACTTGCACTAGAGTCAATAATCTAGATTACATCTCCATGTAATTAACACTTAATCAGTTCTAAAGCTGATCATGTTTTGCTTGTGAGAGAGGTTTTAGTCAACGGGTCTGCAATATTCAGATCCGTGTGTTCTTGGCAAATCTCTATGTTATATGTAGATGCTGCTACCACACTCTGTTTGGAGCTACTCCAAAAGATTTCCCCACTATACTTATCCGGTCTGAGACTCATAGTCTTTCGGATCAGTGTTTAAAGCTTGCATCGACGTAACCCCTTACGACGAACTCTTTATCATCTCTATTCCTGAGAAATTCTTCCTTAGTCATCTTAAGGATAATTTGACCGCTGTCCAGTGATCTACTCCTGGATCACTTTGGTACCTCTTTTGCCAGACACATGGCAAGGCACACAGCTTGGCATACTTTATAGAACCTACGGCCGAGGCATAGGGGATAACCTTCATCCATTCTATTTATTTTGCCGTGGTCGAGATTTGTGTCTTACTCAACTTCACACCTTTCACCACAGTCAAGAACTCCTTCTTTGACTGATCCATTTTGAACTTCTTCAAAATCTTGTCAAGGTATATGTTTTGTGAAAGTCATATGAGGCGTCTCAATCTATCCCTATAGATTTTGATGCCTAACATGTAAACAACCTTTACCTAGATCTTCAAGTCTTACTCCACTTCACACCAGCCAAGAACTTATTTCTTTTGACTTGATCCATTTCGAACTTCTTCAAAATCTCATCAAGGTGTGTGAAAATCTTTTATCAGGTGTCTTGATCTATCTCTATAGATCTCGATGCCCAAACCGTGGATAACTCAAAAACAGGTTTTTATTGAAAAACTCCTTTCAATTAATTCTTTATGCTTTCCAGAAATTCTACATCATTTCCAATCACATATACTTATTAGAAATGTTATAGAGCTCCCACGCACTTTGTTGTAAATACAAGTTTGTCCATAAACTTGCATAAACCCAAATGCTTTGATCACTTCATCAAAGCGAGTATTCCAGCTCCGAGATGCTTGCACCAGTCCATAGATGGATCGCTGGAGCTTGCATACTTTGTTAGCACCTTTAGGATCGACAAAACCTGCCGGTTGCATCATATAAAATTCTTCCTTAAGGAATCCATTAAGGAATGCCGTTTTGAAGTCCATTTGCCAGATTTCATAATCATAAAATGCGGCAATTGTTAACATAATTCTGACAGACTTTAGCATCGCTACGGGTGAGAAAGTCTCATAGTAGTCAACTCCTTGAACTTGTCGATAACCTTTAGCAACAAGTCGTGCTTTATAGACGGTGACATTACCATCAGCGTCCGTCTTCTTCTTAAAGATCCATTTATTTTTAATAGCTCGCCGTTCATTGGGCAAGTCTACCAAAGTCCACACTTTGTTCTTCATACATGGATCTAATCTCGGATTTCATGGCCTCAAGCCATTTGTCGGAATCCGGGCTCGCCATCGTTTCTTCATAGTTCGTAGGTTCACTGTTGTCTAACAACATGACCTCCAAGACCGGATTGCCGTACCAATCTGGTGCGGAGCGTGTCCTGGTTGACCTATGAGGTTCTGTAGCAACTTGATCCGAAGCTTCATGATCATCATCATCTACTTCTTCTCTGGTCTGTGTCGGTGTCACAGAAATTTCTTTCTGTGGCGTACTACTATCCAAAGGAGGTACAATTACCTCATCAAGTTCTACTTTCCTCCCACTCACTTCTTTCGAGAGAAACTCCTTCTCTAGAAAGGATCCATTCTTAGCAACGAATACTTTGCCTTCGGATCTGTGGTAGAAGGTGTACCCAACGGTCTCCTTTGGGTATCCTATGAAGACGCACTTATCCGCTTTGGGTTCGAGCTTATCTGGCTGAAGCCTTTTGACATAAGCATTGCATCCCCAAACTTTCAGAAACGACAGCTTAGGTTTCTTGCCAAACCACAGTTCATACGGTGTCGTCTCAACGGATTTAGACGGTGCCCTATTTAAAGTGAATGCAGCTGTCATTAATGCATAACCCCAAAATGATAGTGGCAAATCAGTAAGAGACATCATAGAACGCACCATATCTAATAGAGTACGATTACGACGTTCGGACACACCATTACGCTGTCGTGTTCCAGGTGGCGTGAGCTGTGAAACAATTCCACATTGTCTTAAGTGATTGCCAAACTCGTAACTCAAATATTCTCCTCCACGATCAGATCGTAAGAACTTTATTTTCTTGTTACGATGGTTCTCTACTTCACTCTGAAATTCTTTGAACTTTTCAAATGTTTCAGATTTATGCTTCATCAAGTAGACATAGCCATATCTACTCAAATCATCTGTGAACGTGAGAACATAACGATATCCACCGTGCGCCTCAACACTCATCGGACCGCATACATCGGTATGTATTATTTCCAATAAGTTGGTGGCTCGCTCCATTGTTCCGAAGAACAGAGTTTTAGTCATCTTGCCAATAAGGCACGGTTCACATGTCTCAAATGATTCATAATCAAGAGATTCCAAAAACCCATCTGCATGGAGTTTCTTCATGTGTTTAACACTGATATGACCTAAGCGGCAGTGCCACAAATATGTGGTACTATCATTATCTTTTGGCATTCGTGTTATGAACATATGTATTACTACGATCAAGATTCAATAAACCTTTCATTTTAAGTGCATGATCATCAATGATATTATCCAAATAGAATAACAATTATTCTCTGAAATTGAATAACCGTCTTGCAATAAACACTATCAGATATAATGTTCATGCTTAACGCAAGCACCAAATAACAATTATTTAGGTTCATCACTAATCCTGAAGGTAGAGAGAGCGTGGCGATGGTGATCACATCAACCTTGGAGACACTTCCAATGCACATCGTCACCTCGTTCTTTAGCTAGCCCTCGTTTATTCCGAAGCTCCATGTTTCAAGTTGCAAGCAACTGAACAAGTATCAAATACCCAGGTGCTCCTACGAGTACTAGTAAGGTACACATCAATAACATGTATATCAAATATCTTTGTTGACATTGCCAGTCTTATTATCTGCCAGTTACTTTGGGGAAGTTCTGCTCCTTGTGACATTTCCCTTTGCAATGGGAGCACTAAGTCTCGGGTTTGGTTCAGCCTTGGGTTTCTTCACGTGAGCGGCAACTGTTTTACCGTTCTTCTTGAAGTTCCCTTTTCTTTCCCTTGCCCTTCTTCAAACTAGTGGTCTTATTAACCATCAACACTTGATGCTCCCTTTTTTTGATTTCTACATCCGCAGATTGTAGCATCGCGAATAGCTTAAGGATCTTCTATCCCTTGCATGTTTATAGTTCATCACGAAGATCCAGTAGCTTAGTGATAGTGACTGGAGAACTCTATCAATCACCACTTTATTCGGAAGTCTAACTCCCACTTGATTCAAGTGTTTGAAGTAGTCAGACATTCTGAGTACATGCTCACTAATGGAGCTCTTCTCCTCCATCTTGTAGCTATAGAACTTGTCGAAGGTGTCATACCTCTCGACCCAGGTGTGAGCTTGAAAAACAAATTTTCAGCTCTTGGAACATCTCATATGCTCCGTGTTGCTCAAAACATGTTTGGAGCTCCGGTTCTTGGCCGTAAAGTATGGCGCACTGAACTATCAAGTAGTCATCTTTTCTTGTCTGCCAGACGTTCATAACGTCCTCAGACGAAGCCGTAGGGGTATTTCACTGAGCGGTGCATTAAGGACATAAGCCTTCTGTGCAGCAGTGAGGACAATCCTCAGATCACGGACCTAGTCCGCATAGTTTCTTCCATCAACTTTCAACTTCGTTTTCTCTAGGAACATAATAAAAACAGGGGAACTACAGCGCGGTCTATTGATCTACTACATAAAATTGCAAAGATTATTTAGACTATGTTCATGATAATTGAAGTTCAATTAATCAAATTACTTAAGAACTCCCACTTAGATTAACATCCCTCAAGTTGTCTAAGTGTAACATGATCCACATCAACTAAACCACGTCCGATCATCACGTGAGGTGGATTAGTTATCAATGGTGAACATCTTTCATGTTGATCATATCTACTATATGACTCATGTTCGACCTTTCGGTCTCTTGTGTTCCGAGGCCATGTCTGTACATGCTAGGCTCGTCAAGTTTAACCCAAGTATTCTGCGTGTGTAAAACTGGCTTACACCCGTTGTATGCGAACGAAAGAATCCATCACACCCGATCATCACGTGGTGCTTAGAAGCGTCGAACCTTCGCAACGGTGCATACTAGGGGAGAACACTTATCTTGAAATTTAGTGAAGGGATCATCTTATAATGCTACCGTCGTCCTAAGCAAAATTAGATGCATGAAAGGATTAACATCACATGTAATTCAATATATGTGACATGATATGGCCATCATCGTCTTGTGCTTTTGATCTCCATCAGCAAAGCACCGTCATGATCTCCATCGTCACCGGGTTGACACCTTGATCTCCATCGTAGCGTCGTGACACCTTGATCTCCATCGTAGCGTCGTGACACCTTGATCTCCATCATAGCGTCGTGGTCGTCTCGCCAATTATTGCTATTACTACTACTACTGCTAACTCATAGCGGTAAAGTAAAGCAATTACATAGCGTTGGCATTGCATACAATAAAGAGACAACCATAAGGCTCCTGCCGGTTGCCTGATAATTTACAAAACATGATCATCTCATACAAAAACTTATATCACATCATGTCTTGGCCATATCACATCACCAGCATACCCTGCAAAAACAAGTTAGACGTCCTCTACTTTGTAGTTGCAAGTTTTACGTGGCTGCTACGGGTTTGCAAGAACCGTTCTTACCTACGCAAAACCACAACGTGGTGTAGTGATTGCTTTTTGATCTTCTAAAAGAACCCTCTTCATTGAAACCGATTCAACTAAAGTGAGAGAGACAGACACCCGCCAGTCACCTTTATGCAACGAGTGCACGTAGCGGTGAAACCTGTCTCGCGTAAGCGTACGCGTAATGTCGGTCCGGGCCACTTCATCTCACAATACCGCCGAATCAAGTATCAAATAGTAACGGCAAGCAATATGTATACACCCACACCCACAACTCGTTTGTGTTCTACTCGTGCAAATCACATCTACGCATAGACCTGGCTCGGATGCCACTGTTGGGGAACGGAGCATGAATTTCAAAAATTTCCTACGCTCACGCAAGATCTATCCATGGAGATGCATCGCTACGAGAGGGGAGAGTGTGTCTACGTACCCTCGTAGACCGTTTAGCGGAAGCGTCTCACAACGCGGTTGATGTAGTCGAACAATCCTTCGAGCTCCACCGATCGAGTACCGAACGTACGGCACCTCCGAGTTCTACACACGTGCAGCTCGGTGACGTTCCTCGCTTTCTTGATCCAGCAAGACGTCGAGGTAGTAGATGAGTTCCGTCAGCACGACGGCGTGGTGACGGTGACGGTGAAGTGATTCCGGCAGGGCTTCGCCTAAGCTCTCCGAAAATATGACCGAGGTGGAAAACGGAGATTGGGGCACCGCACACGGCTATGGGACAATTGTGTGTCTCCAAGGGGTGCCCCTCCTCCGTATATAAAGGAGGGAGGGAGGAGGCCAGCCCCCTAGGGGTGCGCCAAGTGTGGGGAGTCCTACTAGGACTCCTTAGTCCTAGTAGGATTCCACCTCCCATACGGAGTAGGAAAGGGGGAAGGGAGAGGGAAAGGAAAGAGGGGGCTGCGCCCCCTCCCCTAGTCCAATTCGGTTTGGGAAAGGGGGGGCACGCGCCTCCTCACGTGGCCTGCCTCTCCTTTTCCCGTATGGCCCAATAAGGCACATTACTTCTCCCGGTGAATTCCCGTAACTCCCCGGTACTCTGAAAAATACCCGAATCACTCGGAACCTTTCCGACGTCCGAATATAGCCTTCCAATATATGAATCTTTACCTCTTGACCATTTCGAGACTCCTCGTCATGCCTGTGATCTCATCCGGGACTCCGAACAAACTTCGGCCACCAATCACATAACTCATATAATACTAAATCGTCATCGAACCTTAAGTGTGCGGACCCTACGGGTTCGGGAATGATGTAGACATGACCGAGATGACTCTCCGGTCAATAACCAACAGCGGAACCTGGATGCTCATATTGGTTCCTACATATTCCACGAAGATCTTTATCGGTGAACCTCATATGTCAACATACGTTGTTCCCTTTGTCTGGCGGTATGTTACTTGCCCGAGATTCGATCGTCGGTATCTAATACCTAGTTCAATCTCGTTACCGGCAAGTCTCTTTACTCGTTCCGTAATACATCATCTTGCAACTAACTCTTTAGTCACGGTGCTTGCAAGGCTTCTGTGATGCTGTATTACCGAGAGGGCCCAGAGATACCTCTCCGATAGTCGGAGTGACAAATCCCAATCTCGATCCATGCCAACTCAACAAACACTTTCGGAGATACCTGTACTGCACCTTTATAATCACCCAGTAACGTTGTGACGTTTGATACACCCAAAGTATTCCTACGGTATCCGGGAGTTGCATGATCTCATGGTCAGAGGAACGTGTATTTGACATAGTGAAAGCAATAGCAATAAACTCAACGATCATTTGCTATGCTAACGGGTGGGTCATGTCCATCACATCATTCTCCTAATGATGTGATCCCGTTATCAAATGACAACTCATGTCCATGGTCAGGAAACCTTGACCATCTTTTGATCAACGAGCTAGTCTAGTAGAGGCATACTAGGGACATAGTATTTGTCTATTATCCACACATGTATTTAGTTTCCGGTCAATACAATTCTAGCATGAATAATAAACTATTATCATGAACGGGGAAATATGATAATAACTAATTTATTATTGCCTCTAGGGCATATTTCCAACAGAATGCACATAGCTTCACAATGGCTAATCGAACGTTGTCCGGTAGAAGCCCCCTCAATGCAACCGGAAGCAATTGCGTCATAATCACGTGGCAGTCATGAGACTTTAGGTTCTGGAACTTTTTCTCTGCCATATTTATTATTTCCTTTATATTCGACGAGAAGCCAGACGGGACCTTCATACTGAGCAGGCATTCAAAGAAGATTTCCTTCTCTTGTTTGGTAAGAGCGTAGCTGGCAGGACCTTGATACTGCTTTGGATGCATGCCGTCTTTTCCGTGCATACGTTGCTGGTCCTCCCGTGCCTCCGGTGTATCTTTTGTATTCCCATACACGCCCAAGAAGCCTAGCAGGTTCACGCAAAGATTCTTTGTCACGTGCATCACGTCGATTGCAGAGCGGACCTCTAGGTCTTTCCAATAGGGTAGGGCCCAAAATATAGATTTCTTCTTCCACATGGGTGCGTGCCCGTCAGCGTCATTTGGAACTGATTGTCTGCCAGGACCCTTTCCAAAGATTACTTTTAAATCCTTGACCATATCAAGTATATCATCACCAGTACGGTGGCGAGGCTTATTCCGGTGATCTGCCTCACCTTTGAAATGCTTGCCTTTCTTTCTTAAGAGATGCTTGATCGGAAGAAATCGATGATGTCCCAGGTACACATTCTTCTTACATTTATCTAAATATATACTTTCGGTATCATCTAAACAGTGCGTGCATGCGTGGTATCCCTTGTTTGTCTATCCTGAAAGGTTACTAAGAGCAGGCCAATCATTGATGGTTACAAACAGCAACGCTCGTAGGTCAAATTCCTGCTGTTTGTGCTCATCCCACACACATACACCTTTTATGTCCCACAGCTGTAAAAGTTCTTCAACTAATGGCCTTAGGTACACATCAATGTCGTTGCCGGGTTGCTTGGGGCCTTGGATGAGCACTGGCATCATAATGAACTTCCGCTTCATGCACAACCAAGGAGGAAGGTTATAGATACATAGAGTCACAGGCCAAGTGCTATGATTGCTGCTCTGCTCCCCAAAAGGATTAATGCCATCTGCACTTATACCAAACCATAAGTTCCTTGCGTCACCTGCAAACTCCGGCCACTTTCTCTTGATTTTTCTCCACTGCGACCCATCAGCGGGTACTCTTAACTTCCCGTCTTTCTTACGGTCTTCATTGTGCCATCGCAACAACTTGGCATGTTCTTTGTTTTGGAACAAACGTTTCAACCGTGGTATTATAGGAGCATACCACATTACCTTGGCAGGAATCCTCTTCCTAGGGCGCTCGTCCTCAACATCATCACCAGGGTCATCGCGGCTGATCTTATAGCGCAATGCACCGCATACCGGGCATGCATTCAAATTCTCGTACTCCTCACCGCGGTAGAGGATGCAGTCATTAGGGCATGCATGTATCTTCTGCACCTCTAATCCTAGAGGGCAGACAACCTTCTTTGCTTCGTACGTACTGTCGGGCAATTCGTTGTCCGTTGGAAGCATCTTCTTTAACATTTTCAGCAACTTTTCAAATCCCTTCTCAGATACACCATTCTCTGCCTTCCATTGCAGCAATTCCAGTGTGGTACCCAGCTTTTTCTTGTCATCTTCGCAATTTGGGTACAATAATTTTTTGTGATCCTCTAACATGTGCTGCAACTTCAACTTCTCCTTTTCACTTTCGCAGTTTCTCTTTTCATCAGCAATGGCCCGACCAAGATCATCAGCGGGCTCATCTGATGCCTCTTCTTCAGCTTGTTCTTATTCATTCTCTTCCCCCATTGTAGTACCATCGTATTCAGGGAACTCAGGATAGTTGTCATCATCCTCTTCTTCTTCATTCTCTTCCATTAGAACCCCTCTTTCTCCGTGCTTGGTCCAACAGTTATAGCCGGACATGAAACCGGACGTAAACAGGTGGACGTGAATGACTTTTGAGCTAGAGTAATTCCTATCATTCTTACAGACACCACATGGACAACACATAAAACCATTCCGCATGTTTGCCTCAGCCGCACGCTGAAAACTATGCATGCCATTAATGAACTGGGGAGAGCGTCGGTCATCGTACATCCATTGCCGACTCATCCTCATTACACAACACCGAAAAGACCAAATTAATACAAGTTCATACATAAAGTTCATACACACTTATTCTCATAAAACAACATAAAACTATCTAGCTAAAGCATTTAAATGCAACAACAAATGCGATCAAAATCGCAACTAAGGTAATAATTGATTCAACAGCATAATGATACCAAGCCTCTTTATTAACGACATATTTTCTAATCTTTCTAATCTTCAAGCGCATTGCATCCATCTTGATCTTGTGATCATCGACGACATCGGCAACATACAACTCCAATTTCATCTTCTCTTCTTCAATTCTTTTCAATTTTTCTTTCAAATACTCGTTTTCTTTTTCAACTAAATTTAACTTCTCAACAAGAGGGTCGGTTGCAATTTCCGGTTCACATACCTCCTAGATAAAAATATCTATGTCAACTTGATGGGCATAATTGTCATAAACACGAAATGCAACAAATAGTTATAAAAGAGAATATACCACATCCGAATCATAAACCGGACGAGGGCCAACGGGGACGGATATCAAAGTCATGGCACTATGTATAACAAACAATCATACAAGTAAGAAAATTATACAAGTAACTATCTAAATCATACAAATAAGATTTTTTTTAATAAAAAGGATAAGAACAAGAGGCTCACCAAGGTGGTTCCGGCGACGGAACGGTGCGGGCGATCGACGGTGGTTAGGACGGGCCCGGGAAGGCACTAAGTAAACCACACCTACACATATGCAAACTAAGAAGTTAATTTGAGCTCAAATTACATATAAATCAAATAAACTCCCACATAATTACTCCCAAACTAAAACCCACAAATCACTATACTTTATAGAGCATTGCACGAGCTAATCTAGCAATGAGAGATGAAAGGACAAAGTTGCTAACCTTTGTGAACACTTGGATAGATGGGGTGCCTTCAAATCTTGATAAATCTTTGGCAAAAATGGAGGATGAGCTCGAGCAAGGGGAAGAACAGAGGAGAGAAAGGGGAAAACAGAGAGAATGAGCTGGGGCTGGAAGAAGGGTTTATATAGGGACATCTTTAGTCCCGGTTGGTTATACAAACCGGGACTAAATGTCCACCTCTAGTCCCGGTTTGTGATACAAACCGGGACTAAAGGGGCTCGTGGGGCCCCAGCCTGACACGAGCCTGCCACCACCCCTTTAGTCCCGGTCCACCTCTAGTCCCGGTTTGTGATACAAACCGGGACTAAAGGGTCTCGTGGGGGCCCCAGCCTGACACCACCCCTTTAGTCCCGGTTTGTATCACAAACCGGGACTATAGGTACAAAATGAACCGGGACTAATGATGCCCGTGCCCCCGACCGCTCCTAGCCGTTGGAACCGGGACTAATGATCACAGTAGTCCCGGGCCATAATCAAACCGGGACTAAAGGGGCGGACGAAAGGTTTGTTTTCTACTAGTGAACTAGCAGTACATAACGCAAAACCCAAACCGTGTTTGATCATGCGGACATAAATACAGGCTTAAGCTCCGCTACGGGATTATTTTAAGTTACCTTTTCGTCCAGCCAGGTGCTTTCAGTAGACTGCGCAGAAGCAGTCGGCGATGTCTCTAGTCGCCGTCGCTCACCGCAGTTCCGGGCAACAGCCTCACCACCGCCAACTCGCTACCCGCAGCCGGAGTCAACATTACGGCCATCCTCGCTGCCAGGATTTACTTTCCCATGTGGCAACAAAGCAAGAGGCACTGGATCTGGGTGCTCTAAGCTGTCGGCGAACTCCTCGCGCAGCGGAAACCTAATAACCACCCACCAATGGAACCAGCAAAATCATTCAATCACTCCCCTTATCCCGCCGTACTCGTAAGAAAAACAGAAAAACCTAGGACACTAGTAGATTTCTGAGGCAGAAAGATCCACATACTGGTCGACGGCATCTAGAAGAAACTCGAGTCCAGCGTATTCCATCCCTATTACGCCGGCGATTCAAGCAGCCGCCGCACGCCCAGGAAGAATTTTTCATGAGAGGTGAGGTCATGTAGAAACAGTGCTGCGACCGGATCCAGTGGGGTTGGAAGGGGACGGGGTGTGGACTTTGGTCATGCCTGTCCATCCAGAACGACCAGATTAATTTTTTTTTGCGAGTAAAAGAGCTTTATTGCTTACTAATCAGGCATACAATCACTATACAATGTGTTCGTTAGGAATACTGGAATGCAATTAAGCCATAGGCATCTTCTCCTAACATTTGTCGCCTGCTTCGCACATAAGTGAGCCGCCTCATTAGCGGCTCTTCGTACAAATATGAAATATCAGCCTAAAACTCTCAAAGTGTGCACTCAGCTCTTTGATATCACGAAGAACACCAGCGATCTCAGCACGATCAAAATCTTCTGTCTCCCTGATTGCTTGAGCGTTGCTCTCGGCAACAACTCTACGGAAGCCTCTCTCCAGGGCCATCCGCACCCCATCCTGAATCGCCTCCGCTTCCATTGCCATCGAGCTTGCTGGAAACTCATACCAGAGGGCCTGTGCACATAGGAGATTGCCAAAACTATCACGGATCACCAGCCCGGAAGATCCTTGATTGGTATTCTCACCAAAGGAGGCATCAACATTCACCTTGATCACTCCATTTTCAGGTGGTGACCATTTAGCCTTCACCTTCGGCGCCTTGACTATGGTTTCTTTTCCTGCCGTAGCCAAATCCATCACTGTATCAATAACCCATTTGACAGATTGCGCTATGGTATGTCCAGCCTCCCCATGTCTTCTTGCGTTTCGCTCAGTCCATATTGCCCACGCTCCACAACAAATAACGCAAGCATCTGCCAGAGAAAACCTTGGTTCCATCAACTAGATCAAGTGTCCATGACTGCGGGTGAAGTTTGGGAATTTTAATGCCAGTTAGAATTTTCATCTCGTCCCAAAAAATCCGAGCCCAAGTGCAATAAAAAATTGCATGCATCGAAGTTTCCGGCTGCCCACAACTTTCACATAAGTCAATTTCCTCCATATGTCTTCGCTTGTGCACTGCACGGTAGGGAATGAAATCATGACAAATAGGCCACCAGAAATTCCTGATCTTTAGAGGATCCCCGGTAGGCACACACTTGCCGCCTCTGTTACGACAAACGGACCCAGCTAAATCGAAATGCCGTGTACAGCCTACCTATACCTGGCTCAGCACAAAAGGCAACGTCCCGGTCCTCTGACCAGAAAGGCCGCGCGCGACGGCGCTGCCGCCCATACGGTTTGGGCCCACGAGAGGACCACTATTCTGTACTGTATAGCACATGTACGCCTGATTGCCCGATTTATTCACCCTTCTGTCAGGCCGAATTGTTCGGATCCCAAGACAGAACTAGACCGCGACGATTTCAGGAGCATCTGAGCTCGGGCACCGAATCGCCACATCCGGAAAGAACCTACTATTAAGAGTCCTTTGGTCTGTCTTGGCATAAGTAGATTGAGAAATACAGTCTGCATGCAGTTTCGCCTACTCGTTTCTTTCCTTTCCACATACTCCTATATACTCAGTTTCACCGACTCCTCATCACTGTCAAAAGTTGAAGCAACAGGAATCCTAACAAGTACAGTCGTTGCATGTTTTTTAGATATATGATTTACTATTGCATATTGTGAGGGTGATATATCACATCCAGTTGGAATTGGATAGGAAACTAAGACATTGTTCCAGATGGCTCCCCTCTCCCCCCCTTCCCCTTGTCGCTCGTGGTGGCGGTCGGCAACGGGCGCGCCCCGGCCTCTCCACCTTCCTCCTCCCCTCTGGCCTGCCCCTCCTCTTCCTCCCCTCCCCTGTCTCCCTCTGCCTCACGGCTTTGTCCCCGGTCGTGCTCTGGTTTCGCTTCTTCGGCCAATAGGTTCTGGGCGCTCGATGGGGATGGGTCGGGGTCGGAGGACGATGTGGTCCTTGCAGTTGCTCCGGCGGTTCGTCGGCCATCCCCGGCGGCGCCGTCTGGCAGGCCAGGAAGTTTGCTCCGGGAGGCCGTGGGCGGGTGGCGCCATCGCCCGCGTCGGAGCCTGGCTGGAACTTTGTGCGGTGTCGCGGCCGCAGATCTGGCAAGGCTGGTAGGTTTTCTTCTCCATCTCCGACTCTGGTCGGCATTGGCTCGTCTCCGTTGGGTTCGGATGCACTCGCGCTCGCCTCTGGTTCCTCTCTCTCCCCGGAGACGTCGTTGGGGCGACGGTCCGTGGCCCTGGCTGCTGTGTCACACCGCTGGTGAGTGGTGGTGGCCTGCTGGCGGCGGCGCGGGTCGTGGTGGACGAAACCCTAGCGGTGGCTGTTTCGGCGGTGCCTGATAACCCACAAGTATAGGGGATCGCAACAGTTTTCGCGGGTAGTATTTCACCGAGATTTATTGATTCGACACAAGGGGAGCCAAAGAATACTTGTGAGTATTAGCAGTTGAGTTATCAATTCAACCACACCTGGAGAACAAATATCTGCAACAAAGTATTTAGTAGCACAGTAGTATGATAGTTTTGATAGCAGTAGTAACAGTAACAGTAACGGTAACAATAGTAGTTTTGTGGCAAATGTAACAGAAGCAGCAGCAAAGTAACTTAACGTAAACCAATATGAGAAAGTCGTAGGCATTGGATCGGTGATGGATAATTTTGTTGGATGAGATTCATCATATAACAGTCACAAACTAGGCGATACACAATAGCTCCAATTCATCAATGTAATGTAGGCATGTATTCCGTATATAGTCATACTTGCTTATAGTAAGAACTTGCATGACATCTTTTGTCCTACCCTCCCGTGGCAGCGAGGTCCATAAGGAAACTAAGGGATATTAAGGCCTCCTTTTAATAGAGAACCGGAACAAAGCATTAACACATAGTGAATGCATGAACTCCTCAAACTACGGTAATCACCGGAAAGAATCCCAATTATTGTCACTTTGGGGTATGCGGATCATAACACGTAATAGGTGCATATAACTTGCAAGATAGGATCAAGAACACAAATATATTCATGAAAACACAAAGGGTTCAGATCTGAAATCATGGCACTCGGGCCCTAGTGACAAGCATTAAGCATAGCAAAGTCATAGCAACATCAATCTCAGAACATAGTGGATACTAGGGATTAAAAGCCCTAACAAATTGACTCGATTACATGATAAATCTCATCCAACCCATCACCGTCCAGCAAGCCTACGAAGAAATTACTCACGCCCGGTGGTGAGCATCATGAAATTGGTGATGGAGGATGGTTGATGATAATTGACGGCGTCGAATTCCCCTCTCCGGAGCCCAGAACGGACTCCAAATCAGCCCTCCCGGTGAAGAACAGGAGGTGGCGGCGACTCCGTATCGTAAAATGCGATGATTCTTTCTCTCTGATTTTTTTGTGGATGAATAGGTACTTATAGCATTGGAATTACGGTAAACGGAGCTGGCAGGGCCCCACAAGCCTGCCAGGCACGCCCTGGGGGGTGGCCGCGCCCCCCAGGCTTGTGGCGCCTGGTGGCCCCTCCCCTCTGGTAGATCTCTTCGCCAGTATTTTTTATATATTCTTAAATAATTCTCCGTAAATTTTCAGGTCATTCCGAGAACTTTTATTTCTGCAAAAAAATAACACCATGGCAATTCTGCTGAAAACAGCGTCAGTCCGGATTAGTTCCATTCAAATCATGCAAATTAGAGTTCAAAACAAGAGCAAAAGTGTTATTAAAAAGTAGATACGTTTAGGACGTATCAACTCCTCCAAGCTTAACTCATTGCTTGTCCTCAAGCAATTCAGTTGACAAACTGAAAGTGATAAAGAAAAACTTTTACGAACTCTTTTGTTCCTGTATCCGTATATAAGCTTAAATAGCACCCATGTTTTCAGCAAAGATCATGAACTAACCATGCATATGATAACACTTAGAAATTATATTCACTCATATCAATGGCGTAATCAACTAGAGAACAATAATAACATATTTCTAATGCCAAGAATTTGTCAAAACAATCATGATATAATATGACAACATGGTATCTCGCTAGCCCTTTTTGAGACCGCAACACATAAATGCAAAGCACCTCCAAAGTTCAAGCAACGACTAAACATTGTAATTCAGGGTAGAGGAGATCTAGTGATGATGCACACAACATTAACTTTACTCAATGCATAAGGATGACAATAGTGCTCTCAGGATTGGTGCTTAGTGCGAGAAGGTGAGACTCAACAATAAAAGTAAAATAACATAAGGTAAATAGATAGGCCCTTCGCAGAGGGAAGTAGAGATTTGTAGAGGTGCCAGAGCTTGAAGCTTAAAACAGAGATGAAAACAATTTTGAGAGGCATGCCTTTCCTATCAACGTCACGACCGAGGATTTTCAGCATCTTCCATGCTAAACACATAATAAGCGGTTCCCAAGCGGAAATGTAAAGTTTACTCCCCCTCCACCATATAATCACAAGCCATGGCTAGCCGAATCCTCGGGTGCCCTCCATACCAACAATAATTCGGGGGAGTTTGTTTCATTATATAATTTTTCATTTTCATCATTTTTTTTATAATAGTAGGACTGGGCATCCCTTATACCAGCCTCTCTCATGCAATGACAGATGAAATAAACACCCATCTCGAGAATAACCCTCTTAGCATGGAAGATACTGACCGCTCCATGAGCGGTACGGGCACACAAAACAGATGTTTGTTTGAATACAAGCCGGAACGATCTCTTATAGTAACTAAAGTGTTCTCGAGGACACATGGGAATTTCATCTAGTCACTTTCATCATGTTTGTTTGATTCACGTTCGCTACTTTGATAATTTGATATGTGGGTGGACCGGTGCTTGGGTGCTGTTCTTACTTGAACAAGCCTCCCACTTATGATTACCCCCTCTCGCAAGCATCCGCAACTACGAAAGAAGAATTAAGATTTCTCTAACCATAGTATTAAACATATGGATCCAAATCAGCCCCTTACGGAATAGCGCATAAACTAGGGTTTAAACTTGTGTCACTCTAGCAACCCATCATCTAATTACTACTCCACAATGTATTCCCTTAGGCCCAAAGATGGTGAAGTGTCATGTAGTCGACGTTCACACGACACTACTAAGGGAATCAACAACATACATATCATCAAAATATCGAACGAATACCAAATTCACATGATTACTTATGACAAGACTTCTCCCATGTCCTCAAGAACAAAAGTAACTACTCACAAATCATATTCGTGCCCAAGATCAGAGAGGTGTTGAATAGCATAATAGATCTGAACATATAATCTTCCACCAAATAAACCAACTAGCATCAACTACAAGATGTAATCAACACTACTAGCAACCCATAGGTACCAATCTGAGGTTTTGAGACAAAGATTGAATACAAGAGATGAACTAGGGTTTGAGATGAGATGGTGCTGGTGAATATGTTGATGAAGATTAGTCCTCCCACGATGAGAGGATCGCTGGTGATGTCGATGGCGACGATTTCCCCCTCCCGGAGGGAAGTATCCCCGGCAGAATCTCTCCGTCGGAGAGCAAAAGTGCTCCTGCGCAAGTTCCGCCTCGAGACGGCGGTGCACCATCCCGAAAGTCTTCTCTATATTTTTTCTAGGGCAAATGCACTTATATACCAAAAAATGGGGGCCAGAGGCTGGCCAGGGGCCCCACGAGGTACCAGGGCGCGCATGGGGGGGGGGGGGGGGGTGGCGCGCCCTGGTGCCTTGTGGGCTCCTGGGTGGCCCCCTCTGGTACTTCTTTATTCTAGTATTTTTTATTTATTCCAAAATAATTCTCCGTGAAATTTCAGCTCATTTGGAGATGTGCAGAATAGGTATCTCTCACATAGCTTTTTCAGGTCTAGAATTCCAGCTGCCGGCAATCTCCCTCTTTGTGTGAATCTTGCATATTAAGAGAGAAAAGGCATTAGAATTGCTCTACAAAGTGTTATATTGATTAAAAACACTATAAATAACAGTAGTAAAACATGATGCAAAATGGACGTATCAGGGGACCCACAAGCCTGCATGGCGCGCCCTGGGGGGTGGCCGAGCCCCCCAGGCTTGTGGCGCCTGGATGCACCCCCCTGGTGGTGTGTTCAGTGCCAAAACTTCTTAAATGTTGCACAAAAATTCATACTAAATTTTCAAAGCATTCTGAGAACTTTTATTTGAGGGCCTTTTTTATTGTACGAAAAATTCAGAAAACAGGATAATCATGGCATTTCTACTTTATTAAACTTAAATATCAGAGAGGAAAAGGTGGGTACAGAAGGTTTGTGCTTACTAAATTCATCGACCACATACCCCTAAAAAGAATCCATTAATAAGGTTGATCAAGTCTTATTAACAAACTGTTTCCGGGTGGCATGAAACCGAAGAATTTTCGTATGACACTAGGTTACCTCAACGGGGATATGCATCTCCCCAACAATAAGAACGTCATATTTCTTTTTGACAGTAGGGAGAGGAAATTTGAAACCTCCAATAGTAATCGTCGAAACTTTTTCAATAGAATTGATACCATTCACCAAACTTTGTTTCTTCGGAAAATAAACTGTATGCTCATTACCATTGACATGAAAAGTAACCTTGCTTTTGTTGCAATCATTGACAGCCCCTGTAGTATTCAGAAAGGGTCAGCCAAGGATAATCGACATGTTGTCGTCCTCGGGCATATCAAGTATAACAAAGTCTGTTAAGATAGTGACATTTGCAACAACGACGGACACATCCTCGCAAATTCCAATAGGTATAGCAGTGGATTTATCAGCCATTTGCAAAGATATTTCAGTAGGTGTAAGCTTATTCAAATCAAGTCTTCTATATCAAGAGAAAGGCATAACACTAACACCGGCTCCCAAATCACACAAGGCAGTTTTAACATAACTTCTTTTAATGGAGCATGGTATAGTAAGTATTCCCGGATCTTCTAACTTCTTATGTACTCCACCCTTAAAAGAATAAATTGCAAGCATGGTGGAAATTTCAGCTTCAGGTATCTTTCTTTTATTTGTGACAATATCTTTCATATATTTAGCATAAGGAGGCATTTTCAACATATCAATCAAGCGAGTGTGCAAAAAGACAGGTCTAAGTATTTCAACAAAGCGCTCAAAGTCTTCCTCATCCTTATTCTTAGATGGTTTAGTAGGAAAAGGCATAGGTTTTTGAACCCATGGTTCTCTTTCTTTCCCTGGTTTTCTAGCAATGAAATCACTTTTATCATATCTTTTATTCTTAGGAGGTGGGTTATCAAGATCAACAACAGGTTCTATTTCTACATCATTATCTGGTTGAGCATCAACATGAGCATTATTATCATTATCATTTTCACTAGATGGATGTTCATTACCAGATTGTGTCTCAGCATCAGAAATAGAAACATCATTATGGTTCTCAGGAGGTTTTTCTACCTCAGGTTCACTAGATGTGAGCAAAATTTTATCATTTTTCTTTTTCTTTTTCTTCTTAGATGTACTACGCATATCAATATTAATTCTTTGAGAGTCTTGTTCAATTCTTTTAGGATGACCTTCAGGATACAAGGGCTCCTGAGTCATTCTACCTCCTCTAGTAACAACTTTAACAACATGATCATTCATTTTATTATTCATCTCATCAAGCAAATCATTTTGTGACTTAGCTACTTGTTCTAACTGAGTCTGAACCATAGAAGCATGTTTACTTAAACCTTTAACATCATTTGCAATTCTAAACATCAAATCACTCAAGTGTTCAATCATGATGGCATTTCTTTTTAATTGATTGGTGACATGCATATTGAAATTTTCTTGCTTAACAACGTAGTTATCAAATTCATCCATGCACTGGCTAGCAGATTTATTATAAGGAATATCACCTTCATCAAATCTACGAAGAGAATTTACCTCTACTACCTGTGTCGGGATATCAAGTCCATGTATTTCTTCAATAGGTGGCAAATTCTTAACATCTTCAAATTGAATACCCTTTTCTTTTATAGATTTCTTAGCTTCTTGCATATCTTCTGGACTGAGGACTAGAATACCTCTCTTATTCGGAGTTGGTTTAGGAGGTGCTTCAGGAAGTGTCCACTCATTATCATTCTTTAATACATTATTCAACAGATCTTCAGCCTATCCAACCGTTCATTCCCTAAAAACACAGCCAGCACAACTATCTAGGTAGTCCCTAGAAGCATCGGTTAGTCCATTGTAAAAGATATCAATTATTTCATTCTTCTTGAGAGGATGATCAGGCAAAGCATTAAGTAATTGGAGAAGCCGCCCCCAAGCTTGAGGGAGATTCTCTTCTTCAATTTGCAAAAAGTTAAATATTTCCTATAAAGCAGCTTGTTTCTTATGAGCAGGAAAATATTTTCCAGAGAAGTAATATATCATATCCTGGAGACTACGCACACAACCAGGAGCTAGAGTATTAAACTATTTCTTAGCATCACCCTTTAACGAAAAATAAAACAACTTAAGAATATAGTAATAGCGAATTTTTTACTCATGAGCAAATAAAGTGGCAATATCATTCAATTTAGTAAGGTGTGCCACAACAGTTTCAGTTTCATAACCATGAAAAGGATCAGATTCAACCAACGAAATTAATTCATGATCGATAGAGAACTCATAATGCTTATCAGTAACAAATATAGGAGAGGTAGCAAACTTAGGATCATATTTCATTCTCTCCATCATAGACTTTTCTTTCAACTCAGCAAGCAATTTTCTAACTTCATCTCTATCATTACAAGCAAGAATTGCCCTAGCAGTCTCTCCATCAAAAACATAACTATCAGGTATCTCAACTCTAGTAGGAGTACTAGTGAAAGCACATTTGCCCCCTTGGTGGTTTTGGTAATTCATAACAACATATATCTCATTGAACTAATGTCCATTCAAGTTAAAGATTTCAGGATGTTCAATGATTGGCATGGCAAGGACTAGAGATGTGGACCCCTCAAAATGCTAAGGATATGGATTGGCAAAAGCTCAAGACTCTACATTTTTGGTTTAGTGATCCAAGTTCACATTGAGTCCATAGGAAAGCCAATACAATTAAAAGAGGATGAGGTGTTGCTTAATGGTCTTTTTGCTCAAGTGCTTAGTGGCAGTACTCCAAAACCCTCAACCACTTTCTCCATCCAAATATGTCCAAAACCTACATTCCAACTCGGCCCCACCGAAATTTCTCTATCCGGAGCCACCGAGTTCATTTGGACTTAGCCACTGCCAAAACCCTAACAAATCGGATCCACCGATATGGATCTCGGTCTCACTGAGATGGCCTGCCAACTCTTTGTAATCGTTTGCACTTACTTCGGTCTCACCGAGTTTTGCAATCGGTGCCACCAAGATGAGGTTTTCCCTAACCATTGCACATCGGTTCATCCGAGTCGTTCCAGTCGGTCCCATCGAGTTTCCTAACGTTCATATCTTTTACACAGTTCGGTGCCACCGAGATTTCTGATCGGTGCCACCGAGTTGGGTCAAAAGTGTGTAACGGTTGGATGTTGTGTGGAGGCTATATATACCCCTCCACCACTTCCTTCTAAGTAAGGAGAGCCATCAGAACGTGCCTACACTTCCACCATACATTTTCTGAGAGAGAAACACCTACTCATGTGTTGAGATCAAGACATTCCAATCCAACCATTTGAACCTTGATTTCTAGCCTTTCCCAAGTTGCTTTCCACTCAAATCCTTCTTCCACCATAGCCAAATCTATGAGGAGTTGTTTGAGTGTTGGGGATACTATCATTTGAAGCACAAGAGCAAGGAGTTCATCAACAACACACCGTCTATTACCTTTTGGAGAGTGGTGTCTCCTAGATTGGTTAGGTGTCACTTGGGAGCCTCCGACATGATGTGGAGTTGAACCAAGGAGTTTGTAAGGGCAAGGAGATCGCCTACTTCGTGAAGATCTACCCTGAGTGAGGCTAGTCCTTTGTGGACATAAGCCATGGTGGAATAGACAAGGTTGCTTCTTCGTGGACCCTTTGTGGGTGGAGCCCTCCATGGACTCGCGCCGCCGTTACCCTCCGTGGGTTGAAGTCTCCATCAACATGGACGTACGATAGCACTACCTATCGGAACCACGCCAAAAATCACCGTGTATTCATTGCGTTTGAAATCTACGATCCCCTCCTTTACTTACATATGCAATTGTTTACTTTCCACTGCTACACTCTTAGAATTGCATGTGTAGGGTGATGCTTGACTTGTCTACTTGCTAAAATCTGCCTACATCTAAAATTGGGAAAAGGCTAGGTTTTTATGTGGTCAAGTAGTCTAATCACCCCCCCTCTAGACATACTTTCGATCCTACAAGTGGTATCAGAGCCTTGGTCTCCGTAATCCTTGATTTCCATTGCTTTCGTGATCATAGCCTTGGTTTCACAACATAGGAGAGTATGGCGTCTAGTGAGGGTAATTATCATCATAGAGGTCCATATTTTGATGGTACAAACTTTGCTAGTTGGAAACATAAGATGAAGATGCATATTCTTGGTCATAACCCCGCTGTTTGGGCTGTTGTTTGTGTTGGCTTGCAAGGTGATTTCTTTGAGGATGGCAAGGAACCGGATCGTGAAGCAACCCCGGAAGAATTGAAGATGTTGCAATACAATGCTCAAGCTTGTGACATTCTCTTCAACGGTTTGTGTCCCGAGGAAATCAACAAAATCAGCCGCCTCGAGAATGTAAAGGAAATTTGGGATACTTTGGTTGATATGCATGAGGGTACCGAGTTCGTCAAGGAATCTAAGTTGGATGTGCTTCAAAGTCAACTTGACAAGTTCAAGATGAAGGATGGTGAAGGAGTCGCAGAAATGTACTCTAGGCTTGCTCTCATCACAAATGAGATTGCTGGCTTAGGAAGTGAAGAGATGACTGACAAATTCATCATTAAGAAGATACTTAGAGCTTTGGATGGAAAATATGATACCGTTTGCACATTGATCCAAATGATGCCAAATTACAAAGATCTCAAGCCCACGGAAGTCATTGGAAGGATTGTTGCTCATGAAATGTCATTCAAGGACAAAGAAGAGCTACACAACAAATCAAGTGGTGCTTACAAAGCCTCAACCGATGCTCCAACAACTTCAAGTGACAAGCTAGTATCCAATGAAGAGATAAGCCTAATGATGAAAAGATTCAACAAGTTCTACAAGAACAAAGGGAAAGAAAGAAGCTCTAGCTCAAGACACTATGAGAGAAGATCATCAAGTCGTGACCGTAATTGCTACAATTGTGGAAAACCCGGACACTATTCCAATGAGTGTATGGCTCCATACAAGAAAAGAGATGAATCACCAAGAGGAAGACATAGAAGAGATGAATCACCTCATAAGGAGAGAAGGAGTAGAGATGATCGTTATGAATGAAGACACTCTCAAAGAAGAAAGGATTCGGAGAGGAAGGACAAGTCATCAAAGAGCTACACAAGAAGAAGACACCAACCTCATGTTGGTCAATGGGTTTCCGGCTCCGACTCCGACAACCACTCCGAGAGAAGTTATCACTCCAACTCCGACTATAGTCAAGATGAGGGTGTTGCCGGACTTGCTCTTGTGTCATCCAACTCCCATGATCTATTTGACTCACCAAATGAAGGAATTGGAAGATGCTTCATGGCAAAAGGCCCCAAGGTATCACACCCCGAGTATCTTGATTTGAATAGTGATGAAGATGATTTGCTTGGTGATGATGATCTACTTATTGATAAGGCTAGTGATGTGAGCTATAATGAAAATGCTAGTAATCATGATAGTCAAGAGGAAACGAGTGACAATGCTATGAAGGAGATTGAGCGTCTAACTAAAGAACTAAATGCTCTTAAGTTAGCTCATGAAACAACTCAAGAGGATCATAGAGAACTTCTAAGAACTCATGAGAAGCTACGCTTCGAGAAGCTAAATTTAGAGCAAGAGCATGAGTTTCTTCAAGCTATCAATGACGATCTTCGAAAGAAGAGTTTTTCATATCTTGCCAAACGTTTACTGATACGTCTCCAACGTATCTATAATTTTTGATTGTTCCATGCTGTTATATTATCAATCTTGCATGTTTTTATATACATCAATTATATATCATTTTTTGGGACTAACCTATTAACTTAGTGCCCAGTGCCAGTTGTTGTTTTCTGCCCTGTTTTTGGTTTACAGAAAATCAATACCAAACAAAGTCCAAATGCCACGAAACTTTTTGGAGATTTTTTTCTGGACAAGATAAACACTAGAAGCTTTGGGAGGAGGCCAGAAGCCCCAGGGGTGCCCATGAGGCACCAGGGCGCGCCTGGGGGGCAGGCGCGCCCTGGTACCTCGTGGGGCCCATAGAGCTCCGTTTGACCTAATTCCTCCACTATAAATTCAGAAAAAATCAGAAACCCTCAGGAGAGTCCACAAAATACTTTTTCCGTCACCACAAGTTTCTGTTCTCGAGAGATCTCATCTGGAGGCCTTCTCCGGTACTCCGTCGGAGGGGGAATCGATCACGGAGGGGCTCTACATCAACCTTGCTGCACTTCCGATGATGCGTGAGTAGTTTACCACAGACCTTCGGGTCCATAGTTAGTAGCTAGATGGCTTCTTCTCTCTTTTTGATCTTCAATACAAGGTTCTCCTCGATGTTCTTGGAGTTCTATCCGATGTAATCACTTTTTGCGGTGTGCTTGTTGGGATCCGATGAATTGTGAGTTTATGATCAGATTATCCATGAATATTATTTGAGTCTTCTCTGGTCTCTTTTATGCATGATTATTATTGCTTCGTATTTCTTCTCCGATCTATTGATTTGGTTTGGCCAACTAGATTGATTTATCTTGCCATGGGAAGAGGTGCTTTGTAATGGGTTCGATCTTGCGCTGCTCAATCCAAGTGACAGAAAGGGACATGACACGTATGTATCATTGCTATTAAGGGTAAAAAGATGGGGTTTATTCATGCGTGAATTTGTCTTATCTACATCATGTCATCGTTCTTAAGGCGTTACTCCGTTATTTATGGACCCACTACCCCAAACAGATTTTTTCCTGACGGCAAAAAACAGTCAGGAATCAGCACTTCCCGTCAGGAATTTCCTGTCAGCAATAACTTGCCAGGAACGCCCATCATTCCTGAAGGTAACCGTCAGGAACAACATTCCTGACGGTGTTTCCTGACGGTCTCCCTGAGCCAATGGAACTCTAAGTCCTGACGGCATAACCGTCAGGAACAGCCGTCGGGAAAAAAAGCATGCTCCTGACAGTTTTCTATCTGATCAGTGATCACCTTCAGGAATGACTATCAACCCACAATTTGAAATATTATTCAAAATTCACTACAAAAGAATCGATGAAAAAGAACAAACATTTGTCACAGCCATTCATATTAATGCACAAACAAATACGTCAAAGGCCATTCATAGTTCACAAGATCACAATACATCTATTGATATCTCAATGTTCACAAGATCACATCCAATTCACAATTCACAAAATACTTAACTTGACAGGAACTGCCACTATACTTCATCGTATGAAGGCAAGTCCAAAAGACACTCTATTTGGGTCCTAAATTGACAGCTGAAGCATTAACATCCCATCATAGCATGAGAATAGCTTGGTTCCGTCCGCGACAATGGCAGCCTGCATTTGAACTTGGATCCAGCAATGCGTCGATGGACGCAACAAAGTGAGAGGGCACCAGCAAGGGCCGATCCTTGGCCATCAGGACGGTTGATGTCGCCTGGATGTGGATCCAGAATGTCTTGCTGTAAGTAACTTTTGAGGAGCGCCACTTGTGCTTGTGTAAAAAATGGTCCAGGAGCATATGGCATGCCCCACACAGCACTGAGGAACTGAAATAACTTTAGGTGAGTGAAGCATAGCTAAAATGATGAACAAATGAAAAATGTGAAAGTACACAAAAATAAGATGACAAAAGTACAATATTATAGCATCCATACTTTTAGAAAGTGCGCATGAATCTCACTTTGACATAAATTTGCTACCAGAAAATTGTACATCGTATATGCTAGCAGCAAATAGGTGTATATGCTAGCAGCAAGTAGGTGTACATGCTTGCAGGAAAGAAATCCATTATACACACAATAAAAAGAGATGAACTTGCACATTATAGAGTATATAAATTAACATGCTATGATCTACAATTTGCTCAAGAGAAATGCAAAGGATGGCCTCATTATAATTCAGCTTTACTGATCATGGAAGAAACAATTTGTTGAAGAATAAACAAACATGTTACATTTTAGATTAACATTTGTTGTAGTTTTGAATATAGAACAAAGGTGTAGGAACTTACAAGATGCTTTTGGATGTTACATTATTGATGGGGCGACAACCTCCACTCTCACCACATTTGCAAACCT
The DNA here is from genome assembly GCA_039707655.1 of Elymus sibiricus. Lineage (NCBI taxonomy): Eukaryota > Viridiplantae > Streptophyta > Magnoliopsida > Poales > Poaceae > Elymus > Elymus sibiricus. The sequence goes on from CM077668.1 coordinate 444,001,113, forward strand.
CCAACTTCATGAACTTGGAAGTGTTCATCTTTGTTGCTGCTGCAGGCCCATTCTGCTTTACCTACATAAGAGAAAATGTTCTTTTAACAAACAGCCCACACTCAAAACTCGGATGAAACTAAATACCACTTGAGAACAAAATCTATGTAATATAGGTCATCAAGTTATTACAAATCTCTATGTATTTTAGTGAATTATCTACAAGGAAAGAAAACACGACAACAAATCATTGTACTCAGGTGGTTAGTCAAAATATATATGAATGGCATCTTCGATTCTGTTCTCAGATGGTTAGTCAAAAGAAAAAGATATTCAGAGATACAAGGATGATCCCATGGTCTGAAAAGATGGACCTGCATTGATGAAAATTTCATTGTTGTGACATGCAAAACACTCAAGCCCTATGTCAGAAATAGAGATGTGTGGTTACTGGTATGCAAATGTTCAAAAAATAGCAGCCAGATATGTATGTATACAGGATCACATGCACAAAAGGGATAAATGTGACAATCCATGGTGGGGAGTATTGAGGACGAGGACACTGGATGGGGGAGGGAGGCAGAGCTCAGCCAGGTGGCGGCACTGGACGGGGGAGGGAGGAGGAAGAGGTCGAAGGTGCGGGATGGGGAAGGGAAGCGGCACCAGATGCCGAGCGATGCAAGCTGGATGCGGAGTGCGACGAGGGATGCAGGCTGGATGGGAAGGGGTACGTTGCTGGTTGGGGAGCCTCGACGGCGGGCAGGCAAGCGGTGGCACTGGATAGGGGTAGGTGGCGCCGCCGGCGCGTGAGGCCGCCATGGTGGAGAACTGGAGATTGTGGAGGAGCGACGGAAGAAGTGGGGACGGACTCGGTAGTTTAGCGATTTTGACCGGTCAAGCGCGAAAGAAATGGCGATATTTTCCGTCCCTACCGACAAACATGGCGCCACATTTTCTGTCCCGAGCGGAAAAATCGCGCCAAAACTAGCGCGTCTCCTCAATTTATGTTCCTGAAGGCCTGCTTACACGTTCCTGAAGGCCTGCTTACAATTCGCGACGGGGAAACAAGCCCATCAGGAACGTCGCGGGTCATTCCTGAAGGCAGTATCTGTTCCTGAAGGTTATATCATGCAACGTGAGGCATGAACTGAACATTCGCCTCGGCAAGTCATCCACGTCAGGAACTCATGCTCATTCCTAAAGGACAGTGCGGGACCGCCACGAATGTCAATTGCCGTCATGAAAAAGTCAGATTGGGGTAGTGACTAGCGGTCGATGTGTGGAGTAATAGTAGTAAATGCAGGCAGGAGTCGGTCTACTTGTCTCATACGAGATGCCTATATACATGATCATTGCCTTGGATATCGTCATGATTATTTGCTTTTCTATCAATTGCCCAACAGTAATTTGTCTACCCACCGTATGCTATTTTCTTGAGAGAAGCCTCTAGTGAAAACTATGGCTCCCGGGTCTATCTAAATCATATTACTAAAACCCTAAAAATATTGCTGCCATTTTGTTTTATTTATTTTATTTTGTATTTTTGTTTCAATCTATCCATCTATCACATACAATTTAATCTTGCAATTGACCGCCGAGGGATTGACAACCCCTCGTTTGCGTTGGGTGCAAGGATTTGTTGTTTGTGTGCAGGTACTACTAACGAGGTGTTGCGTGGTTCTCCTACTAGATTGATAACTTTGGTTTCATAACTGAGGGAAATACTTACCTCTGTTGTGCTGCATCATCCCTTCCTCTTCGGGGATAATACCAACGCAAGCTACAAGTAGCAGGAAAAATTTCTGGCGCCGTTGCCGGGGAGACATCATCAACATCTATCAAGTACCTTTGCATAAACTCTCATCTCCTTGCATTTACTTTATTTGCCATTTGCCTCTCATCTTCATCTCTCCCATTTCTAAAACGTTTTTACAAAAATACAAAAATATTTTCCGTTTGCCTTTTTCTTGTTTGCTTTTTTTTTCTTGCTTGTTATCTTGTTTGCGTAGTCACGATGTCTCAAGAAAATACAAAATTGTGTGATTTTTCCAATACTAATAATAATGATTTTATTAGTACTCCAATTGGTCCTCCCGCCACTAGTGCGGAGAGTTGTGATATTAATGCCGCTTTGCTAAATCTTGTCATGAAAGAACAATTTTCCGGTAGTCCTAATGAAGATGCCACATCCCATCTTAACACTTTCGTAGAATTGTGTGACATGCAGAAGAAAAAAGATGTGGATAATGATATTGTGAAATTAAAATTATTGCCATTTTCGTTGCGGGATAGTGCAAAAATTTGGTTTTCATCTTTACCATGAAATAGTATCGATTCTTGGGATAGGTGTAAAGATGCTTTTATTACAAAGTATTTTCCTCCCGCGAAAATTATTTCTCTTAGAAATCAAATTATGAATTTTAAGCAACTTGATCATGAACATGTTGCCCAATCTTGGGAGGGGATGAAATTAATGATAAGAAATTGCCCTACTCATGGTTTAAATTTATGGATGATCATACAAAATTTTTATGCGGGATTGAATTTGTTTCTAGAAATCTTTTGGATTCCACCGCGGGTGGTACTTTTATGGAAATTACTTTTGGGGAAGCTACTAAATTGCTTGATAATATTATGGCAAATTATTCACAATGGCATACTGAAAGAGCTCCTACTAGTAAAAAGGTGAATTCTATTGAAGAAATTAGCACTTTGAGTGACAAAGTTGATGCGCTTATGAAATTGGTTGCTAGTAAAAATGCTCATATTGATCCTAATGATGTGCCATTTTCCACTTTGATTGAGCAAAATAATGACCCCGTAGATGTGAATTTTGTCTCGTGAACCAATTTTAATAATAGTGCTTATAGAGGTAATTTCAACGCTAGGCCATTCCCTGGAAATTCCTCTAATAATTATGGCAATCCTTATGGTAATTCTTATAATAATAATAATAGGATGCCCTCTGATCTTGAAAGTAATATTAAAGAATTTATTAATGCTCAAAAAGTATTCAACACTACGATAGAAGAAAAATTGAGTAAACTTGATGATATGTCTAGGAGCATTGATAGAATTATTCATGATGTGGAAAATCTTAAGACTAAAATTTTGCCACCCAAAATTGATATTAGGGATTCAATTAAAGCTTTATATGTCTCCATGGATGAGAGTAAGAAAAGAACCGCCATGCTAAAAGCTAAACGAGAATTTTTAGAAAAAGCGATTCCTCCCGGTTTTTATCGTAGTAATGATGAGGATATTAAAATGATTGGTGTTTCATCTATTGATTCTTTGTTTAGCAATATAAAACTTGATGAAAATGGTACTGAAGAAGAGTCAACTTTAGCTAGTAAGCGTTCCCATAATTCGGAGGGTGAAAATCTTAATGAAAAGTTTGCTAAAAGTGGGTTTGGAGAGGTAAAAACTTTAAATAGCGATGTGCCCACTCTCTTGGATTACAAAGATTTTAATTATGATAATTGTTCTTTGATTGAGTGCATTCTTTGTTACAATCCATGTTAAATTCACCCAACGCTTATGAGCAAAACAAGGCTTTTACTAAACACATCGTAGAAGCAATGATGAAAGCATTAGAACAAAAGCTAGAACTAGAAGTTTCAATTCCTAGAAAATTATATGATGAATGGGAACCCACCATTAAAGTTGAAATTAAAAATTATGAGTGCAATGCTTTATGTGACTTGGGTGCTAGCGTTTCCACAATTCCAAAATATTTATATGATGTGCTAGGTTTCGCCAATATAGATGAATGGTCTCTTAATTTGCATCTTGCGGATTCTACTATTAAAAATCCTTTGGGAAGAATTAATGATGTTCTTATTCTTGCAAATAGGAACTATGTGCCCGTTGATTTTATTGTACTTGACATTGAATGCAATTCTTCTTGCCCCATAATACTTGGTAGACCGTTCTTACGAACCATAGGTGCCGTTATTGTTATGAAAGAAGGGAATATAAAATTTCAATTTCCATTAAAGAAGGGTATGGAACATTTCCCTAGGAAAAGAATTAAATCACCATATGAATCAATTATGAGGGCCACTTATGGAATCAACTTGAATGATGAGAATACTTGAAACTATGCGTTATGCCTAGCTAGGGGCATAAAACAATAGCGCTTGTTGGGAGGCAACCCAATGAATAAAATAAATTTTTTATGTTATTGTGTGTTTTCAAAATTATGTTACTGGTATGATTGTGTTTTTGTGTTTTTAATTAGTGTTTGTGCCAAGTAATACCTTTAGGATAATTTGGAAGATAGTATAATTGATGCTGTTTGGAAAACAGAAAGTTTTGTGTCCAGTGCCCGAATTTTGTTTCTGTACTGGAATGTCAGAAAAATCTGAATTTGTTTACACAGTATTGGTATATGAATTTCCCACGTTTTCCTAAGTTGTCAGAATTGTTGGAGTTACAGAAGTATGGCTTTTAAATAGATTGCTACAGACTGTTCTGTTTTTGACAGATTCTGTTTTTGATGCACTACTTGCTTGTTGTGATGAATCTATGGATTGTATCGGGGGGTATAAGCCATGGTGAAGTTAGAGTACAGTAGGTATAATGAAAAAATAAAATATGATTGGGTTTGCAACAGTACTTAAAGTAGTGATTTATTTTGTTATACTAACGGATCTCACAAAGGTTTTGTTGAGTTTTGTGTGATTGAAGTTTTCAAGTTTTGGGTGAGATCACGATGGATGAAGGAATAAGGAGTAGCAAGAGCCTAAGCTTGGGGATGCCCGAGGCACCCCAAGGTAATATTCAAGGAAGACTCAAGCGTCTAAGCTTGGGGATGCCCCGGAAGTTATCCCCTCTTTCTTCTACCAACCATCGGTAATTTTACTTGGAGCTATATTTTTATTCGTCACATGATATGTGTTTTACTTGGAGCGTCTTGTATGATTTGAGTCTTTGCTTTGTTTGCTTTTTAGTTTGTCACAATCATCCTTGCTGAACACACCTACTTTGAGAGAGCCACACGTTTATCATAATTTGTTAGAATACTCTATGTGCTTCACTTAAATTTTTTGAGCTAGGCAGTTGCTCTAGTGCTTCACTTAAATCTTTTTGAGCACGGTGGTGGATATATTTTGAAGAAATGAACTCTCATGCTTCACTTATACTATTTTGAGAGTTGATTGAAATTTTGAATAAATAAATTCTCATGCTTCACTTATATTATTTTGAGAATTGATAAGATTGAAATTTTGAAGAAATATTTGCACTCTCATGCTTCACTTAAATCTTTTTGAGAGTTGACAATAGTAACGGTAATTTGCACAAGATATGAATTTGGTCCCAAAGTGATGAATATTCAAGAGGGATATAATAAAAACTTTCATATAGATCATTCGATATGATAAGTGTGATTCCTTGCAATAGTTTTGTGATATGGAAATGATAATATGTGAGTCATGTTAGTGAGTAATTGTGATTTAGTAAGAATATTAGTGTTAAGGTTTGTGATTCCCTATGCATGCACATCAAGTCAATAGTTATGCAAAGAAATTATATCCTACTTATGGTGCATTACTCGGTGTTAGTTATGTTCAATGCATGTTTATGACCGTTTTCGCTTTTTGGTTGGTTGCTTCTCAATCTATTTGCTAGCCTTCATCTCTACTAAGCGGAAATACTGCTTGTGCATCCAAAATCCTTAAACCCAAGTTGTGCGAAATGAGTCCACTATATCTACCTATATGCGGTATTTCAATGCCGTTCCAAGTAAATTTGCGTGTGCCAACTCTAATTTTCAAAATAATTTTTCCATTTTGTGTTCATGTACCGCTCATGAAGTGGCAGGGGGTGGCCATTATTTTCCATGCTAGGTGTGTTATTCTCACGATGAGTGTTTATTCACTTGTCATTGCATGAGAGAATGGTTGGTAATAGGGATGCCCAGTCCCACAATGAAATCAAAATTAATAACAACAAAATTCCTTGGAAAGTGTTGGTATGGAGGGCACCCGTGGATACGGCTAGCCATGGATTGTGAAAGAAATGGTGGAAAGGAAATAACTTTACTTTCTGTTTCGGAACCACCTATGATGTGTCTAGCATGAAAATAATGGGAATTCTCGGTCGTTTTCGTTGACAGGAAAAGCATGCCTCTCAAAATATTTTTATCTCTTTAATTTAAGCTTTGAGCTCTGGCACATTTGACAAATCTCTGCTTCCCTCTGCGAAGGGCCTATCTATTTACTTTTATGCAATTTTTATTTTTACTTGAGTCTCCATATTCTCTTATAAAGCACCAACTAGAGAGCACTATTGTCATACATGTGCATTGGATGTAGCTAATATTTGAGTGTGTTTCATGAATGGATCAATGATTGAGCATAATGGGCTAGGGATAACTTTCTTTGGCGTTGATATTTTGAAAGACATGGTTGCTTGTTAGCATGCTTGAGTATTTATATCTTCATGTCAAATTATAGACTATTGCTTTGAATCATTCAAGTCCAATGTCCATGCAATAAAAGAAAATAATATGTGATGAATACGATAGGCAGCATTCCACATCAAAAATTCTGTTTTTATCATTTACCTACTCGAGGACGAGCAGGAATTAAGCTTGGGGATGTTGATACGTCTCCAACGTATCTATAATTTTTTATTGTTCCATGCTGTTATATTATCAATCTTGGATGTTTTTATATACATTTACAGCAATTATATATCATTTTTTGGGACTAACCTATTAACTTAGTGCCCAGTGCCAGTTGCTGTTTTCTGCCCTGTTTTTGTTTTACAGAAAATCAATACCAAACGAAGTCCAAATGCCACGAAACTTTTTGGAGATTTTTTCTGGACAAGATAAACACTAGAAGCTTCGGGAGGAGGCCAGAAGCCCCAGGGGATGCCCACAAGGCACCAGGGCGCGCCTGGAGGGGCAGGCACGCCCTGGTGCCTCGTGGGGCCCACAGAGCTCCGTTTGACCTAATTCCTCCACTATAAATTCATAAAAAATCAGAAACCCTCAGGAGAGTCCACGAAATACTTTTTCCGCCGCCGCAAGTTTCTGTTCTCGAGAGATCCCATCTGGAGGCCTTCTCCGGTACTCCGCCGGAGGGGGAATCGATCACGAAGGGGCTCTACATCAACCTTGCTGCCCTTCCGATGATGCGTGAGTAGTTTACCACAGACCTTCGGGTCCATAGTTAGTAGCTAGATGGTTTCTTCTCTCTTTTTGATCTTCAATACAATGTTCTCCTTTTTGTTCTTGGAGTTCTATCCGATGTAATCACTTTTTGCGGTGTGTTTGTTGGGATCCGATGAATTGTGAGTTTATGATCAGATTATCCATGAATATTATTTGAGTCTTCTCTGGTCTCTTTTATGCATGATTATTATAGCTTCGTATTTCTTCTCCGATCTATTGATTTGGTTTGGCCAACTAGATTGATTTATGTTGCCATGGGAAGAAGTGCTTTGTAATGGGTTCGATCTTGCGGTGCTCAATCCCAGTGACAGAAAGGGACATGACACATATGTATCGTTGCTATTAAGGGTAAAAAAGATGGGGTTTATTCATGCATTAGTTTATCTTGTCTACATCATGTCATCGTTCTTAAGGCGTTACTCCGTTCTTTATGGACTAGCGGTCGATGTGTGGAGTAATAGTAGTAGATGCAGGCAGGAGTCGGTCTACTTGTCTCGGACGTGATGCCCATATACATGATCATTGCCTTGGATATTGTCATGATAATTTGCTTTTCTATCAATTGCCCAACAGTAATTTGTCTACCCACCGTATGCTATTTTCTTGAGAGAAACCTCTAGTGAAAACTATGGCCCCCGGGTCTATCTAAATCATATTACTAAAACCCTAAAAATATTGCTGCCATTTTCTTTTATTTATTTTATTTTGTATTTTTGTTTCAATCTATCCATCTATCACATACAATTTAATCTTGCAATTGACCGCCGAGGGATTTACAACCCCTCGTTTGCGTTGGGTGCAAGGATTTGTTGTTTGTGTGCAGGTACTGCTAACAAGGTGTTGCGTGGTTCTCCTACTGGATTGATAACCTTGGTTTCATAACTGAGGGAAATACTTACCTCTGCTATGCTGCATCATCCCTTCCTCTTCGGGGATAATACCAACGCAAGCTACAAGTAGCATTTACTCTTGTCTACCTTTATGCCACAAGTTAAACCTAAGCAAACTAGCAACAAGCGTAAAAAGGGTTCTACCTCTAGTAGTAACAATAACAATGCTAAATCCAATATTGTTGCTTCTAGTAGTTCTATTGATTCCACTAATGATTCTCTTAGCCAAGTTACACTTGAGCAAGAAAATATGCTATTGAAAGGAATTATAGAAAAAGGTGTCTACAAGAGCCTTGCTGGGAGTAAGCAATTTGAGGAAATTGTACGCAAGCAAGGAAGGCACCGGAAGAACCAAGGTGTTGGTTTTGAACGAAAGTTCAATGCCAATGGAGTTGAGTGGGAAGAAGATCAATACCCCAAGACGAAGTTTGTTCCTCAACAAGAGAAGTATGATCCGAGTTCCTTCAAGGGAACACAAGCTCAAGAAGATCTTCCACCACAAGACCACAAGCTAAAAGGCAAGGACAAGCTTCAAGAAGAGATTGATTCATTTGAAGAAGCTTCTCAAGCCTTGGTCAAGTGGGTTCCCAAAACTTCATCAAGTTCTACTTCATCAAGTGCTACTACAACTCCAAGGATTCCCATCAAGTTGATGTGGGTCCAAAAGAAGAAGAACTAGAGAGTTCTTGAGGGTGACTCCGCCAACAAACTTCACTCATATTCATTTATGGCAATAACTTGTGCAACCAACTTCCACATCTTGCACTAGTTCATGTAGTCACAAACCCTCTTGTTGGTAAGGCAAGGGACAAGGTAGTCATTGCATTCATGGACGTCATCATATGTGTATTTCACTCTATGTTTATGGATATCCTTGTATGTTCCTTGTGTGGGACTAACCCGTGTAGGTATTGAAAGCACAAAACTCCAAAGGATTGCTCCCAACTCTTGATGGTTTACATCAACATTGACCATCCACATCTTCAACATCTACATGAAGTCATCATCGACAAAACCCAAGGTTAGTTCATCCCTCTTTGGGGGATATCACATCTAGGGGGAGCTTTGCTCTAAACAATTGAGCTAAAGCAACTCTAATGGTGTGAACACATCAATGCTTTATGTAAAAGTGGCAACCCCACTTGTGCTTTAACGATGAGTATGACCTATAATCAAATGTTCTCATTTGACTCCTAAGTCAATATACTCATATATAGATGACCTAGTCATCGCCATTGCTTGATAGATGCTAGAATTGGTTGTGCATGTTTGACACATATTTCATTTGCTATCTTATTGTGTGAGCATGTTGGTTTGCATGTTTTCTTCATTCGAGGACATCCATTTGTTGTTTTGACTGTATTGGTTTTTCTGGCCAAGTGGATGTACAAGAATGCCTAAGTACCTTCTCTAGCTATCTATGCTTTCTTGTCTCAAATTCTATTCTTCCTACATCACAAAATTGAACAAGTCATTTTCGGACCCTCCGGGTGAAGAGCACTCGGAGCCACCGATCTGAAAGGGCTGAACCTCCAAAACCTTCAACATGATTTCGGCCGAACCAATCCACTCACACTCGGTCCAACCGAAATCATTTAGATTGATCTAGGTTTCCTTCTCTATTTCCATCTCAGTGTCACCGAGTTGAACCATTTCGGCGCCACCGATGTGCTAAACTGCTTGCAGTTACACATATCGGTGCCACCTAGTTGTCCAACTCGGAACCACCGATAGCACACGGGTATATATACTCCGCGGGCCCGAACGGTTGAAATTTCTCAAACCCCCTCGTTCCCGCACCCCGTTGCTGCCGTCGCCCAGGTCTCCGGATCATCGCCCTTGTCTCCAGCGCGCCTTCGCCGCCGGAATCCGCCGTCGTCAACGGCAATCTGCTCCGCCGTTGCCGCCGTAGAGGATCTCCACCAAGTTAGGGTGAGATTCGACCCCTTTCGTGCTCTAAATTCTGATTCAATGCACGAATGGATTGCCATTATTCTTGCCATGGATTGATAACTTTCTTTACACTGCAAATTCCATTGATTAGATTTGAGTAAAAATTTTAGGTTTAAGTTTCCGCCGAACGCATCTCGGACCGACCGATTAGAGATTTTCGTAGTCACCGATTTGGCCCCAGGCCATTGCACTAGTACATCTCGGTGCCACCGAGTTGTACGAATCGGTGAGTCTGAAAGTAAAATCTCTGTGAAACCCTAGCATCTCGGAGTCACCGAACCCCATCTCGATCTGACCGAAATAGAGTGTAAAGTTTCTGTTGAGTGCTTCGGTATCACCGAGATGATCAACTCGGTCCATCTGAAATGCCTTCTGTGAAAACTTGAAACTAAGATTTGAACTCAATTTTTATGAAAAATGTTTGCTTTTTGTGATGACTCATCTACTCTGCCCATACCCATCTATTCACAGGGTCAGCTTTGCAAGATGTCTGACACCAGCGATAGCCAGAACATGTCTGAGTAGCACACTGATCTCAGTTCAGGCTCTAGTCCCGAGGAAATCTTTTATGAGGGAGAGAGAAGCTCTCTAGATCTTCCAAAGGCCGCAACAAGGACCAGGAAGAAGAGAACCTCAGATGATGAGGATGAGAACTTTGTGGCAAGTGAGGCCACATCAAAGAAGAGGCAAGTGGTTCCTAAGGAGTATGGCAAAGCAGCTAGCTCAAAACCTGCTGCCAAAGACAAATCTGCTGTAAAGAAAGTTACAAAGCAAACCATGACATTTACACTTGAGGAACCAGGTGACACAGAAACAGCTGCTACAGGGAAGAAGAAGAGGGCTAGGAAGACAACTGCTCAGGTTGTGGGCAAACCCTCCATGAGAATTGATGAGGAGGAGGAGGAGGAGCCAGCAGCTGATGCACCTCCTGCCAAGTCTCAGAAGCTTATGTCAGATGCTATGAGGACTGCTGCCCCCACCAAGTCCAAGCCAAAAGCTCCAGCACCCAAGAGGTCAACTAGAAACATTCCTGCTACAGAGAAGAACAAGGCCCAGTGCCTGAAGCTGATGTTGATGAGGAGCCACTAGTGCTCAGAAAATTGAAGCCAAAGATTTCAGATCATGACAATGCACACCCAGTAGCTGAAAACATGATGCTCAGGAAAGACAAAGGACTGCGTCAATGGAGATTGTCAGATCCTTATGCTGCCAGAAGAAGAACTGCTTGTGATTACCGCTTCCAGGCCAGAGAACATCAAGACTTCTACGAGACTGTACTGCTTGATAAGAAGCCAATCGTTAGTGACATGAGATGGGTGGATTGGAAGTACATCGATGCAAATGAGGACTACTTCCCCCATGTTCATGAGAGTTTCAGAATAGCTGGTGTTGATGAATTTGTTGGACAGAAGCTTACAAAGTGTGGATGACTGAGGGATCCAGATACCAGTCAACCATCTCTGAGTGGGCTACTCTTCATGGTGCTCTAGAAGAAGAAGATGATGACATTGATATCTATGCCAAGCTCAAGATGGACCACAACTCCATGGCCAATATGTACACAGCAATTCCAGAAAAGGACATCGAGACACACAAGCTAGGGTCAGTGAAGCACCTGCTACCTGGTTTGGCCACCACTAACATTATCTTGAGGTACACTCTGTTACCCAAGTCAAGAGATGATAAGATGATACGTGGCCACTCCATCAACTTGTTTTACCTCTTTGATACACCTCAGAAGTTCAAGGTGACGAGCTTGATTGTTGAAACCATCAAGAGGACAGCTACTGATCAGAAGAGATCTTGCGGATATGCTCCACACATCCAGATGATCATCAACTCCAAGGTTGGAACGAGCAATTATCTTCTTGATCGTGAGCATCTCCCACTACGTCCAGAGTTCAAGGACAATGTCATAGTGATGGATCCTTCGCATCCTACATCTGCTCAAGCACAAGAGAAGATCCGAGTAGACGCAGAAGCGAAAGCAACCAAGGAGGCATCTGCTCCCAATGCACCCATTGCCAACCTCAAGTCTAAGAATGACCAAATGACTTATCTGCTAGAAGACACCCTGAGGATTGAGCGAAGTCTGGCCAACCTCACCCAGAACCAGGCTAGCTTAGAGCGGATAGTCGAGACTAAGATTCATGATCTTCATGTGAAGATGACTGAGGTTCAAACCATTGTGGAGAAGCTGAAGGACGATGTTAATGCAGCCAGGGCAGCCGTTTCTGATGACAGTGGAGATGACAGACCTACTATTGAGAGATTCCAGATAGTGCACAGGGCAGCCAGGTTAGCTGCAGTGCCGATTGTGGATCCGAGGACAACAGTCTCTGCACCTGCTGCTGCTGCTACAGTGCCACCTCCGTTCTCTACTCCACCAGCCCAGCAGACATCAGCTGAACCCTTCGCGGATGCACTTCTCTCAACGCCGTCTACGCACACCGGAGCTGCCAGCCGGAGATCGCCTTCAGGAGCTTCCGAGGATCGTGCCTAGAGTGTCGCATAGTCCAATACCTATTCGAGCTTTTTGGTACTTGTTGCCAAAGGGGGAGAATTAGTATAGATCATAGGCTTCGAGAGAGAGTGTCTTGCTCGTTGGTTTTTCTCAAGTTCTTTTGCTACTATTTGCTTTATGCTACTTTGGTTTGATGTGTGCTTGATACTATGTGTGTGAGATACTTTGATCATTATGTTTGTGAGCTACTACTTTGTGTGATTGATCATACTATGCTTCATGTGATGCTTGATGCTTATTGATTATTCCTATCATTATCTTTCAATGATCATTCACTTGTGCTTTGGTGATGCTTCCCTACTATTCCACTCATATCATTTTGCGTGCTCCACCCAGTTGTATGTGACATGGAAGAGTGACCCATGATCCTAATCGACTGTGCATTTGCATTCAAACGCAAATTCTTAATAATGCACAAATTTAGGGGGAGCTCTTGCTTATCACATACTTCTCAAAGCAACGATGTATTTCATTCATTTAATCATTTGTTGAAGCTTTGATCTATATGTTGTCATCAATTACCAAAAAGGGGGAGATTGAAAGCACATTTGCTCCCTTGGTGGTTTTGGTAATTCATAACAACATATATCTCATTGAACTAATGTCCATTCAAGTTAAAGATTTGAGGATGTTCAATGATTGGCATGGCAAGGACTAGAGATGTGGACCCCTCAAAATGCTAAGGACATGGATTGGCAAAAGCTCAAGACTCTACATTTTTGGTTTAGTGATCCAAGATCACATTGAGTCCATAGGAAAGCCAATACTATTAAAAGGGGATGAGGTGTTGCTTAATGGTCTTTTTGCTCAAGTGTTTAGTGACAGTACTCCAAAACCCTCAACCACTTTCTCCATACAAATATGTCCAAAACCTACATTCCAACTCGGCCCCATCGAAATTTTTCTATTCGGAGCCACCGAGTTCATCTGGACTTAGCACTGCCAAAACCCTAACAAATCGGATCCACCGATATGGATCTCGGTCTCACCGAGATGGCCTTGCCAACTCTCTGTAATCGTTTGCACTTACTTCGGTCTCACCGAGTTTTGCAATCGGTGCCACCGAGATGAGGTTTGCCCTAACCATTGCACATCGGTCCATCCGAGTTGTTCCAGTCGGTCCCACCGAGTTTCCTAACGTTCATATCTTTTACACAGTTCGGTGCCACCGAGATTTCTGATCGGTGCCACCGAGTTGGGTCAAAAGTGTGTAACAGTTGGATGTTGTGTGGAGGCTATATATACCCCTCCACCACTTCCTTGTAAGTAAGGAGAGCCATCAGAACATGCCTACACTTTCACCATACATTTTCTGAGAGAGAACCACCTACTCATGTGTTGAGATCAAGACATTCCAATCCAACCATTTGAACTTTGATTTCTAGCCTTTCCCAAGTTGCTTTCCACTCAAATCCTTCTTCCACCATAGCCAAATCTGTGAGGAGTTGTTTGAGTGTTGGGAAGATTATCAATTCAAGCACAAGAGCAAGGAGTTCATCAACAACACACCGTCTATTACCTTTTGGACAGTGGTGTCTCCTAGATTGGTTAGGTGTCACTTGGGAGCCTCCGACATGATGTGGAGTTGAACCCAGGAGTTTGTAAGGGCAAGGAGATCGCCTACTTCGTGAAGATCTATGGTAATCACCGGAAAGAATCCCAATTATTGTCACTTTGGGGTATGTGGATCATAACACGTAATAGGTGCATATAACTTGCAAGATAGGATCAAGAACACAAATATATTCATGAAAACATAAAGGGTTCAGATCTGAAATCATGGCACTCAGCCCTAGTGACAAGCATTAAGCATAGCAACATCAATCTCAGAACATAGTGGATACTAGGAATCAAAGCCCTAACAAATTGACTCGATTACATGATAAATCTCATCCAACCCATCACCGTCCAGCAAGCCTATGAAGAAATTACTCACGCCCGGTGGTGAGCATCATGAAATTGGTGATGGAGGATGGTTGATAATGACGACGGCGTCGAATCCGCCTCTCCGGAGCCCAGAACGGACTCCGGATCAGCCCTCCCGATGAAGAACAGGAGGTGGCGGCGGCTTCGTATCGTAAAACGCGATGATTCTTTCTCTCTGATTTTTTTCTAGATGAATAGGTACTTATAGCATTGGAATTAGGGTAAACAGAGCTGCCAGGGGCCCACAAGCCTGCCAGGCGCGCCCTGGGGGGTGGTCGCTGATGTCTACTACACAACTTATTCTTGTAGACTCGTGTTGGGCCTCCAAGCGCAGAGTTTTGTAGGACAGTAACAATTTTCCCTCAAGTGGATGACCTAAGGTTTATCAATCCGTGGGAGGTGTAGAATGAAGATGGTATCTCTCAAACAACCCTGCAACCAAATACAAGAAATCTCTTGTGTCCCCAACACACCCAATACAATGACAAATTGTATAGGTGCACTAGTTCGGCGAACAGATGGTGATACAAGTGTAGTATGGATAGTAGATATAGGTTTTTGTAATCTGAAAAATAAAAAAACAGCAAGGTAGCAATTGATAAACCGGAGCACAAACGGTATTGCAATGCTTGAAAACAAGGCCTAGGGTTCATACTTTCCCTAGTGCAATCTCTCAACAATGCTAACATAATTGGATCATATAACAATCCCTCAACGTGCGACAAAGAATCACTCCAAAGTTCCTATTAGCGGAGAACATAAGATAGAAATTGTTGTCGGGTACGAAACCACCTCAAAGTTATCCTTTCCGATCAATCTATTGAGCCATCCCTATAAGTGTCACAAACAGCCCTAGAGTTCGTACTAAAATAACACCATATGATACACATCAACCAACTCTAATGTCACCTAGATACTCCAATGTCACCACAAGTATCCGTGAGTTGATTATTCGATATGCATCAAACAACTTCAGATTCATAATATTCAATCCACACAAAGAACTTCAAAGAGTGCCCCAAGATTTCTATCGGAGAAAGTAGGACGAAAACGTGCATCAACCCCTATGCATAGATTACCCCAATGTCACCTCGGGAATCCGCGAGTTGAGTGCCAAAACATACATCAAGTGAATCAATATAATACCCCATTGTCACCACGGGTATTCATATGCAAGACATACATCAAGTGTTCTCAAATCCATAAAAGTATTCAATCCGATAATAGTGAAACCTCAAAGATAAAAACTCAATTCATCACAACAAGATAGAGAGGGAGAAACACCATATGATCCAACTATATTAACAAAGCTCGCGGTACATTAAGATCGTGCCAAATCAAGAACACAGGAGAGAGAGAGAAATTAAACACATAGCTACTAGTACATACCCTCGGCCCCGAGGGAGAACTACTCCCTCCTCGTCATGGAGACCGCCGGGATGATGAAGATAGCCTCCGGTGATGATTCCCCCCTCCGGCAGGGTGCCGGAAAAGGGCTCCAGATGGGATCTCCTTGGTACAGAGGCTTGTGGCGGCGTAAAAACTCATCTAGGTTAACCTTCGGGGGTTTCTGAATATATAGGATTTTTTTGCGTTGGAATCAGGCAAAGAGGTGCCACAGGGGGCCCACAAAGCACCAGGGCATGCCTGGGGGGGTGGCGCACCCTGGTGGCTTGTGGGGCCCCCAAAGTTTCCTGGGTCTGTTTCCTTCCAGAAAAAATTGTCAAAAAGTTTCGCTGCATTTGGACTTCATTTGATATGGATTTTCTGGAAAACCAAAAACAAGCAGAAAACAGCAACTGGCACTGGGCACTATGTCAATATGTTAGTCCATGAAAATCATATAAAATCAATATAAAAGTGCACCAAAATCATACAAAACTATAATAAACATGGCATGAATACTTCATAAATTATAGATACGTTGGAGACGTATCAGCATCCCCAAGCTTAATTCCTGCTCGTCCTCGAGTAGGTAAATGATAAAATAAATAATTTATGCAGTGTGAATGCTAGCATAGTGCATAAGTTTGATCAATGATAATTTCAATCACTTTTCCTAGCATCATAACAGCAACTCTTTCTCATAAAACTCATCATGAGAAAGTAGCAATCAATTCACATGTTATGGTTCAAACAATGCATTCTCTTGAAACTTAACAACCTATGTTCTTAGTCACCAAACAATTGCAATTCAACTTAATTTTTAGAACAAATGGCATCCATCGAACACAAAGAAAGATAGGGGCATAATTTTCGCCTCATAACTCCTTTATCATAGAGATAATTGTCAACAATAATAATTCATGATCAAATATATTTGACTGGCCATATGTGCCTGGATCTTTCCCCACCACATGATGCTTACCAACTAGAGAATAATTGAGGTTGAAATGGGAATGAATACTTATTGACTCTTGCATAAAAGTAAATACATAAAAGTAAATACATAAAAGTAAAAGATAGGCCCTTCGTAGAGGGAAGCAGAGGTTGTCATGCGCTTTTTATTTTTGGATGCACAAGCCCTTAATGCAAAGGAACGTCACGTTATATTGCCCCTTGTGATAGCAACCTTTATTATGCAGTCCGTCGCTTTTATTTCTTTGCCATCACAAGTTCGTACAACGCTTATTTTCCCTTGCAATAAAAGATCATACATATTTTAGGAACAATTTTTATTGCTTTTTGCACCGATGACAACTTACTTGAAGGATCTTATTCAATCCATAGGTAGATATGGTGGACACTCATGGGAAGAAACTGGGTTTAAGGGTTTTTCGATGCACAAGTAGTATCTCTACTTAGTACGAATTTTTGGCTAGCAAAAGATCCTAAGCAAGCACCACATGTTGGAGGATCCATAACAATATAACTTCTATGCAAATATACCCAAACATAACTCATTACGTTGTCTTCCTTGTCCAACTTCAACTAATTTGCTCAAGTTTGAAAATAATTAATGGGTATTCACAATCATAAAAGATGTCCAAGATAATATATTTATATATGAAAGTTTTCTTCCTTATACTAATCATTCATGAATTGCTTGTATGACCAATATTGTGATTGTCAAGCTTCAATAGATTTCACTTTCTAAACCCAGTGTGAAGCTACTACTAGGCATGATACAAGTATATGAAGCTCATAATATTTCAACTTCATGATATTTAATTTATTCAACAATTTACTCAAAGGATATAAGTGAAGAACAAGAGTAAATGACGAACTAGTCCAAAAAGATATAAGTGAAGAACAATGAGTGGTCAAACAATTAAGTAGCTATGTGAAGACCCTCTCTCAATAAAGATTTCAGATCTTGATAATTTTATTCAAACATCAAACAAAATGAAAATAAAAGGACACTCCAAGAATAGCACATATCATGTGAACAAGTAAAAACTTAGGCTAACCGATAGGTGTTGACGAAGAAAGGTGGCATGCCTAACGGGGCATCCCCAAGCTTAGTTGCTTGAGACTTCTTAGAATGTTATCTTGGGGTGCCTTGGGCATCCCCAAGCTTGAGCTTTTGTATCTCCTTAATTCCTCTCATGTCATGGCTTCTCCTAAATCTTAAAAACTTCATCCCACAAAACTCAACAAGAACTCGTGAGATAAGTTAGTATAAATCAACTCAAAACCTCAACATTCTCTACTGTTGCAAATCACAAAAATTATAATTAAACATTGCATACTAAATGCCTCTTCATATTTAATACTCCTATCAAAAAATAGAAACATTAAACAAGCAACATATGCAAACAATGCAACTATAACCGAAATCTGCCAAAACAGAACAGTATGTAAAAGGGGAATAAGAATGCGTACTTCCCTAAATCCAAAAATTCTGAAAAATTTCCACGTGAGAGAGAACTCATGCATTCTTACTGTGTAAAAATTTCAGATTTTTATCATGTTCTGACTATTCAGGATTATTCTGGGCATAACAGAAAACTTTCTGTTTTCAAACAGCAACACATGAACTTGCAAACTAAGCATGGTAAAGGCTATAATTGGCATTTTATTGAACTAAAAGATAGAAAACATGATTATTTATAACACCAAGAAAATATCAACAGAAGAAAATTATGCTCCAAGCAAAACTCATATTATGTGACGAATAAAATGTAGCTTCAAGTGAGGTTACCGATAGTGTTGAAGACGAAAGAGGGGATGCCTTCCGGGGCATCCCCAAGCTTAGATGCTTGAGTATTCCTTGAATATTACCTTGGGGTGCCTTGGGAATCCCCAAGCTTAGGGTCTTGCCACTCCTTATTCTCCTCATATCGATATCTCACCCAAAACTTGAAAACTTCAATCACATAAAACTTAACGGATCTTGTGAGATAGGTTAGTATGATAGAAATAAATCATCCACTTAGGTACTGTCAAGACAAGTTTCATCATTGTTCTCACATAATACCTACTGTATTCTATCATTTCCACAATTTATATTACTCAATATAAGCTATGGAAACACTAAAACAAGCAAACTATGCACCGAAAACAGAATCTGTCAAAAACAGAACAGCATGTATTGAGCGATTAAAAAACCATACTTCTGTACATCCAAAAATCCTGAAAAATTAGGACAATGTAAATTTTTTTAACCCAATATTCTGTAAAAATTTCAGAATTTTCTGACGCTCCAGTACAGAACGAAAATTCCAGCACTGGACGCAAAAGTTTCTGTTTTTGCACAGAATCGAATCAACAAGTATCCACACTATCCCAAAGGCTTTACTTGGCACATTATTTAAATAAAACATATAAAACATGATTACCACAGTAGATTAATCATGTGAACACAAAAAATCAGTAGGGGTAAATGTTGGGTTGTCTCCAACAAGCGCTTTTCTTTAATGCCCTTTTTAGCAAGGCATGATGATTTCAATGATGCTCGCATAAAAGTAAAGAATTGAAACACAAAGAGAGCATCATGAATCATATGACAAGCACATTTAAGCCTAACCCACTTCCTATGCATAGGGATTTTGTGAGCAAACAATTTATGGGAGCAAGAATCAACTAGCATAGGAAGGCAAAACAAGCATAACTATATAACTTTCAACACATAAAGAGGAAACTTGATATTATTACAACACCTACAAGCATATGATCCTCTCTCATAATAATTTTCAGTAGCATCATGAAGAAATTCAACAATATATCCATCACACAAAGCATTCCTTTCATGATCCACATGCATAGAAATTTTATTACTCTCCACATAAGCAATTTTCTTCTCATTCATAATAGTGGGAGCAAACTCAACAAAATAACTATCATGAGATACTTGATTGGCATAATCCAATTAAAAATTAAAATCATGATGACAAGTTTCATAGTTATCATTATTCTTTATGGCATACATGTCATCATAATAATCATCATAGATAGCAACTTTGTTATCATACTCAATTGAAACCTCTTCCAAAATAGTGGAATCATCATTAAATAAAATTGTGACCTCTCCAAATCCACTTTTATAAATATTGTCATCATAAATAGGAGGCATGTTATCATCATAATAAATTTGCTCATCAAAACTTGGGGGACTAAAAATATCATCTTCATCAAACATAGCATCCCCAAGCTTGTGGCTTTGCATATCATTAGCATCATGGATATTCATAGAATTCGTACTAACAACATTGCAATCATGCTCATCATTCAAAGATTTTATGGCAAACATTTTATTGAATTCTTCTTCTATCAATTGAGCACAATTTTCCGATCCATCATTTTCAAGAAAGACATGATAAAGACGAAGAATATGAGGCAACCTGAATTCGATTTTTTTGTAGTTTTCTTTTATAAATCAAACTAGTGATAAAACAAGAAACTAAAAGATTCAATTGCAAGATCTAAAGATATACCTTCAAGCACTCACCTCCCCGGCAACGGCGCCAGAAAAGAGCTTGAAGTCTACTACACAACTTATTCTTGTAGACTCGTGTTGGGCCTTGATACGTCTCCAACGTATCTATAATTTATGAAGTATTCATGCCATGTTTATAACAATTCTATATGTTTTTGGTATGATTTGATTGGAACTAACCCGGACTGACGTTGTTTTCAGCAGAATTGCCATGGTGTTGTTTTTTGTGCAGAAATAAAAGTTCTTGGAATTGGATGAAACTTTTTGGAGATTTTTTATGGAATAAATAAACAATACTGGAACCAAGACCCACTGGAGGGGGGCCACCCAGTGCCCACGAGGCACCAGGGCGCGCCACCCACCTAGGCGCGCCCTGGTACCTCCTAGGGCCCACGTGGCTCCGTCTGACCTGATTCCAACGCTGAAAAATCCTATAAATAGAGAAACCCCCAGAACTAACCCTGGAACTTCGACTCCGCCGCCGCAAGCCTCTGTACCTCCACAATCTCATCTACAGCCCTTTTCCGGCACCCTGCCGGCGGGGGAAAGCATCACCGGAGGCCATCTTCATCATCCCGGCGGTCTCCATGACGAGGAGGGAGTAGTTCACCCTCAGGGCTGAGGGTTTGTACCAGTAGCTATGTGTTTGATCTCTCTCTCTCGTGTTCTTGATTTGGCACGATCTTGATGTATCGCGAGCTTTGTTAATATAGTTGGATCATATGGTGTTTCTTCCCTCTCTATCCTTGTTGTGATGAATCGAATCTTTTCCCTTTGAGGTTTCGTTATTGTTGGATTGAATATTTCAGATTTTGAGAACACTTGATTTATGTCTTGCATATGAATACCCGTGGTGACAATGGGGTATTATATTGATTCACTTGATATATGTTTTGGCACTCAACTCGCGTATTCCCGCGTTGACATTGGGGTAATCTATGCATATGGGTTGATGCACGTTTTCATTATCTTTTCTCCGATAGAAACTTTGGGGTGCTCCTTGGAGTTCTTTGTGTGGATTGAATATTATGATTATGAAGTTGTTTGATGCATATCGTATAATCAACTCACGGATACTTGTGGTGACATTGGAGTATCTAGGTGACATTAGAGTTGGTTGATGTGTATCATATGATGTTAGTTTAGTACGAACTCTAGGGCTGTTTGTGACACTTATAGGAATAGCTCAATAGATCGATCGGAAAGGATAACTTTGAGGTGGTTTCGTACCCTACAAAAAATTTCTATCTTTTGTTCTCCGCTAATAGGAACTTGGGAGTGATTCTTTAACGCACGTTGAGGGATGGTTATATGATCCAATTATGTTAGCATTGTTGAGAGATTGCACTCGTGAAAGTATGAACCCTAGGCCTTGTTTTTAAGCATTGCAATGCCATTTGTGCTCACTTTTGTTACTTGCTACCTTGCTATTTTTATATTTTCAAATTACAAAAACCTATATCTACTATCCATACTACACTTTTATAACCATCTCTTCGCCGAACTAGTGCACCTATACCATTTAACATTGTATTGGGTGTGTTGGGGGCACATCAAATTTCTTGTATTTGGTTGCAGGGTTGTTTGAGAGATACCATCTTCAACCTACGCCTCCCATGGATTGATAAACCTTAGGTCATCCACTTGAGGGAAAATTGCTACTGTCCTACAAAACTCTGCGCTTGGAGGCCCAACACGAGTCTACAAGAATAAGTTGTGTAGTAGACATCAAGCTCTTTTCTGGCGCCGTTGCCGGGGAGGTGAGTGCTTGAAGGTATATATTTAGATCTTGCAATCGAATCTTTTAGTTTCTTGTTTCATCACTAGTTTGGTTTATAAAAGAAAACTACAAAAAAAATGGAATTGAGGTTGCCTTATATTATTTGTCTTTATAATGTCTTTCTTGAAAATGATGGATTGGAAAATTGTGCTCAATTGATAGAAGAGGAATTCAATAAAATGTTTGGCACAAAATCTTTGAATGATGAGCATGATTGCAATGTTGTTAGTATGAATTCTATGAATATCCATGATGCTAATGATATGCAAAGCCATAAGCTTGGGGATGCTATATTTGATGAAGATGATATTTTAGTCCCCCAAGTTTTGATGAGAATATTTATTATGATGATGGCATGCCTCCTATTTATGATGATTATAATGATAACAGTGGATTTGGTGAGGTCATGACTTTATTTAGTGATGAATCCACTATTTTGGAAGAGGTCACAATTGATTATGACAACAAAGTTGCTATCTATGATGATTATTGTGATGACATGTATGCTATAAAGAATAATAATAACCATGAAACTTGTCATCATGATTTTAATGCTCAAATTGATTATGCCAATCAAGTATCTCCAGATAGTTATTTTTTTGAGTTTGTTCCCACTATTATTGATGAGAACAAATTTGCTTATGTGGAGAGTAATAAAATTTCTATGCTTGTAGATCATGAAAAGAATGCTTTATGTGATAGTTATATTGTTGAATTCATTCATGATGCTACTGAAAACTATTATGAGAGAGGATCAAATGCTTGTAGGTGTTGCAATAATATCAACTTTCCTCTCTATGTGTTGAAAGTTTTGAAGTTATGCTTGTTTTGCCTTCCTATGCTAGTTGATTCTTGCTCCCATAAATTATTTGCTCACAAAATCCCTATGCATAGGAAGTGGGTTAGGCTTAAATTTGCTAGTCATATGCTTCATGATGCTCTCTTTGTGTTTGAATTCTTCACTTTTATGTGAGCATCATTAAAATCATCATGCCTAGCTAAAAGGGCAATAAAGAAAAGCGCTTGTTGGGAGACAACCCAATATTTATACCTACTGTTTTTGTGTGTTCACATGATTAAGATACTGTAGTAATCATGTTTTATATGTTTTATTTCAATAATGTGCCAAGTAAAGCCTTTGCGATAGTGTGGATGCTTGTTGATTTGATTCTGTGCAAAAACAGAAACTTTTGCGTCCAGTGCTCGAATTTCTATTCTGTACTGGAGCGTGAGAAAATTCTGAAATTTTTACTCCGTATTGAGTTACAAATTGTTTACGTTTTCCTAATATTTCAGAATTTTTGGAGGTATAGAAGTATGGTTTTTAAATCTCCTACTACATGCTGTTCTTTTTTTGACAGATTCTGTTTTCGGTGCATAATTTGCTTGTTTTAGTGTTTCCATAGCTTATATTGAGTAATATAAATTGTGGAAATTATAGAATACAGTAGGAATTATGTGAGAACAATTATGAATCTTGTCTTGGCAGTACCTAAGTGGATGATTTATTTTTATCATACTAACCTATCTCACGAAGTTCAGTTAAGTTTTGTGTGATTGAAGTTTTCAAGTTTTGGGTGAGATATCGATATGAGGAGAATAAGGAGTGGCAAGACCCTAAGCTTGGGGATACCCAAGGCACCCCAAGGTAATATTCAAGGAAGACCCAAGCAACTAAGCTTGGGGATGCCCCGGAAGGCATCCCCTCTTTCGTCTTCAACATTATCGATAACCTCACTTGGAGCTATATTTTTATTCGTCACATAATATGAGTTTTGATTGGAGCGTCATTTTCTTCTGTTGATCTTTGCTTGGTGTTATAAATAATGATGTTTTTCATCTTTTAGTTCAATAAAATGCTAATTATAGCCTTTACCATGCTCAGTTTGCAAGTTTATGTGTTGCTGTTTGAAAACAGAAAGTTTTCTGTTATGTCCAGAATATTCCTGAATAGTCAGAACATGATAAAAACATGAAATTTTTACACAGTAAGAATGCATGAGTTCTCTGTCACGTGGTAATTTTTCAGAATTTTTGGAGTTAGGGAAGTATGGATTCTTATTCCCCTTTTACAGACTGTTCTGTTTTGGAAGATTGCTGTTATAGTTGCATTGTTTGCATATGTTTGCGTGTTTAATATTTCTATTTGAGGATAGGAGTATTAAATATGAAGAGGCATTTAGTAGGCAATGTTTAAATATAATTTTAGTGATTTTCTACAGTAGAGAATGTTGAGGTTTTGAGTTGATTTATACTAACTTATCTCACGAGTTCTTGTTGAGTTTTGTGTGGATGAAGTTTTTAAGACTTATAGAAATCGTGATATGAGAGGAATTAAGGAGACACAAAAGCTCAATCTTGGGGATGCCCAAGGCATCCCAATATAATATTTTGAGAATTCTCAAGCAACTAAGCTTGGGGATGCCCGGTAGGCATCCCACCTTTCTTCTTCAACAACTATCGGTCAGTTTTGATTGAGCCTAAGTTTTTGCTTCTTCACATGAGTTGTGCTATTCTTGGAATGTCATTTTATTTTGTTTTCTTTGCTGTTTGAATAAAATACTTAAGATCTGAAATTTTGAAATGAGAGAGAATCCTCACATAGCTACCTATTTACTTAACTACTCATTGATCTTCACTTATATCTTTTGGAGTAGTTTGTCATTTACTCTTGTTCTTCACTTATATCCTATGAGTAAATTGTTGAATGAATTGAATATCATAAAGTTGAAATTTATATGCTTCATATGCTTGTCCCATGGGGAGTAGTGACTTCACATACAAGAAGTATAAGTGGTAAAATTTATTGAAAGTTAACAAACACAAAGCATTGGTCACTTGAACAATTCATGAAACAATTTTGAAGGAAGAGAAATTTCACATATAAATATACTATCTTGGACATCTTCTATGATTGTGAGCACCCATTAATTATTTTCAAGCTTGATCAAGTAGTTGATGTTGGACAAGGAAGACAACGTAATGAGTTATGTTTGTTTATATTCACATAGAAGTTATATTGTCATGGATCCTCTAACATGTGGTGCTTGCTTAGGATCTTTTGCTAGCCAAAAATTCGTACTAAGTAGAGATACTACTTGTGCATCCAAATACCATTAAACCCAGTTTATTGCCATGAGTTTCCACCATATCTACCTATGGATTGAATAATATCCTTCAAGTAAGTTGTCATCGGTGCAAAAAGCAAAACAAATTGCTCCTAAATATGTACGATCCTTTATTGCAAGGGAAAATAAGCGTTGTACGAACTTGTGATGGTAAAGAAATAAAAGCGACGGACTGCATAATAAAGGTTGCTATCACAAGGGGCAATATAACGTGACGTTCCTTTGCATTAAGGGCTTGACATCCAAAAATAAAAAGCGCATGACAACCTCTGCTTCCCTCTGCGAAGGGCCTATCTTTTACTTTTATGCATTTACTTTTATGTATTTACTTTTATGCAAGAATCATTAATGTTCATCCGTATTCCGCTCTATTTATTCTTTAGTTGGCAAGCATTATGTGGTAGGGAAAGATCCAGGTACATATATCCAGTTGAATATAGGTGATCATGAGTTATTATTGTTGACATTATCCCTGAGATAAATAAGTTGGGAGGCGAAACATTAAGCCCCTATCTTCCTATGTGTTTGACTGAAACGGTTTGTTCTAAAAATATGCTTTGAGTGTCAGCAATCATGGTAGACTAAATGATGGTTGAGTATGTGGAATTTGCTAGATCAAAGCTCTTACATAGACCCTTCCTGAAAATAAGATGAATTGCAATTGTTTGATGACTGAGAACATAGTTTGTTAGTTTTCAAGAAAGTTATGGCCTATACTTTAAACATGTGAATAGCTTCCTACTTGATCATGAGAAGTTTTATGAGATGAGCTACTGATTATGATATATATTGATGCTAGAAAAAGTGATTGAAATTATTATTGATCAAACTTATGCACTATGCTAGCATTCACACTTCATAAATTATTTCTTTTATCATTTACCTACTCGAGGACGAGCAGGAATTAAGTTTGGGGATGCTGATACGTCTCCAACGTATCTACAACGGATCTAGCTTCTCCTTCGGAGGTGGAGTTTTCTTTGCAAAATGGTCCCTCACTTGGGCACGACATATGTCCTCGTTTTCCTGCTCGGTCCTCTCATATGGTAACTTTTCCACAGGCTTGAGAGATGGACCGTATCTGAATTGCCTCCCGCCTCTGCTTGTACTGCTAGGTGCCGGAGCGGCGGCGTCTCTCTTCCGTCGTTGCTGACGAGGCGGAGAAGGAGGCGGAGTGCTCCGACGCGCCGGAGTAGGCGAAGGAGGAGGCGGAGTGCCCTCACGCGTCGGAGGAGCCAGAGAAGGAGGCGGAGTGCCCTGATCACTCGCCGGAGGAGGAGGAGGAGGAGGAGGCGGAGTGCCCTGACTCGCCGGAGGAGGAGGATGAGGCGGAGGCGTCCAATTTGGAAGCTTGATGTACACCTTCTGCCATAGACATGTACTCCTCAGAGCACGAACCAGCTGATTCTCCCCTTCACCTGTAGAGTGGTAAAGCTCGAGCTCCTCAAATCCCTCCATTACTTCATCCACCATCACAACAACATAGCCATGTGGAATCGGAAGGCAGTGAAAAGTTCCGTTGGGTTGAGGAGGTGCAACAGAGCCGAGAGCCGCCTTGAAAGTGAGGTTATGGCATTTCGTCATAAGCTCGCAATTTTGAGCCTCTGTGATAGTATCCACGGGGTAGATAGGCTCCGTGAAGTCAGCCTGAACGGGCTCCGTGGAAGCCACGCTGCTTCTCCGCTGAGATGGCGGGGTAGCTTCTGGGGTAGCTTCGTGCCGCTGAGATAGTTGGCCGGCAGCTCGCTGGCTCTCAGCTTCCTCTAGCTTTTGTAGTCTTGCACTGATCTTCTGCATGTCGTTCAGCTCCGCTTTCCTCTTTCTCTCCCGGCTTCTGTAACCGCCTGCGTCGGGAAACCCAAACTTCCACGGAACGGAGCCTGGTGTGCCTCGTGTTCGTCCAGGGTGCTCAGCACTCCCTAGGGCCTCAGTCAGCTCGTCCTTCTCTCTGTCGGGAATGAACGTCCCTTCCTGCGCTGCGGTGATATACTTCTGAAGCTTCGTGACGGGTATTGCAAGTTGCTCGTCCGTCCAACGGCACTTCCCTGTTTCAGGGTCCAAAGTTCCCCCAACCCCGAAGAACCAAATCCTTGAACGGTCTCGCCAGTTCAATGTCTCTGGTTCGACCCCTTTAGCAATCAGGTCATTCTCAGCTTTGTCCCACAACGGCCGGGCTTTGAGGTAGCCACCTGACCCCGTGTGATGGTGATACTGCTTCTTTGCAGCGTTGTTCTTGTTTGTCTCTGACATTTTCTTACTCTTGTCTGATGTCTTGTAGGCCACAAATGCAGGCCAGTGATCTCTTATCTTCTCAAATCGGCCGATGAATTCTGGAGTCTCACCTTTGTCGACAAACTTTGATTTCAACTCATTCTTCCACCTCCTGAATAGATCTGCCATCTTCTTAAGAGCACATGCCTTGACCAGTGGCTCTATAACGGGCTTATTCGGATCCTCCTCTGGCGGTAGGGTGAAATTTGCCTTCAGCAAGGTCCAAAGATCATCTTTCTGTCTATCGATGACATAATCACCTTCAGGGGCGTCGTCCTTAGGCTTATTCCATTGCTTGATGCTGATCGGGATGTTTTCCCTAACAATAGCTCCGCACTGAGCAGAAAATGCGTCCTTGGTCCGCTTGGGTTCAATCGGTAGGCCATCTTCCGCGAGTGCTGTGATCGTGAACCTTTCATCCTTGCGCAACCTCTTCTTCGGGCCTCGTCTCGTTACCGAAGTTTGGCTCGATCCGGAGGGCTATAAAAGAAGAAAGAAGAGTTAATATATGTACATACCAAAACAATTAATGCATCAATTAGCTAGTCAGCACCTCCGGAGCCATCATGATCATGTCACCGGAGCCATCATGATCATGTCCTTCCTCCTCCATTGTTCCATCGGTGTCATTGAGAAACAACAAGACAGCATCACCTCCGGCGAGGATTATCTCCCCCAACAACTGTTCTTGTTCCAAGTCTCTTTGATCCATAGTTTCTGCAAATATAGAAGAATATATATATAGATGAGATCATAAAAAAATTGGATCAACTTGTGCACATCCATAATGGGGGTATTCTTGATAAATCTATGTTACCGGAGTTATCTATGTTACCGGAGGGGGTAGACGACAACGACGCTCACCCCTCATGTCATGTCCGACGTCCCTCCTCATGTCGAAGTTATCGGGGAGGGGGTAGACGACAACGACGCTCACCCCTCATGTCCGACGTCCCCCCTCATGTCGAAGTTATCGGGGAGAGGGTACAGGTGGCCTCGAGAGTTGGTCGGGCGAGCGGACCGGGAGTAAGTAACTTTTAACTCATTTTGAATATATGAAAATTTTAACTTTTACGGGTAGGGGCGGGAGGGGGTTGATCGACGTCTCCCCTCCTCATGTCGAAGTTACCGGAGTTTTCTATATGAACAAAAAAAATCCACATGACATGTCCGACGAGCGGACCACCTCTCTCTCATGCATGTCCGACGTCCCCCCTCATGACAAAAACTTTCTATAAAAAAAAGCATACATCTATGAACAAAAAAAGTTCTATGAACAAAAATAAAATTGTATCAATGCATATATAAAAACTTTCTATGGATCATCATTGCTCATATATCAATGCATATATAAAAACTTTCTATGGATCATCATTGCTCATATATAAAAACTTTCTATAAACAAAAAAAAACATACATCTATGAACAAAAAAAAATCTATGAACAAAAATAAAATTGTATCAATGCATATATAAAAACTTTCTATGGATCATCCATCCATCCATACATACTGCATATACATACATACATACAGCATCCATACATACATACATACATACTGCATATGCATACAAAAAAAAAGGCAGATCCGGCCGGGGCGGCGGTGGCGGCGGCGGCGTGGCAAGCAGAGCAGGGGCATGGCGCGGCAAGCAGAGCAGTGGCGGCGGTGTGGGGGAAGGGGGGCTCACTGGGGGCGGCGTCGGGGCAGGGGCAGGGGGGCACGGCGGGCGGCGTCGGGGCCGCAGGGGCGCGGGGAGCGGCGCCGGTGTCGGGGCAGAGGGCGTCGAGGGCGTCGGGGCAGCGGGGGCTCGGCGGCGATGGCGACGAGGAGCAGCCTGACGGCGTCGACGGGGCAGAGGGCGGCGAGGGCGTCGACGGCGAGCTCGGGCAGCCTGGTGGCGTCGATGTGCTCGGCGTCGTCGGGGGAAACTGGCAAATTTTCCCATCTCCCGCTTATATAGGGAGACCTTTGGTCCCGGTTGGTGCCACCAACCGGGACCAATGCCCACCTTTAGTCCCGGTTGGTGCCACCAACCGGGACCAAAGGTCTCTTTTCGTCAGCCCAAAGGGCGGGAAGCAGAGACCTTTGGTCCCGGTTGGTGGCACCAACCGGGACTAAAGGGTGGCATTGGTCCCGGTTGGTGCTACCAACCGGGACCAAAGGTGGGTATTGGTCCCGGTTGGTGCCACGAACCGGGACCAACGGGTGGTGCTGCCCGGGGCCAAAAGTTTAGTCCCACCTCGCTAGCTGAGAGGGCTCGAGAGTGGTTTATAAGCGCTGCTGCGCACACCCTCTCGAGCTCCTCTCAGCAGCAGGCTTACGGGCCTAATCGCATGACCTCTGCCTGTGGGCCTTCTGGGCCTTCTGCGGGCCTGAATCCTGGCCCAATTGGCTTGTTGGGTTTCTAGTCGTATTCAGGCCGTGGTGGCCCATTAGGCGGCATTTTTTTTTGCTTTATTTATTTTGTTTTGTTTCTACTTACAACTAAATACTTAGAGTTTTTGAGTGATTCTTTTTGCTTTAGGTCACAAAAATTATAACGAAAAAATACTTTATGAAAATTCTAACGAAAAAATACTTAGAGTTTTTGAGTGATTCTTTTTGCTATTGAAGAATATTATAGTTTTATTTAAGTTGATCATAACAGAATTTTTTAATTGATTATTTTTAGTTCATTATTTTTGCTATTAAGTTTCCTAAAGGTTTTCTAGTTCATTCTTTTTGCTATTAGTTCATTCTTTGAGCTAAATGACCCTAAAATTGAAAATCACTTCAAATGAACTCTGAAAAGGTTGAAAGTTGGCATGGTCTAAAAAGTTGAGAGGGTTACGGCAAAAACTTGATGCACTTCGTGTACAAAATGGACAATCTCTTTCGAAGTATTAGGGTTTCGGACGAAAACTCATCTGTTAGAAAGGGATTTCATTTTTTTGAACTTATTTGAACTCCAGACTTTTTCTGTGTTCAAAATGCACCATTCAATGCCACACCATCAATTTTCAACCCTTTCTGACTTCATTTGGTATTTTTCATGCATTTACTGATTTTTTTACGCTAAATGACCTTGAAATTTAAAAGCACTACAAATGAACTCTGAACAGGTTGAAAGTTCGCATGGTATCATCATTTCACCCACATAGCATGTGCTAAAAAGTTGAGAGGGTTACGGCAAAAACTTGATGCACTTCGTGTACAAAATGGACAATCTCTTTCGAAGTATTAGGGTTTCGGACAAAAACTCATCTGTTAGAAAGGGATTTCATTTTTTTGAACTTATTTGAACTCCAGACTTTTTCTGTGTTCAAAATGCACCATTCAAAGCCACACCATCAATTTTCAACCCTTTCTGACTTCATTTGGTATTTTTCATGCATTTACTGATTTTTTTACGCTAAATGACCTTGAAATTGAAAAGCACTACAAATGAACTCTGAACAGGTTGAAAGTTGGCATGGTATCATCATTTCACCCACATAGCATGTTCCAAAAAGTTGAGAGGGTTATGACAAAAACTGGATGCACTTCGTGTACAAAATGGACAATCTCTTTCGAAGTATCAGGGTTTCGGACGAAAACTCATCTGTTACAAAGGTATTTCATTTTTTTGAAATTATTTGAACTCCAGACTTTTTCTGTGTTCAAAATGCACCATTCAAAGCCACATCATCAATTTTCAACCCTTTCTGACTTCATTTCTTATTTTTCATGCATTTACTGATTTTTTAAGCTAAATGACCCTGAAATTGAATAGCAGTACAAATGAGCTCTGAAAAGGTTGAAAGTTGGCATGGTATCATCATTTCACCCACATAGCATGTTATAAAAAGTTGAGAGGGTTACGGCAAAAACTGGATGCACTTCGTGTACAAAACGGACAAAGTTGTGCAGAGAAAGTCTTCACTTTTTCTTCGCTTGTGTCCTTTGCTTATTGCGCCGTAACCATGGATAATCTTCATCGTTTAACAGGGTGCTTGGGTCAGCCTTGACTTTGAAGGGAGGAATTTCATGAAACTTTTCATAATCTTCAGACATGTCTGTCTTGCCCTCCAATCCCACGATGTCTCTTTTTCCTGAAAGAACTATGTGGCGCTTTGGCTCATCGTATGATGTATTCGCTTCCTTATCTTTCTTTTTCTCGGTTTGGTAGACATGTACTTCACATAGAAAACTTGCGCCACATCATTGGATAGGACGAATGGTTCGTCTGTGTACCCAAGATTGTTGAGATCCACTGTTGTCATTCCGTACTGTGGGTCTACCTGTACCCCGCCTCCTGACAGATTGACCCATTTGCACTGAAACAAAGGGACCTTGAAATCATGTCCATAGTCAAGTTCCCAGATGTCCACTATGTAACCATAATATGTGTCCTTTCCCCTCTTGGTTGCTGCATCAAAGCGGACACCGCTGTTTTGGTTGGTGCTCTTTTGATCTTGGGCGGTCGTGTAAAATGTATTCCCATTTATCTCGTACCCTTTGTAAGTCAATACAGTCGAAGATGGTCCCCTGGCCAACGAGTACAGCTCATCAGAAACAGTGTTGTCACCCATGAGACGTGTTTGCAATCAACTGCCAAAAGTCCTGATGTGTTCATATGTAATCCAGTCGTCACACTGCTCCGGGTGTTTGGAGCGCAGAATATTCTTGTGTTCATCGACATACGGGGTCACCAAGGTAGAATTCTATAGAACTGTGTAGTGTGCTTGAGACCAAGAATGCCCGTCCCTACATATTATTGAGTCCGCTCCTAGCGTGCCTTTTCCAGTCAGTCTCCCCTCATACCGCGATTGAGGGAGACCAATCTTCTTAAGGTCAGGAATGAAGTCAACACAAAACCCAATGACATCCTCTGTTTGATGGCCCATGGAGATGCTTGCTTCTGGCCTAGCGCGGTTATGAACATATTTCTTTAAGACTCCCATGAACCTCTCAAAGGGGAACATATTGTGTAGAAATACAGGGCCCAGAACGACAATCTCGTCGACTAGATGAACTAGGACGTGTGTCATGATATTGAAGAAAGATGGTGGGAACACCAGCTCGAAACTAACAAGACATTGCACCAAATCACTCCTTAACCTTGACAGGATTTCTGGATCGATCACCTTTTGAGAGATTGCATTGAGGAAT
This sequence comes from Elymus sibiricus, assembly GCA_039707655.1. NCBI lineage: Eukaryota > Viridiplantae > Streptophyta > Magnoliopsida > Poales > Poaceae > Elymus > Elymus sibiricus. Next base: position 444,033,759 of record CM077668.1, read on the forward strand.
GCACATAGCTTCACAATGGCTAATCGAACGTTTTCCGGTAGAAGCCCCCTCAATGCAACCGGAAGCAGTTGCGTCATAATCACGTGGCAGTCATGAGACTTTAGGTTCTGGTACTTTTTCTCTGCCATATTTATTATTCCCTTTATATTCGACGAGAAGCCAGACGGGACCTTCATACTGAGCAGGCATTCAAAGAAGATTTCCTTCTCTTCTTTGGTAAGAGCGTAGCTGGCAGGACCTTCATACTGCTTTGGATGCATGCCGTCTTTTTCATGCACACGTTGTTGTTCCTCCCGTGCCTCCGGTGTATCTTTTGTCTTCCCATACACTCCCAAGAAGCCTAGCAGGTTCACACAAAGATTCTTTGTCACGTGCATCACGTCGATTGCAGAGCGGACCTCTAGGTCTTTCCAATAGGGTAGGTCCCAAAATATAGATTTCTTCTTCCACATGGGTGCGCGTCCCGCATCGTCAGTCAGAACAGATAGTCCGCCAGGACCCTTTCCAAAGATTACTTGTAAATCATTGACCATATCAAGTATGTGATCACCAGTACGGAGGGCGGGCTTCTTCCGGTGATCTGCCTCACCTTTGAAATGCTTTCCTTTCTTTCGACATTGATGGTTGGTCGGAAGAAATCGACGATGCCCCAGGTACACATTCTTCCTGCATTTGTCCAAATATATACTGTCGGTGTCATCTAAACAGTGTGTGCATGCGTGGTATCCCTTGTTTGTCTGTCCTGAAAGGTTACTGAGAGCAGGCCAATCGTTGATGGTTACAAACAGCAATGCATGTAGGTCAAATTCCTCCTGTTTGTGCTCATCCCACACACGTACACCTTCTCCATTCCACAGCTATAAAAGTTCTTCAACTAATGGCCTTAGGTACACATCAATGTCATTGCCGGGTTGCTTAGGGCCTTGGATGAGCACTGGCATCATAATGAACTTCCGCTTCATGCACAACCAAGGAGGAAGGTTATAGATACATAGAGTCACGGGCCAGGTGCTATGATTGCTGCTCTGCTCCCTAAAAGGATTAATGCCATCTGCACTTAAACCAAACCATACGTTCCTTGCGTCACCTGCAAAGTCCCCCCACATTCTCTCGATTTTTCTCCACTGCGACCCGTCAGCGGGTGCTCTCAACTTCCCGCCTTTCTTATGGTCTTCTTTGTGCCATCGCATCAACTTGGCATGCTCTTTGTTTCTGAACAGACGTTTCAGCCATGGTATTATAGGAGTATACCACATCACCTTGGCAGGAACCCTCTTCCTGGGGCGCTCGCCCTCAACATCACCAGGGTCATCTCGTCTGATCTTATACCGCAATGCACCGCATACCGGGCATGCGTTCAAATCCTCGTACTCACCGCGGTAGATGATGCAGTCATTAGGGCATGCATGTATCTTCTGCACCTCCAATCCTAGAGGGCATAGAACCTTCTTTGCTTCGTACATACTGCCGGGCAATTCGTTATCCTTTGGAAGCTTCTTCTTCATTATTTTCAGCAGCGAACTAAATCCCTTGTCCGATACACCATTGTCTGCCTTCCATTGCAGCAATTCCAGTGAGGTACCGAGCTTTCTGTTGTCATCTTCGCAATTTGGGTACAACCCTTTTTTATGATCCTCTAACATGCGATCGAACTTCAACTTCTCCTTTTCACTTTCGCATTCTCTCTGTGCATCAACAATGACCCGGCGAAGATCATCATCGGGCACATCGTCTGGTTCCTCTTGATCTTCAGCTTCCCCCATTGCAGCATCACCGTATTCAGGGGGCGGGTAGTTGTCATCATCCTCTTCTTCTTCGTTGTCTTCCATCATAACCCCTCTTTCTCCGTGCTTGGTCCAAACATTATAGTGTGGCATAAAACCCTTCTCAAGCAGGTGGAAGTGAAGGGTTTTAGAGTTGGAGAAAGCCTTTGTATTCTCACAGACAGTACATGGACAATGCATAAAACCATTCTGCTTGTTTGCCTCAGCCGCTTCGAGAAAATTTTGCAGGCCCTTAATATACTCGGAGGTGCGTCGGTCACCGTACATCCATTGCCGGTTCATCTGCGTGCGTTATATAGTTCTTATTATTGAACAACATATAACTCTCTAGAGCATCTAATTAAAACACACAAGTAAGAACTTTTTTCTTTTAGAAAGAAGATAAGAAGAAGAGGCTAACCACGGTGTTGCCGGCGCCGAGATGGGCGCGGGCGATCGACGGCGGTGAGGACGGGGACGGGACAGGACGGACCGCCAACCTAGACAAATCTTGAGGAAAATGGAGCTTGGACAAGGAGCTTCGAGAGGAGAAAGCTTAAGTGTGGCTCGGGCATTTCATCGAACACCTCATGTGCATAGGAGGTGAGCTAGAGCACCACAAAAGCTCTCCCACGGCCGGGCAAAAAAACAGAGCAATGCATTGCTCTGCTCGCGGGCGGGGGCTATATATAGGCCAACCATTGGTCCCGGTTCCAGCCACAAACCGGGACCAATGGTTGTGGGCCAGGAGCGAGGCGCATTGGTCCCGGTTCGTGGATGGAACCGGGACCAAAGGGGTCACCTTTAGTCCCGGTTCCAGCCGAAAACCGGGACCAATGGTTGTGGGCCAGGAGCGAGGCGCATTGGTCCCGGTTCGTGTCTGGAACCGGGACAAAAGGGGTCAGACGAACCGGGACCAATGGCCCACGAGGCCCGGCCGGCACCCTGGCCTCACGAACCGGGACCGATGCCCCCATGGGTCCCGGTTCGTGAGTGAACCGGGACTAATGGGCTTCTCAGGGGTGGACCGATGCCCTGTTTTGTACTAGTGTTGGGGATGCTGATACGTCTCCAACGTATCTATAATTTATGAAGTATTCATGGCATGTTTATAACAATTCTATATGGTTTTCGTATGATTTGATTGGAACTAACCCGGACTGACGTTGTTTTCAGCAGAATTGCCATGGTGTTGTTTTTTGTGCAGAAATAAAAGTTCTTGGAATTGGATGAAACTTTTTGGAGATTTTCTATGGAATAAATAAAAAATACTGGAACCAAGACCCACTGGAGGGGGGCCACCCAGTGCCCACGAGGCACCAGGGCGCGCCACCCCCCCCAGGCGCGCCCTGGTACCTCATGGGGCCCACGTGGCTCCGTCTGACCTGATTCCAACGCTGAAAAAATCCTATAAATAGATAAACCCCCAGAAATAACCCTAGAACTTCGACTTCGCTGCCGCAAGCCTCTGTACCTCCATGATCTCATCTACAACCCTTTTCCGGCACCCTGCCGGAGGGGGGAAAGCATCACCGGAGGCCATCTTCATCATCCCGGCGGTCTCCATGACGAGGAGGAAGTAGTTCACCCTCGGGGCTAAGGGTTTGTACCAGTAGCTATGTGTTTGATCTCTCTCTTTCTCTCTCTCTCTCGTGTTCTTGATTTGGCACGATCTTGATGTATTACGAGCTTTGTTAATATAGTTGGATAATATGGTGTTTCTTCCCTCTCTATCCTTGTTGTGATGAATCGAATCTTTTCCCTTTGAGGTTTCGTTATTGTTGGACTGAATATTTCAGATTTTGAGAACACTTGTATGTCTTGCATATGAATACCCGGTGTGACAATGGGGTATTATATTGATTCACTTGATATATGTTTTGGCACTCAACTCGCGGATTCCCGCGGTGACATTGGGGTAATCTATGCATATGGGTTGATGCACGTTTTCATTATCTTTTGTCCGATAGAAACTTTGGGGTGCTCCTTGGAGTTCTTTGTGTGGATTGAATATTATGATTATGAAGTTGTTTGATGCATATCGTATAATCAACTCACGGATACTTGTGGTGACATATGAGTATCTAGGTGACATTAGAGTTGGTTGATGTGTATCATATGGTGTTATTTTAGTACGAACTCTAGGGCTGTTTGTGACACTTATAGGAATAGCTCAATAGATCGATCGGAAAGGATAACTTTGAGGTGGTTTCGTACCCTACAAACAATTTCTATCTTACGTTCTCCGCTAATAGGAACTTGGGAGTGATTCTTTATTGCACGTTGAGGGATGGGTATATGATCCAATTATGTTAGCATTGTTGAGAGATTGCACTAGTGAAAGTATGAACCCTAGGTCTTGTTTTTAAGCATTGCAATACCGTTTGTGCTCGCTTTTGTTACTTGCTACCTTGCTATTTTTATATTTTCAGATTACAAAAACCAATATCTACTATCCATACTACACTTTTATCACCATCTCTTCACCGAACTAGTGCACCTATACAATTTCTCATTGTATTGGGTGTGTTGGGGTCACAAGAGATTTCTTGTATTTGGTTGCAGGGTTGTTTGAGAGATACCATCTTCATCCTACGCCTCCCACGGATTGATAAACCTTAGCCCATCCACTTGAGGGAAAGTTGCTACTGTCCAAGTGCAGAGTTTTGTAGGACAATAGCAATTTTGCCTCAAGTGGATGACCTAAGGTTTATCAATCCGTGGGAGGCGTAGGATGAAGATGGTATCTCTCAAACAACCCTACAACCAAATACAAGAAATATCTTGTGTCCCCAACACACCCAATACAATGAAAAATTGTATAGGTGCACTAGTTCGGCGAAGAGATGGTGATACAAGTGTAGTATGGATAGGAGATATAGGTTTTTGTAATCTGAAAAATAAAAAACAGCAAGGTAGAAATTGATAAAACGGAGCACAAACGGTATTGCAATGCTTGAAAACAAGGCCTAGGGTTCATACTTTCACTAGTGCAATCTCTCAACAATGCTAACATAATTGGATCATATAACAATCCCTCAACGTGCGACAAAGAATCACTCCAAAGTTCCAATTAGCGGAGAACATAAGATAGAAACTGTTGTAGGGTTCGAAACCACCACAAAGTTATCCTTTCTGATCAATCTATTGAGCCATCCCTATAAGTGTCACAAACAGCCTTAGAGTTCGTACTAAAATAACACCATATGATGCACATCAACCAACTCTAATGTCACCTAGATACTCCAATGTCACCACAAGTATCCGTGAGTTGATTATTCGATATGCATCAAACAACATCAGATTCATAATATTCAATCCACACAAAGAACTTCAAAGAGTACCCCAAGATTTCTACCGGATAAAGTAGGACGAAAACGTGCATCAACCTTATGTATAGATTACCCCAATGTCACCTTAGGAATACGCAAGTTGAGTGCCAAAACATACATCAAGTGAATCAATATAATACCCCATTGTCACCACGGGTATTCATATGCAAGACATACATCAAGTTTTCTCAAATCCATAAAAGTATTCAATCCGATAATACTGAAACCTCAAAGGTAAAAACTCAATTCATCACAACAAGATAGAGAGGGAGAAACACCATATGATCTAACTATATTAACAAAGCTTGCGGTACATCAAGATCGTGCCAAATCAAGAACACGAGAGAGAGATTAAACACATAGCTACTAGTACATACCCTCAGCCCCGAGGGTGAACTACTCCCTCCTCGTCATGGATACCGCCGGGATGATGAAGTTGGCCTCTAGTGATGATTCCCCCCTCCATCAGGGTGCCGGAAAAGGACTCCAGATGGGATCTCCTTGGTACAGAGGCTTGCGGTGGCGTAAAAACTCATCTAGGTTAACTTTCGTGGGTTTCTGAATATATAGGATTTTTTCAGCGTTGGAATCACGCAAAGAGGTGCCACAGGGGGCCCATGAGGCACCAGGGCACGCCTGGAGGGTGGGGGTGGCGCGCCCAGGTGGCTTGTGGTGCCCCTGTGGGTCTTCTGCTGCTCCCCCGAAGTTCCTGGGTCTGTTTCCTTCCAGAAAAAATCGTCAAAAAGTTTTGCTGCATTTGGACTTCATTTGATATGGATTTTCTGGAAAACCAAAAACAAGAAGAAAAGAGCAACTGGCACTGGGCACTAGGTCAATATGTTAGTCCATGAAAATCATATAAAATCCATATAAAAATGCACCAAAATCATACAAAACTATAATAAACATGGCATGAATACTTCATAAATTATAGATACGTTGGAGACGTATCAGTCGCGCCCCCCAGGCTTGTGGCGCATGGTGCACCCCCCCTCTGGTAGATCTTGTCGGGACCCCGATCCTAAGTCACACCGATCTAGCATAAGACACATCATATTACTTTGCGGCCTCACGCACGGTATTCCCACGGCTGCAGCCTTACGTTTGCCGGGACCGTTTGCGCCTTTTGGCTCACGTATATGATTGTGATGCTAGCATCCATATGACAGAGAACTCGGGCCGACATGACTAGTCGTAAACCAAGGTGGCACAAACTTACAGGGACAGGCATACATGACCCAGCAATGCACGTGTCGGTCATCAACGTATGAACCTAAGTCGTAGCAAGCTACAAGGACTTAAAGGAACATCGCGTGACATTTCCTCGTAGGGACAGACACAGGAGCAAAGAAGGACACATGTCGGTCAATCCATGTGTTCCGGATGGAAGCACCAGGAGGCATTTCCCCATAAGGAAGGCTACCAAGAATAAACAACTAGGTTTCGGATCCCACACATACCAGAGCATTTCAATAACATACACACAATATGCTCGATATGTGTAGATACAACATGGCATCACAACATAACTCTACGACTCAAAGTATTTCTTTAAGAGGCTCCAAGGAGCCATACATAGTATAATATTACAAACATGGGTCTCATGACCCAACATACAAAGTCATACAAGCAACAAGCGGAAGCATAAACCTGTCTAAGTATAGATAGCTGAAAAGGAAGAAGGCTGGAAAGCCTGTCTAACTACAAGACCCTCCAAAGGAACTAGACCTCTGTCTGGGATTCCCAAGCTAATCGGTCAACCATGAACTCATCGCAGGAAGCTAAAGTGAGACTGAAGTCTCCTCTGCAAAAACATAAATTAAGCAATGGTGAGTACAAAGGTACTCAGCAAGACTTACATCAGAACTAACTACATATGCATCAGTAACAACAAGGGGTTGTGGAGGTGTAACACCCTGGTTTTTGCTCTCCGATTTTTCCTTCGCGGGATTTGACTCCCGTCTTTTTTTCCGGTGTTATCGGATTTTCTCTCGCTCTTGGGTATATGAAGATGGTCATTTAGCTTTGCCTTTCCTATCCAGCCAGAGATTCTCTCCAGTCCAACACTGTCACCCAAAATTTATTTTCAGGATTTTGCCACCAAAACCCTACCTTCCGAGTTATCGGAAGGGAAACCCTAGCTCCTGCAGTTACAAAGGAACCCCAATTTCTTTTGATCTTTTGCCTCCCAAAATCTTTCCAGAGACTCTCCTATATCTATAAACCCTGGATATGCAAAAATATTGCCAAGTCATTTGCAACATTTTTCATTTAAAATTAATTCTTTTTTCTACCAGTTAAAGGAATTAAATCCAGGAAAATATCTATCCATCTCCAAAGTCCATGAAAACTTGTGGAGATATTCTTTGAGATCATATTGAGCTACCATAAAAATATTGGCCATAATTAAATAAGGGAAATTGCATTTTCCTATTTAAAGCCAAAATTGCATTTTGGGCACTTTCTAAAGGAACTACCATTTTGATAGCCAGGAAAAATCCCAAATAATTGGTGGAGCTTCTCCTATCCATATATTCACCATTTCCATCAAGAACCCAAGTTCCACAGTTCAAAGTTTGAGAGCATCATCCAATTCTTTTTTCTGGACCTATTTTAAGGTTGTGAAGCAACTATATTTTATATTGCTTCAGAAATCTTGAAATTAATCCAGGACCCCACATTCCCTATAAGATGTTAGCATGCAAAAATTCACATCATTTAATCTAGCCAATTTCTCCCAAAAATTCCATCTAGTTTCTGTCCAGCAGAAAGCTTTGTGAAGGAAGTACCACTTTGGCACTTCCAAATGAGCTGCAATTTTTCGAGTATCTCCATATATCCAAATCATCACTCTCCACAAAAATTCAACCCAATACATTCAGTCATTTGAGAACAGCTTCACAATTCCTTTTCTGGACCAAATTTTGCATTGCAAAGGAAGTGCATGCAAAACTGTTCCAAATGACTTCAAATTTTGCAAGCACCTACTCCTTCTTACCACATTGCAATATGACAACATATCAGCTCTATTTTTCAAACCATTTCACCACAGCAACCGCTCCAAGATTCTATCCAGAACCTGTTCTGGATCATTCTGATCAATCCAGACCCCTCCCAACCCCTCTAGTGGCTAATCCTATCTATTCGAATAGTGGGTACCGCGTTGGACAAGACCTGGCAGGCAGTCGCAGTCCGGAGCACGCGGTGTGCGTGGTGACCGCGTGGACAGTAGGCAAAAGCGGCGCTCTGCGCGTTGTCCTCGTCGGCCAGCTAGCTCCCGTCAGCCACACCTTGTCCAAACGTGTCCAGTGGCTACGCGGCATTAACGCACCCCTCTCCAGCCTCTTCCCCTTGCCGGACTCTTCCTCACCGCGCCGCGACAACGGCCGCCGTACCGCTACTGTTCGTACGCGGTCGCCGCCGCATACCTCCAACCGGAGCTCTCCCGAAGCCACTGCCGACTTCTCCACTCTCCCGGAAACCCTGCCGACATCGCCCCCTCCCTTCGCGTGTCCCCTAACTCCAGTATGGTGATGAGGACGCCACGGCGGCCGAGCTCATCCGCTCGCTCCGTCCGGCTATAAATAGCCGTGCCCCGAGCTCCTCTGGCGCACAGACCACTCCCCTCTCCCTCCCTAGTTCACTCGCGGCAAAGCTCTTGCCCTCCCGAGCGCGAGTTCATCCACCCCGCCCCCAAGGCCGCCGGCGTGCCCCGCCTAAATTGGCTCACCTCCGGTCCCCTTCTCTCCCTCTGGCCACCCTGGCCAACCACCACCACCACCACCACGGCGTCCTCCCTGATGGTGTCCTGGACTAGGGGGTACTCACCACGTCGTCTCCCGACCAGTGGGTTGGGCCGACGACCCCCATGGCGGTTCACTCATGGGCCACTTCGGGCAGCCCATGACGCATACAAGGAAGACTCTATAAGACTTGGTGCACAAGCCAAAGACTCTCCTAAACCCTAGGCCAACGGTGCATATATAAACCGAGGCCAGGCTAGTCAATAGGGGGAATCTAATATTCATTAGAACAATCTTGTGGTAGATACATGTACTCTGTACTACACCCCATATCAATACAATCAAAAGCGGGACGTAGGCTATTACCTCTTCGAGAGGGCCCGAACCTGGGTAAAACTCTGTGTCCATGTTACCATCGCTCCAAGACGCCTAGCTTAGGACCCCTACTACGAGATCTGCCGGATTTAGAACCGACATTGGTGCTTTCATTGAGAGCCTGCTGGCAGTCACCGCGGTGCGATGGGAATTCAGATCGTCTCCGACGCGATTTACGCGTCGGAACCGAGCTTTATTGTCGATGTCGGCATCTTCGTCGCCGGCTCAACTGGTCACCTCAGCTAGGCCGAGGACTACGCTCCACTTCTGATCGTCAAGATCAGACGGATATCTTCATTATCATCAACTCCGATCTCATCCGGGATCATGGAGAAATCTTCCATGGTGCTCGGGTGTCAACGTCAACATTGCCCTCGCGTGATCATGCAGTTTTTTTCTGGACAGTTGATTCATGTTCGCCGTCCCCGTCTGCTCGAGCGTCGTTTTGACAAATTCTTTGGTGGAATTGTGCGGAATTGAGTCTATAATGACCCCGTAAAATTTCTTCATATTTCGATGGAGGAATCTCTGGCGATCTATGATATACCGGAGCCCTGTCGAATCTGGACGGGAATCTGGACGAGTTTAGGGCGAGGAGTCCAGTAGTCAGCTCGGACATCCTTTGGAAAATCCAACCGTTCATCGGCTGCGGAATTCCCATATCTACCACCCCTCAAAATTTCAGGTCGATCCGACCGTTCAAACTCCGGGAAGCGTCCGATGAGTGCATCAATTTTCGTATCTGTTTTCTGCGCGAAAACGAATCCGGCCCGAGTTCATCTTTTTCATGAACAGATTATCGGACATCCTTTTTAAAGGGAATTTTTATAGGGTATTGTGTTTTGTTTTCAAGCACGTGGCTGCAAATTTTAAGCCTTTTTCGAGGTGATCTTCGTCGTCGCGCCGGTGTCAAACTAGCCTGGCCACGTTGCTCCTTGGCTGCCGACCTGCGCCAGCATCGACTGCGTCGTCGCTTCATCGAGCCGACGACAACCACCTCGGATCATCACATCGGCGAGCCGACCAAGAGTTCGGCACCGCTCTCCCTAATGATCGTCAAGATAACATCGTCACCTTATGGATTGCACGGGTCGGGCGCGCCAGCATCGCCGCGCGGTCACTTCTCAAGCCAACATTGAGCGCGTCACAAAGTTTTGACCTGCGTCGGCATCGCCGCGCCATTGCTTCTTCGAGCCGACGTCCACCTCGCCGACCTGCTTCGACACCTCGGCTGGCATGGGGGTTGCAACGTCACCTTACCGACCTGCTCCGACACCTCGGCTAGACCGGGGGCTTCGCCATCACTTCATCAACCTACTCCGGAGACTTCGGCGTCACCAGCCGATTAGCTTTGTCACCTCGGCTGGACCGGGGGCTTCGCCTCGCCACATCGACCGTACTGTGTCGCTACTTCGGAGTGCCGAGCTCCTCGCTCGGCCACCTCGGGCTTGGGGTCTGGGACCTCGGTCAAGCCAAGGACTATGCGTCTTCGTCCCGCCACAAGCCCACACCACATCATCAACGCCGAGCACATTAACCAGCTAAGTCGCTTTAATGCTCAACTTTTTTAAATGTTCAATTTTTGTTCGGTTCGACCAAGCATTATATTTATGTTAAAATCTATTTGTGAAAAACGAGGTTCGTTAAAAACCGCTTCTTTTTCCCATGTTAACTGGGGGCTTTTAAATTTATATGAGTCGTTTTTATAATAAATGTGTTTTCTTCTTGGTCGTTGCAAAGTCTTTTTCTACTACTCCTTTTTTCCGACGCGAGTGTGTGGTCAATAGCCGGGTAGGTTGGTTTCTCTCTAAAGCCGCTCGAGTTTAGTTCGCTAAACGGGCCTGAGAAGCACTCTGCCAACGGGATAGGAGGTTGAAGCCGAAGGCTGACCCACTTGAAGTCTGGAGATCGGATGTATCATGTTAAAGCACGACGGAAGCACAAACTAATTTTAAGACCAATTTTCGGATTGGCATCAAAAAACTTGATTTAGTTCGGACGTCAAGTTTTTGCATAAAGTTTTTTTGGCTTTTCGAGCTTATGGCACTTTTAAGCCATTTGTATGTTTTTCTTTCAGGAGGCGGGACATCCTCATGACCGAGGTGCCCTGCGTAATAATTCAGCTCGAGAGATCTTTTCCGCCCCGCAGCTCGGCATCTTTCCTGCCGACCTACACCTCGGCGTTGGTGAAACGCACATGACATCTGGACTAGTTCCCGAGGAGATTCGAACCTCAGGTTGGTCGGCCGCACCCAACCTGAGTCTCGGGGGATACTGTGTGTCTCCAGCATAACTCTCGCAGTACAACGTCGGATGCCTTTAAAGCATCGGCAATATCAACGGGGGGCTGCGACTAGAGCCGAACCCACCAAAAGCCAAGGTACCCCGAGGAGTCCTCGGCAAAACGTTCTCGGATATTGCTTTATATGCATCAGTTTCGAATTGTGTCTTTGGTCAATAGTTGGGTTGCCCGGCTCCTGTTCTTGCCTCCTACGTTTCGCTTTGTTCGGCTAGGTGTACAAAGGGAGAACCACTGCGATTGTACTTCCGATTTAACTGGTCAAGTACCTCAGTGGAGAAAGCCGAAAACTGACTGTCACAATGAGCGCAAACTGGTCAGCGATCCGATGACCGTATCAAACTATAGATTGATAGAGGTTATCCCGTGGGCCTTTCATAAAATTGGCCGAAGTGTTAATGGCTTGACCTCGGCTGACGCTGAACACTAACCGGGAGCTAGTAGCTGGCCTTCCAACTTTAAGCTCCTATGACTAAGTGAAAGTTATAAAGCCTAGATATCTGATTGCCTCGTTTCCGCTAACACAGCCTCCTCCGGGCACCGAGACGTCGGCTAAGGGTTGCCTTGTTACTGCGGAAACACCCTGTGTAGCATCTACAAAGGGGTAGAAGCCGACGATGGGCCACTCTCAAATGATAAACGGTCACAAAGGAGTCAAAATAGCATATAGCATAAAAGCGTTTGTATTCAATATACGAGTACTGCCTTCCGTAATGATCGTTATAAAGCCATAAATATGCATCAATTTGACTTGAGATCTGGCCAAGCTGGGTTGCCTGGCTCCTGTGCTTGTCCCCTACGTTCCCGATTGTTCGGCTAGGGGATAAAGGGAGCACCTCGGTGATTGATACTACCGGGTTATCCGGGTTAGTACCTCAGACTGGGTGAAGCCGAAAGCTAGCAATCTCAAGAATATAATTGGTCGGCAACGACGGAAGTGAAAATCTCGGTTTTTTTTAAGCCACATACTTCGGAAATTTTCCACGAATTGATCTTCACTATTTTTCTCCCACTTAGATCAGAGGTGATGTTACATCTTCTTGCTTAGCATGACAACCCAAAGAAAGGAACCGATAGCGGGACTATTTTCTTTGGAAGATGTTTTTTTACGTTAAATAGTAATATAACATATCTCTCCGCGTACCTTTGTTTATAAAAGCATATGGCTGGATTGCCTTGTTTGCCGTAAATCTTTGCCCTTAAAAAGGCTTTATAAAGTAGGACAAACACTTCTCGGCTACTGGCCAAGGAGGTTGAAGCCGATGGTCGGTTAACAAAGTTTTATACAATGCGGATCCGAGCATTAATGATGTAAAGTACTTGGATACATAGAATCATTACACATAAATTATGATTAAAATCAATTTACTCCGGATATTGATCCTTAATTCGGCCACCCATGCCCAAATTATGGCTCGGGGGCTACTGGGCTTCGCGCTTCTCACGTAAAAGCCATCAACGGGTTACATCGATCCCCTGATCTGGTGTTGCCACCCGACCAGTGTCTCGGGGGCTACTGCATTGCCTATTCAATGCAGACAATAAAAAAGTGCAAAAAAGTTTCCGAGGAGATTATAATCCTCAGGTTGGTCGGCCGCACCCAACCTGAGTCTCGAGGACTATGCACACCGCGTTTCCATTCCTAAGTATGCGGCCGAGCTAGGAGTTCATCCTCAGTCCGATTTCGCGAATCGACCTGCTACTGGGATCAGCGGTTTTGTTATATCCTTCAGGCGCATCTCGGATTTTCGGCCGGCACACACCTTGAGGGCTACTTGTTATACATCTCGGCAGAGAATAAATTGCACCAATCCATAAAAAATCAGCCCACGGAAGCAGTCCGGTGTAAAGCTCGGATGCAAGTGGCTGGCTCCGTAGAGAGTGTTTCCGGCATTAAGCTCGGCTGAACTCCTTCAAACTTTTTCAAAGACAAGGTACTCTATGCCTCCTCGGATGCAGTCCGGCGCTGGAGCTCGGATACAGACCGGCGTTGGAGCTCGGCTGCTAAAATCTACCTCAGATACAGACCGGCGTTGGAGCTCGGCTGCAAGAAGACACCTTCGATGCAGTCCGGCGCTGGAGCACGGATGCAAAGAGGACACCTCCGCGCTGGAAACACTTCGAACCCGAGGTGTGGCGTAAAAAATAACAGGGCATTGATTAAGGCCGAGAACTTAAAGGACTCCTCGGATACCCGACGTATGAACTCTTCGGATACACCTCGGCGATCCTCAAGATTGGAGATGGGGAGATTTGTTGAACCAGTTTTCAAGACCGACGACCGAAGACGAAGAACAGTTCGGAAGGACCGAGGAGCGTCCCCAACTTGAAGACCGGTTCAGGGGGCTACTGATGGTGTCCTGGACTAGGGGGTACTCACCACGTCGTCTCCCGACCAGTGGGTTGGGCCAAGGACCCCCATGGCGGTTCACTCATGGGCCACTTCGGGCAGCCCATGACGCATACAAGGAAGACTCTACAAGACTTGGTGCACAAGCCGAAGACTCTCCTAAACCCTAGGCCACCGGTGCATATATAAACCGAGGCTAGGCTAGTCAATAGGGGGAATCTCATATTCATTAGAACAATCTCGTGGTAGATACATGTACTCTGTACTACACCCCATATCAATACAATCAAAAGCAGGACGTAGGGTATTACCTCTTCGAGAGGGCCCGAACCTGGGTAAAACTCTATGTCCATGTTACCATCGCTCCAAGACGCCTAGCATAGGACCCCTACTACGAGATATGCCGGATTTAGAACCGACACTCCCCGCCCTCCATTTCTCGCCGGAGCACGCCGTAGCTCTGAGCACGAGCTCCTCCCGTAGCCGTCACTGCCATCCGCCACTACTGATGCCCCGCTCACTCAGGCGGTCCTCGAAGACCGTGGAGTAGCCCATCCGAAGCGCGATATCGCCCTGAAGTCGTCGGTGGTCGGAGCTCCTCGGGGGATGGCCTGTAGCGCCGGGAATCGCCGGTTGAAGGTGCCCCTGTTCTCCTGCGGGTGCGCATGCGAGGTTGGGGATGAACCTGCGGGCGGGCCCGGCTCGCCAGCGGCTCGGCCCCTCCGTTCGTTTTTTCCCTCAGTCGCAGCGCAGGTGGGCCGGCCCAGTGGCAGCGGCAACAGCTGCGGCCTGGCAGCGCTCCGGTCCAGCGCGCCTAAGCGCTTTCGGCCCGTGCAGCCCAAAGAGCACAGTGCTCTTTTTCTTTTATCAGTGGATTTTCTGGACAGAACCCGTATGTAACTACTTTAATTGCAGACAGGTCCCTGGACAGTAAAATCATCCCAACTTTTTAACCGTGACTCCAAATGAGGTAAATCCAACGCCCACGTTCTCTATTCGTCGAGCCCGTTCCAATGAAATCACTTCCACCATGTTTACACATTATAAAAATGACCATTTTGCCCTTGCCCTATATTCAGCCCCTCCGAGAGGGAATCTTTTCCGGCGAATTGTTCAGCGAGATGATCGCACTTCTCTCCGGCGAATTCATCGACCCCCAGGCAAGCCGACCATCTGATATATGCCCTAAAGCATTGCTCTGTGTTATTCTTGCGTGTTTAATTAATGAATATGCCTGTGCTAGAAATAATTAAACTCCTGCTAGTTGGAACTTGCTATTTACATTACCAGCTAATGTTCATCATATTATTGCACTAGTGACTCGTAGGTAACAATATGGAGATAGGTTATTATGTTTTCATCGTGCATTACTGTTGATATTGCAATAGTAAAGAATATGATATAATGACACCAACCTCCTCCGTCGGCTGGATCAAGTCATAGTGCCACCGAACCGAGCTCATCAGTGCAGCCACGTTTGCCTTTATGGGAAGGCCCTCACTTGGTCTATTGTCTTGCCTCTTGTCGGTACCACCAAAGAGGGAAGGTTATGCGTGCGTCCTACCCTGGCCCGGTAGGCGGCGATAACCTTGTAAGCCCAGTTGTTTGTTTAGCCCGGGGTCCCCATTTGGGACAGTTTGTTTGGCCACAACAGTGGCAGGTGTCAGGAGTGACACAGGGGCCACCCAGGACTTGACCCGGGAAGGGTATGATTGTCGGTGGGACCGTAGGAGTGCCGGGTAATGTACAAGTTTTGTTGGAGCAGCACCGGTCCACCCGAATGGGAGCATGAGTCCAGGAGCTCCATAGTGTGGGTAAAGTGCGCAACCTCTGCATAGTGTAAATCTATTCGAATAGCCGCGTCCTAGGTCATGGGACACAGTTAGTACTAGGTCACACTATTTGGTCTGTGTCGAGTCTGGAGGAGCAAACTATATAATCTTATTGCTAAGACTGAACCAGAGAATGGTAAGGTTTGTCAGACTTGCAGTACGGATGCATGGACATCAGATGATGTCAGGGGTATGAATGTTAGCCATGCGATGGCTATGAGCTAAAGGGTCGGATGACCACAAGACTTGGATTGGATTTGAAACGGATTTGGTTTGGATCATGACATATTCGGAGTATGGATTATTTACTTGCTATGTTTTACTTTAATAGTTATCATGTTGGATAATCCTGTTATGACATGATAATTAATATTGCTAGATAGGTATGCTATGCCATGATAATTAATGTTGCTCTAATAACAAATGCATGCTTGAATGCCATGGATTGCTTTGCTTGGTGTATATGTTGGTTTGGTTTGCTTGCGAGTACATTCAAAAGTACTCAGCGGCCTTCAATGTGGCCAGGTTCACCTAAGGATCCGACGTCCACTAGAGAGGAGCCGGAGCGTTCACAGGCTAGAAGAGTAACCCAGTCAGATCCCTGTGGATTGGAGCCGCACCAAGACCATGCTGCCTTAGATAGAGCTTTTCCGCTGCCGTCACCCTTGTAAAATATCATGTAAGACTTATATATCCATTAATAGAAATGCCTGAGTTCATGATACTTGTTGTAAAAGCGCATGCCAGAGTGATCTCCTAGGCTGGTGTGTGCTATGACCGTTTGGCTACAGTGGTAATCAGGCGGGGCGCCACAACGGATGGTATCAGAGCCAGGCTGACGGTAGGTTACCCTAGCCGGATTTCATTGCCTCTTGATCAGTAGAAAGCCCAGATGGATTTCAGCCATCTTTGCCAGACAGGCACGACAACTATTGATCATAAGGCAATCCCATAGGCTTTTGGCTCCATCAGACCCCAACTCTAGTGGCCTTTGCCTCCGGTGGGAAACGTCCACACCAGGCAACGACCCGTGAGCCCGAAACCCCTAGGTAAACTAGATATCCCCACCTTGCTTGCTAACCATGGCATTTCTCTCCTCAAATCCAGTTTCCTTTGGGAAACGCTTATAAACTCCATCCTTCTCTGACAACCCTAGGACCGTTGACTAAGCCACTATGGCTGTAGTCATGCGTCGAGTGTGATGTTCCCTAAGGAAGTAGTAGGAGCTTGTGTTGGGCAACGAAGCATGAATTTCAAAAAATTCCTACGCTCACGCAAGATCTATCCATGGAGATGCATCGCTACGAGAGGGGAGAGTGTGTCTACGTACCCTCGTAGACCGTTAGCGGAAGCGTCTCACAACGCGGTTGATGTAGTCGAACAATCCTTCGAGCTCCACCGATCAAGTACCGAACGTACGGCACCTCCGAGTTCTACACACGTGCAGCTCGGTGACGATCCTCGCCTTCTTGATCCAGCAAGACGTCGAGGAAGTAGATGAGTTCTGTCAGCACGACGGCGTGGCGACGGTGATGGTGAAGTGATTCCGGCAGGGCTTCGCCTAAGCTCTCCGAAAATATGACCGAGGTGAAAAACGGAGATCGGGGCACCGCACACGGCTATGGGACAATTGTGTGTCTCCAAGGGGTGCCCCTCCTCCGTATATAAAGGAGGGAGGGAGGAGGCCGGCCCCCTAGGGGTGCGCCAAGTGTGGGGAGTCCTACTAGGACTCCTTAGTCCTAGTAGGATTCCACCTCCCATACGGAGTAGGAAAGGGGGAAGGGAGAGGGAAAGGAAAGAGGGGGCTGCGCCCCCTCCCCTAGTCCAATTCAGATAGGGCAAGGGGGGCGTGCGCCTCCTCACGTGGCCTGCCTCTCCTTTTCCCGTATGGCCCAATAAGGCCCATTACTTCTCCCGGTGAATTCCCGTAACTCACCGGTACTCCGAAAAATACCCGAATCACTCGGAACCTTTCCGACGTCCGAATATAGCCTTCCAATATATGAATCTTTACCTCTCGACCATTTCGAGACTCCTCGTCATGTCCGTGATCTCATCCGGGACTCCGAACAAACTTCGGCCACCAATCACATAACTCATATAATACTAAATCGTCATCGAACCTTAAGTGTGTGGACCCTACGGGTTCGGGAATGATGTAGACATGACCGAGACGACTCTCCGGTCAATAACCAACAGCGAAACCTGGATGCTCATATTGGTTCCTACATATTCCACGAAGATCTTTATCGGTGAACCTCATATGTCAACATACGTTGTTTCCTTTGTCTGGCGGTATGTTACTTGCCCAAGATTCGATCGTCGGTATCCAATACCTAGTTCAATCTCGTTACCGGCAAGTCTCTTTACTCGTTCCGTAATACATCATCTTGCAACTAACTCTTTAGTCACGGTGCTTGCAAGGCTTCTGTGATGTTGTATTACCGAGAGGGCCCAGAGACACCTCTCCGATAGTCGGAGTGACAAATCCCAATCTCAATCCATGCCAACTCAACAAACACTTTCGGAGATACCTGTAGTGCACCTTTATAATCACCCAGTTACGTTGTGACGTTTGATACACCCAAAGTATTCCTACGGTATCCGGGAGTTGCATGATCTCATGGTCAGAGGAACGTGTATTTGACATAGTGAAAGCAATAGCAATAAACTGAACGATCATTTGCTATGCTAACGGTTGGGTCATGTCCATCACATCATTCTCCTAATGATGTGATCCCGTTTTCAAATGACAACTCATGTCCATGGTCAGGAAACCTTGACCATCTTTTGATCAACGAGCTAGTCTAGTAGAGGCATACTAGGGACATAGTATTTGTCTATTATCCACACATGTATTTAGTTTCCGGTCAATATAATTCTAGCATGAATAATAAACCATTATCATGAATGGAGAAATATGATAATAAACACTTTATTAATTGCCTCTAGGGCATATTTCCAACAGACTCCCACTTGCACTAGAGTCAATAATCTAGTTTACATCTCCATGTAATTAACATCCAATCAGTTCTAGGGCTGGTCATGTTTTGCTTGTGAGAGAGGTTTTAGTCAACGGGTCTGCAATATTCAGATCCGTGTGTTCTTGGCAAATCTCTATGTCATATGTAGATGCTGCTACCACACTCTGCTTGGAGCTACTCCAAAAACGACTGTCCCACTTTACGTATCCGGTCTGAGACTCATAGTCATCCGGATCGGTGTTTAAAGCTTGCATCGATGTAACCCTTTACGACGATCTCTTTATCACCTCTATTCCCGAGAAATTCTTCCTTAGTCCTTTTCAGGTACTTCAGGATATTCTTGACCACTGTCCAGTGATCTACTCCTGGATCACTTTGGTACCTTCCCACCAAGCTAATAGCGAGGCATACATCAGGTCTAGTACACAGCATGGCATACAAAATAGAGCCTATGGCTGAGGCATAGGGGATGACACTCATCTTCTCTTTGTCTTCTGCCGTGGTCGGGCTTTGAGTCTTACTCAATCTCACACCTTGCAATACAGGCAAGAACCCTTTCTTTGACTGATCCATTTTGAACTTCTTCAAAATCTTGTCAAGGTATGTGCTTTGTGAAAGTCCAATGAGGCGTCTTGATCTATCTCTATCGATCTTGATGCCTAATATGTAAGCAGCTTCTCCAAGATCCTTCATTGAAAAACTTTTGTTCAAATAACCCTTTATGCTTTCCAGAAATTCTATGTCATTTCCCATCAATAATATGTCATCCACATATAATATGAGAAATGCCATAGAGCTCCCACTCACTTTCCTGTAAATACAAGCTTCTCCATAAGTTTGTATAAACCCAAACGCTTTGATCACTTCATCAAAACGAGTATTCCAGCTCCGAGATGCTTGCACCAGTCCATAGATGGATCGTTGGAGCATGCATACTTTGTTAGCACTTTTAGGATCGACAAAACCTTCCGGTTGCATCATATACAATTCTTCCTTAAGGAATCCATTAAGGAATGCCGTTTTGACGTCCATTTGCCAGATTTCATAATCATAAAATGCGGCAATTGCTAACATAATTCTGACAGACTTTAGCATCGCTACAGGTGAGAAAGTCTCATCGTAGTCAACTCCTTGAACTTGTCGATAACCTTTAGCAACAAGTCGTGCTTTATAGACGGTGACATTACCATCAGCGTCCGTCTTCTTCTTAAAGATCCATTTATTTTCATTAGCTCGCTGTTCATCGGGCAAGTCTACCAAAGTCCATACTTTGTTCTCATACATGGATCCAATCTCGGATTTCATGGCCTCAAGCCATTTGTCGGAATCCGAGCTTGCCATCGCTTCTTCATAGTTCGAAGGTTCATCGTTGTCTAGCAACATGACCTCCAAGACTGGATTTCCGTACCACTCTGGTGCGGAACGTGTCCTGGTTGACCTTCGAAGTTCAGTAACAACTTGATCCGAAGTTTCATGATCATCATCATCAACTTCTTCTCTGGTCTGT
Organism: Elymus sibiricus; assembly: GCA_039707655.1. NCBI lineage: Eukaryota > Viridiplantae > Streptophyta > Magnoliopsida > Poales > Poaceae > Elymus > Elymus sibiricus. Next base: position 444,053,944 of record CM077668.1, read on the forward strand.
GTCGATGTCACAGAAATTTCTTTCTGTGGCATACTACTATCCAGAGGAGGTACAATTACCTCATCAAGTTCTACTTTCCTCCCACTCACTTCTTTCGAGAGAAACTCCTTCTCTAGCAAGGATCCATTCTTAGCAATGAATACTTTGCCTTCGGATCTGTGGTAGAAGGTGTACCCAACGGTATCCTTTGGGTATCCTATGAAGACGCACTTATCCGCTTTGGGTTCGAGCTTATCTGGCTGAAGCCTTTTGACATAAGCATCGCATCCCCAAACTTTCAGAAACGACAGCTTAGGTTTCTTACCAAACCACAGTTCATATGGTGTCGTCTTAACGGATTTAGACGGTGCCCTGTTTAAAGTGAATGCAGCTGTCTCTAATGCATAACCCCAAAATGATAGTGGCAAATCGGTAAGAGACATCATAGAATGCACCATATCTAATAGAGTATGATTACGACGTTCGGACACACCATTACGCTGTGGTGTTACAGGTGGCGTGAGCTGTGAAACAATTCCACATTGTTTTAAGTGATTGCCAAACTCGTAACTCAAATATTCTCCTCCACGATCAGATCGTAAGAACTTTATTTTCTTGTTACGATGGTTCTCTACTTCACTCTGAAATTCTTTGAACTTTTCAAATGTTTCAGATTTATGCTTCTTCAAGTAGACATAGCCATATCTACTCAAATCATCTGTGAACGTGAGAACATAACGATATCCACCGCGCGCCTCAACACTCATCGGACCGCATACATCGGTATGTATTATTTCCGACAAGTCTGTTGCTCGCTCCATTGTTCCGGAGAACGGAGTCTTAGTCATCTTGCCCATGAGGCATGGTTCGCACGTCTCAAATGATTCATAATCAAGTGATTCCAAAAGTCCATCTCTATGGAGTTTCTTCATGCGTTTTACACCAATATGACCTAAGCGGCAGTGCCACGAATATGTGGTACTATCATTATCAATTTTGCGTCTTTTGGCATCAATATTATGGATGTGCGTATCACCACGATCGAGATTCAACAAGAATAAACCATTCACAAGCGGTGCATGACCATAAAAGATATTATTCATCAAAATAGAACAACCTTTATTCTCTGATTTAAATGAATAACCGTCTCGCAATAAACAAGATCCAGATATAATGTTCATGCTCAACGCAGGCACCAAATAACAATTATTTAGGTTCATCACTAATCCCGAGGGTAGATGTAGAGGTAGCGTGCCGACGGCGATAACTTCAACTCTTGAACCATTCCCGACGCGCATCGTCACCTCGTCCTTAGCCAATCTTCGTTTATTCCGTAGCTCCTGTTTCGAGTTACAAATATGAGCAACCGAACCAGTATCAAATACCCAGGTGCTACTACGAGTATTGGTAAGGTACACATCAATAACATGTATATCAAATATACCTTTGTTGATGTTGCCAGCCTTCTTATCTGCCAGGTACTTGGGGTAGTTCCGCTTCCAGTGACCAGTCCCCTTGCAGTAGAAACACTCAGTCTCGGGTTTGGGTACAGACTTGGGTTTCTTCGTGGGAGCAGCAACTGATTTGCCGTTCTTCTTGAAGTTCCCCTTCTTTCCCTTGCCCTTCTTGAAACTAGTGCTCTTCTTTATCATCAACACTTGATGCTCCTTCTTGACTTCTACCTCCGCGGCTTTGAGCATCGCGAAGAGCTCGGAAATAGACTTTTCCATACCTTGCATATTATAGTTCATCACAAAGCCCTTATAGCTTGGTGGCAGTGATTGGAGAATTCTGTAAATAACCAAATCATCTTGGAAGATTAACTCCCAACTGAGTCAAGCGGTTATGCAACCCAGACATCTTGAGTATATGCTCACTGACAGAACAATTCTCCTCCATCTTACAGCTAAAGAACTTGTCGGAGACATCATATCTCTCAACCCGGGCATGAGCTTGGAATACAAGTTTCAGCTCTTGGAACATCTCATATGCTCCGTGATGCTCAAAACGTCTTTGGAGCCCCGGTTCTAAGCCGTAAAGCATGGCACACTGAACTATCGAGTAGTCTTCAACACGTGTCTGCCAGGCGTTCACAACGTCGACAGACAAGGGAGGGGGCGCGACACCTAGCGGTGCATCAAGGACATAAGCCTTCTGTGCAGCAATGAGGATGATCCTCAGATTACGGACCCAGTCCGCATAGTTGCTTCCATCATCTTTCAACTTAGCTTTCTCTAGGAACGCATTAAAATTCAGTGGAACTACAGCGTGGGCCATTGATCTACAACATACAATTGCAAAGATTATTTAGACTATGTTCATGATAATTGAAGTTCAATTAATCAAATTACTTTAAGAACTCCCACTTAGATTAACATCCCTCAAGTTGTCTAAGTGTAACATGATCCATATCAACTAAACCACGTCCGATCATCACGTGAGGTGGATTAGTTATCAATGGTGAACATCTTTCATGTTGATCATATCTACTATATGACTCATGTTCGACCTTTCGGTCTCTTTTGTTCCGAGGCCATATCTGTATATGCTAGGCTCGTCAAGTTTAACCCAAGTGTTCTGCGTGTGTAAAACTGGCTTACACCCGTTGTATGCGTACGAAAGAATCCATCACACCCGATCATCACGTGGTGCTTAGAAGCGTCGAACCTTCACAACGGTGCATACTAGGGGAGAACACTTATCTTGAAATTTAGTGAAGGGATCATCTTATAATGCTACCGTCGTCCTAAGCAAAATAAGATGCATAAAAGGATTAACATCACATGCAATTCAATATATATGTGACATGATATGGCCATCAACGTCTTGTGCTTTTGATCTCCTTCAGCATAGCACTGTCATTATCTCCATCGTCACCGGGTTGACACCTTGATCACCATCGTAGCGTCGTGACACCTTGATCTCCATCGTAGCGTCGTGACACCTTGATCTCCATCGCAGCGTCGTGGTCGTCTCGCCGGCTATTGCTACTACTACTACTGCTAACTCACAGCGGTAAAGAAAAGCAATTACATAGCGTTGGCATTGCATACAATAAAGAGACAACCATAAGGCTCCTGCCGGTTGCCTGATAACTTACAAAACATGATCATCTCATACAACAACTTATATCACATCATGTCTTGACCATATCACATCACCAGCATACCCTGCAAAAACAAGTTAGACGTCCTCTACTTGGTTGTTGCAAGTTTTACGTGGCTGCTACGGGTTTGCAAGAACCGTTCTTACCTACGCAAAACCACAACGTGGTGTAGTGATTGCTTTTTGATCTTCTAAAAGAACCCTCTTCATTGAAACCGATTCAACTAAAGTGAGAGAGACAGACACCCGCCAGTCACCTTTATGCAACGAGTGCACGTAGCGGTGAAACCTGTCTCGCGTAAGCGTACGCGTAATGTCGGTCCGGGCCGCTTCATCTCACAATACCGCCCAATCAAGTAACAACTAGTAACGGCAAGCAATATGTATACACCCACGCCCACAACTCACTTGTGTTCTACTCGTGCAAAACACATCTACGCATAGACCTGGCTCTGATACCACTGTTGGGGAACGAAGCATGAATTTCAAAAAATTCCTACGCTCACGCAAGATCTATCCATGGAGATGCATCGCTACGAGAGGGGAGAGTGTGTCTACGTACCCTTGTAGACCGTTAGCGGAAGCGTCTCACAACGCGGTTGATGTAGTCGAACAATCCTTCGAGCTCCACCGATCGAGTACCGAACGTACGGCACCTCCGAGTTCTACACACGTGCAGCTCGGTGATGATCCTCGCCTTCTTGATCCAGCAAGACGTCGAGGAAGTAGATGAGTTCTGTCAGCACGACGGCATGGCGACGGTGACGGTGAAGTGATTCCGGCAGGGCTTCGCCTAAGCTCTCCGAAAATATGACCGAGGTGAAAAACGGAGATCGGGGCACCGCACACGGCTATGGGACAATTGTGTGTCTCCAAGGGGTGCCCCTCCTCCGTATATAAAGGAGGGAGGGAGGAGGCCGGCCCCCTAGGAGTGCGCCAAGTGTGGGGAGTCCTACTAGGACTCCTTAGTCCTAGTAGGATTCCACCTCCCATACGGAGTAGGAAAGGGGGAAGGGAGAGGGAAAGGAAAGAGGGGGCTGCGCCCCCTCCCCTAGTCCAATTCGGTTTGGGCAAGGGGGGGCGCGCGCCTCCTCACGTGGCCTGCCTCTCCTTTTCCCGTATGGCCCAATAAGGCCCATTACTTCTCCCGGTGAATTCCCGTAACTCCCCGGTACTCCGAAAAATACACGAATCACTCGGATCCTTTCCTACGTCCGAATATAGCCTTCCAATATATGAATCTTTACCTCTCGACCATTTCGAGACTCCTCGTCATGTCCGTGATCTCATCCGGGACTCCGAACAAACTTCGGCCACCAATCACATAACTCATATAATACTAAATCGTCATCGAACCTTAAGTGTGTGGACCCTACGGGTTCGGGAATGATGTAGACATGACCGAGACGACTCTCCGGTCAATAACCAACAGCGGAACCTGGATGCTCATATTGGTTCCTACATATTCCACGAAGATCTTTATCGGTGAACCTCATATGTCAACATACGTTGTTCCCTTTGTCTAGCGCTATGTTACTTGCCCGAGATTCGATCGTCGGTATCCAATACCTAGTTCAATATCGTTACCGGCAAGTCTCTTTACTCGTTCCGTAATACATCATCTTGCAACTAACTCTTTAGTCATGGTGCTTGCAAGGCTTCTGTGATGTTGTATTACTGAGAGGGCCCAGAGATACCTCTCTGATAGTCGGAGTGACAAATCCCAATCTCGATCCATGCCAACTCAACAAACACTTTCGGAGATACCTGTAGTGCACCTTTATAATCACCCAGTTACATTGTGACGTTTGATACACCCAAAGTATTCCTACGGTATCCGGGAGTTGCATGATCTCATGGTCAGAGGAACGTGTATTTGACATAGTGAAAGCAATAGCAATAAACTGAACGATCATTTGCTATGTTAACGGTTGGGTCATGTCCATCACATCATTCTCCTAATGATGTGATCCCGTTATCAAATGACAACTCATGTCCATGGTCAGGAAACCTTGACCATCTTTTGATCAACGAGCTAGTCTAGAAGAGGCATACTAGGGACATAGTATTTGTCTATTATCCACACATGTATTTAGTTTCCGGTCAATACAATTCTAGCATGAATAATAAACCATTATCATGAATGGAGAAATATGATAATAAACACTTTATTAATTGCCTCTAGGGCATATTTCCAACAGTTTGATCCCAATTGCTACCAGGAGCATTGTGTGGTTTTGCTTCTAGGTCCTTAGAGGTGCATCGAGTGCGCTAGGCTAGTTATACTAGTGAATCTTCGGCCATATGTGTAAAGTCCGCAAAATTTGAGCTTTATTGGATTTTTGGGTTTTCGCGGTTCTTGTTTCTTTTCTCGATTCCGTTCTGTCGCTCCGACTGGAGCCATCTGCAAGAACTGCCAAAGAAGACCAACACACAACCTGGATAATACCCAATAATCCAAATTCAGTAAGAGTCAAGCCAAGCCAACTGCCCGATATTCAGAACACCAACACCGGATCTGCCAAATGAAGAACGGGTCAGAAGCAGAATCTGAGTGTAACCGACACGGCCAGACTATACCTAAGGGAGTTTGTCGCAGAATAGATTGCACCTAAGGAACAGATGAATCCGTCCTCGAAACAAGGATTATTTCAGTCAGTAGGGTGAATCTGACTCAAGAATCATTTATTCACCACAGAAGGCATGTTTCGAGAATGTGAAGGTGCCGAGAGCAACAACAAAACGCTAGTATGTGATACAAATTTCAAAGCATATTTTGGAATTTACCGGTGCACATACAAAATTTTCTGGGCAAAGTGAATGAGGTTTGCGAGGAATATGGATGAGTTCACGGCCGCCCAGAATCAATGAGAATTTCAATTATGTGGAGGTTCAGCTAAACCGAATGGAATTATCCGCCAACTGCTTACTATCAGCATACATCTGGATTAATCATCAACACGAAGTCGGCAACTGTTGCAATGATCAGACCAGTAGGAGGACTAGCGGTATGCATGACCAACAGGATATCTTCAGACAGGGTATGGCCTATACCAAGTTTTGGCTTCACTATGGGTAAATTTGGGATACTCCATAAGGAAGCCAGAACCGGCCATAGGACCAACTGTGTATCACAGTGTAAGGCTTTTGGTATGAGGAACCTAGCCTTCCTCCGCAAACTATCAGGAGAAGCTTACGACACAAGACTCCCAATCTTCCTCGCTACGCCACTAGGGAGAAAATCTTCTGGGGTACGACACTCCCATCTTCCTCGGCCTTCTACCGCGGAAAGCTTCCAGCATAAGGCACCTGACCTTCTGCAGTAAGCTGCATTAGGGAAAGCTTCCGAGGTACGACACCCAGCCTTCTTCGGCACACTACCCTGGTAGAAACTTCGAGCGCTAGGAATTCAGCCTTCTTCAACACGCCATCGTGCCCATAACAATCTTGTCAGAAGCACGAACTAGTCCAGACATACGACCGCCTCAGAACTCAGTGGATATGAAAGGATTTACCCTAGCCCTGCATATGTTGTAAGCATGCAGTCCAGTTCATCAGTTCATGCGAGCCACTCATACACGGGAATGATTGTGTTCAGAAAAACCTTGGCCCCATATTGCAAAGAAGGATATGAATATAGCAACCCCTACGAGGTCATGACGGGGCCCTAAAAGGAACCCGCAAGAACCAAGAAGTTTTGGATGAACAGTCTCCGCAACGGTCAATAAAAGTAAAGTTTCACAAACAAGGTGATATTACCAATCCTTGTCAGACTCTTGCATATGCGGCCATAACAATGCAGCCAGCATGTCATACTCATCACGAATATGGGCCATAACCAAGATAAGAGGTTATGCTCCGAAAAATGCACAGAATGATAGCCACACCATGTTTAGCTCAGAGGTTTTAACAAAGACTATTGAGGATGTATGCATGCAATACCATGCACCAAGGAAGGATGTCTTGCCCATGATAGTCAGTGTACGGAGTAGCGCAGCAAAATCCGAAGCAACTCGCTCTAAGCCTTGAAAATGAGCTATTCTGTTAATACTACTCGCTACAAACCAACCTCAAGCTACAAACTACCAGAACAAAAGGTCCACCTGACAGGAAAGAGAAGGATTCAATGCAGCTATTTGAGAATACAACATCCAAGCCATCAGACGAGATAGTTCGAAGGACCAGCGAATCAATGAAGACAAGACAGCTGATGGATACAAGTCACACACAGGTATGTCCCCCTTAGCCGGGAGGTAAGCCCGGAAATCTCGAGGACGAGATTTTCTTAAGGGGGGTAGGTTTGTAACACCCTGGTTTTTGCTCTCCGATTTTTCCTTCGCGGGATTTGACTCCCGTCTTTTTTTTCGGTGTTATCGGATTTTCTCTCGCTCTTGGGTATATGAAGATGGTCATTTAGCCTTGCCTTTCCTATCCAACCAGAGATTCTCTCCAGTCCAACACTGTCACCAAAAATTTATTCTCAGGATTTTGCCACCAAAACCCTACCTTCCGAGTTATCGGAAGGGAAACCCTAGCTCCTGCAGTTACAAAGGAACCCCAATTTCCTTTGATCTTTTTCCTCCAAAAATCTTTCCAGAGACTCTCCTATATCTATAAACCCTGGATATGCAAAAATATTGCCAAGTCATTTGCAATATTTTTCATTTAAAATTAATTCCTTTTTCTACCAGTTAAAGGAATTAAATCCAGGAAAATATCTATCCATCTCCAAAGTCCATGAAAACTTGTGGAGATATTCTTTGAGATCATATTGAGCTCCCATAAAAATATTGGCCATAATTAAATAAGAGAAATTGCATTTTCCTATTTAAAGCCAATATTGCATTTTGGGCACTTTCTAAAGGAACTACCATTTTGATAGCCAGGAAAAATCTCAAATAATTGATGGAGCTTCTCCTATCCAAATCTTCACCATTTCCATCAAGAACCCAAGTTTCACAGTTCAAAGTGTGAGAGCATCATCCAATTATTTTTTCTGGACCTATTTTAAGGTTGTGAAGCAACTATATTTTATATTGCTTCAAAACTCTTGAAATTAATCCAGGACCCCACATTCCCTATAAGATGTGAGCATGTAAAAATTAACATCATTTCATCTAGCCAATTTCTCCCAAAAATTCCATCTAGTTTTTGTCCAGCAGAAAGCTTTGTGAAGGAAGTACCACTTTGGCTCTTCCAAATGAGCTGAAAATTGTCCAGTATCTCCATATATCTAAATCATCAATCTCCACAAAAATTCAACCCAATCCATTTAGCCATTTGAGCACAGCTTCAAAATTTCTTTTCTGGACCAAATTTTGCATTGCAAAGGAAGTGCATGCAAAACTGGTCCAAATGACTTCAAATTTTGCAAGCACCTACTCCTTCTTACCACATTGCAATATGACAACATATGAGCTCTATTTGTCAAACCATTTCACCTCAGCAACTGCTCCAAGATCATATCCAGAACCTGTTCTGGATCATTCTGATCAATCCAGACCCCTCCCAACCCCCTCCAGTGGCTAATCCTATCTATTCGAACAGTGGGTACCGCGTTGGACAAGACCTGGCAGGAAGACGCGGTCCGGAGCATGCGGTGCGCGTGGTGACCGCGTGGACAGCAGGCAGAAGCGGCGCTCTGCGCGCTGTCCTCGTCGGCCAGCTAGCTCCCGTCAGCCACACCTTGTCCAAACGTGTCAAGTGGCTCCGCGGCGTCCACGCACCCCTCTCTAGCCTCTTCCCCTCACCGGACTCTTCCTCGCCGTGCCACGACAACGGCCTCCATACCGCTACTATTCGTACGCGGTCGCCGCCGCATACCTCCAACCGGAGCTCTCCCGAAGCCACTGCCTATTTCTCCACTCTCCCGGAGACCCTGCCGACATCGCCCCCTCCCTCCGCGTGTCCCCTAGCTCCAGTATGGCGATGAGGAAGCCACGGCAGCCGAGCTCATCCGCTCGCTCCGTCCGGCTATAAATAGCCATGCCCCGAGCTCCTCTGGCGCACACACCACTCCCCTCTCCCTCCCTAGTTCACTCGCGGCGAAGCTCTTACCCTCCCGAGCGCGAGTTCCTCCACCCCGCCCCCACGGCCACCGGCGTGCCCCACCTAAATTGGCTCGCCTCCGGTCCCCTTCTCTCCCTCTGGCCACCCTGGCCAACCACCACCACCACCACGGCGCCCTCCCCGCCCTCCATTTCTCGACGGAGCACGCCTTAGCTCTGAGCCCGAGCTTCCCCCATAGCCGTCACAGCCATCCGCCACGACTGATGCCCCGCTCACCCAGGCGGTCCTCGGAGACCGTGGAGTAGCCCATCCGAAGCGCGATATCGCCCTGAAGTCGCCGGTGGTCGGAGCTCCTCGGGGGATGGCCTGTAGCGCCAGGAATCGCCGGTTGAAGGTGCCCCTGTTCTCCTGCGGCTGCGCGCGCGAGGTTGGGGATGAACCTGCGGGCGGGCCCGGCTCGCCAGCGGCTCGGCCCCTCCGTTCGTTTTTTTCCTCAGTCGCAGCACAGGTGGGCCGGCCTAGTGGCAGCGGCAGCAGCTGCGGCCTGGCAGCGCTCCGGTCCAGCGCGCCTAAGCGCTTTCGGCCCGTGCAGCCCAAAGAGCACAGTGCTCTTTTTCTTTTATCAGTGGATTTTCTGGACAGGACCCGTATGTAATTACCTTAATTGCAGACAGGTCCCTGGACAGTAAAATCATCACAACTTTTTAACCGTGACTCGAAATGAGGTAAATCCAACGCCCACATTCTC